>CM061749.1:110770751-111440750 GCA_030979885.1 Lolium multiflorum
GGATTCGGCGGGGCACCGCAGGAAGCGGGTGGGATTCCCAGATGGCTTCCGCGCGCATATGGCATGTGATAGGTGGTGCGTCGGAGGTATCTCACGCAGTACTAAAATGCGCGCCATGTAGCTGCTTCACAAAAAAAGGCCTTCTGGCACCCCGAAAATGGAAACACCATCGCCCGTGGGTCAGATTGGAAATCCGCGACCGGGGCCTTGCTTCCCATCCTAAGGCCCACGCACGTGCCAAATATGGCCTCGTTCCGACAAACTATGCATGTGGCTTGGGCCGTTTCCTCTCATTTCCCTAAAAGCTATAGAACTCCGGACGAGATAGCCCCTGTTCGTGAAGGGTTCTCAAAGATAATTGCCGTATCCCGATTCCGTCTTTTGCGGTGGTTACCAGGACACATAAAATGACGCCACGCGGCCCCGCTCGAATTTTGGCTCCGTTTGCTTTGCCAAGCTATGTGGCGGCCAAGGACATCTTGGTATGGCGTCTTGGTGTAGCGTGCTAATCATAGCGGCGAAGCGGAAAACATTTAGCACATAAAATAGCGTCCTAGACCTAAAAACATTTTCCCTCCATTTATTGAGGCGAAGAAAGTATGCTTGATTCAGATCGGACGATTTCGAAGCGGATTACAGCGAGGCACACAGCGGCGAGTGGGATTCCCAGAGATGGCTTAAGCGGCGCATACGGCATGTGATAGGTAGTGCGTGGGAGGTATCCTCTTGCCCATGTGGTGTAGCGATACTGAAATACGCGCCATGTAGCTGCTTCCACAAAAAAAGCCCTTCGGCACCCCGAAAATGGAAGCGTCGCCGTGGTTGGATTGGAAATCCGCGACCGGGGCCTTACTTCCCATCCTAAGGCCCACGCACGTGCTCAAATATGGCCTCGTTCCGACAAACTATGTGGTGAAACGGGCGTTTCCTACTCATTTTCCCCTAAAAGCCATAGAACTCCGGACGAGATAGCCATGTTCGTGAAGGGTCTCAAGATAATTGCCGTATCCAGTTCCGTCTTTTGCAGTGGTTACTGGGACACATAAAATGACGCCACGCGGCTACCTCGATTTTTGGCTCCGTTTGCTTTGCCAACTGCGCAAAACGAGGCCGCCGGGACATGTTGTATGGCCGTACCGGGCGCGCGTGCACCCGTCCGCCAACGCGCGAAGCGGAAAACATTTAGCACAAAAATGACCCGTCCTAGACCTAAAAACATTTTCCCTCCATTTATTGAGCGAAAGAAACCCCAGTTCAGATCCGGACAGTTTCCGGCGGATTAGGCGGGGCACCGCGGGGGGACGGGGCGGATTCCCGAGATGGCTTCCGCGCGCATACGGCATGTGATAGGTGGTGCGTGGGGTATCCTGCCGCCGCGCGGAGGTGGCCCCGCGCGATACTGAAATGCGAACCATGTAGCTGCTTCACAAAAAAAGCCCTTAGGCACCCCGAAAATGGAAAAACGGTCGGTGGTTCTGATTGGAAATCCGCGACCGGGGGCCTTGCTTCCCATCTCAGGGACCACGCATTGCCAAATATGGCCTCGTTCAGACAAACTATGTGGTGAAGCAGACGTTTCTACTCATTTCTAACATAGAACTCCACATGTGGTAGCTCTTTTCGTGAAGGGTTCTCCAAGATGATTGCCGTATCCCAGTTCCGTCTTTTGCAGTGGTTACCAGGACACATAAAATGACACCACGCGGCTCCGCTCGATTTTTGGCTCAGTTTGCTTTGCCAAGCTGCGCAAAGCCGGGGCCCTTCGGGTTTTATCTTGTGACTAATAACCCCGTCTCGGGGCGCGCGCGACCACCCGTCCGCCAGCGCGCGAAACGGAAAACATTTAGCACATAAAATGACGCGTCCTAGACCTAAAACATTTTTCCCTCCATTTATTGAGCGAAGGAAAGTGTCGCCCCAGTTCAAATCCGGACAGTTTCCGGCGATTCGGCGAGACACCGCGGGAGCGGGTGTCCCCAGATGGCTTCGCGCGCATACGGCATGTGATAGGTGGTGCGTAGGAGGTATCCTACCGCCACGCGGAGGTCCCGCGCGAAATACGCCCCATGTAGTTGCTTCACAAAAAAAGCCCTTCCGGCACCCGAAAATGGAAAAACGTGGTTCGGGTTGGAAATCCGCGACCGGGGCCTTGCTCCATCCTAAGGCCCACGCACGTGCTAAATATGGCCTCGTTCAGACAAACTATGTGGTGAAACGGACCGTTTCTCTTTATTTCTAAAGCCATAGAACTAGGACAGAGATAGCCACATTCGTGAAGGGTTCTCAAGATAATTACCGTATCCAGTTCCGTCTTTTGCAGTGGTTGCAGGACACATAAAATGACGCCACGCGCTCCGCTCGATTTTGGCTCCGTTTTGGCATGGCTAGCATAAACGGGGCCGCGGGTTTATCTTGTTGTCGTGCAAATCTGGGCGCGCGTGCCCGTCCGCCAACGCGGCTTGACGTTGCTTTATCGTAGCGCGTCCTAGACCTATAAAACATTTTCCCTCCATTTATTGGCTTGAAAGTGTCGACGATTCGAATCGGACAGTTTCCGACGGATTCGAAGGCGGGAGCACCGCCGGGAAAGCGGGTGGGGTTGTGAGATGGCTTCCGCGCGCATACGGCATGTGATAGGTGGTGCGTGGGAGGTATCCTACCGCGAGGTCGCGCGATCTTGAAAATGCGCGCCATGTAGCTGCTTCACAAAAAAAGCCCTTCGGCACCCGAAAATGGAAAAACCGTCGCCGTGGTCGGATTGGAAATCCGCGACCGAGAACCTTACTTCCCATCCTAAAGGCACGCATTCGGCCATGGCCTGGGTCGACAAACTATGTGGTGAAACGGACCGTTTCCCTACTCATTTCCCCGAAAAGCCATAGAACTCCGGGCCAGAATGGCCACATTCGTGAAGAGGTTCTCAGATAATTACCGTATCCCGATTCCGTACTTTGCAGTGGTTACCAGGACACATAAAATGACGACGGCACGCGGCTCCGCTCGATTTTGGCTCCGTTTCTTTGCTTCGCAAAACGAGGCAGCCGGGGCATGCGACCTTGGCACGTCGCAGAGCGCTGGCGCATGCACCACGTCATGTGGCAGCAGAAAAACATTGCACATAAAATGACGCGTCCTAGACCTAAACATTTTTCCCTCCATTTATTGACCGAAGGAAAGTGCGTTCAAATCCGGACAGTTTCCGGCGGATTCGGCGGGGCACCGCGAGCGGGTGGGATTCCCGGATGGCTTCCGCGCGCATATGGCATGTGATGGTGGTGCGTAGGAGGTATCCTGCCGCCGCGCGGAGGTCCCCGCGCGATACTGAAATACGCGCCATGTAGCTGCTTCAAAAAAGCCGTACGCACGAGTGGGAACCGTCGCCCGTGGTTAGGATTGGAAATCCGCGACCGGGCCTTGTGCTTTCCATCCTAAGGCCCACGCACGTATAAATATGGCCTCGTTCAGACAAACTATGTGGTGAAACGGACCGTTTCCTACTCATAAAATGACGCGTCCTAGACCTAAAAACATTTTTCCCTCCATTTATTGAGCGAAGGAAAGTGTCGCCCCAGTTCAAATCCGGTCAGTTTCCAGCGGATTCGGCGGGGCACCGCAGGAAGCGGGTGGGATTCCCAGATGGCTTCCGCGCGCATACGGCATGTGATAGGTGGTGCGTAGGAGGTATCCTACCGCTGCGCGGAGGTCCCGCGCGATACTGAAATGCGCGCCATGTAGCTGCTTCACAAAAAAAGCCCTTCCGGCACCCCGAAAATGGAAAAACCGTCGCCCGTGGTTCGGATTGGAAATCCGCGACCGGGGCCTTGCTTCCCATCCCAAGGCCCACGCACGTGCCAAATATGGCCTCGTTCCGACAAACTATGTGGTGAAACGGGCCGTTTCCTACTCATTTCCCCTAAAAGCCATAACTCCGGACGAGATAGCCCTGTTCGTGAAGGGTTCTCCAAGATAATTGCCGTATCCCAGTTCCGTCTTTTGCAGTGGTTACCAGGACACATAAAATGACGCCACGCGGCTCCGCTCGATTTTTTGGCTCCGTTTGCTTTGCCAACTGCGCAAAACGGGGCCGCCGGGACATGCGGTATGGCTGTACCGGGCGCGCGCGTGCACCCGTCCGCCAACGCGCGAAACGGAAAACATTTAGCACATAAAATGACGCGTCCTAGACCTAAAAACATTTTTCCCTCCATTTATTGAGCGAAGGAAAGTGTCGCCCCAGTTCAGATCCGGACAGTTTCCAGCGGATTCGGCGGGGCACCGCAGGAAGCGGGTGGGATTCCCAGATGGCTTCCGCGCGCATACATGTGATAGGTGGTGCGTAGGA
The DNA here is from genome assembly GCA_030979885.1 of Lolium multiflorum. Taxonomy (NCBI): domain Eukaryota; kingdom Viridiplantae; phylum Streptophyta; class Magnoliopsida; order Poales; family Poaceae; genus Lolium; species Lolium multiflorum. Next base: position 110,775,094 of record CM061749.1, read on the forward strand.
GGTATCCTACCGCCGCGCGGAGGTCCCGCGCGATACTGAAATGCGCGCCATGTAGCTGCTTCACAAAAAAAGCCCTTCCGGCACCCCGAAAATGGGTTTAGGGGAGCCTTTTCGATTAGACCTTGCACCACACCTTGACACATATCATAGGCCACATGCAAGGTTTGGTGGGGCCGTGCTCCGGCTCTTTCCCCTCCTCCCCAAAACGCGGACGGGCCCCGGATGGTCTATGCTAATTGCTCCGCGCGAGGGTGCACCGTCTTTTCATTTTTTAGGTTTGTTTAAAACATATACACATAAAAAGATTGGGACCCTGGCACATATACCCGCAGCTAGAGCCATTATCACACGATCGAGGGTGTGCCTGATCTACTGGTTAGGGTTAGGTGTAGGGTTAGGGCTAGGGTTTAGGGGGTAGGGCTAGGGTTTAGGTTAAAGGTAAGTATTTATGGTGAGGTATATGTTTAGGGTATAGGGTTAGGGTTAGGGTTTATGATGCATGGTCTGCAGCTCGGTGTCGTGGTTTAGGGTTTTAGAGGGGTTTTAGTGCTCGAAGCCTCCCCGGTTTAGGGTTTAGGGTTTAGGGGAGCTACTTTTGCACCATTAGACCTTGCACCACACTTTGACACATATCATAGGTCCACATGCAAGGTTTGGTGGGGTTCCGGCGCTCCGGCGGTCGTTATCCCCCCTCCCCCCAAAACAGCGGAACGCGTGCCCCGGCGGGTCTACCCCCTAGATTTCTCCGCGCGAGGGTGCACCAATGTAACTTTTCATTCTTTTAGGTTTGTTTAGTACATATACACATGTAGAACCAAGATTGGGACCCTTTGGCACATATACCCGCAGCTAGAGCCATTATCACACGATCGAGGGTGTGCCTGATCTACTGGTTAGGGTTAGGTGTAGGGTTAGGGCTAGGGTTTAGGGGCTAGGGCTAGGGTTTAGTTTAAAGGTAAGTATTTATGGTTAGGTATAGGATTAGGGTTTAGGGTTAGGGTTAGGGTTTATGATGCATGGTGCAGCTCGTCGTGGATTTAGAGGGGTTTAGGGCTCGAAGCCTCCCCAGTTTAGGGTTTAGGGTTTAGGGGAGCTACTTTTGCACCATTAGACCTTGCACCACACTTTAACACATATCATAGGTCCACATGCAAGATTTGGTGGGGTTCGGTGCTCGGCGGTCGTTATCCCCTCCTCCCCCAAAACAGCGCATGCGCGGCGGGTCTACCCCCCTAGATTTCTCCGCGCGAGGGTGCACCAATGTAACTTTTCATTCTTTTAGGTTTGTTTAGTACATATACACATGTAGAACCAAGATTGGGACCCTTTGGCACATATACCCGCAGCTAGAGCCATTATCACACGATCGAGGGTGTGCCTGATCTGGTTAGGGTTAGGTGTAGGTTAGGCTAGGGTTTAGGGGCTAGGGCAGGGTTTAGTTTAAAGGTAAGTATTTATGGTTAGGTATAGGATTAGGGTTTAGGGTTAGGGTTAGGGTTTATGATGCATGGTTCTGTAGCTCCGGCGTCGTGGTTTAGGGATTTAGAGGGGATTAGGCTCGAAGCCTCCCAGTTTAGGGTTTAGGGTTTAGGGGAGCTACTTTTGCACCATTAGACCTTGCACCACACTTTAACACATATCATAGGTCCACATGCAAGATTTGGTGGGGTTCCGGTGCTCCGGCGGTCTCCCCCTCCTTCCCCCAAAACAGCGGAACGTGTGCCCCGGCGGGTCTACCCCCTAGATTTCTCGTGAAACTTGAGGCATACACATATATTATGGAGATGTACATGTAACTTCAAATTCAAATTCGACATTTTTTTTTCGAAATGGGGGTCATCCCCGGCTTCTGCATCATGATGATGCACACATCCTTTTATTAAAAAAAATTTAAAGTATAAATGTTTACAAATCACTCATCATCGAGGATTGATACAAGAATCAACCATCGAAAGAAACACATAGTAAGACTACACATCAACATAGTCTTCTAGTATGACGCCAACCAGCCTGGCACAAGATATCCTGAGCGACCATCGGAGCCGTGTGCATCCAGAAGCCATGGCATCCCGCTGCCCCTCCGGAGAGAGTAGGGCCCAAAGTTGGACCCAATGGGAAACCATATGAATAACCTGGAAAAAATGAAAGGAAGGTTTTTTATTAAAAATTATGTCATTCCTACTCTTCCAAATAGACCAACATAAAGCAGAAACCCCAATCCGGATAAAAGCTTTTGATTGTCTATCGACTCCATTCAACCAATTACCAAACATATTGGTAATATTGGTGGGAGGTGGGAGAGCATAAGTAAAATTCACAGTACGCCATAAGAGTTTAGCTAAAGGGCATTCAATAAAAAGGTGTTGAATGGTCTCCTGTTCCCCACAGAAAACACACTTTGTACACTTAGAGAAACAAAAAAGATAAATCTGGGTGTGAATATTCAACCAGATCTGACAGTACTATTCACATCAGGAAAAGTATGATTTCTCTGATAATCTGAGACGATAGAAGCAAAGTTTCTTGACAAGCAAATACAAATAATTAACTAGGCATGGATCTTGGAGAAGTCGTCAGTAATTGCCTGGCTTCGTCAGCCACGGATTATCACTCTTCGGGCTCTGCTGATCACTCATCTCCGTCGTCCACGGATCATCACTCTTCTGATCAGCACCAGTCCACGACTTCTTCCTCAGGTTCTGCCAATAATCACTACTCTTCGGCGCATCACTACGCTCCAGCCACTGCTCATCATTCATCTTCGTCCGTTTGCCATGAGGGGGACTTGTCTGCTGGGTGTTGTCGCTGGAAGCTGGTGCCTTCAAGATTGCTAGTTCAGCCTGCGCGCTTGCAAGTTCAGCATTTAACCTTGCTATTTCAGCTGCAGCATTTCTCTGTGCATGTTCAGCTTCGATCTCTGCTGCATTGCATTTGCGACACAGACGTCCCCTCAGCTCGTCTTCCTTCTTGCAACCGGGGCAAAACACAAGGTAACGCAGGAAGAACCATATCTTAACGTAGAGCTGGTAGCTCACGTAAGCATCTTTAGCTGCATACTCCAGGTTTAAATCAGACAACGGCTGCTCTTCCCAGTAATTGTGCCTCTCTCGAGGGAATTTGCTCTTCATCTCGCTGTACGACTCGTCGATGATGCTAGTTGCAAGACTAGCCATTCCATCCCTCATTAAGTTTCCTCTCTCGTTGAGACCTTTGACGATGACAATTTCCTGGATATCGATCCAGTTCTCCCTAGGAATTATAATCTTCTCGTAATATAACTTTATAAAATCTGCTCTCTTGTCAACGCTGCAGAACACAATTCCTTGATCTTGAAGGAATGAGCGCAGCGCCGGACATTCCCCGTTGGTCCTGAAAGCAAAAATTTAGTACTTGCGAGATCAACACTTGAATAAAATTTGGGACTACGAAGCTAGTCTATATGCAATCTCATAGCTTGAATATAAAATTTGAAACTACATAAGTTTAGTAAGTTCATGATCAACAGTCTGAAAATTATCTAGTCATAATTCATTTGGTACTAATAGAATGCATGAACAACACTTTTATGAAATGTGTAAGTGCAATTGTTTAGTCATTGAAATTTCATTTTGCATCATATAATTTTGAAACTAACAAAATTCTATTAAATGCAAGATCAAGACTCCGGAAATTTGCTTGTCATAATTAATTTGGTATAATGAAATCCAGTACATGCTAGATGAGCATATGGATAGATTCAATTTGATGCAAAAATTTAGTACATAACTTGAATAAAATTATCTAGTCATAATTCATTTGGTACTAATAGAATGCATGAACAACACTTTTATGAAATGTGTAAGTGCAATTGTTTAGTCATTGAAATTTCATTTTGCATCATATAATTTTGAAACTAACAAAATTCTATTAAATGCAAGATCAAGACTCCGGAAATTTGCTTGTCATAATTAATTTGGTATAATGAAATCCAGTACATGCTAGATGAGCATATGGATAGATTCAATTTGATGCAAAAATTTAGTACTTGCGAGATCAACACTTGAATAAAATTTGGGAATACGAATGTTTAGTCTATGCAATCTCATAACTTGAATAAAATTGACATAAGTTTAGTAAGTGCATGATCAAGAGTCTGAAAATTATCTAGTCATAATCCATTTGGTACTAAAAGAATGCATGACCAACACTTTTATGAAATGTGCAAGTGCAAATTTTTTAGTCATTGAAATATCATTTTGCATCATATAATTAATTTGGTATAATGAAATCCAGTACATGCTAGATGAGCATATGGATAGATTCAATCTGCAAGATCAGCACACCATGCTTTGTGGCTAGCACGGTTTGTAGTTTAATTTGTTGCACTCGAGATTAACTAAAACAGATCAAGATTAACTAAAACAGAGCACTCGAGGGTGACTTGGTTCATCATGCACTAGCGATTAACTAAAATCTGAGCAAGATTAACAAAATCAGAGCAAGATTAAGTAAATCAGAGCAAGATTAAGGTCTACAAACCAGGAAAAGTGGCAGACGAGGACGTGGTTCCTCATGCACAGTTGAGCGACGGCGAGGTAGTTGTCTTCTTCGTGGTTGGGGTCCTCCGGAGTGTACTCGAGATCCAATCCTACAAACTTGTTCTCTTCTTCTTCCGCATACCACTGCGCGTACATCTTCAGGTACTTGCTCATCGTCTCCTCCTCGTTTGTGTAGACAACTTCGATCTCCTTGCCGCCATGGACGGTGAAGGTCCTGATCTGAGTAATGGCCTGCATTGCTGACGGCGGAGGAGGCAGAAGCGGTTGCGGAACAGAGGAAGAGGAAGAAGAAGCAGCGTCCATGGCGCGGAGGAGGCAGAAGCGGCGGAGGAGGAAGCGGCGGAGGAGGCAGAAGCGGCGAGGCAGAAGCGTCTTGGCGCGGAGGAGGGTTTTTCGTCTAGTGGGAGTGGAACCGGCAAGAAGCGGAGTGGAACCGTCAAGAAGCGGAGAGGCGGAGGAGGGAATTTCTGATTTATTATAATTAGTAAAAACAGAGAATGAGGGTTCCATTTTACCTGCTGGCCCCTAATCCACATAAAATTACCGGAAATGGCCCAACCCAGTGGTATCTACTGCTAGATGGCCCCACACGTCAGTGGGTGCCATTTTGCCCCACCCACCCCAAAATGTCCTATACCAAAAGCAACTTTCTCCCCTGTCTCACTCTCTCTCTCCCAACCCAGCCGCCACTGCCGCCTCTTCCTCTCCCAACTCCGTCGGCCAAAGCTCCGTCAAGCAGCTCTGTCAAGCTCCGTCGGCCGAAGCTCCACTGCCTCTCCGTCGGCCGAAGCTCAGGTTAATTTGGGGGATGAGCGGGGGATTTTCTAGGGTTTGCCGTACTTAATCTCGGGGGATTTTAATTGGGGTTTTTTTGTCCGAGCGGCGATTTTCCTAGGGTTTGATCGATTCAAAGTAGATTCTAGTGCTAGAGTAGATTTTCCTGGTTTAGATTGATTCAAAACATGTGCTAGTGCTGCTAGTGCGAATGTCAATCTGAACCTAAACATCCCAACTTAGTTTTAATTAATGTGTAATTAATAGTTTCATAGTTCTCAAATTGTTCACTGCTTGTTATTAGGTCGACACCATGGACCCCTATGACTATGAAGTTGCCATTTTGGTCCCATCCAAGAAGGCCGTTGAGACCATCGACATCAGCTCATCCTCCGAAGGTGAGGATGGTGCTCTAGATAGGGTTCACGTCAAGCAAGAGAAAGCTGATGATGCTGCAGCAATGGATTGTGCAGCTGAGCATGAGGAAGTTGCTCCTCCTCCTCCTGCTGATGTCCATCTGACTCGTCGAGGTAAAATATATATATAGTAGTTATAGATGCAGGATATAGGTCAAATGCTTAATTAGTCTCGGTTTGGCATAATAGCTAGTCAATTTGTAGCATTCAAGGAATACTTCAGTTTCTATAAATACTGTTGGTTTGATATACTTCAGTTTTAGGAAAACTTTAAACTAGGCCTTATTCCCTGGTTTCCTTATATATGTAGGTCCCAGGATAGAGGCAGGTGAGGAATGGGATGACTTTTGCATGTATCCCAATCTAGTGGAAATGAATCCTACACAAGTTGATACCCTGAGATATCTTGTTGACGAAAAGCGCCCCGCAATTCCTTTTTATGTGTGCACTATAAAGAGTGCAAGTACCGTGGAAGGCTGTTCCAGAATGGTAAATATAATTACTCCATCTCGATCAAGGATGTTTTTGCATCTTTATATGTTGACAATTACTTCATCTGAACGAAGTTTTGCATCTTATAATCTGCAGTACTTCAACCGGAAGTTTACCAAGAAGTACATCTCGAAGAATATGCAGCTTCCAGATAATGACTTTCTTGTCTCTTACAGTGAGAGACATGGTGTGAAAGTGAGGATTTTCCAGGGCAAAGGGAAGTTTGACGGTGCAGTGATCACAACAAACTGGAGTGCTGTGGTGCGGAAGAGCAAGATGAAGGCAAATGATATCTTTGTGTTTTGGTTCCGCATTCGCGCCCGGGGCGGTCTCAAGTTGTATGTCAGGAAGCTCGAGAAATGAGCTAGCAGGCTGAACCTCTCTAATTAAGCTAGTAGTACTATATATATGTGTGTATGAGCTCAACTAATATGAGCGTTGAACCTCTTATCGATCGATCTGGTACTATCTAATGGCCTGTTGGTCTATGTAATGTGCTCAAGTAAATGAGCGTTGAACCTCCTCGGTAGTATCTATAATTAACGTGTCCTTTTGGTACTATGTTATTGAGCTCAAGGCTGGCACTATATATGTGTAATATAATGTGCTTTTGGTGGTCTATATATGCTGGAGTATATATAGATATATATAGTTTGCTAGCCGTAATTAATTATTAGTCATATATTAGCCTGTTGCTTAGCTAATGCTCCTGTACAAATTAACTGTTGTCCTAAATCAGTATCCCCTCTGATAGATTATGTAACAAGATCATATCCATAACTATAAAAAAAAAAGTTGCCTTAGTTCCACTATGTAAAGGATAAAGGATGGTAAGCTGACAAGATCTCTCCAATAGCTCCACTGGTTAACTGGCACGTTGACACATCTAGAGGTGCTGGGTTCGAGTCCCAGCCCTCACTCTTTTTGATTTTTTTTTGGCGCCCAGGAGAAGCCCAAATATCCCTTCCGAATCCAACTCCCTCCGATAACCTAGCAGAAATTCGAATCTCCGACGACGAGCGGCGGCGGCGGCGGTGGCGGCGGTGGCGGCCCCGTCCCTCTCCGACGACGAGCCCCGTCCCTCTCCGACGACGAGCCCCGGCCCTCTCCGACGACGAGCCCCTCCGCATCTCCCGGTCTGCACCCCTCTCACCTCTCCCCTCTCGATCTGTTCTTCTTCGTCAGTTCACAATATCGAATCTCTGTGATCCGAGGTGACGGCGCCAGCGCTGCGTCCGAGCAAGGGATCTGCTGTCCATCGCCGACGACGAGCCCCTCGCCCTCGCCGACGACGAGCCCCTCGCCCTCTCCAGGACGAGCCCCTCGCCCTCTCCAGGACGAGCCCCTCCGCATCTCCCGGTCTGCACCCCTCTCATCTCTCCCCTCTCGATCTGTTCTTCTTCATCAGTTCACAAAATCGAATTGAACTGCTGTGCATTGCTTGAAATTGGAACTGCTGTGCAGTTAGGTGTGTGCTAATTGCATCATTTTGTTCTTCCGCAGATGGACAGACGCTGGATTACAACAAGAATTAGAAGGCTTTCCCCTGAACACACAAAGGGAGTGGCAGAGTTTATGCAGTTTGTTCGCTTGAATGCTGCCAATGTTGATCAGGTGCTGTGCCCATGTCGTAGCTGTCTCAACCGGTGCACAAAACCTCTAGATGTAGTAGAGTCTCATTTGCTTCTTTTTGGGATGGCAAGCACTTATGACCGATGGGTCTTCCATGGAGAACCATTACATCCTGTACCTGAAGCTGGACATGGAGGACAAGGAGGTGCACCTGAAGCCGGACATGGACATGGAGGTGAACCTGAGGCTGGACATGGAGGTGAACCTGAGGCTGGACATGGAGGTGATGCAGGGGCACACCATGTTGGTGGAGGTGATGCAGAGGCACACTATTATGGTTTGCAAGAGGAAGATGGTTACGAAGATGATAGAATTCCTGATCTGCTTGCTGATTTGTACAACTCAGAACCGCAAGGTGCTGGAAAGGACACTATATTTGCTGAGTTGATAGAGGAAGCCAAGCGCGCAGCCAGCGATGGGGGTACAATGTCAAGGTTTTCACTCACAGTCAAGTTACTTCAGGCCAAGTCGTACTACCGGATTAGCAACGTTGCATTCAACGCGATACTCCTGATTTTGGCCTTGCAATACCCTAATAGCTCAATACCAAAGTCATACGAGGAGGCACTTAGCATAGTCGGCAGGTTGGGACTTGGTTATGAGAGTATCCATGTGTGCCCGAATAACTGTGTATTGTTCCGGAAGGATTATGCCAAGGAGAATAATTGCCCCAAGTGCAAAGCCTCCAGATGGAAAGATGCTGATGGTAGGAGAAAGATCCCAGAGAAGGTGCTAAGGCACTTCCCATTGATTCCAAGGCTGCAAAGAATGTTTCTTTCAAAGGAGCAATCAAAGGAAGTACAGTGGCACAAACTGAAGCGGCAAGACGTGGAGAATGATCTCAGTCATCCAGCAGACGGGGATGCATGGAAGGATTTTGACAATATTCATAAAGACTTTGCCGCTGATGCCAGGAACATAAGGCTTGGACTTGCCACGGATGGTTTTAATCCCTACGGGAATATGAGCAACTCCTACAGCATGTGGCCTGTATTCGTGGTGCCATACAACCTTCCGCCGTGGGCATGTATGGATCAGTCCAACTTCATGCTTGCATTGCTAATCCCTGGTCCATCCTCTCCAGGAAAAGATTTTGATGTCTTCATGGAGCCTTTGATGGAAGAGCTGCAGGAGCTCTGGAAAGGTGTAAAATCGTATGATGCCAATAGTCCAGACAAGTTTGATCTCCGTGCTGCAATCTTATGGTGTATTCATGATTATCCGGCACTGCACACATTGTCAGGGAGGGCCACAGCTGGTTACCAGGCATGTGTGCGTTGTGACAAAGAGAATTGCTCCAAGAAATTAAGGAACAAAATCTGCTTTATTGGGCACCGCCGTTGGCTACCTCGGCACCATCCTTGGAGAAATAGCAAAGAATTCGATGGTGCTTCTGAAAGCCGTGAGAAGCCAGCGGAATTCACTCCAGAAGAGCTGAAGCAACAGCTTGATAGGGTTAGAGATGTGATACCAGGCAAGCTTCAGAAGAAAAGGAAACGTGAGGACGGTCAGTGTTGGAGCCGTAGATCATGTTTGTGGGACTTGCCATACTGGGAAGATCTAAAGCTGAGGCATAATCTCGATGTAATGCACATCGAGAAAAACATCTGTGACAATTTGCTTGGTACTTTCATGAACATACAAGGCAAGACCAAAGACACTGTGAATTCAAGGCTTGATTTGGAAGACATGGGCATAAGAGGTGACTTGCATTTGCAGCCTGTTTCAGCTGACTCTTTTGAGATGCCACAGGCGTGGTATACAATGAGTAAACAAGAAAAAATTGCTTTTTGTGAATTCATAAAAGCTGTGAGGTTTCCAGATGGGTACGCGTCTAACATATCCAAGTGTGTTGCTGCTGATAAGTGCAAGCTTCAAGGGCTGAAGACCCATGACTGTCATATATTGCTTCAAAGGATCTTACCGGCTGGCCTTCGAGGAACAATCCATGAAGACATATATGAAGCGGTTGCTGAACTTGGAAATTTCTTCAGAGAGCTGTGCTGCAAAACACTGAAGAGAGACGTTCTGGACAGACTTGAAAAGGAAATCGTAGTTATTCTTTGCAAACTTGAGAAGATCTTCCCCCCATCTTTCTTCGACGTGATGGTGCATTTGGCCATCCATTTACCAAAAGAGGCAAGGCTTAGAGGCCCAGTGCATTACGGTTGGATGTACCCAGTCGAAAGAAGGTTGCTAACATTGAAGCGTTATGTCCGGAACAATGCCAGGCCGGAGGGATCGATTGCCGAAGCATATATTGTTGATGAGTGCCTGACATTTTGCTCGAGATACTTCGACGATGTTGAAACAAGATTCAACCGTCCAAGCAGAAATCCGGAGCGGGATGATTCACATATTGGTGATGTGTCTGTTTTCAAACACGGTGTGAAATTTATTGGAGCCTCTCAATATGTGTTTGCTGGTGAGGACTATGACAACATGGTGTGGTATGTGCTCCGAAGTTGCCCTGAGGTTGATCCATACATCGAGTACGTTTCTCTTCATCCCCTTATATAGATAGGTTATTGCAGCCTCTCCAAATAATAATTAGGATCTATTTTCTGTTGCCATTCCAGCCTGTGCAAACAAGAGTTGAACCAACAAGGTGGTCAGATCAATGTTGATAGATGGCTTGCCAAGAACTTTGCTAGATGGTTTCATACTCATGTGAGATCTTTAGCTGGTTTATTTCTGAAGATTGGAAAAGTTCATGATATAATTTTGCTGTGTGTGTTACTCACCCCCGGTTGATTTTATGCAGATTGGAAAAATGCGAAATGATGTCTGTCCTGATCTCTATGCTTTGGCGTGCAAACCAGATTTTAGAGTGAGACTATATTCGGCATGTGTTGTTGACAGTGTTCGGTACCATACTGTTGACCGCGAGAAGAACAGGAAGACACAAAATAGTGGAATCGTTTCTGAGGGAGATCATGATGGCAACAGCATTGACTTCTTTGGTCAGCTCAAATCCATCATCAGATTGCAATACAACTCCAGCGGTGGCGTCCATCGGTCAGTTGTCCTCTTCCGGTGTGACTGGTTTGACCTTGGTGGTAGGAAACCCGGGCTCGACGATGATGGACACTTCAAGAGTGTTAACACAGAAAAGTTTTGGTACAAGACTGATCCTTTCCTTCTGACATCACAAGCAACCAAGGTCTTTTATGTGCCAGACACCAAGTTGAAAGGAAAATGGCAAGTTGTGCAGAAATTTCACCATAGACATCTATGGAGTGTAAAAGAAAATGAACAGGGACCCGGTGTTGCTGTACTATCATATCAAGATGAAGATTCCAGTCAAGTTCCTGTGCAAGAAAAAGAAGGCACTGCACGGAGTAGGACGAGAAGTGACCAGGAACGTGTGCTACTTGAAAAAGTCATTGTGGACAAACTGAAGAAACATAGCAAAGAGGTTGTGCCCGAAGAAATCGAGGAGGTTGATCAGACAATGTACCAATATTGCAGCGATGAGGATGATGATGATGATGATGGAGGAAATAGGACTAGGAAGCGTCAAGTTTTCGAAGAAGATGAGTAGCAGTTTGTGTTGAATATGTCAGCTATTTGTTCCCAGAATTTGTCAGCTATTTGTTCCCAGAATTTGTGTTGAATATGTCAGCTATTTGTTCCCAGAATTTATGTTGAATATGTCAGCTATTTGTTCCCAGAATATGTCAGCTATTTGTTCCCAGAATTTGTGCCCAATTTTTATGTTCAATATTCCCAGAATTTATGTTGAATATGTCAGCTATTTGTTCCCAGAATTTGTGCCCAATTTTTTGGGGACTCCATGCCCAATTTTTAGGGGAATCCATGCCCAATTTTTTCAATACATGGCTGACGCCGGCGACCATATATGGGCGGCGCCGCCGTGCATGGCTGACGCCGGCGACCATATATGGGCGGCGCCGCCGTGCAAAAGTAGCTGCTACACATTTTCAACAGAACTCATTTTCAACAGAACACATTTTCAACTGAACAGAATTGCACACATACATAGACATGGTTCAAATTCAGGAACTAAACATTGTGGCACGAACAGACAAATGGTTGGAATTACAACACAATAACTCTAGCATATACTCTAGCTTCTTCTCCTCCTGACCAACAGATCACTGAATTCACCCTAATTTCAGTTCCTACACATCACCCAGGTACAACAGATGACAAAAGCTACAGATAGCACCCAAACCATGAAGCCTCCCATTTTCTTTGGTTCAGGGTTGCTCTGTTTCCTTGCAGCAAGCAGAAACTTTTCTTCCTGGAGCCTCTCAATTTCTACCTGGAGCCTCTCAATTTCTTCATCTCGATCCCAAACAGCATCACGCAGATCACGAACTAACTCTTTGTGACGTGCATCCAGCGGATCATCAATCCACTTAAACACTTTACACCCTATTCCACCAGCAATCTGACAGATGAAGAACAAAAGAGGATAAGTAAGCCATAGTAGAAAAGAAACTTCAGAAGACGGCGGGCGAAATTCAGAATGGGGGCGGGGGGGCGTGCTCGAAGACTAACCGAGCGAATTTTGCAGTTCCGGTATCTTCTCCCAGGATTCGGATCACTCCAAGAAATCCATTGCGGCATCTTCTCGCCACAGTCACATACGTCGGCGGGCTCATAATCGAATGGCCGCTGCCGATACGGGATGGGCGTGCCCGGCCGCCGGCGGCGACGCGACGACGCTCCTGACCTAGAAGAACTGCCCGAGCAGGCTGGGAACTGCGCCGCCATGCAACAGATGCACCTGGTCGGAGGGATTTTGGTCGGAGGAGGAACCCTAGCTAGATGCACCTGGTCGGAGGGATTTTGGTCGAGGTGGAGGGATTTTTAAGACAACTGATTAGTCTATCATGTCTATATACATGGATAACCATACTTGTGTCAACAACACTATTGTAGCAAAGCGGTAGGGAGTGGTAGTGCGGCAGCGCCAGGTCGAGGGTTCGAGTCCCCGCAAGCGCAATTTTTGCCAGTTATTTCCATCGGGAGCCACTCCAACCCCGGATGGGCCGTCGGGCCAGCAATTCAACCCCCGGATGGGCCGTCGTGGGGTAGGCCAGCAGCCAGCAGCCTAGTAGAGGACAGCCCAAAAGAGGAGGATATCACCAGCAGCCCATTAAAATGGTGGACGGCACAGAGAAAAAAAATAACAAGACGCCTTTGTCCCACAAGTATCAGTTGGTCCTACATGTCAGTTAGTTCAAGCCAGTTGCTTCCAGTGACACGTGTGAGGCGCGTGGGACCCGAAAAGGGACACATAGGCAAAATGGATGACATGGCAGCCAAACACATACCATTGTATTGAGCCAAATGCCAATGACGCTATTGATTTGTCGCAATCGGCATTGGAAAAACGTCGTAGGCCACTTAATTTTGCTAATGACGTTTTGACCTAAATTGCCAATGACGTTTTTGCCCAATAACGTCACGATTTTCTAGGGTTTTGCCCCCCCGGAGTGGCCAAGGACGGTCAAAGCTAGGAACGTCATAAACCTATGACATTTTGATTTCCAGTCATAAAAAAACGTCATATTATGGCACATTTCTTGTAGTGACTACATGTTGCACACACTGTCAACGTTACATCATGAAGGAGGAATAGACTACTTTAATAACATCACTAGAGTAGCACATAGATTAATAGTGATACAAAGCTCATGATCACATAAAGATCACATGGGATAGAGAGATGAACCACATAGCTACCGGTACAGCCCTTAGCCTCGGGGGAGAACTACTCCCTCCTCATCATAGGAGACAGCAGCATCGATGAAGATGGCAGTGGTGTCGATGGAGATGCCTTCCGGGGGCAATTCCCCGTCCCGGCGGCGTGCCGGAACAGAGACTTCTGTCCCCTGTATCTTGGCTTCGCGATGGCGGCGGCTGCGTACCTTTTCTCGTATCGTGGCTTATGTTTTTAGGGTTTTCGCGACGGAGAGACTTTATAGGCGGAAGGGCGGCCTCGGAGGGGTCCTAGGGGACCCACACCATAGGGAGGCGCCCCCGTTGGCCGCGCCGCCATGTGGGGTGGGGCCCCTTGGCTCCCCTCTGGCCCTCTTCGGTGCTCTAGAACCTTCCGAAATATAAGATCGTGGGCTTTTGTTTCGTCCAATGCCGAGAATATTTCGTGTAGGATTTCTGAAACCAAAACAGCAGAAAACAGAACTGGCTTCGGCATCTTGTTAATAGGTTAGTGCCGGAAAATGCATCAAAACGATATAAAGTATGAATAAAACATGTAGGTATTGTCATAAAACTAGCATGGAACATACGAAATTATAGATACGTTGGAGACGTATCAAGCATCCCAAGCTTAGTTCCTACTCGCCCTCGAGTAGGTAAACGATAACAAGGATAATTTCTTAAGTGACATGCTACCAACATGATCTTGATCAATACTATTGTAAAGCATATGAGATGAATGAAGTGATTCAAAGCAATGGTAAAGACAATGAGTAAACAACTGAATCATATAGCAAAGATTTTTCATGAATAGTACTTTCAAGACAAGCATCAATAAGACTTGCATAGGAGTTAACTCATAAAGCAATAAATTCTTAGTAGAAAGTTTTGAAGCAACACAAAGGAAGATATAAGTTTCAGCGGTTGCTTTCAACTTCAACATGTTTATCTCATGGATATATCTCATGGATAATTGTCAACACAAAGTAATATGATGAATGCAAATAGGCAAGTTGATACGTCCAAAACGTATCTACTTTCCCGAACACTTTTGCTATTGTTTTGCCTCTAATTTGTGTATTTTGGATGCAACTAACACGGACTAACGCTGTTTTCAGCAGAACTGTTCTGGTGTCTCGTTTTTGTGCAGAAATCCAACTTTCAGGAAAAACCTCGGGATTTTGACGAAAGGCCCTATTTTCCCAGAATACTGACGGAGCCAGAAGGACAAATCAGGTGGAGGCCCGAGGGCCCCACACCATAAGGCGGCGCGGCCTAGGGGGGCCCGCGCGGCCCTATGGTGTGGCCCCTCGGCCGGCCTCCGACGCCCTCCTTCGGACTACTTATCGGTCTCGACCTAAAAACGCACGGGGAGAAGTCGAAGTCGCCAGAAACCCTCCAGAACGCCGCCACATCGCGAAACTCCGTCTCGGGAGCCAAGTCTCCGTTCTGGCACTCGCCGGGACGGGGAAGTGGAGGAGATCATCGCCATCATCACCGCCAACGCCTCTCCATCGACCAGCCATGTTTCCCCCATACATGTGTGAGTAATTCCCCCGCTGTAGACCGAAGGGGATGGTAGGGATTGGATGAGATTGGTCATGTAATAGCATAAGATTGTTAGGGCATAGTGCCTAGTGTCCGTAATTGGTACTTTGATGATATTGTTGCAACTTGTTATGCTTAATGCTTGTCACTAGGGCCCGAGTGCCATGATCTCAGATCTGAACATGTTATTATTTCATCATGATATTCATTGTTTATGGTCTTACCTGCAAGTTGTATACACATGTCGCTGTCCGGAACCAATGGCCCCGAAGTGACAGAAATTGGGACAACCGGAGGGGATGGTAGTGACGTGAGGATCACATGTGTTCACGGAGTGTTAATGCTTTGCTCCGGTACTCTATTAAAAGGAGTACCTTAATATCCAGTAGTTTCCTTGAGGCCCGGCTGCCACCGGCTGGTAGGACAAAAGATGTTGTGCAAGTTTCTCATTGCGAGCACGTACGACTATAATTGGAACACATGCCTATTGATTGCTTAGTACTTGGATACCGTTTTATTATTATCTGCAAATGCCCTGCTATGATTGTTACATGAGTTTCTCTCATCCATGCAACGCCCGTCATCCGTCCCCGTGCCTACAGTATTTTAATCTGTTTACTAAAATCACTACTGCTGTCTTTGTTACTCTGCTGCTATCATTTTATTACTGCTACTGCTATAAAACTGTTACTACTGATAAACTCTTGCGAGCAAGTCTGTTTCCAGGTGCAGCTGAATTGACAACTCCGCTGTTAAGGCTTTCAAGTATTCTTTGTCTCCCCTTGTGTCGAATCAATAAATTGGGTTTTACTTCCTCGAAGACTGTTGCGATCCCCTATACTTGTGGGTCATCAAGACTATTTTCTGGCGCCGTTGTCGGGGAGCATAGCTTTATTTGGAAGTTCATTGGATTGATATTGTTCGCTGCAAATTCTCCATCATGGGTAAACCTCGCGATACTAAGGTCGCCATATTACCATCCACTACAAGAAAAGGTACAACTCTGAGTACCTCTGCTGCTCTTGATTCACCATCTGTGATTGATAAACTTGTTTCACCGCCACATGCTTCACATGCTGGTACTTCTGCTGAATCTGAAAACTCTCATAATATTGATAATATTTCTGCTGTGCTTGATGATAGTGGTTCATTGGGATCTTTTCTAGATGCTACAATTGCTAGGTCTAGACAAATTGAAAATACTGAAACTCCTAATGTTACTACACCTGTTAATTCACCTGAACTTGAATACTCTAGTGATGATCTTGATGAAGATTATGTGGAACTTGATGATGATTTTATTGAAAAATGCAATGCTACTACTGATGAAAAATTAAAAAGTTGCTTGCAGAACATGCTGTTAGATATAAACTGTCTCCGATCCTAAATTTGCCACATCTCCTATAAACATTAAGGATAAAGATTATGATTTTTCTCTTGATCTATCTCATATAGCTATTGTTGAGAAAACACCCTTTTGTGGTACTGAAAAAGAAAGTGCTGTTGAACACATGACTGAGTTATCTACTCTGAGTAGCTTGTTTTCTGATGATGTTAAGATGCGTACTTATTTTGTTGCTAAAAATTTTCCATTCTCATTAAAGGATGATGCTAAAACTTGGTATAATAATTTGCCACCTAATTCTATTAAAAGTCCAAAAGAATTGCTTAATGTTTTCTTCCGGAAATACTTTCCTGCTAGTGCTCAACATATTGCTTTGCAGAGAATTTATAATTTTGATCAGGAAGATGGAGAGAAATTGCCTGAGGCTTGGGCGAGATTTTGCTCTCTTATTAGAGCTCTGCCTGACCATGATTTGGAAAAGCATGATTTACTTGATATATTTTATAGTGGACTAACCATTGAGTCTAGGGCATACCTAGATAGTTGTGCTGGTTGTGTTTTCAGGAAAAGAACTCCAGACGAAGCTGAAAAATTATTGGCTAAAATAGGCCGGAATCATGATGATTGGACTACGCCTGAACCAACCCCAACACCGATACTGAAGAAGAGGGGTATGATTAAATTAAATGATGAAGATATGAGGGAAGCTAAGAAGTCTCTTAAGGAGAAAGGTATTAAATCTGAAGATGTGAAGAATCTACCTCCCATAGAAGATATATGTGAGATAATTCCCCCTTCATCCATGATTGAGGTAAACTCCCTTCAACGCTTTACTAGAGAAGATATTCCGTATTCAAAACCTCCTGCGCAATGCTTAGATGAGTTTGATAATTATATTGTTAAGCAAGAAAATTTTAATATTAGAGTAGAGAATCATTTAATGGAAAATTCTCGAGCTATTAGTGAATTGCATGATATTGTGGAGAGAACCTCCAATGATGTTAAGATGCTTGTTAAACATTTTCATATGGTTCAAACTCAAATTGATCAACTCACTAAAGTGCAAAATGACTTGTTGGGAAATAATTCTAAAGAAAAACATGCTTATGAAGTAACAACTAGAGGTGGTGTCTCTACCCAGGATCCTCTATATCCTGAAGGGCATCCCAAAAGAATTGAACAAGATTCTCAACGCATTGAACCTAGAGCTCCTTCTAAGAAAAAGAAGAAGAAACATAAAAATGTTGTAGAATCCTCTGAACCTGTTAATGATCCTAATAGTATTTCTATTTCTGATGCTGAAACTGAAAGTGGTAATGAACATGATAAAGATAATGATAAGAATGATACTCCTGATAAAGAAGAGGTTGAAGAAGAACCTGAAAAGCATGCTAAAAATAAAAAGTATACTAAAGAAGATTTTATTGCTGAGAAACATGGTAATGAAAGAGAACCTTGGGTGCAAAAGCAAATGCCTTTTCCTGCTAAGAAATTAAAATCAAAGGAAGAAGAACACTATAATAAATTTTGTGATTGGATGAAACCTTTATTCTTGCAAATCCCTTTGACTGATGCTATTAAATTGCCTCCTTATTCAAAGTATATGAAAGATATTGTTACTAACAAAAGGAAAATCCCCAATGAGGAAATTTCCACTATGCTTGCTAATTACTCTTTCAATGGCAAAGTTCCAAAGAAGTTGGGCGACCCAGGTATACCTACTATTCCTTGTTCTATTAAGAATAATTATGTTAAAACTGCTCTATGTGACTTGGGAGCCGGTGTTAGTGTTATGCCTTTTCTCTTTATAAGAGACTTTACTTAGATAAGTTGATACCTACTGATATATCTTTGCAAATGGCTGATAAATCTACTGCTATTCCTGTTGGTATATGTGAGGATGTTCCTGTTCAAGTTACTAATAACTACTTGATATTAACTGATTTTGTTGTGTTGGAAATGCCTGAAGATGATAATATGTCTATTATTCTTGGGAGACCTTTTCTTAACACCGCAGGGGCTGTTATTGATTGCAATAAAGGAAAGGTTACTTTCAATGTTGATGATGCACACCGTCTATTTCCCCAAGAGGATTGAAAAAGCGTGCGGAGTTAATACTATTTCTAATGTGAGAACTATCAAAGTGGGAACTATTGATTGTCCTATATATGAGCCTAAAGAAGAATATCAAACTCTTGTGATTGGATCCATATCAATACAATTCAAGGTAACATGATTGATTTGAGGTTTATTTCTTCTTATGCTATGTAAAATTTATTTGGTGGCAAGACTTGATCAACCTTGTTAACAAATACTTTTTATATGCATAGAGGAGGTAAACAACATATCTTTCTTCCTCCACTTATTTTACTTACTGTAGCAATACATTTGTATCTTTACTTTATTGCATTATTGTGCTAAGTAAAGTCTCTAATAGAAGGTTGATGCTAGATTTGGATTTCTGCGCAGAAACAGATTTCTTGCTGTCACGAATCTGGGCCTAATTCTCTGTAGGTAACTCAGAAAATTATGCCAATTTACGTGAGTGATCCTCAGATATGTACGCAACTTTCATTAGTTTTGAGTTTTCTGATTTGAGCAACGGAAGTACCTCTTTAAAATTCGTCTTTACTGGCTGTTCTGTTTTGGCAGATTCTGTCTCTGTTTTTTTTGCATTGTCTCTTGTGGACTTTAAGCAAGGCTTTCTAGACGTGGAGAGCTGTAGCTAATGTTTTATTGAGTTCTTGCAATGTGTCACTACAGAACTAAAGTGGATTAAAGTTTTTGAGTACTAACCCCTCTAATGAAGTTTATGAGAAGTTTGGTGTGGCAGAAGTTTTTAAGGGTCAAGAGAGAAGGGTGATATAATGTGATCAAGAAGAGTCAAAAGCCTAAGCTTGGGGGAGGTATACCGGCATCACTCATTCTTTGCATATTATGGTTGCTGGATACTTGTACATACTTGTTTAGTCTCTTTGAGTGGTTTTCTAATGAGAGGGAGATGATATTTGGGGAAGTGCTGCCTGAAAACAGATTCTGGACTGTTACTAGAAAAATTCGTGCGCACAGCCAGAGCGTTATTTTGAGCTGCCAATTTTTGTGCAGGTTCCCCAGGTTGTTATCTAACTTTCATTAGTTGAACACTTTTCGAGCTGAGCAACGTAAGATTTTTGTAAAAATCGATTTCTGTACTGCTGTCAGGTTTTGGCAGATTTCTGCCATCTCGCTTTTCTGTGTTTCTTTTAGTTTGCTATTTCTTGCTTTCACTTTGTTTCTTTCCTAAAACACAAAAAGACAAAAATATTTCTGTTGTTTCTCTTCACCATTTGTTTATCTTGGTTTCTTGCATTTGTTTCGCTTTATTTGCTATTGCTAGTTTGCTATAAGAAAACCCAAAAAGATTTTGCTTTGTTTGCTTGTTTCCTTTTGTTCTTGTTTCAAATTCGAAAACACCAAAAATATTTGCTGTTCTTCTTTGGTTTGTAAAGTTCTTTATGAGTTCAATGGTCTTCGGTGGCTGGAGCGTGGTTTTCATTTCATATTATCCAAGCTACACAAGTGAAAAGGCAATAATGACGATCTACGACAATCTGATTGTGGTGAGAGGCTGGTATGAACTCTATTTGTTTTCATTTTTGTACATATACTCATCCATGTGAGCATGCTTAGTTGGTTCATGTGAGTTATATGTTATTTAAGAAAGTTTAGTAGTTCATGATCTCTCATGTTAGCTCCAATTATTAATATGAGTAGCATGTCATGGATGTTTGCTTGCATTGTTTTATTCATAGATAGATATGATATTGTGGTATCCTCCTCTGAATAATTCATTTATATCGACTTGGCACATGCTCACGCATGCATATGACTGAACAAGAGTCAATTAAGCCTCAATGATTTACATTGCTTCAGAGTTCTTGTATCACTTTTATGCCTCAGTTAATTTATTTTGCCGCAAGCATGATTATGACAGTTATTGCTCTCTTGATTTGTCGCTCCCTAGTCTTTTGCTAGCCTTCACTTGTACTGAGCGGGAATGCTGCTCGTGCTTCCAAATACATGAAAACCAAGTTATTCCAGAGTGTCCACCATAAATACCTATGCATGGCATTTCAAACCATTCCAAGTAAATTCTCATGCGCTACCTTTAAAACCTTCAAAATGCTTCTTAATTTGTGTTTATGTTTCATAGCTCATGAGGAAGTATGTGGTGTTTAGCTTTCAACCTTGTCATTTACTTTTGACGGACTCTCATATGGACTAGTGGCACATCCGCCTATCCAATAATTTTGCAAAAAGAGCTGGCAATGGGATTCCCAGTCCCGAATTAATTAACTTAAATAGATACTCCTCCATGGTTTGTGATTGTTGGACGGCACCCGAAGGATTCGGTTAGCCATGGCTTGTGTAAGAAAAGGTTGGGGGAGTATCATCATCATAATAAAATTAAACTAAAGAGGCACTCCTTCATGGTATGTGATTGTTGGCAGGCACCCGAGGATTCGGTTAGCCATGGTTTGTGTAAGAAAGGTTGGAAGGAGTGCCACATAAAAATGCAAATAATTCATGGGAGCCGCTCTTGAAAGTCCGGTTGGCGAGGTAGTTGGTGTATCCATTACCATTCGTTGACAACAACAAACACCTCTCAAAATAATTTTACTCCTGCTTTACAAATAAAAAGCTCTAGCGCATGTTAATCCCTGCTTCCCTCTGCGAAGGGTCAATCTTTTACTTTTATGTTGTGTCTCCATCCTTTCTTTGAGAACTTTCTTGAGAGCACAACTGTCATTCTTAGTATAATATGCTTGTCTCAAAATATGATTGATTGTGGTATAACTTTGATGCTTTTGTCTTTGACAATCACTACTTCTAGTCTTTGTATGAACTCCAGAGGTGCCCGGGCATTTATGTTTTGCCGATCAAATACAGGCAAGCGAGATACCACTCTATCATACTCTTTTATGAACATTGCAATCTTGCTTATATACATGATTCATGATGCTTATTATTAATTGTTGGTACCTCTTCATGATTGACATAGCTGTTAGATGATCTTATTTCCATGTATCTTATTATGAACTGCTTAAGTATTAGCCATATCATGAGAATATATACATCATATGAACAAATGTGTTCGTGAAAGTTCTTTTATCGCTCAGTTGTTAACTGAATTGCTTGAGGACAAGCAATAAGCTAAGCTTGGGGGAGTTGATACGTCCAAAACGTATCTACTTTCCCGAACACTTTTGCTATTGTTTTGCCTCTAATTTGTGTATTTTGGATGCAACTAACATGGACTAACGCTGTTTTCAGCAGAATGTTTGGTGTCTCGTTTTGTGCAAATCCAACTTTCAGGAAAACCCGGGATTTGGACGAAAGGCCCTATTTTCCGAATACTGACGGAGCCGAAGGACAAATCAGGTGGAGGCCCGAGGGCCCCACACCATAAGGCGGCGCGGCCCAGGGGGCCCGCACGGCCCTATGGTGTGGCCCCCTCGGCCGGCCTCCGACGCCCTCCTTCGGACTACTTATCGGTCTCGACCTAAAAACGCAACGGGAAAAGTCGAAGTCGCCGAAACCCTCCGTAAAGCCGCCACATAGCGAAACTCCGGGAGCCGAAGTCTCCGATCTGGCACTCCGCCGGGACGGGGAATTGGAGGAGATCATCGCCATCATCACCGCCAACGCCTCTCCATCGACCAGCCATGTTTCCCCCATCCATGTGTGAGTAATTCCCCCGCTGTAGGCCGAAGGGGATGGTAGGGATTGGATGAGATTGGTCATGTAATAGCATAAGATTGTTAGGGCATAGTGCCTCGTGTCCGTAATTGGTACTTTGATGATATTGTTGCAACTTGTTATGCTTAATGCTTGTCACTAGGGCCCGAGTGCCATGATCTCAGATCTGAACATGTTATTATTTCATCATGATATTCATTGTTTATGGTCTTACCTGCAAGTTGTATACACATGTCGCTGTCCGGAACCAATGGCCCCGAAGTGACAGAAATTGGGACAACCGGAGGGGATGGTAGTGACGTGAGGATCACATGTGTTCACGGAGTGTTAATGCTTTGCTCCGGTACTCTATTAAAAGGAGTACCTTAATATCCAGTAGTTTCCCTTGAGGCCCGGCTGCCACCGGATGGTAGGACAAAAGATGTTGTGCAAGTTTCTCATTGCGAGCACGTACGACTATAATTGGAACACATGCCTATTGATTGCTTAGTACTTGGATACCATTTTATTATTATATGCAAATGCCCTGCTATGATTGTTACATGAGTTTCTCTCATCCATGCAACGCCCGTCATCCGTCCCCGTGCCTACAGTATTTTAATCCTGCTGTTTACTAAAATCACTACGCTGTCTTGTTACTCACTTGTCATTTTATTCATACGCTACTGCTATAAAACTGTTAGTACTGATAAACTCTTGCGAGCAAGTCTGTTTCCAGGTGCAGCTAAATTGACAACTCCGCTGTTAAGGCTTTCAAGTATTCTTTGTCTCCCCTTGTGTCGAATCAATAAATTGGGTTTTACTTCCTACGAAGACTGTTGCGATCCCCTATACTTGTGGGTCATCACAAGTATGTAGGAATCAATGCACACAGTTGACACAAGTGTTTGCTTCTAAGATAGAAAGAAGTAGGTAAACTGACTCAACATAAAGTAAAAGAAAGGCCCTTCGCAGAGGGAAGCATGGATTACTATTTTTGTGCTAGAGCTTTTCATTTTGAAAACATAGAAACAATTTTGTCAATGGTAGTAATAATTCATATGTGTTATGCATAAGACATCCTATAAGTTGCAAGCCTCATGCATAGAATACCAATAGTGCTCGCACCTTGTCCTAATTAGCTTGGATTTACATGGATTATCATTGCATAACATATGTTTCAACCAAGTGTCACAAAGGGTACCTCTATGTCGCATGTACAAAGGTCCAAGGAGATAGATCGCATTTGATTTCTCGTTTTTGATAAATCTCAACTTAGGACATCCATACCGGGACAACATAGAAAACAGATAATGGACTCCTCTTTAATGCATAAGCATTCAACAACAGATAATATACTCATAAGAGATTGAGGATTAATGTCCAAACTGAAACTTCCACCATGATTCATGGCTTTAGTTAGCGGCCCAATGTTCTTCTCTAAAATATGCATACTCAAACCATTTGATCATGATAAATCACCCTTACTTCAGACAAGACGAACATGCATAGCAACTCACATGATATTCAACAAAGGTGTAATAGTTGATGGCGTCCCAGAAACATGGTTACCGCTCAACAAGCAACTTATAAGAAGTAAGACACATAAGCTACATATTCAATACCACAATAGTTTTTAAGGCTATTTTCCCATGAGCTATATATTGCAAAGACAAAGAATGAAATTTTAAAGGTAGCACTCAAGGAATGGCAGAGAAATACCATGTAGTAGGTAGGTATGGTGGACACAAATGGCATAGTTTTTGGCTCAAGGATTTGGATGCACGAGAAGAAATCCCTCTCAATACAAGGCTTTGGCTAGCAAGGTTGTTTGAAGCAAACTCAAGTATAAACCGGTACAGCAAAACTTACATAAGAACATATTGCAAGCATTATAAGACTCTACACTGTCTTCCTTGTTGTTCAAACAATTCACCAGAAAATATCTAGACTTTAGAGAGACCAATCATGCAAACCAAATTTCAACAAGCTCTATGGTAGTTCTTCATTAATGGGCGCAAAGTACATGATGCAAGAGCTTAAACATGATCTATTTGAGAGCTCAAAACAATTGCCAAGTATCAAATTATTCAAGACAATATACTAATTACCACATGAAGCATTTTCTGTTTCCAACCAAATAGCAATGAATGCAGCAACTTTTAACTTTAGCAATGAACATTAAAAATAAAGCGAAGAACACAAGTGTTCAAATGAAAAAGCGGAGCGTGTCTCTCTCCTACACAAGCATGATGGATCAGATTTTATTCAAACAAAAACAAAAACAAAAACAAAAACATACAGACGCTCCAAGTAAAGCACATAAGATGTGACAGAATAAAAATATAGTTTCACTAGAGGTGACCTGATAAGTTGTCGATGAAGAAGGGGATGCCTTGGGCATCCCCAAGCTTAGATGCTTGAGTATTCTTGAAATATGCAGGGATGAACCACGGGGCATCCCCAAGCTTAGACTTTTCACTCTTCTTGATCATATTGTATCATCCTCCTCTCTTGACCCTTGAAAACTTCCTCCACACCAAACTCAAAAAAAACTCATTAGAGGGTTAGTGCACAATCAAAAATTCACATATTCAGAGGTGACAGAATCATTCTTAACCCTTCTGGACACTGCACAAAGCTACTGAAAGTTAATGGAACAAAGAAATCCATTCAACACAGTAAAAGAGGCAATGTGAAATAAAAGGCAGAATCAGTCAAAACAATGTCCGTAAAGACGAATTTTTTTGAGGCACTTAGCTTGCTCAGATGAAAAAGCTCAAATTGAATGAAAGTTGCGTACATATCGGAGGATCACACACGTACATTGGCAGATTTTTCTGAGTTACCTCAGAGAGGCCTATTCAAATTCGTGACAGCAAGAAATCTGTTTCTGCGCAGCAATCCAAATCTAGTATCAACCTTACTATCAAAGACTTTACTTGGCACAAGAATGCAATAAAATAAAGATAAGGAGAGGTTGCTACAGTAGTAACAACTTCCAAGACACAAATATAAAACAAAAATGCAGAAGTAAAATAAAACATGGGTTATCTCCCAAGAAGTGCTTTCTTTATAGCCATTAAGATGGGCTCAGTAATTTCAATGATGCACTCACAAGAAATAAGAGTTGAAGCAAAAAAGAAAGTATGAAACAAATTTAAGTCTAACCCACTTCCTATGAAAAGGAATCTTGTAAATAAACAAGTCATGTAAGCACAAAGCAACAAGCATAGAAAGGCAACACAAGCACAATTTCAAGATTCTCAACATAAAGAGGGGAAACTTAATATTATTAAGATGCATATAACCATGTTTCCCTCTCTCATAGTAACTTTCAGTAGCTTCATGAACAAACTCAACAATATAACTATCACATAAAGAATTCTTATTCACATGCATAAAAGTATCATTACTCTCCACATAAGCATAATCAATTTTATTAGTAATAGTGGGAGTAAAACTATCACAACCATCATTGTAATCATCATAAATCTCCATAGTAGGTGGCACCAAAATACCACTATCATTATAATCATCATAAATGGGAGGCAAAGTATCATCAAAGAAAATTTTCTCCTCAAAACTTGGGGGACTAAAAAGATCGATCACAACCAGCTTTCCCAAGCTTAAATTCTTCCATAGCATTAGCAATAATAGTATTCAAAGAGTTCATGCTAATAACATTGCTACAACTATTTTGCAAACAAAGTTCCATGGGTTTTTTAATTCCCTCTTCAAACACATCATGTCCTGATTCAATATAAAGTTCATAAAGATCTCGAATTTTGTTGTTGTTTTCCATTAAGCCTAACTAGTGAAAATAAAAACAAGAAACAAAAAGATGCAATTGCAGGATCTAAAGGAAATAGCTTCGAGCACTCACAACCGGCAACAATGCTAGGAAATAGCTTAGTAGTCGGAGGATGTGAATACCTTTTACCTTACTCTCCCGGCAACGGCGCCGAAAATAGCTTGATGTCTACGCACGCTTCTATTCATGTAGACAGTGTTGGGCCTCCAAGAGCAGAGGTTTGTAGAACAACAACAAGTTTCCCTTAAGTGAATCACCCAAGGTTTATCGAACTCAGGGAGGTAGAGGTCAAAGATATCCCTCTCAAGCAACCCTGCAATTACGATACAAGAAGTCTCTTGTGTCCCCAACACACCCAATACACTTGTCGATGTATAGGTGCACTAGTTCGCGAAGAGATAGTGAAATACAAGTAATATGGATGAATATGAGTAGTAATTGCAATCTGAAATAAAGATGGCAGCAAGCAAACATGTAGAACTTGTTGGAAACGGGTTTCAATGCTTAGAAACAAGGCCTAGGGATCATACTTTCACTAGTGGACACTCTCAACAATGATCACATAAATAAATAAGTTCTCTTCTCTTATGCTACTTTCAATGACTCTATTGTTGGATAACAAACACCATTCTTGTGTAGGGCTATGAGAGCACCCTCAAGCCGGAGTAAGCAAGCTCCACAACGTCATAAAGGAATCACACACGATGCAAACACCTTCACTGTCACACCATGAAGAGTAATTCCGGAGTTCATATTAAAGTAACTCTAGAGTGCATAGTAATATTTAACTTCATAATCTACAAGAGATCACAATCATAACCTACGCCAAGTACTACATGATGCACACACTGTCAACGTTACATCATGAAGGAGGAATAGACTACTTTAATAACATCACTAGAGTAGCACATAGATTAATAGTGATACAAAGCTCATGATCACTTAAAGATCACATGGGAGAGAGAGATGAACCACATAGCAACCGATACATCCCTTAGCCTCGGGGAGAACTACTCCCTCCTCATCATAGGAGACAGCAACGTCGATGAAGATGGCAGTGGTGTCGATGGAGATGCCTTCCGGGGCATTCCGCCCGGCGGCGTGCCGGAACAGAGACTTCTGACCCCGAATCTTGGCTTCGCGATGGCGGAGGCTGTGTAACTTTTCTCGTACCGTGGCTTATGTTTTTAGGGTTTTCGCGACGGAGAGACTTTATAAGCGGAAGGGCAGCCTCGGAGGGTCCGGGGACCCACACCATAGGGCGCACCCCCTTGGCCGCGCCGCCATGTGGGGTGGGGCCCCTTGGCTCCCCTCTGGCCCCTCTTCGGTGCTCTAGAACCTTCCGAGAAATATAAGATCGTGGGCTTTTGTTTCGTCCCATGCTGAGAATATTTCCTGTGTAGGATTTCTGAAACCAAAACAGCAGAAAACAGGAACTGGCGCTTCGGCATCTTGTTAATAGGTTAGTGCCGGAAAATGCATCAAAACGATATAAAGTATGAATAAA
This sequence comes from Lolium multiflorum, assembly GCA_030979885.1. NCBI lineage: Eukaryota > Viridiplantae > Streptophyta > Magnoliopsida > Poales > Poaceae > Lolium > Lolium multiflorum. The sequence goes on from CM061749.1 coordinate 110,802,572, forward strand.
ACATGTAGGTATTGTCATAAAACTAGCATGGAACATAAGAAATTATAGATACGTTGGAGACGTATCACCACCACGGCATCGTCGGTAGCGGATGCGATAGTAGGGGGCTCTGGGATAGTGCATCATAGTCTAGGTGTTGCTTCTGGTCATGGGTTCCAATGAAATCCAATTTGTAGTTCTGAGCCTCCCCATCATGGATTCGTCCACTTCATTTCTTCCATTTTTCGATTTGGGGCGCTTAGAGCATCTCCACTCGCACCCCCCTATATGGATTTCGGCGTCGGCGTTTTTTTGGGCCGAATGTGGTGGGGGGGGCCTAGAGCGGAATCGATCTTGGGGACTAGCCAACGCCAAGCTGTTCTCCCTATTTAGCGCAAAATCGATCTTCGCATATACATAAATAAACTAGGCGGCATCTTTGCGGATCATCAAATTAATGCTCCATGACATCATCTTGCAGTTGGTGATGAGTATTTGTGTCTCGAACTTCTTGACGCGTGGTGAGAAAACCTGCAAAGGCTGGCGGGACATCGTGATCAACATCTACAAGAGGACCCATCTGTTCATATGGTTCAGTGTCGAACGCTGGGAATTCTCGCTCACTCTGAATGATCATATATTGCAATATCACACATGCATGCATGACCTCCCACATCTGATCTTTCGACCTGGTAAGAGTGGGGTACCAGCCAATGCCAAATTGACCTTGCAGGACACCAAAGGCCCGCTCCACATCCTTTCTGCAAGCCTGTTGCTGTTGAGAAAATCAAGCTTTCTTCCCTTTAAGCACATGGTTTGAGATTGTCTTCACAAATGTTAACCATCTTAGATATATGCCGTTGGCCAGATAGTACCCCTTGTCATACTGATCGCTATTGATCTTAAACTGCACATGAGGAGCAATGCCTTCAACAAGCTTTTGAAACACATTTGAGCACCGCAACACATTGATGTCACTGTTTGATCCTGCCATACCGAAGAAAACATACCAAATCCAAAGATCATGATTTTCCACAGCCTCAAGCACCACACTTCATGATTTTTTCTGACCTTTATACATGCCTTGGTGTGCAAATGGATAGTTCTTCCATGCCCAAATGCATACAGTCAGTGCTTCTAAGCATTTCATGAAATCATCTAGCTGCATTAGGTGATAAGATCCGAGTTGTGTCTTCTGCATGGTTGTGCGCATATAATTCTTTCCAAACACTGCGATAATTGCTCGGGAGAACCTGCACATGCAAACAATGGTGGTGGAGTTGGCCATGCGTAGCTAGTCGTCCAGTTGATAATGCTTGATAGCACTAGAAAAAGTGTGTTGATATGTTGGACTCCAAGTGCAGAGTGTTGTGTCAACTCAGTATTTTCCCCACAAGGGTGACTCGAGGGGTTTATATCGAACTCCCAAGGAATGGAGTAAAGAGGTATCTCCCCCTCTCTTCTTCCAGCAATCCTGCAAAATAAATTAAAGCCTTCTGTCCCCAACTCCACCTTGTGGTTGTCAAGCACAAGGTTTCGTGTAAGTAATAGTAAAGTAAAGTAGTAACTATAGTAAAGGAAACTAAACAAGTAAACTAAACTATGTAAAAGCGGTAAAGGTTTGTTTGTTTTGGGGTTTTGTGTGCAAAGAAGAAAGATAAATATTTTGTAGTTTTGGATTAAAATAGTTTTCCAAATAAAAAGTAAGATAAAAGCAATGGAAAGGAGTTTCTTATGATTAAAATTCGATCGGGGTTCATGGGTTTACTTGACTCTTCTCTCTTTTAAGTGGTAGTGGACAATACCAATTCATCAATCAGAAAAATAAAGAAAATAACTTCAACATGTGTAGGTATCACATCCTAACATAGAGATGATGCAACACATCTCTCTTATACTCCACAAGACAGTAAAAATTTCATGCAATCTTGTATTGAGAATTAACAGAGTATAACCATAAGTACCATGATGTTTGAATATCAAATATGCTACCTTGAACAAACAATATCATCACTGTTGTCATGTGACAAACATAACACATGCATTCACTTTATCCCTAGTGAGATAGCAAAAGAAAAGGCAAAGCCATAATAGATCATGAATTTTTTGTCACTATTCGATCACTAAAACCATGCTATTCCATCTAACACATACATCACCCCACACATTTTCTGGCATACAAGTTGGATCAGAACCAATAATTAAGAACGGGGTACATAATATGCATCTGTCAATACATCTTACACGAAGCATAGTCAAATCTCATAGAATCATATCATAGAATAAAGATCCACCACATAGGTATTACATATATTACCATAATAATGTTGGGCAGCTCATATGGCACTAAGAACTATGAATAACATGAGAGAAATAGATCAAGCTACTACCACAAACCCGTAGTACATAGGTGGACTACTCCCCCTTCATCATGGTGATGATGAGGGAGAAGTTAGAGAAGGTGGAGATCCCTCCGGCGGCGGCTCCAGTGGAGTTTCCCCCTCCAATCTTCTTTGTTCCAGCCTCAGTTTTCGTGTTTCTGTGTTTCTGCGGCACTCTACTCCATAGAACCCTCAGGGGTCATATATATAGTAGTTTTTAGGTCAAAATATGTCGGTTTGCGAAAGAAAGTGATTTTTTTGGATGATCGATGGCCAAAAGAGCATGGGTGGCACACCATGGGCGCGCCACCTCATCTCTTTTGGGCCTTAGGCCCCTCCAGGTGTGCTTCAAAGGCCTAGGTTTCTTCTCCCAATGAAAAAATAACCCTCCAGAAATCCTAGCTCAATTTGACTCCGTAGAGGTCTCTGAAAGTGAAAAATACACAAAATAGGGAATTCATGTTCTGCAGAGTTATAAACCAAATAAAGGGGATCAATTGTAAATCCCCACAAATCAATGTAAAAATGGTATTATCATCATATATGTTGCAATTATTGGGAATTCATGCTAATAAAGGACAAAGTTCATATATATGCATTTTACATGCATCACCATCCCAAAGCTTAACCTACTCATCCTCGAGCATAAAGGTGATTAAACTAACATGAACTTTTGAATTTATTATGTTGCTTCTATGTAATTATGCAAAGTCTTACGAGGTTCAGTCAATAAAGAATGACAATAAGAAATATGAAGTGTAAAGTGACATCTCTTACATTCTGCAAAGCATGCATAACAATAAATAACATTGTAAAAACATGAATGACAAGTATTAAGAACCATAAAGAATCCTTTGGAGAATCCTATAGAATTGTTTGGAAAACTTTTTGCCCTCTCTTTTCATTCCTTTGATACTCATAAGGATGGGGTACTATGCATCTCTTTGTTTCAGATATATCTATGACTCATGTGTTTGACCTCTTATAAGAAAATATTGCCTCATCCTCCTGGTGCTAAGGGTTACACCTCTTGCTACTCAACTTTATGTTGTCACAGACCTTTCATATATTCTTTCAACCAAGTATCGCAATGGGGTACCTCCCTGCAGATAGGTGCATTTTGCATCATCATTATTGCTACATATATGTTTAGTTTTCATTGTTATTTTCCATCATACATCATTATTTATGCATTTTTAGTCAATTCTCGGGACTTTCCTACAATGTCCCCTTCATTGGTATTTAATTCTTGGGAGGCAGAAAACCTCCTTTTTCGTATTTTATTTATTTCAAGACTTTCTGGATCGCTAAAAATCGAGGCAAAAATACCTGATCAGTTTTTCACCCGGGAGAAGCACGTGAGCGGAAGAACAACGCGAGAGGGGCCACGAGAGACAAACGAGCACAGGTGGCACGCCTACCTGGTTGGGCGCTCCATGTAACGGCCCCGGGTAGTACCCCTAATAGATTTGTTTGTTCTTTTTTCCTTTATGCATCATCATGATATTATGCATCATATCATCCACAAGATTTTATCAAATAAAAATTATTTTAAATAAAAACTATTCGTGTCTTCCCTCTCATATGGTTCTATTAAACCCTCTCTCATCTTTTCTTTTAATAAAACCCTAAACCAAATTAAAACAAAATAAAATATTTCCAAATATTTTCAAAAGCTGAAGGCCTGATCGCTCCTTCTTTTCTCATCACTCCATATTCTTGTCAACCATTTCTTCCGTGTCTTTGTCTTTTGATAATTCCTGATATCTCAAAGATGGCCAGAAGGAAGCAAATCAGCCTTGCAACCACGGAGCTTTGGGCACCTTCCGCTTCAGCCCAGCGACATGGCCTCACGTTTGGCCCATCTCTCTTTTCTCCCAGCCAAGAAACCAACAGCCCAACTCCTCTTGACATCCTTCTTCCAGCTCGTACGTACGGCAGCTCATCCGTGTTCCTCCCTGTCGCTGTCCAAGCGATGGGACGGCTCCCATGCAGCGCCCCTCTCCCTTATAAGCTCCACCCAAAGCTGCACCAACCCTAGCCTCTTTCCCTCCTCGAGCCGCCGCCACCTTCTTCTCTCTGGTAAGAAAACCCTACCGAACCAAAAAGCTACCAAGCACGCCGTCATCAACCGCCGCCTCGCCATGAACTCCGTCGACGCCTTGGAGACCGGAGATAGTCAACTTTTTGGACCTGACCAAACTTGCTCAAAGACATATTTGGGATTTTTGCCACGACCAATATGAAGTGATATAGGTCAAGAAAATGATGAAAATGGAATTAGTTCATTAGCACATGGCTAGAGAAATTTTATAATCAAATTTGGTTGAGAATTGAGAAAGAAAAGTCACACACAAAAGTGACTAGAAGTTGATCTTGGAAGATCCATCTAAGCATTAGAGGTTTAAGTCCTAGGGTTTAGCGAGAAAGGAAAATGTGATCACTCAAGTAAATAGAGAGAGGTGAAATGTTCCAAGGGTTTGTGTCATGGTTAATTTAATTTAAACCAGAAATAAAAAGGTTCACATGTAGAAAAGGTTTTAGGGTTTTTAGTGATTGACACACAATGTATTTTTCACAAATAACAACCACACACATCCTACAATTAATGCAAGGTCAACTATATGCATTCAAAGCTTGAAGATAGAAAAAGTTTTTGTTGGCCCAAAAATTTGTATTCCAAAATTTTAATCAAAGCACAAAAGTTGGGTTGTTACAAACCTTCCCCCCTTAAAATGAATCTTGTCCTCGAGATTCGGTGGCTAAGAACTGAAAAGTGCGGGGAAATCCTTCCAAAGTTGATCTTATCGTTCCCAAGTGGCTTCCTCCTCTGAGTGATTAGTCCACTGAACCTTACAAAATTTAATCTTCCTTCTTCGGGTGAGACGAACAGCTTCTTCCAGAATCCGAAGGGGTACCTCACGGTAGGTTAAGTTGGTGTTGAGGTCGAGGGTGCGATAATCGATGTTCTTTAAAGTCTCAGGTTTGTCAGGCACTTGGAGGCATCGTCGAAGGAGAGAGATATGGAACACATCGTGGAAATCTGCTAATTCAGCCGGTAGTTCCAGTTGATAAGATACTTCACCTCGACGAGCGAGAACCTTGAAGGGCCCAATATATCTGGGGGCAAGCTTCCCTTTGACGTGAAATCTTTGCATCCCCTTGAGTGGAGTGACGCGAAGATAGATCTCCAACCTTGAAGGTCAACTCGCGACGCTTGGAATCAGCGTAACTCTTCTGGCGGGATGAGCGGCTTTGAGGCGGTCACGGATCAGTTGAACTTGTTCTTCAGTTTCTCGAAGATGGTCAGCTTCTAGATTTGATACTAATTTGGTGCAAAAGACAGAGAGAAAAAGAGGGGAAAATGTGCTCTTAAAAATACCAATTTGGGCCGAGAGAGACAAAACTCAGCTCCTGCTCACGTGCAACCAAACGCTATCTCGTCTTGTCCCACGCAGTCCCTTTCTACCAGCCCCACGCGACGCGGGCCCACATGACGCGGCCCCACACGTCAGCACGGAACGGTCAACTTAACAGGAATCCTGTCGTCTGAGCTGCTTATGCGGGTTTCAAACAAGGACTTGGGGAAAACTGAGGAAAAACTAAGGAGCTGGGGAAAACTGAGCACAACTAAGAAACCGAGAGCACGAAAATAGAAATCCCTATTTTTTTTCATGGTCGTTCATCAGCGCGGTGAAGTGCGCATATTTCGCTACACTGGACTCTAGATATATGCAAGTGCTAGTACGGTAGAGGCATGAAAAGTAGAACTTGTCTAACTTGTTTTCAAGCAATCCCAAATACTTTCTCTATCCATAAAAGGATGTTTTAGATATTTCATAAATTTAGATAAATCTAAGACATCATTTTATAGACAGAGAAAATAATAACCTTTTGAGTCTGCTAGCCTAATCGATCAAGGAGACCACGGCTTGGCAACGAGATAAAGTGTTGCCTTGAGACGCACAGACAGCCCATACAGCTCGCTCATGTCTAGCTTTGATGCCCTGGCCTCCGCCGGCAGCTCCCAGTCAAAATGGTACAATAGGCTTGCGAGGGCCAGCTCAATCGCCAGCGAGGCGAACCCAATCCCAGGGCAGCCCCTCCTCCCACCACCGAATGGCACCGTCCTGAAGTCGTCATACCGCACCCCGTATTCTACCGGGCCATCCATGAATCGCTCCGGCATGAACTCCTCGACGTGTTCCCACGTCTCCGCGTCGCGGCCAATAGCCCATGCGTTGATTACCACGCGCATCCGTGCCGGGATGCGGTAGCCAAGCAACTCCGTGTCCTTGAGCGTCTCCCTGGGCAATAGGAGTGGCAAAGGTGCGTGCATGCGGAACGTCTCCTTGATCACAGCCCTAAGGTAGTGTAGCTTGTCGAGATGGTCCTCGTTGATGTGGTTGACGCCACTGTCGATGACAGTCGCACGGATCTCTTCCTGGAGCTTGCGCATTTCATCTGGGTGGTTGATGAGCTCCGCCATGGCCCATACCAGAGTCGTGTAGGTGGTGTCGGTCCCAGCGGCGAACATATCCTATCAAATCATGCACACAAGGAACTCGGTTGAGAAGGGTCTCAACTGCATGAAACATCTCAAGAGCACGAAAAAAGGAGGAAATGAAGCGCGTCTTAGCTGCGAATTCTACTACACAGTAAATTTACCCGACACATAGAACCCATATATATACTGGACATCTCATGCACGAAATCACCCTACTAGTCCGTGTGAGATTCTTGAAATTCGACGAAACTGAATGAAACAAGGACAATACGGATCTCAAAGAAAGAAACTACGTGAATTCGATGGCACAAACATATATGAGAGCTCCTATTTCTCATGAAACCCAGTTGAAAAGACAATCTCAACTGTAGGAAAATCATAGTTGAGCAGCCACCAGCGTTTTAATTGCAGAAAAAACACAATTAAAGCTTCATACGAGTATACGACTCTCCACGGCAGTAAAAAGGGCTAGCTAAGACAACTCTAAGACTACTCATATTGGGAGTAATATAGATAGTAATATAGTACTACATGCAATACCAACTAAGCATTTTGGTGACATGACAAATTATTAGATGAAGAAAGAAAGGGTTGTGATAACTAACTATGTTACCGTCACATCACATTACAAGATAAGATGAGTTCACAACCTAATAAAAATGACTTTGCATGACATCACAGGTATGTTACTACTAACTACGGAGGTAGAATAGCGCCCGCTATTAGCTAATAGCACGCTATACCGTTCTGAGCAATGTTTAGTTAAATACACCCGTACAATCCTTTACTATAGGGAAATTAACTTCACTATAAGTCTCCCTCAAAAAAGAACTTCACTATAACGCGATATAACTCCACTATAGCACGTTTTAAGGGCTGCTGATAGCAGCCTATTTTTTAGCTGGATTGTGATGCTAGTGCGATCTTGCCAAGATCTCACTTACAGTTATACTTCCTGGTATAAATTTTGGTCCAAAATTTAAAATAAAATTGACAAAATAAACTACTACATGTGAATTCTGGTGGGATTTGACTTCGCAGCCTAACGATTAGTCACATCGTCGTCTTCTTCTGTCGAAAACATGACGCTTCCAAAAATCATTAAGGATCTAGTAATCCTCGGCCTGGCATCCAACCAAAACAGCAAAACGTCATGTGTGCCAACGCTACGTACCATGACAATGGCCTTGATGGCGATCGTGTCGAACTCGACACCTCCGGCATCCTCTCCCGCCTCGCTCACGTCCAACATCACGTCCACGAAGTCCCGGTGATCTTCCTCGGCGTCGCCAACAAGCCGTCCTCCGCCGAGTCGACGTTGGCGGTGATCCGCGATGACCCGCTCGAGCAGCTCATCCATTACCCTGCTCGTCCGAGCCGCCTTGGCGTCTATCCCCATCAGCGTGTCCACCCACGCCAGCCACGGCACGAACTCCCCCACCGTGACCATTCCCAGTAGCTCCTCGAAGTCGGCGAACACCTCCGACAGGCCGTCGCCGATACCATACCCGCTGTTGTCACCGAACGTGGCCAGCGAGATGACTGCGTTGGTGTAGGAGATGAGCTCGTGGGTCAGGTTCACCACGGCGCTACCATCCGGCCGCGAGGCGCACGCGACACGTCGGACGCGGTCGAGCAGCGCGGCGGCCTGCAGCTCACGGACATGGCGGAAGGAGGCGACGCGGCGAGCGCTGAGGAAGTGGAGCACGCACACGCGTCGCGCCTGGCGCCAGTGCTCCCCGTAGGGGGCGAAGGCCATGTCGCGGCCGTAGAAAAGGAGCTCTGCCATGCGCACGGGTGCACGGCTCGCGAAGGCCAGGTCGCGGGTCTTCATGACCTCCTGCGCTGCGGCAGCCGAGGAGGCCACCACGGTGGGCACGCCGCCGAGGCGCAGGAGCATGACCGGACCGTGCGCCTGCGCCAGAGACCGGAGCTTCCTATGCGGTAGGGGTCCAAGAAGTGGGAGGTGGCCGAGGATCGGAAGACCCCACGGTGACGGAGGCAATCGTTTGCCGCCATTGCTGCCGAATGGACGAGGCTTCTTGGTGAAGAAGAGGAGGAAGGAGAAGATGGATACAAGCAGGGTGAGGACGGGGACGAGGAGGGGTGAATGGAAGAATGCAACAGGCGACGACACGTCCATCGTATGCATAGCAAAATTGCGCGCGAGTGCAGCCGTGCAGGTGTACTCTGCTCATGTTTATGTACTTGACGATGATGCGTGCCTGGTCGAATCTTGCTAGTTTTGCCACGTGACGTGCGTGTATTCTACTGAGTAGGCAATCACAGTAGGGTTACCCTTCGGCGGCCGCCCTTTCATTTGTCCTTGTACACTCTCTAACCTTATCGCCTCAAAAGACAGACCCGTCGAGATCTAAATCCGCGCGCATTGCCCCTACCTAGCACGGCATTGTCGTCGGTCATTGAGTTCGTGTTCGCCGAGAGGCGTTCAGCGCTCGTATGGCTTAGGGATCGAAACTCCCGGCGGTTTGATTTGCTTGCAGGCTTGCTTCAGTATAACCCTTTCCTAAACTCAACCAAACCTGTCTAAACCCAAAATCTAAATCAATGTATGCATAGATAAAGATATACCGTACTCTTTAATCTTTGTTCCACGTGAGAGGTACAACCCTAATACCATACACGCAAGTGCCGACCGTCGTCGCCGGCTAACCGCGGGATCACGGCCACTGCCGGCCAACCTCGCAACAGCCGCAAGGCAATCCAGCGCGTGAACCGCAAGACAGTCCGGCGTGTGTCCAACGAGATTGTTAGAAAGGGTGCCAGATAATCCGGCTAGTCTCATTCCCAGTAGGGTTAGCACATGTACCACTGGTAGTCCATAGATAGACCTGGCAATTGCACATTGAGACCACGTAGTAAACACTAATGAAGCAGGGCACAAGGCACAACGATTAGAACTAGTTAGCAATGCTTAGATGGAGGTTATCATAAATATAGCCAAGCATGTATCTAAGAACCTAGAGATATGAGAGGAAATTAATAGCTAGACAACTGAATACAAAACCAAATAAATCATAAGCTAAGACATTCCAAGCTATTAATCTACTGCTAAACTCAACTAAAAAATCAATGCAAACAAGTAATGAACTAACAGGAACTGTTACAACTCAATCTTGAGCAGTCAATGATCAAACAATTTAGATTGAGTGTTAGAGTAATTAATTGAATGCTAGAACAATTCCTTGAGTGATTAAGAAACTAAATATCCTACAAACTAAATAACTATGCTTGAATAACAAGAAGAGAACCTTTGACTCTCCAAGCATAAGGATTAGAAAGTATCAGTGACCTACAATTAACCTAGAACAACACTAGTAAGCCACTTAAGCCACAAATCATCCTAGAAAAACCCTAGAACCAATTATACATGAATTACTACAAGTGTTTTCTGGCAGAACTCAAGAAATTCAGTCAACGGTAGAGTTAGGAATAAATAGACGACTCACTGGTAGAAAAAGGGCCAATAGTCGCGGTTCGCAACGGCCATTAATACCGGTTGCGCAACCGGTATTAAATATGTGCGACTAAAGCCCCACCTTTAGTCGCGGTTGCTTACGAACCGCGACTAAAGGCCCGTCCACGTGGGCGCCTGGCGACCGTCGGGACGGAGAACCTTTAGTCGCGGTTCTTCTGGCCAACCGCGACTAAAGGCCGCTGCAGGTTTAGGGTTTTAGCCCCCCCCCCCAAATGTAGTTTATTTTTAATTTGTATTGTTTTATTTCTTTTGTGTTTTATTTTAATTTTGAAGGAGTTTCACATATTCTACGGTACTACATACATGCATATGAATGTACAATTTCAAACAAATTTGAAATTAGAACCAAAAAGAATTCAAGAGGAATATACAATATATATTCAATATCGGATGACCATATACAATTTTGAACAAGTTTCCATACATAATTTAGTGCATCAGAAGTTCTACATCCTCGTAATAGTGTTCTCCTTTAGGATGGAGGACTTCCCTCATGAACCATCCTGCTAGTTCCTCTTGAAGTGGTCGGAAGCGAGCTTCTGGACTAAGCGTCTTCCGGAGGTTATTCCTCTTGACATTGTTATCAGACGGAACCCGCTCAGAGGTGTATCTCCGGATCATCTCACAAACATAGTATCCACATAGATTGGTCTCCGGTGACTGAATATCCCAGTCACTGACCTTCTAAATTGTAGCTCTTTTTTTAAATTCACCGACCTTTTCATCTGCGAACCGTCTCCAAACCCTACGAGGCAAAGAAAATTAAATGAACAAGAGAGTTATTAGTTACTTGATATTAGGAAATGAACGAAATAGGTCGATCGATATAGAGCGCAAATGAATGAAAATAATTACTTTTGCATCATTCTTCTCATGTCGACCCAAAGCTTTGGATCCATATTCAGAGAGTCGATGACGAGAACTGTGGAGGTGTGAAATTGAATTACTAGCAGAATCCAGTGGAACCTGCGGACACGATACATGCACAATACGTCATGCATAACTCATCGATTAGCCACATACCATGCACGGAGTAAACAAAAGAGAATGTGCTCAAGACAGAAACACTCACCCAAAATGGTAAGAAAATAGAATATCACTTTTGAGTTCCTGCTTTGTAAGAAACCGCCACAGGTCTTCCTCCACGTCGGCGGGGTGATTTTTTAACACATATCCATTAACGATTTGTGGGTCAATGAACCCAACATCATGGATGTTCCTTATTCTGCATTCCCTAAGCTTCATTCTGCATAATAGCGTACACAACAAGATAGTTAGGACAATATATATATATATATATATATATATATATATATATATATATATATATATATATATATACACGAAAGAAGCCTAGTGACCGGGTGTAGACGTGAGCACGCGTTTGTTGTCTGACACGTGGCTAACGGCGTTTAATGACAGGGTTAAACTGGGATCCACATTTATTCTCTCTGTGCTGCGTGCTTACCTCCACCCGACCCCACTGTGTCGTCTAGTCTATCGATTGCTTCGCAGGAGGTTGGATGGAGCACACCAATTTGCAGGTTGGGGCTTTCTCCGATGGACAGACAGGACGCCGGTCCTGCTCATCGTCCTCCCGCAGTAGCCGGAGATAACAAATCTCTGCGGTAGTTTCTTCACGAACATCCAGCAGAAATCCCCTCGAATTTTGTCCCCGCTGAAATCCCTCGATTTGTCCCGCAGAAATCCTAATGGAATTGGTGGTGCGGCCGTTTCTTCACCCGGATGGCCGTCGCATCCCTTCGATGCAGGGGAGAGGTGCGGGGGCTGCGTGTGGATGGCCCCGTGCGGTCGTCGGAAGCCATCACTCCGTCTCGAGGAGCGGCCCCAATTCGCTGCAGCGGGCCCTCCCGCGGGAGTCCACCTGCGTCCATGGCGTGGCCGGGATCGTGCGGACGCGGATGTCAATCGTCCTCATCCATGGCATGGCCGTACGCCCCCTCCACCACCACGCGTCGTCGTCGGCCCGTCCGTCCTCGACCCGTCGACCGCCTTCCGCCGCACCTGCATTTTGGGGACGTCTCCGAGATTTCCTCATCCATCCCAAACAGCTGCTCAATTGCTAATCAACCGAAGTTCTTGATTTCCCCCCAAAAAACAGGAGTTCGCGGCCTGAATCGTTGGACCTCTCGCGGCTCGGGCCGGAGAGAATCAACTCGGGAACCGTCTGTGGAGCCAGCCCCGTCGCTCGCCCGACCTCACGCCGCACAACGGCCGCGCTAGAACGGGATTCCTCTCGTGAAGCTGCTCTCCAATCTAACCTCCCAGGAGCGGAATCGAGCCTGCCGTGCTCGACGGTGGAGGCCTGCCGCCGCTACCCTCCAATTGACGACGACGGTCGCGGATTCCCCCGTCGCTGCTCTCCAATCGAACAGCCATGTCGAGCTCAGGATCCGTTTAGTGCTTCTTACTTGCCATCAGCGCGATGTAGTCGCATAATGTTCTGCGCTACTGTTAAATGTGGCAGGCTATGCTTCTGCATTGGCATCTCTATAGGACAGTGTTAATTCTGATGTTTGGCTGAGAACATGCAATCTGTTCACAATAAGAACTCGACGGCGACGAACTTGAACGAGATGCCCAGCTCAATTCCTCTTCCCCTAATTCGATTTGAGTCGAGTCCAGCCGCACCTCGACCGGAGTTAGCGCCGCCAGGCTCCGGCCTTGTCTCACCTAGCTTCTCGCGAGCGTCTCCTTACGAAAAATAGGGGAAGAACCGAAGGAGGCCATGAAGGGGATCAGATCGAGAGTCCCGCGCCGCAGAGCTCGAGCTTGGAGGTACATGTGCCGTCCTCTAGCTACATGTGCCGCTGCAACAGGCCCAGCCAGCGCCGTTCCTTCTCCGGCTGTGAGCTCAGGCGGCCCTGACCTTCCTCGACTTGGACGGCCCTGACCGGCTCCGTACTTAGCTACAGCGGCTTCGTGCGCGGGGGTCCTCGACTTGGACGGTTTGACGCCGTTTGGCTCTGTTTGTGAGGCTACTATCTTAAAGCAGATCTAACGGTAAAGACCGCGTGCTCACGTATACACCCGGTCACCAAATCCACTCTCATTAATACTTCCTACTCCTGGGTGTAGTTACACCCATATCTAATATACTACCATAAAGAAGTATGTACGATACTTTATCGGTTTGAGTATGTTCTTACACTATATCTAAGATATTCTAAACCAAGTTTGGTGAAAAAAATGCAAGTGAGCATGTAGTTTGCACTATATATCTGAAATACATGCATATGTATACGTAAAAAATGAGTCTACGTAAAAAAATGTACATACTGCCTACAAAGTATTATATATACTACCAAAATAGTCTTATATACTTCATACTACATGTACATACTCTCCGGTATGATAGATACTCTATAGACTATGAGAAACACGCGTGGGTGTAACTACACCCGGGTGTAGTATGAATATGTCCTATATATATAGTGCAGACAATGAACGAGATGAGGTAGAAATAAATCACTTACAGAACGTAGCAACTGATGATAGATTTGTCGAGCTCGCGCAGATTGAACAGCTGGAACAATTCACTCAGATGAACTGTTACATAGTAATGTTTGAAGTGATGCTCATGTCTAACTTCCGCATAAATATATTCTTTGGCGTTTTTATTTTTTATGTAACCCTTGTACCAAATTAGCAGATTTTTCATTTGTGGAGGTAGATCCTCTTCCTGCGCAGGCTCGACGAGAGGCCCATTCGGCACATATGTAATTACTACCTCACTCATTGGCGCCTCCTCAAGGCCTAACACTGCACGAAGAGTCATACCCATCTGGGCCGCTTGTTCTCTGGCACCCGTTACAGTCATTCCCTGTGCTGCCGCAGCTGCTATGATTGTGGGGTCCATTAGTTCAGCATCCGGACCGGCGGCTTTCACTATGAGCGGGGGGATCGATTGTTTACTTTGTTCCCCGAGCTGGGCAACTCGTTTCCCGCTTTTTTACTTTCTAATTCTTTCTCGGCCTCCTCCTTGCCTACGAAGTTCACGTGCATAGTCGTTAGGCAGATTCTTCGCGGCTTGGGACGGTGTGCTAAAAAATGACTTAGCCCACTTCTTTTCCTTGTCAGAATATACTGGCTTGGGCTCGGGCTCTCTTTTCGCCTTCGATTCCGCCCTCCATTTCTCATGGTGAGCAGCCGCGGCCGCGTCGACTTCCTCGGCACTACGTTCCCAAGGCCTTGTGGGGAGAGGCTTCAGTGATGGCTCCGGTACCTTTGTGGTTTTAGGTACATAAGGGTCCGGGTTAATAGTCCAGGACTGCTTCTGCTTCTTCGCCGGAGGTGGATTGGGGGGCGGCGTCTGCTTACCCGCCCGAGGCGGACTGGGGGGCGGCGGCTGCTTACCCGCCGGAGGTGAATTGGGGGGCGGCGTCGGCTGACGTGAAGGAGGTGTAGGTGAAGCACCACCACCACCACCACCACCGCCACCACCACCGTAGGGGGTGGACTTGTTGGCCTTGGCGCCTCGCCTGGAAACTTGATAAACTTCTTTTTCCATAGAATGAACTGGCGCTTGACATTTCCAAGTCTTCTCTCCCCTTCGGGTGTAGCAATGTCAATCTCCAGGTCCTCAAACCCTTGTACTATGTCCTCCACCGTGACACGAGCATAGCCATCTTGAATGGGGTTGTTGTGGTGGAGTGCTCCAGGTAAACATGGTAAAGCACTGCCGATGGCTACCTTCATGGACATGTTCCCAATTGGATAATGCAGATGACATTCTTTCATCTCCTTTACATCGTCCACGGGGTAGCGAGGAGGCTCCGGTGCAGTAATATCGATCGTCGGTGCATTAGCAGTAGCCGGGGCCTCCGTGGAAGCCACGGTGCTTCTCCGCTGCTGGCTTCCGACATCCGCTGGATGATCTTCATGCGTCCCAGCTGCCTCTCTTTCTTGTACTAGTACATTCAGGGTTTTCTTCATCTCATCGAATTCCGATGCCAACCGCGCCACAACATCTGCATCCCGATCCGCCTTTCTCTTACGGCTTCTGTAACTGTAGGGGTCATTTTCCTGGGAAAACCCTTCTTTCCACGAAATGACGCCTTTGCCTCGTACACGTCCTCCGTGTTCAGGATTCCCGAGGGCTTTTGTCAGCGCGTCATTCTCTCTGTTGAACTTGATCTTCCCCTCTTGAGCATCCCTCATTGCGTCAATAAGGGCTTGGGTGGGTTTAAACTTTGTGTCTCGGTGAACACACTCCCCTGTCACCGGGTCTAGCGTTCCCCCATGCCCGTACCACCAGCTTTTGGCCCTAGGGTCCCATCCCTCCGTACCTAGAGGGATTCCTCGCGCCCTCAGGTCATCCTCCATCTTCTGCCACTTAGGCTCCGAAAGGCGGTATCCTCCTGGCCCCATAATATGATTGTACACTTTCTTAGCCGCATTTGCCTTATTTTTGTCCGATATGGCCTTGAATTCCTCTGATTTCTTTTGCCTCACAAATTCGGGCCAATCATTTTTCAGCGACTCATACTGTCCATTGAAATCCGGAGTCTTCCCCTTCTCGACATATTGAGCCGCTAAATTTTTCTTGTAGGTCCGGAATGCTGTGGCCATCTTCTGAAGAGCGAACTCTTTGACCAGCCTCCTCCTCTTACGTCCCTCCGGATCGTCGTTACCGAATTCATCTTTTTTGTGGTATTCCGGAGGTAGAACGAAATGCTCCATAAGCTTTCTCCAGCATTCCTTTTTCGTTCTCTTGCTGACGAAACTGGAACCAACACGTGCCTTCACTGGCTCATGCCATTCCTGGACGGTGATCGGGACGCTGTCTCTAACAACGACTCCGCATTGGTTGATGAACTTGGTGTACGCCTCTTCGGGCTCCAGCGGCTTGCCGGTTGGACTGATAACATCAATGTTATATGTTACTCCTTGTTTCAGCGTCTTGGTTTTGCCACGCTTTGTCTTCACCGATTTTTTCGACGATCCGCTGGCCGAGGGCTAAAATAAGAAAGAGAGTCGAGTTAATACACATATTTATTGAAATCGGTAAATTTGTATCACCAGAGGCTCAATGTATATATATACCTCGCCGGAGGTGGTTGCTAATTGCTTTCAACATCGTCGTTTGTCGACGGTTGACCTCCATCGACAGTGTCCGTTCCTTCGTCATCACCTTGTTGACGACCTTCACCTTCACCGTCAAGGTTCAGATAAGAAGAGACATCCTCTTCTTCATCTTCTTCGGCCGGCACATAAGGAATGTCGCCGTTTATGATGCCGAAAAGATGTGCCTCAGCTTCCGCATTATAGTTTTCCCTAATCGGGTCGGCTCTATCGTCCGCCATATGTGTCACTCCTGAAAACATGTAGTAATTAAAAACTAATTATATTAAGTAAAGAAGGAGGCGGTAGAGGTGGCGAAAGGGGGGCGGTGGTGAAAGGGCGGTGGCGCCGATGATTAAAGGGCGGTGGCGAAAGGGCGGTGGCGGTGGTGAAACAGCGGTGGCGGTGGTGAAAGGGCGGTGGCGGTGGCGAAAGGGCGGTAGTGCATGCACCGCCCTCTCGCCGCCCCTCCGATCCTCTCTCTCGAAGAAAAAACAAAAAAAACCTTGCGCGTATACGGAGGGGGCGGCGAGGGGGTGCGGCGCACAAAGTTGTGTGTCGCCCCCTCGCCGCGCGCCCCTTCCGTATACGCGCGGTGTACGTTCAGAAATTTTTAAAGTTAAATTTTTGTTAAGTCAAAATTCAGAAATTTTTTGTTCACTTAAAATTTTGTTAAGTCAAAATTCAGAACCTCTAAACCTAGAGGGCAGAAAACCTTCTTTGCTTCGTACGTACTGGCGGGCAACTCGTTATTCTTTGGAAACATATTCTTCATCATTTTCAGCAAATTTTCAAATCCCGAGTCAGATAGACCTTCCTGTGCCTTCCATTTCAGCAAATCCAGTGTGCAGCCCAGCTTTTTCAGACCATTATCGCATCCTGGGTACAGCGACTTTTTGTGATCCTCTAACATGCGATCCAAATTCTCTCTCTCCGCCAAGATCATCAACGGGCTCATCACGTGCCTCTTCTTCACCTTCCCCTTCACCTTCCCCTTCACCTTCCCCACCTTCAGCATCCTCCATGAAAGTATCACCGAAATGATCAAGATAGTTGTCATCGATGAAATCATCCCCTTCTTCATCTTCTTCCATTATAACCCTGATACGTCTCCGACGTATCGATAATTTCTTATGTTCCATGCCACATTATTGATGATATCTACATGTTTTATGCACATTATATGTCATTATTATGCGTTTTCCGAACTAACCTATTGACGAGATGCCGAAGGGCCGGTTGCTGTTTTTGGTTTCAGAAATCCTAGTAAGGGAATATTCTGAATCGGACGAAATCAATGTCCAAGATCCTATTTTTGGACGAAGCTTCCAGAAGACCCGAGAGAGGCCAGAGGAGGGCCACTGGGCCCCCAGATGACAGGGCGGCGCGGCCCAGGGGGGGCGCGCCCCCCCTAGTGTGTCACCGCCTCGTCGCCCCTCCGACTCCGCCTCTTCACCTATATAAGGTCCCTAACCTAAAAACCTCGACACGTTCGACGAAACCAGAGAAAACCTTCCAGAGCCACCGCCATCGCGAAGCCAAGATCTGGGGGATAGGAGTCTCTGTTCCGGCACGCCGCCGGGACGGGGAAGTGCCCCCGGAAGGCTTCTCCATCGACACCACCGCCATCTCCATCAACGCTGATGTCTCCCATGAGGAGGGAGTAGTTCTCCATCGAGGCTCGGGGCTGTACCGGTAGCTATGTGGTTAATCTCTCCTATGTACTTCAATACAATAATCTCATGAGCTGCCCTACATGATTGAGATTCATATGATGATGCTTGTAATCTAGATGTCATTGTGCTAGTCAAGTGGATTTTACTTATGTGATCTCCGGAGACTCCTTGTCCCACGTGTGTAAAGGTGACAGTGTGTGCACCGTGTGGGTCTCTTAGGCTATATTTCACAGAATACTTATTCACTATTATGAATGGCATAGTGAAGTGCTTATTTATATCTCTTTATGATTGCAATGTGTTTTGTATCACAATTTATCTGTGTGCTACTCTAGTGATGTTATTAAAGTAGTTTATTCCTCCCGCACGGTGTAATGGTGACAGTGTGTGCATCGTGTAGTACTTGGCGTAGGCTATGATTGTGATCTCTTGTAGATTATGAAGTTAACTATTGCTATGATAGTATTGATGTGATCTATTCCTCCTTTCGTAGTGTGAAGGTGACAGTGTGCATGCTATGTTAGTACTTGGTTTGGTTATGTTGATCTGTTATGCACTCTAAGGTTATTTAAACATGAACATTGAATATTGTGGAGCTTGTTAACTCCGGCATTGAGGGTTCGTGTAATCCTACACAGTTAGTGGTGTTCATCATCCAACAAGAGGGTGTAGAGTCTAGCATCTATCTATTTATTCTGTTATGTGATCAATGTTGAGAGTGTCCACTAGTGAAAGTATGATCCCTAGGCCTTGTTCCTAAATACTGCTATCGCTGCTTGTTTACTGTTTTACTGCATCTTTACTTCCCGCAATATTAATACCATCAACTGCACACCAGCAAGCACTTTTCTGGCGCCGTTGCTACTGCTCGCATTTATTCATACCACATGTATTTCACTATCTCTTCGCCGAACTAGTGCACCTATTAGGTGTGTTGAGGACACAAGAGACTTCTTGCTTTGTGGTTGCAGGGTTGCATGAGAGGGATATCTTTGACCTCTTCCTCCCCGAGTTCGATAAACCTTGGGTGATCCACTTAAGGGAAACTTGCTGTTGTTCTACAAACCTCTGCTCTTGGAGGCCCAACACTGTCTACAAGAATAGAAGCACCCGTAGACATCAAGCACTTTTCTGGCGCCGTTGCCGGGGAGGAAAGGTAAAAGGCACGCATACTCCGGTCCCAGGTAAAGTACTTTTTTGTTGCCGTTGTGTGAGTGTTCGAAGCTATTTCCTTTAGATCCTCCAATTGCATCTTTTTGTTTCTTGTTTACACTAGTAAGGCATAATGGAAAACAGCAAAAATATGAGAGATCTTTATGAACTTTATCTTGAATTAGGACATGATGTGTTGATGCGTGTAGTTGACACGTTCGTTGGGAACCCCAAGAGGAAGGTGTGATGCGCACAGCGGCAAGTTTCCCTCAGTTAGAAACCAAGGTTTAATAGAACCAGTAGGAGTCAAGAAGCACGTTGAAGGTTGCGGCGGGATGTAGTGCGGCGCAACACCGGATTCCGGCGCCAACGTGGAACCTGCACAACACAACCAAAGTACTTTGCCCCAACGAAACAATGAGGTTGTCAATCTCACCGGCTTGCTGTAACAAAGGGTTAACCGAATTGTGTGGAAGATGATTGTTTGCAGAGAAAACAGTAAAACAAGTATTGCAGCAGATTTGTATTTCAGTATTAAAAGAATGGACCGGGGTCCACAGTTCACTAGAGGTGTCTCTCCCATAAGATAAAAGCATGTTGGGTGAACAAATTACAGTCGGACAATTGACAAATAGAGAGGGCATAACAATTCACATACATGACATGATAAGTATAGTGAGATTTAATTGGGCATTACGACAAAGTACATAGACCGCCATCCAACTGCATCTATGCCTAAAAAGTCCACCTTCAGGTTATCATCCGAACCCCTTCCAGTATTAAGTTGCAAAGCAACAGACAATTGCATTAAGTATGGTGCGTAATGTAATCAACAACTACATCCTCGGACATAGCGCCAATGTTTTATCCCTAGTGGCAACAACACAACACAACCTTAGAACTTTCTGTCACTGTCCCAGGTGTCAATGCATGAACCCACTATCGAGCATAAATACTCCCTCTTGGAGTTAAAAGCAAAAACTTGGCCAGAGCCTCTACTAGTAACCGAGAGCATGCAAGATCATAAACAACACATATGTAATAACTTGATAATTAACATAACATGGTATTCTCTATCCATCGGATCCCGACAAACACAACATAGAGTATTACAGATAGATGATCTTGATCATGTTAGGCAGCTCACAAGATCCGACAATGAAGCACAATGAGGAGAAGACAACCATCTAGCTACTGCTATGGACCCATAGTCCAGGGGTGAACTACTCACTCATCACTCCGAGGCGACCATGGCGGTGTAGAGTCCTCCGGGAGATGAATCCCCTCTCCGGTAGGGTGCCGGAGGAGATCTCCAAAATCCCCGAGATGGGATCGGCGGCGGCGGCGTCTCGTAAGGTTTTCCGTATCGTGGTTTTTCGCCTCAGGGGTTTCGCGACGGAGGCTTTAAGTAGGCGGAAGGGCAGAGTCGGGGGCCTGACGAGGGGCCCACACCATAGGGCGGCGCGGCCCCCCTTGGCCGCACCGCCATGTGGTGTCGCCACCTCGTGGCCCCACTTCGTATGCTCTTCGGTCTTCTGGAAGGTTCGTGGCAAAATAGGCCCCTGGGACTTGATTTCGTCCAATTCCGAGAATATTTCGTTACTAGGATTTCTGAAACCAAAAACAGTAGAAAACAGAACGGCACTTCGCATCTTGTTAATAGGTTAGTTCCAGAAAATGCACGAATATGACATAAAGTTTGCATAAAACATGTAGGTATCATCAATAATATGGCATAGAACATAAGAAATTATCGATACGTCGGAGACGTATCAAGCATCCCCAAGCTTAGTTCTGCTCGTCCCGAGCAGGTAAAACGATAACAAAGATAATTTTCTGAAGTTATATGCCATCATAACCTTGATCATACTATTTGTAAACATATGTAGTGAATGCAGTGATCAAAACAATGGTAATGACATGAGTAAACTAGTGAATCATAAATCAAAGACTTTTCATGAATAGTACTTCAAGACAAGTATTAATAAGTCTTGCATAAGAGTTAACTCATAAAGCAATAAATCAAAGTAAAGGTATTGAAACAACACAAAGGAAGATTAAGTTTCAGCGGTTGCTTTCAACTTGTAACATGTATATCTCATGGATAATAGTCAACATAGAGTAATATAACAAGTACAATATGCAAGTATGTAGGAATCAATGCACAGTTCACACAAGTGTTTGCTTCTTGAGGTGGAGAGAAATAGGTGAACTGACTCAACATAAAAGTAAAAGAATGGTCCTTCAAAGAGGAAAGCATCGATTGCTATATTTGTGCTAGAGCTTTTATTTTGAAAACATGAAACAATTTTGTCAACGGTAGTAATAAAGCATATGAGTTATGTAAATTATATCTTACAAGTTGCAAGCCTCATGCATAGTATACTAATAGTGCCCGCACCTTGTCCTAATTAGCTTGGACTACCGGATCTTTGCAATGCACATGTTTTAACCAAGTGTCACAATGGGGTACCTCCATGCCGCCTGTACAAAGGTCTAAGGAGAAAGCTCGCATTTTGGATTTCTCGCTTTTGATTATTCTCAACTTAGACATCCATACGGGACAACATGGACAACAGATAATGGACTCCTCTTTAATGCATAAGCATGTGGCAACAATTATTATTCTCATATGAGATTGAGGATATGTGTCCAAAACTGAAACTTCCACCATGGATCATGGCTTTAGTTAGCGGCCCAAAGTTCTTCTCTAACAATATGCATGCTCCAACCATAAAGGTGGTAGATCTCTCTTACTTCAGACAAGACGGACATGCATAGCAACTCACATGATATTCAACAAAGAATAGTTGATGGCGTCCCCAGAAGCATGGTTATCGCACAACAAGCAACTTAATAAGAGATAAAGTGCATAAGTACATATTCAATACCACAATAGTTTTTAAGCTATTTGTCCCATGAGCTATATATTGTAAAGGTGAATGATGGAATTTTAAAGGTAGCACTCAAGCAATTTACTTTGGAATGGCGGATAAATACCATGTAGTAGGTAGGTATGGTGGACACAAATGGCATAGTGGTTGGCTCAAGTATTTTGGATGCATGAGAAGTATTCCCTCTCGATACAAGGTTTAGGCTAGCAAGGTTATTTGAAACAAACACAAGGATGAACGGTACAGCAAAACTCACATAAAAGACATATGGTAAACATTATAAGACTCCATACCGTCTTCCTTGTTGTTCAAAACTCAATACTAGATGTTATCTAGACTCTAGAGAAACCAAATATGCAAACCAAATTAGCAAGCTCTAAGTATTTCTTCATTAATGGGTGCAAAGTATATGATGCAAGAGCTTAAACATGAGCACAACAATTGCCAAGTATCAAATTATCCAAGACATTTTAGAATTACTACATGTAGCATTTTCCAATTCCAACCATATAACAATTTAACGAAGAAGAAACTTCGCCATGAATATTATGAGTAGAGCCTAAGGACATATTTGTCCATATGCTACAGCGGAGCGTGTCTCTCTCCCATAAAGTGAATGCTAGGATCCATTTTATTCAAACAAAACAAAAACAAAAACAAACCGACGCTCCAAGCAAAGTACATAAGATGTGACGGAATAAAAATATAGTTTCAGGGAGGAACCTGATAATGTTGTCGATGAAGAAGGGGATGCCTTGGGCATCCCCAAGCTTAGACGCTTGAGTATTCTTAGAATATGCAGGGGTGAACCACCGGGGCATCCCCAAGCTTAGAGCTTTCACTCTCCTTGATCATATTGCATCATACTCCTCTCTTGATCCTTGAAAACTTCCTCCACACCAAACTTGAAACAACTCATTAGAGGGTTAGTGCATAATAAAAATTCACATGTTCAGAGGTGACACAATCATTCTTAACACTTCTGGACATTGCATAAAGCTACTGGACATTAATGGATCAAAGAAATTCATCCAACATAGCAAAAGAGGCAATGCGAAATAAAAGACAGAATCTGTCAAAACAGAACAGTCCGTAAAGATGGATTTTATTAGGCCACCAGACTTGCTCAAATGAAAATGCTCAAATTGAATGAAAGTTGCGTACATATCTGAGGATCATGCACGTAAATTGGCTTAATTTTCTGAGCTACCTACAGGGAGGTAGACCCAGATTCGTGACAGCAAAGAAATCTGGAACTGCGCAGTAATCCAAATCTAGTACTTACTTTACTATCAAAGACTTTACTTGGCACAACAAAACTCAAAACTAAGATAAGGAGAGGTTGCTACAGTAGTAAAAAACTTCCAAGACTCAAATATAAAACAAAAAATACTGTAGCAAAATAACACATGGGTTATCTCCTAAGAAGTTCTTTCTTTATAGCCATTAAGATGGGCTCAGCAATTTTAATGATGCACTCGCAAGAAATAGTATTTGAAGCAAAAGAGAGCATCAAGAGGCAAATTCAAAACACATTTAAGTCTAAAATGCTTCCTATGCATAGGAATCTTGTAAATAAACAAGTTCATGAAGAGCAAAGTAACAAGCATAGGAAGATAAAACAAGTGTAGCTTCAAAAATTTCAGCACATAGAGAGGTGTTTTAGTAACATGAAAATTTCTACAACCATATTTTCCTCTCTCATAATAATTTTCAGTGAAAGGACACGGATGTCGCCTAGAGGGGGGTGAATAGGCGATTTAAAACTTTTACGAGATGGGCTTAACAAATGCGGAATAAAACTAGCGTTTACTTTGTCAAGCCCAAAGCCTATAAACTATGGTTCACCTATGTGCACCAACAACTTATTCTAAGCAATGGTTCACCTATGTGCACCAACAACTTATGCTAAGCAAGACAAGCAACTTATGTGATAGCAAGATATATATATATATATATAACTTCAAGCACGATGGCTATCACAAAAAAAGTGCATAAGTAAAGAGCTCGGGTATAGGAATAACCGAAGTGACGCGGAGACAACGATGTAGCCCGAAGTTCACACTCTTGCGAGTGCTACTCTCCGTTGGAGCGGTGTGGAGGACAAGTCACTCCAAATGCACGAGGGCCACCGTATTCTCCTCGAGAATTCCCACCAAAAGGGATGTCCTCGATCCACTATGGGACCTTAGGAAGGTCACCGAACCCGCACAAAGCTTGGGGCTATCTCCACAACTTAATTGGAGGCTCCCAATAAATTGCCACAAAGGCCTTGCCCTTGAAGATTCTCCACAACTTAATTGGAGTCCCCAAGAACACCACTAAGATGCCACAAAGGCCTTGCCCTTGAAGATTCTCCACAACTTAATTGGAGTCCCCAAGAACACCACTAAGATGCCACAAAGGCCTTGCCCTTGAAGATTCTCCACAACTTAATTGGAGTCCCCAAGAACACCACTAAGATGCCACAAAGGCCTAGAATCCGTCTAGGGTTCCAAGAACCCAAGAGTAACAACCTTCTTGCTTTCACCTCCACGAATCACCGTGGAGAACTCAAACCGATGCACCAAATGCAATGGCAAGAACACCACAAAGATGCTCAAGTCCTTCTCTCTCAAATTCCAACAAAGCTACAAAAGCTATTGGGGGAATAAGAGAGGAAGAACAAAGGAATTCACAAAGAACACCAAGATCAAGATCTAGAGAGTTCCACTCACAAAGAGATGGATTTGATTGGTAGAAATGTAGATCTAGATCTCCTCTCTCTTTTCCCTCAAGAATATGCAAGAATCATGGGAGGAATCAAGAACTAGGGCAAGCTTTGAAGTACAACAATGGAGGGGAGAGAGAGAAAGTGAACCAACCAGCCCAAGGAGGAAGAAGGGGGTCTTATATACCCCCTCCCAACGAAATATGACCGTTTGGGGCCTCCCAGGCCGGAAAATCCGCCCCCGGGCCGGATTATCCGCCCCCCGAAATCGCCCCTGGCTCGGGCCGGATATTTGGCCGGATATTGTCCATGTTTTGTCCTTCGGGCCGGATTATCCGCCCCCCAGAAAACTGCAGAATCACCAAAACTAAAACGGGCATAACTTTTGCATCCGGACTCCGATTTTGATGATCTTGGGCTTGTTTTGAAGCTAGGAACAAGCTCTACAAGATCATGCAGGAAACCATCATAGTCCAACAAGGGAGGATAGAAACAAATGATGAAAGGTTTGACCTATCTAAAAAAGACATACCGGTAAAACTTCCAAACTTGAAAATGCAACAAGTTGCCCATGCAAAAACCATTCTCAATGAACTAGAGCTTGTCATGAGAATAAGCACAAGCTCTAAAACATCACATGGATAAGATCCAAATAAAACCAAGAAAGATGATGAACCAAACTCGAAAACGCAACAAGTGATCTATGTGAAATCCGTTTTCGATGAACTAGAGCTTGTCATGAGAATAAGCACAAGCTCTAAAACATCACATGGATAAGGTCCAAATAACAACCAAGAAAGATGATGCAAGGATGCAAAGGTTTGAGCTCTCTCCGAACGATACGATCGAGTTACTCACTCGAGAGCCCTCTTGATAGTACGGCAACTAAACTATAAACCGGTCTCCAACTACACTATGAGACCGGTGAGAAAGAAACCCTATCAAGAGCAAACCTTATACTTGCGCATTCCACTTGAGCTCGATGATGACGATCTTGACCGCAACAAGATGGAACACCTTTCTTGCTTGTGCTTGCTTGACGAAGTCTTGTAGATTGCTCCCCCATAAACCACCATGGGAGAGCTTCTTCTTCGGCGCAACTTCACATATCCATGATCACCATATGGATGGCAAGAGTCAATCAAAGGATCTCTTCAAGATGGCTCATCTTGAACTAGCACTTCATTTCTCCATGGCAAGCTTCAAGCTTATGATCTCTTCGAGTTGGCTCATCTTGAACTTGCACTTCATTTCTTCATTCTTCATCATGTTGATGTCTTGAAGTAACTTGAGGGCTCACTTCATCTTCATCTTCAAGACATACTTGACACTTGATATCCTTCATCAATTTCTTCTTATTGCAACCTAATACAAACATGTTGATGTCTTGAAGTAACTTGATGGCTCACTTCATCTTCATCTTCAAGACATACTTGACACTTGATATCCTTCATCAAATTCTTCTTATTGCAACCTTGAAGCCAACATATGGTTCAAGAATTGCCTATGGACAACTCCTACAAATATAACTCAATGCAAACATTAGTCCATAGGGATTGTCATTAATTACCAAAACCACACATGGGGGCTCCATGCACTTTCAATCTCCCCCATTTTGGTAATTGATGACAATCTCTTTGAGAGGGTTTATATAAGGAATTGAAGTAACAAACAAGTTGAATATATAGAGCAAACTCCCCCATAATATATGCATGTGTGAATGATCTTGACTTTCATTGCATATATTGGCATTCAAAGCCTAGTGGAGTTTCCTCTAACTATTCAACTATGCAAAGCAACAAGATGCAATGCAATAAAGGCACATGCTTAAGCACAAAGCAAAGACATAACCAAATTCCCTTAAACCCTCCAAACTTCTCCCCCATTGGCACCAATTGCCGAAATGGGTGAAAAATTTAGAAGGTCAATATAGTGAGAGTTCCTCCATAGCGTGTGCATTTCTCATAATTTGAGTGGAATCAAATGCACGTATCCAATGACGAATATTCGGAAGGAATCACACTATAGATAGGATCAAAGATTGCAAAAAAGATAACAAAGTCTAGAAGCTTCAACAAATGAAGCAAGCAACCAAATGAACCACAAAGAAGATACCAAAAGAAAGATAGATATTATGATAAGATCAAGAAGATTGCTCTAAATAATATGAGGAAGCTCCCCAAGGTTTGTGCACAAAACTAGACAATTTGCATTGGAGTATAAAGTGCACAAACATGGAATCATCACTCCCATAATATCATTCAAAAACAAAAGATACCAAGTGAATCAAACTCTAATGATCACCACAAGATAGTGTTCTAAATCAAATGAGGAAGCTCCCCAAGGTACATGCATAAAATAAAATGTTGCATTTGAATACAATATGCATAACATGGAATCCTCACTCCCTCATTTAAAACACAAACATTTGTAATAGATCATAGATAGAAAAGTAAGCTAAACACTTGCAACAAACAAATAGTTGAGCAACAAGTAAGAGGCACCATAATAAAAAGGCTCAACCAAGAGGATATGTGAAAGACATGATAAAGCATATTATAAGACTATTACAAGGATGAGCAAAAAACATCATCATAGTCTTCAATGAATTATATTGCTTAGCATGACCAATCAACACGCAATAAATAAATAAGATATCAAAAGGAGATGTATCATCTCTTATGTGTATAAGTTTCTCTAAGTGGGCAATATCACAAAGATATTTATCCACAAAGAAACATGCACACATAAAATAGATACGCAAGAAAAATAGTATGATATCCAAGACGAAGTCATGCAATATACCAATAAGAATTTTTGCTTAATAGCATGGCCAAAGGCTCAATTTTATCTTATTGTACATTCATGAACTTCAACCACAAACAACTAAAATACATCACAAATATCAACAAGGGATAGAAGATAGTTGGGATGCATTTGAGAAAGGCAACAAGTATCACAAACGGGGATACCAAAAGAAGTAACTAAATTTGCACTTTCATCTATATTGCACATGTGAGAGCCTTGAGGAATTGATATGCAATAAAATTGCTAGATAGGCATAGTTGGGGTGGATGAATCATGAGCATGATTTAAAATACTTCCCAACAAATGCACTCATCTCAAATTACTCACATTCACAATAAAGAGGTTTCATTAAGACTTTTGCAAGAAGCACAACATTTGCAAATCAAGAGATTCATGCCAAGATGCAACCATAAGGTTGGATACAAGAAAAGTATGCATGAGAAGATACTTGTTACCAAGATAGCATTGGTGTGGATGTAGTAGATATGTGTTCGTTGACCATCCTAGCTTGCCTCAAGTTACCATTGAGTCACCACTTCTTTCCAAGAGTGAGACAAGCATTCAATGCATATCCATTGTACCTAACACAAAGGTAAGTACAAAATGGTCCCCAAACTAATTGGGTCCGAAGTAGTTAGACACACTACAACATATAGGACAAACTCCACAATTCTATGTGCATATAGATATGAAATTGAATTTCATGCACATCTTAGCCAAATTAGGATTTGATGGAGTTTACCCTATATATTGGATCAAAGAAAGTGACACATGCCATAAGATATACATATATTAAATATGCATGCACAATACTTTCAAGAACCAAAGGAAGATACAATTTGGACAAAACACCAAATAAACCAAGAGACAATGGTTGTCCAAATTATATCAAAGAATCAAATCAACACAAGATTGACTCCAAAGACTTATCTCATTATAAGAAGCTAATTAAACCTAAACACAAAGGAATGAGATAACCAACTCCCAAGAGAGCAAGGTTCCAACAAATAAACCAAACCCTCGACACTTTTTATGATGGCACAAAGTACCAAAAAGAAAATTTATGTCTCCCAAAACCAAATTTTTGATAATGATCAAGAGAAGTTTAAGCATTATAACAAATATAGGAGAGCTCCCCCAAGATTAGTGCATTATCTAGGATTTAGAATATGGATACAAAATGCACAAAACTAGGATCATCACGCTACCTATATCTACTAAAAATGCTAAGAAAGTTTGAATAGACAAATTAGATCCATAAGATGCAAGGAAGACACATGGGAGTCAAAGCACAACAAATTCATGGCAATAAATAAGGCAATATAAATACAAGAGCCAATGTAGATATGATCAATAAATATCTACCTCATAATTGATTACCAATTGTCCTAGGACAAGAGGTATTAGGAAATATTTCCCGGTGGTAGTTTGTAAGTATACATAAGATCATATTTACAACGAACAAAGCATATGGTAAAAGATAAGAGTTAACCATCATGCAAAGAAAGTTTCTTGATAGCTTCATTTAGTCATACCAACATGCAAAGCAATTAATAGTATTCATACCAACATGCAAAGCAATTAATAGTATGACTTGAAGCACATGGTTTTCCAAAAATGTATTGAGGGACACGTTGTGAAAAACCATGCCAAGAAAAACTTTCACAAATAAGATCCACAAAGATATTAGCAATGAAGCCATTTAAGCAAATTGGAGCTTGTTTGAGCAAACATGCCACATAGGAGAGAGATAATTTACGGTATCAATTCTATGTGACACAACCTCAAATGTTCACATTTTCTAGGCTTGTAATATGCACAAAGCTTATTACTCCCCCATAATGTGATAAGGAATTTATTTTCACAAGAGGCAAATAAGATCCAAGTAGAGATATTAATGGACATTAGAATTTGAATTTCTCATGAAGATGACATACCACATAGCGACTAGATAATCTCGCAATATCAATTCTAAGTGATATTCCTCATGTACACACATTGTTTAGGATCATGAAATTCCCAAAGGAATATCACTCCCCCAAAATGGGATTGTCCATTAATCGCTCATAAGAGCCATATAAGATACAACAAGATGCAAAGAGGCTCCAACACAAACACAAATACATGGTGTGCAACCCAACATGCATAGACTTGATTTCTCAAGAAAAGCAAGTAGGAAGCACAACATATACAAACACATGTTAGGAACAAAACTAACACATGCAAAGGGGCGAGTAACTTTCAATATAAATGAGTTGAGCACATGTTACCGCAAGGAGGAACATTGAATATATGATAGAAGCAAGATAACCAAGACTTGGCTTGAGATAATATAAATGATGAAGATCCCTTAATTCTTCATGATGTAGCCAAGTCTCCAATGCCCTCCAACAAGCACCTATTGATCAAGTTTTGGATTGTTGGTCCCCAACTAAGTTGGGTCCTAAGAGGTTAGTCACAATAGGCTTGGCAACCCAAATGGTTCTTTTCTTGACACCACTTTGAGCACCAACATATTTGGCAAACACATTGCCACCCTCATCCTTACGAAGAGAATAAACATCATCAATGGTGATAGAGTTGGATGAGGTACCAATAGTGCACAAGGAGGAGATGTGGCCCTTCTCACGGCATATGTAGCAAGTTCTTTTCTTCTCCTTCTTCTCACTAGATTTCTCCACAATGGGAGCATTGGCTTGTTTCTTCTTGGGAAGTGGTATTTCTTCAACTTGAGGTTGAATATGAGTTTGAGCTTGAGGCCGCTTCCCTTTTTGCTTCTTCTTCAAAGGGCAAGATCTAACATGATGCCCTTCAATTTTGCACTTGAAGCAAACAATCTTCGCCGGGTCTTTGACTTGTAATTGGCCCTTCTTAATCTTGTTGCTCTTGGACTTGTTCTTGTTGTTGGAGTTGAATCCAAGTCCACTCTTGTCATTGGGGGATTGTTGCACACTCAACATCTTGTCAAGTTTGCATTTCCCTTCATGACTCTTTACCAAGTCGTTCTTCAAAGAAGTGACTTGGGCCTTGAGCTCTTTGATTTCCTCTACATGGTTAGTAACAACACAAGTACTAGAGGAAGTAGAACCTTCATTGTTAGAGCAACAAGGCAAGGAAGATAATTCATCACAAGATTTAGCAATACTATGAGTGGATGAATTACAAGGACTAGCACATGGCAATATAGCATTTTGAGTAGTAGTGCTAGTATCCACATGAGGCTCACAAGGTGTTGCCTTAGATATGATAGCCTCATGAGCTAACTTTAGCCTATCATGAGAGGCTAGAAGATCCTCATGGGAGCTAGAAAGCTTTCCATGATTTTCTTCCAATTTCCCATAATTGCAAGTTAGCAAATCAAGTTGAGCCCTTAGCTCAACATTCTCCTTCAAGATAGATGCTTCACAAGAAGTAGAGTTAGTAGCACAAGCATCATCACAAGACATATCAAGAAGAGAGGGTAACATAGCATGCTCTTTTAAATATGAAGCTTGTAGTTGCTCATATGACTTGGTGAGGATAGAGTGTTCGCTCTCCAAGGCCTTGTGGGCCTTGTCTAGATCATCTAGATCCTTAACAAGTTTATCATGACCAACACCAACTTTGAACTTTTCATTTTTAAGCAATTTTAATTTAGCTTTAGCATGGTCTCTTTCTTTAGTGAGTTTAGCAAATATTTCATTTTGAGACACCTCAAGGGTTTGAAGTTGCTCCTCAAGAGAGGCTACGGTCTCTTGTTCTTCTTCAAGATCATTCTTTAATGATGCTACATCATCGGCATACTCTCGTTCAAGAGCACCCTTTTTATCAATGGTGTTCTCATGCATCCAAATAAGTTTTTGGCTCTCAATAGCGGTAGTCAAGATTTCAAAGAAGTGAGAGCTAGCAATTTTATCTTTGTAAAGAACCTTGAATACACTCTCACCTTTATCGCGTAGAGAGACAACCCAATCCTCTTCTTCATATTCATCCTCATTCTTATCACCACGAGACATATTAGGTTCCATGGTAGGAGGTACCGTGGAACCCTTGGCCATAAGGCATATATGAGGACCGTGAGATAAAGATGAGGAGTTACTTGAGGCTCCTTTCAAGATCTTGTCTTGACCAATAGAATCTTTGGTTTCCTCTACATTGTTAGACACACAACAACTAGAGGAAATAGAATCATTTTTATCATGGCCACAAGACAATGCAAGCATATCATCATTAGATTTTTTCAAGCAACTTACACATGATATGCAAGGACTATCAACACAAGCATGTAAATCATTTCTAGTGCTAGATGTGTTTAAGTCCAAAGATGAAGCATTGCAATGAGATAGAGATGAAGAATCATCAATAGTAAGCTCAATATCAATATTGCAATTTTCATCACCACTCACCATATCATTACCACGTGTCTTACCACACTTTTGTGAAGTGGAAGAAGATGAGAACTCATCACGGCCGGAAGTGGAAGCAAAACAATCATCCTCAATGATAGTGGACACATCATATTTATCTTGAAGCTTTGTCCATAATTCATGAGCGCTCCCAAAAGGCATGATTGAAGAAGTAACTACATTGCTCACAACAATGGAAAACACATGAGAAGCAAGAGCATCGAGACAAGAGTTTTTCTCCTCCTCAAGAGATAAATTTTGAGGATCCTTAGGAGAAGAAAAACCCATGTCAAGAAATCGCTCCATGTCCGGGGACATACGCCGCAAAATATTAAGCACATAAATTTTCCATAGATCATAATTTGTGCCATCAAATATAAACAAGTTATTGTGCGCTAATCCCCTAACCGACATCTTTACTCTCAAGGCGGTGAAGCCTAAGAATGAGAGACCTTGCTCTGATACCAATTGAAAGGACACGGATGTCGCCTAGAGGGGGGGTGAATAGGCGATTTAAAACTTTTACGAGATGGGCTTAACAAATGCGGAATAAAACTAGCGTTTACTTTGTCAAGCCCAAAGCCTATAAACTATGGTTCACCTATGTGCACCAACAACTTATTCTAAGCAATGGTTCACCTATGTGCACCAACAACTTATGCTAAGCAAGACAAGCAACTTATGTGATAGCAAGATATATATATAACTTCAAGCACGATGGCTATCACAAAGTAAAGTGCATAAGTAAAGAGCTCGGGTATAGGAATAACCGAAGTGACGCGGAGACAACGATGTAGCCCGAAGTTCACACTCTTGCGAGTGCTACTCTCCGTTGGAGCGGTGTGGAGGACAAGTCACTCCAAATGCACGAGGGCCACCGTATTCTCCTCGAGAATTCCCACCAAAAGGGATGTCCTCGATCCACTATGGGACCTTAGGAAGGTCACCGAACCCGCACAAAGCTTGGGGCTATCTCCACAACTTAATTGGAGGCTCCCAATAAATTGCCACAAAGGCCTTGCCCTTGAAGATTCTCCACAACTTAATTGGAGTCCCCAAGAACACCACTAAGATGCCACAAAGGCCTTGCCCTTGAAGATTCTCCACAACTTAATTGGAGTCCCCAAGAACACCACTAAGATGCCACAAAGGCCTTGCCCTTGAAGATTCTCCACAACTTAATTGGAGTCCCCAAGAACACCACTAAGATGCCACAAAGGCCTAGAATCCGTCTAGGGTTCCAAGAACCCAAGAGTAACAACCTTCTTGCTTTCACCTCCACGAATCACCGTGGAGAACTCAAACCGATGCACCAAATGCAATGGCAAGAACACCACAAAGATGCTCAAGTCCTTCTCTCTCAAATTCCAACAAAGCTACAAAAGCTATTGGGGGAATAAGAGAGGAAGAACAAAGGAATTCACAAAGAACACCAAGATCAAGATCTAGAGAGTTCCACTCACAAAGAGATGGATTTGATTGGTAGAAATGTAGATCTAGATCTCCTCTCTCTTTTCCCTCAAGAATATGCAAGAATCATGGGAGGAATCAAGAACTAGGGCAAGCTTTGAAGTACAACAATGGAGGGGAGAGAGAGAAAGTGAACCAACCAGCCCAAGGAGGAAGAAGGGGGTCTTATATACCCCCTCCCAACGAAATATGACCGTTTGGGGCCTCCCAGGCCGGAAAATCCGCCCCCGGGCCGGATTATCCGCCCCCCGAAATCGCCCCTGGCTCGGGCCGGATATTTGGCCGGATATTGTCCATGTTTTGTCCTTCGGGCCGGATTATCCGCCCCCCAGAAAACTGCAGAATCACCAAAACTAAAACGGGCATAACTTTTGCATCCGGACTCCGATTTTGATGATCTTGGGCTTGTTTTGAAGCTAGGAACAAGCTCTACAAGATCATGCAGGAAACCATCATAGTCCAACAAAGGAGGATAGAAACAAATGATGAAAGGTTTGACCTATCTAAAAAAGACATACCGGTAAAACTTCCAAACTTGAAAATGCAACAAGTTGCCCATGCAAAAACCATTCTCAATGAACTAGAGCTTGTCATGAGAATAAGCACAAGCTCTAAAACATCACATGGATAAGATCCAAATAAAACCAAGAAAGATGATGAACCAAACTCGAAAACGCAACAAGTGATCTATGTGAAATCCGTTTTCGATGAACTAGAGCTTGTCATGAGAATAAGCACAAGCTCTAAAACATCACATGGATAAGGTCCAAATAACAACCAAGAAAGATGATGCAAGGATGCAAAGGTTTGAGCTCTCTCCGAACGATACGATCGAGTTACTCACTCGAGAGCCCTCTTGATAGTACGGCAACTAAACTATAAACCGGTCTCCAACTACACTATGAGACCGGTGAGAAAGAAACCCTATCAAGAGCAAACCTTATACTTGCGCATTCCACTTGAGCTCGATGATGACGATCTTGACCGCAACAAGATGGAACGCCTTTCTTGCTTGTGCTTGCTTGACGAAGTCTTGTAGATTGCTCCCCCATAAACCACCATGGGAGAGCTTCTTCTTCGGCGCAACTTCACATATCCATGATCACCATATGGATGGCAAGAGTCAATCAAAGGATCTCTTCAAGATGGCTCATCTTGAACTAGCACTTCATTTCTCCATGGCAAGCTTCAAGCTTATGATCTCTTCGAGTTGGCTCATCTTGAACTTGCACTTCATTTCTTCATTCTTCATCATGTTGATGTCTTGAAGTAACTTGAGGGCTCACTTCATCTTCATCTTCAAGACATACTTGACACTTGATATCCTTCATCAATTTCTTCTTATTGCAACCTAATACAAACATGTTGATGTCTTGAAGTAACTTGATGGCTCACTTCATCTTCATCTTCAAGACATACTTGACACTTGATATCCTTCATCAAATTCTTCTTATTGCAACCTTGAAGCCAACATATGGTTCAAGAATTGCCTATGGACAACTCCTACAAATATAACTCAATGCAAACATTAGTCCATAGGGATTGTCATTAATTACCAAAACCACACATGGGGCTCCATGCACTTTCACAGTAGCATCATGAGCAAACTCAACAATGTAACTATCACATAAAGCATTCTTATCATGAGTCTCATGCATAAAATTATTACTCTCCACATAAGCATAATCAATTTTATTAGTTGTAGTGGGAGCAAATTCAACAAAGTGGCTATCATCATATATAGGAGGCATATTGTAATCATAAAAGAAAATTTTCTCCTCAATGCTTGGGGGACTAAAAAGATCATGCTCATCAGAGCCAGCTTCCCCAAGCTTAGAATTTTCCATAGCATTAGCAACAATGGTGTTCAAAGCATCCATAGTAATAACATTCCCATTAGCATGCATATAAAGTTCCATGGGTTTTTTAATTCTCTCTTCAAACACATCATGTCCTAATTCAAGATAAAGTTCATAAAGATCTCTCATTTTTTTGTTGTTTTCCATTATGCTTAACTAGTGAAATAAAAACATGCATGATATTAAGTAAAGTAAAACAAGTAACTAATTTTTGTGTTTTTGATATAGCAAACAAGATAGCAAATAAAGTAAAACTAGCAACTAATTTTTTTGTATTTTGATTTAGTGCAGCAAACAAAGTAGTAAATAAAACTAAGCAAGACAAAAACAAAGTAAAGAGATTGAGATGTGGAGACTCCCCTTGCAGCGTGTCTTGATCTCCCCGGCAACGGCGCCAGAAATTTGCTTGATGAGTGTGGTTGACACGTCCGTTGGGAACCCCAAGAGGAAGGTGTGATGCGCACAGCGGCAAGTTTCTCAGTTAGAAACCAAGGTTTAATCGAACCAGTAGGAGTCAAGAAGCACGTTGAAGGTTGATGGCGGCGGGATGTAGTGCGGCGCAACACCAGATTCCGGCGCCAACGTGGAACCTGCACAACACAACCAAAGTACTTTGCCCCAACGAAACAGTGAGGTTGTCAATCTCACCGGCTTGCTGTAACAAAGGGTTAACCGAATTGTGTGGAAGATGATTGTTTGCAGAGAAAACAGTAAAACAAGTATTGCAGCAGATTTGTATTTCAGTATTAAAAGAATGGACCGGGGTCCACAGTTCACTAGAGGTGTCTCTCCCATAAGATAAAAGCATGTTGGGTGAACAAATTACAGTCAATTGACAAATAGAGAGGACATAACAATGCACATACATGACATGATAAGTATAGTGAGATTTAATTGGGCATTACGACAAAGTACATAGACCGCCATCCAACTGCATCTATGCCTAAAAAGTCCACCTTCAGGTTATCGTCCGAACCCCTTCCAGTATTAAGTTGCAAAGCAACAGACAATTGCATTAAGTATGGTGCGTAATGTAATCAACAACTACATCCTCGGACATAGCGCCAATGTTTTATCCCTAGTGGCAACAACACAACACAACCTTAGAACTTTCTGTCACTGTCCCAGGTGTCAATGCAGGCATGAACCCACTATCGAGCATAAATACTCCCTCTTGGAGTTAAAAGCAAAAACTTGGCCAGAGCCTCTACTAGTAACGGAGAGCATGCAAGATCATAAACAACACATATGTAATAACTTGATAATTAACATAACATGGTATTCTATATCCATCGGATCCCGACAAACACAACATAGAGTATTACAGATAGATGATCTTGATCATGTTAGGCAGCTCACAAGATCCGACAATGAAGCACAATGAGGAGAAGACAACCATCTAGCTACTGCTATGGACCCATAGTCCAGGGGTGAACTACTCACTCATCACTCCGGAGGCGACCATGGCGATGTAGAGTCCTCCAGATGAATCCCCTCTCCGGGTGCGGAGGAGATCTCCAATCCCCCAAGATGGGATCGGCGGCGGCGGCGTCGAAGGTTTTCCGTATCGTGGTTTTTCGCTCGGGGTTTCGCGACGGAGGCTTTAAGTAGCGGAAGGGCAGAGTCGGGGCTGACGAGGGGCCCACACCATAGGGCCGCGCCCCCTTGTCGCGCCGCCATGTGGTGTCGCCACCTCGTGGCCCCACTTCGTATGCTCTTCGGTCTTCTGGAAGGTTCGTAGCAAAATAGGCCCTGGGACTTGATTTCGTCCATTCCGAGAATATTTCGTTACTAGGATTTCTGAAACCAAAAACAGCAGAAAACAGGAACTGGCACTTCGGCATCTTGTTAATAGGTTAGTTCAGAAAATGCACGAATATGACATAAAGTGTGCATAAAACATGTAGGTATCATCAATAATATGGCATAGAACATAAGAAATTATCGATACGTCGGAGACGTATCATGTGTTTGAAGAGAGAATTAAAAAACCCATGGAACTTTATATGCATGCTAATGGGAATGTTATTAATATGAATGCTTTGAACACCATTGTTGCTAATGCTATGGAAAATTCTAAGCTTGGGGAGGTCGGTTTTGATGAAAATGATCTCTTTAGTCCTCCGGGTATTGAGGAGAAAGTTTATGTTGATTATGATATGCCTCCTATTTATGATGATTATAATGATAGTGGTCTTTTGGTGCCGCCTACTATGGAGAGTAAATTTAATTATGATTACAATATGCCTCCTATATTTGATGATGAGAATAATAATGATAGCTACTTTGTTGAATTTGCTCCCACTACAACTAATAAAATTGATTATGCTTATGTGGAGAGTAATGATACTTTTATGCATGTGAATAAGAATGATTTATGTGATACTTATATTGTTGAGTTTGTTCATGATGCCACTGGAAATTATTATGAGAGAGGAAAATATGGTTGTAGAAATTTTCATGTTACTAAAACACTCTCTTTTTGCTGAAAATCTTGAAGCTGCACTTGTTTTATCTTTCTATGCTTGTTGCATCATGCTTCATGAATTTGTTTATTTACAAGATTCCCATGCATAGTAAGCATGTTAGGCTTAAATTTGTTTTGAATTTGCCTTTTGATGCTCTCTTTTGCCTCAACTACTATTTCTTGCGAGTGCATCATTAAAACTGCTGAGCCCATCTTAATGGCTATAAAGAAAGCACTTCTTGGGAGATAACCCATGCGTTTATTTTGTTACAGTACTTTTGATTTATATTTGAGTCTTGGAAGTTGTTACTACTTTAGCAACCTCTTCTTATCTTTATTTTATTGCATTGTTGTGCCAAGTAAAGTCTCTGATAGTAAGGTTCATACTAGATTTGGATTACTGCGCAGAAACAGATTTCTTGCTGTCACGAATCTGGGCCTAATTCTCTGTAGGTAACTCAGAAAATTATGCCAATTTACGTGAGTGATCCTCAGATATGTACGCAACTTTCATTCAATTTGAGCATTTTCATCTGAGCAAGTCTGGTGCCATTTTAAAATTCGTCTTTACGGACTGTTCTGTTTTGACAGATTCTGCCTTTTATTTCGCATTGCCTCTTTTGCTATGTTGGATGGATTTCTTTGTTTCATTAATGTCCAGTAGCATTGGGAAATGTCCAGAAGTGTTAAGAATGATTGTGTCACCTCTGAACATGTGAATTTTTAATTATGCACTAACCCTCTAATGAGTTTGTTTCGAGTTTGGTGTGAAGGAAGTTTTCAAGGGTCAAGAGAGGAGGATGATATACTATGATCAAGGAGAGTGAAAGCTCTAAGCTTGGGGATGCCCCGGTGGTTCATCCCTGCATATTTCAAGAAGACTCAAGCATTTGGGATGCCCAAGGCATCCCCTTCTTCATCGACAAATTATCCGGTTTCTTCTCTTGAAACTATATTTTTATTCGATCACATCTTATGTACTTTACTTGGAGCGTCTGTGTGCTTTTATTTTTGTTTTGTTATTTTCATTCTCTGAATAAATACATGCTTGTGTGGGAGAGAGACACGCTGCTGGTTCATATGAACACATGTGTTCTTAGCTTTTAATGTTCATGGCGAAGGTTGAAACTGCTTCGTTAATTGTTATATGGTTGGAAACGGGAAATGCTACATGTAGTAATTGGTAAAATGTCTTGAATAATGTGATACTTGGCAATTGTTGTGCTCATGTTTAAGCTCTTGCATCATATACTTTGCACCCATTAATGAAGAAATACATAGAGCTTGCTAAAATTTGGTTTGCATAATTGGTCTCTCTAAGGTCTAGATAATTTCTAGTAAAGAGTTTGAACAACAAGGAAGACGGTGTAGAGTCTTATAATGTTTACAATATGTCTTTTATGTGAGTTTTGCTGCACCGGTTCATCCTTGTGTTTGTTTCAAATAACCTTGCTAGCCTAAACCTTGTATCGAGAGGGAATACTTCTCATGCATCCAAAATCCTTGAGCCAACCACTATGCCATTTGTGTCCACCATACCTACCTACTACATGGTATTTCTCCGCCATTCCAAAGTAAATTGCTTGAGTGCTACCTTTAAATAATTCAAAATTTATCACCTCTGATTTGTGTCAATGTTTTATAGCTCATGAGGAAGTATGTGGTGTTTATCTTTCATTCTTGTTGGGCAACTTTCACCAATGGACTAGTGGCTTCATCCGCTTATCCAATAATTTTGCAAAAAGAGCTGGCCGGGGTTCCCAGCCCCAATTAATCAACCTTCATTAATAATTCTCTTCACATGTTTTGCTCTGATTCATCAGTAAGCAACTTAATTTTGCAAATAGACACTCCTTCATGGTATGTGAATGTTGGAAGGCACCCTAGGATTCGGTTAGCCATGGCTTGTGTAAGCAAAAGGTTGGGAGGAGTGTCATCCATAAATAAAACTAAAATACATGTGTAAACAAAAGAGAAGAGGGATGATCTACCTTGCTGGTAGAGATAACGTCCTTCATGGGAGCCGCTCTTTGAAGGTTTGTCTGGCAAGGGGGTTAGAGTGCCCACTACCATTCGTTGACAACAACAAACACCTCTCAAAATTTTACTTTTATGCTCTCTTTATGTTTTCAAAACCAAAGCTCTAGCACAAATATAGCAATCAATGCTTCCCTCTGCGAAGGGCCATTCTTTTACCTTTTATGTTGAGTCAGTTCACCTATCTCTCTCCACCTCAAGAAACAAACACTTGTGTGAACTGTGCATTGATTCCTACATACTTGCATATTGCACTTGTTATATTACTTTGCATTGACAACTATCCATGAGATATACATGTTATAAGTTGAAAGCAACCGCTGAAACTTAATCTTCCTTTGTGTTGCTTCAATACATTTACTTTGATTTATTGCTTTATGAGTTAACTCTTATGCAAGACTTATTGATGCTTGTCTTGAAAGTACTATTCATGAAAAGTCTTTGCTTTATGATTCATTTGTTTACTCATGTCATTATCATTGTTTTGATCGCTGCATTCATTACATATGCTTACAATAGTATGATCAAGGTTATGATGGCATGTCACTCCAGAAATTATCTTTGTTATCGTTTTACCTGCTCGGGACGAGCAGAAAAGCTTGGGGATGCTGATACGTCTCGACGTATCGATAATTTCTTATGTTCCATGCCACATTATTGATGATATCTACATGTTTTATGCACATTATATGTCATTATTATGCGTTTCCGGAACTAACCTATTGACGAGATGCCGAAGGGCCAGTTCCTGTTTTCTGCTGTTTTTGGTTCCAGAAATCCTAGTAAGGAAATATTCTCGGAATCGGACGAAATCAATGCCCAGCATCTTATTTTTGGACGAAGCTTCCAGAACACCCGAGAGAGGCCAGAGGAGGGCCACTGATACGTCTCCGACGTATCGATAATTTCTTATGTTCCATGCCACATTATTGATGTTATCTACATGTTTTATGCACACTTTATGTCATATTCGTGCATTTTTTGGAACTAACCTATTAACAAGATGCCGAAGTGCCGTTTGTTTTCTGCTGTTTTTGGTTTCAGAAATCCTAGTAAAGAAATATTCTCGGAATTGGAAATCAAAGCCCAGGGGCCTATTTTCTCACGAAGCTTCCAGAAGTCCGAAGACGAGACGAAGAGGGCCACGGGGTGGCCAAACCCTGGGGCGCGCCCCACCCCCGGCCGCGCCGGCCTATGGTGTGGGCCCCCCCGTGCCGCCTCTTGACTTGCCCTTCCGCCTACTTAAAGCCTCCGTGAAAACCCCAGTGAGAGCCACGATACGGAAAACCTTCCGAGACGCCGCCGCCGCCGATCCCATCTCGGGGATCCGGAGATCGCTCTCCGCACCCTCCGGGAGAGGGGAATCATCCCCCGGAGGACTCTACGCCGCCATGGTCGCCTCCGGTGTGATGTGTGAGTAGTCTACCCCTGGACTATGGGTCCATAGCAGTAGCTAGATGGTTGTCTTCTCCCCATTGTGCTATCATTGTCGGATCTTGTGAGCTGCCTATCATGATCAAGATCATCTATATGTAATTCTATATGTTGCGTTTGTTGGGATCCGATGAATAGAGAATACTTGTTATGTTGATTATCAAAGTTATGCTTATGTGTTGTTTATGATCTTGCATGCTCTCCGTTACTAGTAGATGCTCTGGCCAAGTAGATGCTTGTAACTCCAAGAGGGAGTACTTATGCTCGATAGTGGGTTCATGCCTGCATTGACACCTGGGACAGTGACAGAAAGTTCTAAGGTTGTGTTGTGCTGTTGCCACTAGGGATAAAACATTAGTGCTATGTTCAAGGATGTAGTCACTAGTTACATTACGCACCATACTTAATGCAATTGTCTGTTGTTTGCAACTTAATACTGGAGGGGGTTCGGATGATAACCTGAAGGTGGACTTTTTAGGCATAGATGCAGTTGGATGGCGGTCTATGTACTTTGTCGTAATGCCCAATTAAATCTCACTATACTCATCATGATATGTATGTGCATTGTCATGCTCTCTTTATTTGTCAATTGCCCAACTGTAATTTGTTCACCCAACATGCTGTTCGTCTTATGGGAGAGACACCTCTAGTGAACTGTGGACCCCGGTCCAATTCTCTTTACTGAAACTGCAATACTTGTTTTACTGTTTTCTGCAAACAATCATCTTCCACACAATACGGTTAATCCTTTGTTACAGCAAGCCGGTGAGATTGACAACCTCACTGTTTCGTTGGGGCAAAGTACTTTGGTTGTGTTGTGCAGGTTCCACGTTGGCGCCGGAATCCCTGGTGTTGTGCCGCACTACATCTCGCCGCCATCAACCTTCAACGTGCTTCTTGACTCCTACTGGTCCGATTAAACCTTGGTTTCTTACTGAGGGAAACTTGCCGTGCGCATCACACCTTCCTCTTGGGGTTCCCAACGGACGCGTGTCGAACGAAAGACAATACGTCAACCACGCGCATCAAGCAAATTTCTGCGCCGCTCGGGGAACCAAGAAAAGCTACACCACAGGGATCTCTAACTCCCACGTCAACTTTGCGCCAGAACAATTTCTGGCGCCGTTGGGAGATCAAGACACGCCAAGGGGAGTCTCCACTTCTCAATCTCTTTACTTTGTTTTTGTCTTGCTTAGTTTTATTTACTACTTTGTTTGCTGCACTAAATCAAAATACAAAAAAATTAGTTGATAGTTTTACTTTATTTGCTGTCTTGTTTGCTATATCAAAAACACAAAAAATTAGTTACTTGCATTTACTTTATCTAGTTTGCTTTATTTACTATTGCTAAAATGGCCAACGCTGAAAATACTAAGTTGTGTGACTTCACAACCACAAATAATAATGATTTCTTATGCACACCTATTGCTCCACCTGCTACTACAGCAGAATTCTTTGAAATTAAACCTGCTTTA
Organism: Lolium multiflorum; assembly: GCA_030979885.1. Lineage (NCBI taxonomy): Eukaryota > Viridiplantae > Streptophyta > Magnoliopsida > Poales > Poaceae > Lolium > Lolium multiflorum. Next base: position 110,845,389 of record CM061749.1, read on the forward strand.
CTGAATCTTGTTATGAAAGATCAATTTTCTGGAATTAGTTCTGATGATGCTGCTGCCCATCTTAATAATTTTGTTGAACTATGTGAAATGCAAAAATATAAAGATGTAGATGGTGATATTATTAAACTAAAATTGTTCCCTTTCTCATTAAGAGGAAGAGCTAAAGATTGGTTGCTATCTCTGCCTAAGAATAGTATTGATTCATGGACTAAATGCAAGGATGCTTTTATTGGTAGATATTATCCCCTGCTAAAATTATATCTTTGAGGAGTAGCATAATGAATTTCAAACAATTAGATACTGAACATGTTGCTCAAGCTTGGGAAAGAATGAAATCTCTGGTTAAAAATTGCCCAACCCATGGACTGACTACTTGGATGATCATCCAAACCTTCTATGCAGGACTAAATTTTTCTTCACGGAATTTATTGGATTCAGCTGCTGGAGGTACCTTTATGTCCATCACTCTTGGTGAAGCAACAAGGCTTCTTGATAATATGATGATCAACTACTCTGAATGGCACACGGAAAGAGCTCCACAAGGTAAGAAGGTAAATTCTGTTGAAGAATCCTCTTCCTTGAATGATAAGGTTGATGCTATTATGTCTATGCTTGTGAATGATAGGACTAATATTGATCCTAATAATGTTCCGTTAGCTTCATTGGTTGCACAAGAAGAACATGTTGATGTAAACTTCATTAAAAATAATAATTTCAACAACAATGCTTACCGGAACAATTCTAGTAACAACTATAGGCCATATCCTTATAATAATGGCAACGGCTATGGTAATTCTTATGGAAATTCTTACAACAATAATAGGAATTCACCCCCTGGACTTGAAGCCATGCTTAAAGAATTTATTAGTACACAAACTGCCTTTAACAAATCTGTTGAGGAAAAACTCAATAAAATTGATATTCTTGTTTCTAGAGTTGATAGTCTTGCCTCTGATGTTGATCTTTTGAAATCAAAAGTTATGCCTAATAGGGATATTGAAAATAAAATTGTTACTACAGCAAATGCCATTCAAGTTAGAATTAATGAGAATATAAGATTAATGGCTGAACTGCGTGCTAGGTGGGATAGAGAAGAAAATGAAAAACTAGCTAAAGAGAAGAATATAGCTAAAGTTTGGACTATTACCACCACTAGTAATGCTAATGCTACACATGTTGCTGCACCTCCTACTCATACTAATAAAAGAATTGGTGTTAGCAATGTTTCCACTTCTAATGCAAAGCGCGAAAAACTGCCTGAAACTGCTAAAACTGCTGAAACTGCCTGTGATAAAGCTGCTGAAATTTTTTCCAACATTGGGGATGATGATCCCATTGCTTTAGATTATAATGGTTTGAATTTTGATGATTGCCACATCTCTGAAGTTATAAAGTTCTTGCAAAAACTTGCTAAAAGTCCTAATGCTAGTGCTATAAATTTGGCTTTCACGCATCATATTACAAATGCTCTCATAAAAGCTAGAGAAGAGAAACTAGAGCGCGAAGCCTCTATTCCTAAAAAGCTAGAGGATGGTTGGGAGCCCATCATTAAGATGAAGATTAAAGATTTTGATTGTAATGCTTTATGTGATCTTGGTGCAAGTATTTCTGTTATGCCTAAGAAAATTTATAATATGCTTGACTTGCCACCGCTGAAAAATTGTTATTTGGATGTTAATCTTGCTGATCATTCTACAAAGAAACCTTTGGGTAAAGTTGATAATGTTCGCATTACCGTTAACAATAATCTTGTTCCCGTTGATTTTGTTGTCTTGGATATTGAATGCAATGCATCTTGTCCCATTATATTGGGAAGACCTTTTCTTCGAACTGTTGGTGCTATTATTGATATGAGGGAAGGTAATATAAAATATCAATTTCCTCTCAAGAAAGGTATGGAACACTTCCCTAGAAAGAGAATAAAGGTACCTTATGATTCTATTATTAGAACAAATTATGATGTTGATGCTTCATCTCTTGATAATACTTGATACACACTTTCTGCGCCTAGCTGAAAGGCGTTAAAGAAAAGCGCTTATGGGAGACAACCCATGTTTTTACCTACAGTACTTTGTTTTTATTTTGTGTCTTGGAAGTTGTTTACTACTGTAGCAACCTCTCCTTATCTTAGTTTTGAGTTTTGTTGTGCCAAGTTAAGCCGTTGATAGAAAAGTAAGTACTAGATTTGGATTACTGCGCAGTTCCAGATTTCTTTGCTGTCACGAATCTGGGTCCACCTCCCTGTAGGTAGCTCAGAAAATTACGCCAATTTACGAGCATGATCCTCAGATATTTACGCAACTTTCATTCAATTTGAGCATTTTCGTTTGAGCAAGTCTGGTGCCATTTTAAAATTCGTCTTTACGGACTGTTCTGTTTTGACAAATTCTGCCTTTTATTTCGCATTGCCTCTTTCGCTATGTTGGATGAATTTCTTTGATCCACTAATGTCCAGTAGCATTATGCAATGTCCAGAAGTGTTAAGAATGATTGTGTCACCTCTGAATATGTCAATTTATATTGTGCACTGATGACCCACAAGTATAGGGGGTGTATCGTAGTATCTTCGATAAGTAAGAATGTCGATCCCAACGAGGAGCAGAAGGTGTTGACAAGCAGTTTCGATGAAGGATTCACTGTAAATGCTCACAGACAAGTATTCAGGGGGTTTTGATGTAACAGTTGAATAAAGTACGAGTATGTAAAGTGCGAGAGTAACAATTGCAGCGAGTGGCCCAATCCTTTTTAGCACAAAGGACAAGCCGGTTTGTTTACTTATAATAACGTTCTCGAGGACACACGGGATTTTAGTCTAGTGCTTTCGCTACATACGGCTAAATAATCTTCATTGTTATGATAAGTGTTGTGTGGGTGAACCTATGCTAATGTACCGCCCTTCCTAGGACTAAATACATACTTGTGATTATACCCCTTGCAAGCATCCGCAACTACAAGAAAGTAATTAAGAATAAATCTAACCACAGCCTTAAACTCTGAGATCCTGCGATCCCTCCTGCATCGATATACCAACGGGGGTTTAGGTTTCTGTCACTCCGGCAACCCCGCAATTAGCAAACGAATACAAGATGCATTCCCCTAGGCCCATAAATGGTGAAGTGTCATGTAGTCGACGTTCACATGACACCACTAGAAGAATAACACCACAACTTAAATATCACACCATTGAATATTACTCAACCATAGTTCACTACTAACATTTAGACTTCACCCATGTCCTCAAGAACTAAACGAACTACTCACGAGACATCATATGGAACATGATCAGAGGTGATATGATGATGAATAACAATCTGAACATAAACTTGGTTCAATGGTTTCACTCAATAGCATCAACAACAAGTATAGATCGATACCGGGAGAGTTTCCCCTATCAAACAATCAAGATCAAACCCAAATTGCTACGGCGGTGACGGTGTCCAGCGGTGATGACGGCGGTGATGATGGTGGAGATGATGATGATGGTGATGGTGATGATGTCCAGCTCGATGTCGGTGACGATGGCGTCGATTTCCCCCTCCCGGAGGGAATTTCCCCGGCGGATTCCTGCCCGCCGGAGAGCTCTTTTCTCTCTGGTGTTCTCCGCCCCGCAGAGGCGGCTGTAACCCTTCGTGAGGTACCCCTTCTGGCTTAGGTTTTCGGGACGAAGGATTTCGCGAAGAAAAGGAGGCGAAAGGGGTCGTGGGCCCTCCACACCACGTGGCGGCGCGGCCAGGGCCTGGGCCGCGCCGCCCTAGGGTGTGGGCCCACCCTGGCTCCTCCTGGCTCCTCCTTCTGGCTTCCTCCGTCATCTTGAAAAATAGGATTTTTGGTATAATTTCCTTCCACAGTTGATCTTCCGAAATATTGCCTTCTGACGGTGCTTTTTCCAGCAGAATCCTGGCTCCGGTGCTTGATCCTCCAATAATGATGAAACATGCAAAATAGATGAAATAACATAAGTATTGTGTCCCAATATGAAATATATCAATGAATAACAGCAAATTATGATATAAAATAGTGATGCAAATTGGACGTATCAACTCCCCCAAGCTTAGACTTCGCTTGTCCCCAAGCGAAACTGAACTCAATAGACATGACCACATGTTTATGGAGTGAAGAGTCGATAAATAAAATACGGACAAGAAGCATCATATTCATTCACACAGGACATTATAGTAAACAACCTCTTATAACTCATATTGAAACAAGTATAAGGTAATCACAAGTAAAGGTGCATGAGAAATCATAATTGGTGATGGCAAACTTCGTTCTTGGTCAGAGAACAATTAACAGATTATATTTATCTCATTGAGCAGCGCTCTCATGTTAAAGTTTATAATGCACAACTTGCATACTCAATCATAATGGTCTCTTCATAATCATTGATAACTTGCAAAGCTATATTCATTCAGATAAAACTTGTACTAAACAAGGAAGAATAAAAGACATGATGTAGTAAATCACAATATAATGGTTTGATCACAACTACTCAAATGCTTGCTTGAGATGGAGAGAAATAGGTTTACTGACTCAACATAAAGTAAAAGACAGGCCCTTCGCAGAGGGAAGCAGGGATTAAATCATGTGCTAGAGCTTTTTCAGTTTTGAAATCATATAGAGATAATAAAAGTAACATTTTGAGAGGTGTTTGTTGTTGTCAACGACTGGTAGCGGGTACTCTAACCCCCTTGCCAGACAACCTCCTAAGAGCGGCTCCCATAATATTTTCATTTTGTGTGGCACTCCTTCCAACCTTTCTTTCACAAACCATGGCTAACCGAATCCTCGGGTGCCTGCCAACAATCTCATACCATGAAGGAGTGCCTTTTTATTTTAGCTTTATGATGATGATGACACTCCCCCCAACCTTTGCTTACACAAGCCATGGCTAACCGAATCCTTCGGGTGCCGTCCATCAATCACATACCATGGAGGAGTGTCTATTTAGTTTAATTAATTTGGGACTGGGAATCCCATTGCCAGCTCTTTTTGCAAAATTATTGGATAAGCGGATGAAGCCACTAGTCCATTGGTGGAAATTGCCCAACAAGATTGAAAGATAAAACACCACATACTTCCTCATGAGCTATGAAACATTGACACAAATAAGAGATACTAAGTTTTGAATTGTTTAAAGGTAGCACATGAAGTATTTACTTGGAATGGCAGAAAATACCATGTAATAGGTAGGTATGGTGGACACAAATAACATAGGTTTGGTTGAAGGTTTGGATGCACGAGAAGTATTCCCTCTCAGTACAGGTCTTTGGCTAGCAAGGTTAATTAGCAAGCATAAGAGTCGAGGGAAACAAACAAATATACATATGATAGAAACAATCATGCATCTTCCTTGTAAGCACAAACAATTTTAACTTCAGAATAATGAACTATGAGCTAACAAGAAAGACAATGAAACATCTACATGTATTTCTCTTTTCTATTTAAACCTCAAAGTGTTGTTGCTATTGACCAATGCTAAGTTTGCCAAAACCAAATAGATTTATTCAATGCTCCCAAAGTGATACCAATACTAACAACAAGATGAATCATAGAGATTGCAAACTAAAATAAGATGTGCAATATGTAAATGATAAGACTTCTCATTAATATTCCATATCGATAACTCACACCAAGGGATACATAGACAACTAAAGGAGAGATACTTCCAAACGCAACCCATCTTATACGATAACTTCCCTATTCATGATATGACACTACTTGACAATAAAAGTAAAAGGTAGTGATAATGTGATACCGCGGCACTCCCCCAAGCTTGGAACAAACCAAGGGGATGCCAATACCGATGATGAATTACTCCTGGAGATGGTGGTGATGAACTCCTCCCGCGCTTCTTAATAAGCTCCTTCAACTTCAGTTTCTCAGCTTGACAATTCTGCACTAAGATTCGAAGAGATTCATTGTTATCTGAAGTTGGCGATGACGACCTTGTGACGCGAATCGAGTGGTATTCAATCATTCTTCGGAGACGGCAATTCTCCTCCTGGAGTATCTCCACTTCTCTTCTTAGAGCCCGATATTGATCACAAAACTCATCGGTAACCCGTAGAACTTCTTCCATCATGGGGAAGGAGTCGAGGCTAAGAGCGGGTGGTAAAGGTCCCTGCAGGTTATGAGAAAAAGAACGTCGAGTGTCAACAGATCCCACCAAGATTTGCTTGCTCCCTCCGGCTTGCTGCTCTTGTCTTGATGGCACCTCCTTCACTTCTTCCTCCGAAAGCCCCTTGCCCTTGTTGTTGGAGGCCATGGTGCTTCTAGACTGAAAACAGATCCTGGCAGAAACAGCTCGAAACAAAACACGTCGAAAACACGATATACGGACCTCCAGGGGTCCGGGGGATTATATAGCAAAAATTTTCTCGACAAAAGGAAAGTACCAGATCGAACCAGAGTCGGAAAGGGGCGACGGGGCGGCCAAACCATAGGTCGGCGCGGGCCCAGGCTTGGCCGCGCCGGCCTATGGTGGCCTCGTGCGTCCTTTCCACTCCGTTTCGAACTCGTAATTTCTCATATTTTCCAAAAACAGCGAAAATATTGTTCGGAAAGTAAATTGCGTACTTTTCATTACCAGTACTGTTACCTATTCAAAGTCGAGTTCTGGCGGACTGTCAATTTGTCCTTTGATGAAAGCTTCCGGTGTTTCCACTTGAATAATATCAACATCAACATTATAAGAATCACCCGAGATATAATGCTTGAGTCTTTGTCCATTCACCACTTGCGTAGCATTGCCTTGGAGAGAGCTAATTTTGATTGCTCCTGAACGATACACCTCCTCGACAACATATGGTCCTTCCCATTTCGAGAGTAATTTCCCTGCAAAGAATCTGAGACGAGACCGATACAATAGGACTTTATCCCCAATATTAAACTCTCTTTTGATGATCCTTCTATCATGCCATTTTTTAACTTTCTCTTTAAAGAGTTTAGCATTTTCATAAGCTTCACTTCTCCATTCATCTAGAGAACTCAATTGTAGCAACCTCTTATCACCGGCAAGTTTAGGATCTTTATTTAATTCTCTAACAGCCCAATAAGCTTTGTGCTCTAGTTCTAAAGGTAAATGACAAGCTTTCCCATAAACCATTTTATAAGGTGACATTCCCATGGGGTTTTTATAAGCAGTTCTATAAGCCCATAGTGCATCCTTCAATTTACTAGCCCAATTCTTTCTAGTTTTATTAACAGTCTTTCCCAAAATAGATTTAATTTCTCTATTCGATAATTCTACTTGACCACTAGTTTGAGGATGATAAGCGGAAGCAATTCTATGATTAATACCATACCTAGCAAGAGTTTTTCTAAAACCTCCATGAATAAAATGAGAACCTCCATCAGTCATAATATATCTAGGCACTCCAAATCTAGGAAAAATAATATCCAAAAGCATTCTTAAAGAGGTCTCACCATCAGCACTTTTTGTAGGTATAGCTTCCACCCATTTAGTAACATAATCAACAGCAACAAGTATATGAGTGTTACCTTCTGAAGACGGAAAAGGTCCCATGAAGTCAAATCCCCAACAATCAAACGGTTCAATAACAAGAGTATAATTCATAGGCATTTCATTACGTCTGGAGATATTACCAACCCTTTGGCATTCATCACAAGATAAAATAAACTTTCTCGCATCCTTGAAGAGAGTTGGCCAATAAAAACCTGATTGTAGAACTTTTTGCGCGGTTCTTTCTCCGGCGTGATGTCCTCCATAAGCACTGCCATGACATTTACTCAATATCTCTTGTTGTTCATATTCAGGAACACATCTTCGCATAATACCATCCACTCCTTCTTTATATAAGTGTGGGTCATCCCAAAAATAATGCCTCAAATCATAAAAGAATTTCCTCCTTTGCTGAGCTGAAAAGGTTGGAGGCAAGTACTTGGAAACAATAAAGTTAGCATAATCAGCATACCAAGGACTGTCTCGCGAGCTCACCTTTATTACAGCCAATTGTTCATTTGGAAAACTATCATTAACAGGAACAGGATCATAAGCAATATTTTCCAATCTAGACAAATTATCAGCAACAGGATTATCAGCACCTTTCCTATCTACAATATGTAAATCAAATTCTTGCAAAAGAAGTACCCATCTAATAAGCCTCGGCTTAGCATCTTTCTTTGTCATTAGGTATCTAATTGCAGCATGATCAGTATGAATAGTAACTTTTGAATCAACAATATAAGATCTAAATTTATCACAAGCAAAGACTACAGCTAATAATTCCTTTTCAGTTGTAGCATAATTTCTTTGAGCAGCATCAAGAGTTTTACTAGCATAATGAATAACATTCAGTTTTTTATCTACTCGCTGTCCAAGAACAGCGCCTACAGCAAAATCACTAGCATCACACATAATTTCAAATGGTAAATTCCAATCAGGAGGTTCAACTATAGGAGCAGTTGTTAAGGCTTTCTTAAGAGTTTCAAAAGCTTCCTTACAATCATCATCAAAAACAAATGGTACATCTTTTTGAAGAAGATTAGTAAGAGGCTTTGAAATCTTGGAGAAATCTTTAATAAACCTCCTATAAAACCCAGCATGACCAAGAACACTACGAATACCTTTAACATCCCTCGGATAGGGCATCTTCTCAATTGCTTCAACTTTAGCTCTATCAACTTCAATACCTCTCTCAGAAATTTTATGTCCCAATACAATTCCTTCATTAACCATAAAGTGGCATTTCTCCCAATTAAGAACAAGGTTAGTTTCTTCACATCTCTGCAAAACTTTATCAAGGTTTCGCAAGCAACTATCAAAAGAATTCCCATAAACGGAAAAATCATCCATGAATACCTCTACAATACTTTCACAAAAACCATGAAAAATAGCAGACATGCATCTTTGAAAAGTAGCAGGAGCATTACATAAACCAAAAGGCATACGTCTATAAGCATAAGTTCCATAGGGACAAGTAAAGGTGGTTTTCTCTTGATCTTTAGCTTTAACAGCAATTTGTGAAAACCCAGAATAACCATCAAGGAAGCAAAAATGAGTATTTTTAGACAATCTTTCTAGCATTTGATCAATAAATGGTAAAGGGTAATGATCTTTCTTAGTAACTTTATTAACTTTTCGAAAATCAATGCACATTCTATACCCTACAACTACTCTTTGAGGGATGAGCTCATCATTATCATTAGGCACAACAGTCATTCCTCCTTTCTTGGGAACACAATGCACAGGACTAACCCATCTACTATCAGCAATAGGATATATAATACCAGCTTCAAGAAGTCGTAATACCTCATTCCTTACCACTTCCTTCATCTTCGGAATTAGACGACGCTGAGGTTCAACAACAGGCTTTGCATCATCTTCCATATTAATAGCATGTTGGCAAATAGATGGAGAAATCCCCTTCAAATCATCAAGAGTGTAGCCAATAGCTCCTCGGTGTTTCTTCAATATTTGCAATAATCTTTCTTCTTCAAACTCTGTAAGCTTAGAACTAATAATAACAGGATATATTTTCTTATCATCAATATGAGCATATTTAAGATCATCAGGTAAAGGCTTTAAATCAAAAACAGGATCTTCCTTTGGTGGCGGTGTTGTACCCAAATCTTCCACCGGTAAATCATGCTTGAGAATAGGTTGGCGAAGAAAAATTTCCTCAAGCTCATCTCTTTCTTTCCTAAAAATTTCACTCTCACTATCCTCCAAATGTTGCTGCAAAGGATTGTTAGGAACAAGAACAATAGATGCACACTGCTCCATTTTAAAATCATTACTAGGCAAATCAGCTTTATAAGGAGTTTTAGTAAATTTAGAGAAGTTAAACTCATAAGATTCACCAGCAAATTTAGTCAAAATTTTCTCTTTCTTGCAATCTATAATAGCTCCACAAGTATTTAGAAAAGGTCTACCAAAAATAATAGGACAATAATCACTAGCAGCAGAACCAAGTACCAAAAAGTCAGCAGGATATTTAATCTTACCGCATAAAACTTCCACATCTCGGACAATACCAATTGGTGAAATAGTTTCTCTATTAGCCAGCTGAATAACCACATCAATATCTTCAAGTTCACAAGAATCAATTTCGTGCATAATCTCCGTGTAAAGCTCATACGGAATAGCACTAACACTTGCACCAATATCACATAATCCATAATAGCAATGATCACCAATTTTAACAGATAGCATAGGAACACTAGCTTGTTTGGGTTTATTAGGATGCGAAACAATATTAGAAGCATCTTCACAGAAAATAATATGACCATCCTCAACATTTTCAGTCACAAGATCTTTAACTATTGCAACAGCAGGTTCAATTTTTATTTGTTCTTCAGGTTCTCTAGGTTTCTTTTCACTTTTATGAACCGCACTATTTATAACAGAGTACTCCTTCATTTTAGCAGGGAAAGGAGTTTTTTCAATATAAGCTTCAGGAATAACATGATCAGCAGTTTCAATTACAACACACTTATTAATAGATGAATCAATTTTATCTTTATATGGTTCATGATACTTATCAAAATTCTTCTTAGGCAATTCATAATGAGAGGCAAAAGCTTTATAAAGATTTACAACAACTTGGGAATCAAGACCATATGTAGCACTCATATTACGAAATAAATCAGTATCCATAAAAGCTTCAATGCATTTGTAATCATAAATTATACCTGATTCTCTATCCTTGTCGTTCTCCCAACCTTCAGTATTTTCTTGGATTCGATCAAGAAGGTCCCTTTTAAACTCTTCTTTGTTGCGTGTAAATGATCCAGAACAAGAAGTATCCAGCAAAGTCTTGTCTTGAAAAGAAAGTCTTGCATAGAAATTATCAATAATAACATTACCAGGAAGCTCATGAATGGGGCATTTGAGCATTAAAGACTTCAATCTCCCCCATGCTTGGGCAATACTTTCTCCATCATGAGGCCAAAAATTATATATGCGATTCCGATCCTTATGAATTTCACTTGGAGGATAGAACTTAGAATAAAACCGGGGCACAATATCATTCCATTCAAGAGAATCCCCATTATCCAGTAATTTATACCAATGCGCCGCCTTACCGGACAGCGATAAAGAGAATAATTTCTTCCTCACTTCATCCATAGCAATACCTGCACATTTGAATAACCCGCATAATTCATGCAAAAACAGTAAATGATCACCAGGATGGACAGTTCCATCCCCTTCATAGCGGTTATCCATAACACGTTCAATAATTTTCATAGGTATTTTATATGGTATCACTTCCTCACCTGGCGCCTCATCTACTACCGTTGCAGTAGTAGTAGATTTCCCAAATAGAAATTGAAGAGAAGATCTCTCCATAATGACTTATGGCAGCAGGCAGAAATAAAATCAGCACAACAGTAAAGGTTTTCCTTACCAATTCCACTTACCAATAGCGCTTCACTCCCCGGCAACGGCGCCAGAAAATAGTCTTGATGACCCACAAGTATAGGGGGTGTATCGTAGTATCTTCGATAAGTAAGAATGTCGATCCCAACGAGGAGCAGAAGGTGTTGACAAGCAGTTTCGATGAAGGATTCACTGTAAATGCTCACAGACAAGTATTCAGGGGGTTTTGATGTAACAGTTGAATAAAGTACGAGTATGTAAAGTGCGAGAGTAACAATTGCAGCGAGTGGCCCAATCCTTTTTAGCACAAAGGACAAGCCGGTTTGTTTACTTATAATGACCAAACGTTCTCGAGGACACACGGGATTTTAGTCTAGTGCTTTCGCTACATACGGCTAAATAATCTTCATTGTTATGATAAGTGTTGTGTGGGTGAACCTATGCTAATGTACCGCCCTTCCTAGGACTAAATACATACTTGTGATTATACCCCTTGCAAGCATCCGCAACTACAAGAAAGTAATTAAGAATAAATCTAACCACAGCCTTAAACTCTGAGATCCTGCGATCCCTCCTGCATCGATATACCAACGGGGGTTTAGGTTTCTGTCACTCCGGCAACCCCGCAATTAGCAAACGAATACAAGATGCATTCCCCTAGGCCCATAAATGGTGAAGTGTCATGTAGTCGACGTTCACATGACACCACTAGAAGAATAACACCACAACTTAAATATCACACCATTGAATATTACTCAACCATAGTTCACTACTAACATTTAGACTTCACCCATGTCCTCAAGAACTAAACGAACTACTCACGAGACATCATATGGAACATGATCAGAGGTGATATGATGATGAATAACAATCTGAACATAAACTTGGTTCAATGGTTTCACTCAATAGCATCAACAACAAGTATAGATCGATACCGGGAGAGTTTCCCCTATCAAACAATCAAGATCAAACCCAAATTGCTACGGCGGTGACGGTGTCCAGCGGTGATGACGGCGGTGATGATGGTGGAGATGATGTTGATGGTGATGGTGATGATGTCCAGCTCGATGTCGGTGACGATGGCGTCGATTTCCCCCTCCGGAGGGAATTTCCCCGGCGGATTCCTGCCCGCCGGAGAGCTCTTTCTCTCTGGTGTTCTCCGCCCCGCAGAGGCGGCTGTAACTCCTTCGTGAGGTACCCTTCTGGCTTAGGTTTTCGGGACGAAGGATTTCGCGAAGAAAAGGAGGCGAAAGGGCGTGGGCCCTCCACACCACGTGGCGGCGCGGCCAGGGCCTGGGCCGCGCCGCCCTAGGGTGTGGGCCCACCCTGGCTCCTCCTGGCTCCTCCTTCTGGCTTCCTCCGTCATCTTGAAAAATAGGATTTTTGGTATAATTTCCTTCCACAGGTGATCTTCCGAAATATTGCCTTCTGACGGTGCTTTTTCCAGCAGAATCCTGGCTCCGGTGCTTGATCCTCCAATAATGATGAAACATGCAAAATAGATGAAATAACATAAGTATTGTGTCCCAATATGAAATATATCAATGAATAACAGCAAATTATGATATAAAATAGTGATGCAAATTGGTGCACTAACCCTCTAATGAGTTGTTTCGAGTTTGGTGTGGAGGAAGTTTTCAAGGATCAAGAGAGGAGTATGATGCAACATGATCAAGGAGAGTGAAAGCTCTAAGCTTGGGGATGCACCCGGTGGTTCACCCCTGCATATATTAAGAAGACTCAAGCGTCTAAGCTTGGGGATGCCCAAGGCATCCCCTTCTTCATCGACAATCAGGTTCCTCCCCTGAAACTATATTTTTATTCCATCACATCTTATGTGCTTTTTCTTGGAGCGTCGGTTTGTTTTTGTTTTTGTTTTGTTTGAATAAAATGGATCCTAGCATTCACTTTATGGGAGAGATACACGCTCCGCTGTAGCATATGGACAAGTATGTCCTTGGTTTCTACTCATAGTATTCATGGCGAAGTTTCTCCTTCGTTAAATTGTTATATGGTTGGAATTGGAAAATGATACATGTAGTAATTGCTATAAATGTCTTGGGTAATGTGATACTTGGCAATTGTTGTGCTCATGTTTAAGCTCTTGCATCATATGCTTTGCACCCATTAATGAAGAAATACATAGAGCATGCTAAAATTTGGTTTGCATATTTGGTTTCTCTAAAGTCTAGATAATTTCTAGTATTGAGTTTGAACAACAAGGAAGACGGTGTAGAGTCTTATAATGTTTTCAATATGTCTTTTATGTGAGTTTTGCTGCACCAGTTCATCCTTGTGTTTGTTTCAAATAAGCCTTGCTAGCCTAAACCTTGTATCGAGAGGGAATACTTCTCATGCATCCAAAATACTTGAGCCAACCACTATGCCATTTGTGTCCACCATACCTACCTATACTACATGGTATTTTCCCGCCATTCCAAAGTAAATTGCTTGAGTGCTACCTTTAAAATTCCATCATTCACCTTTGCAATATATAGCTCATGGGACAAATAGCTTAAAAACTATTGTGGTATTGAATATGTAATTATGCACTTTATCTCTTATTAAGTTGCTTGTTGTGCGATAACCATGTTTACTGGGGAACGCCATCAACTCATTGTTGAATTTCATGTGAGTTGCTATGCATGTTCGTCTTGTCTGAAGTAAGGGCGATCTACACTGAGTTGAATGGTTTGAGCATGCATATTGTTAGAGAAGAACATTGGGCCGCTAACTAAAGCCATGATTCATGGTGGAAGTTTCAGTTTTGGACAAATATCCTCAAGTCTCTAATGAGAAAAGAATTAATTGTTGTTAAATGCTTAAAGCATTCAAAGAGGAGTCCATTATCTGTTGTCTATGTTGTCCCGGTATGGATGTCTAAGTTGAGAATAATCAAAAGCGAGAAATCCAAATGCGAGCTTTCTCCTTAGACCTTTGTACAGGCGGCATAGAGGTACCCCTTTGTGAAACTTGGTTAAAGCATATGTATTGCGGTGATAATCCAGGTAGTCCAAGCTAATTAGGACAAGGTGCGGGCACTATTGGTACACTATGCATGAGGCTTGCAACTTATAAGATATAATTTACATGATGCATATGCTTTATTACTACCGTTGACAAAATTGTTTCATGTTTTCAAAATCAAAGCTCTAGCACAAATATAGCAATCGATGCTTTTCCTCTATGAGGACCATTCTTTTACTTTCAATGTTGAGTCAGTTCACCTATTTCTCTCCACCTCAAGAAGCAAACACTTGTGTGAACTGTGCATTGATTCCTACATACTTGCTTATTGCACTTATTATATTACTCTATGTTGACAATATCCATGAGATATACATGTTACAAGTTGAAAGCAACCGCTGAAACTTAATCTTCTTTTGTGTTGCTTCAATACCTTTACTTTGAATTATTGCTTTATGAGTTAACTCTTATGCAAGACTTATTGATGCTTGTCTTGAAGTGCTATTCATGAAAAGTCTTTGCTTTATGATTCACTTGTTTACTCATGTCATACACATTGTTTTGATCGCTGCATTCACTACATATGCTTTACAAATAGTATGATCAAGATTATGATGGCATGTCACTCCAGAAATTATCCGTGTTATCGTTTTACCCGCTGAATTATGATGGCATGTCACTCCAGAAACAACACATAAGCAGAACTAAGCTTGGGGATGCTGATACGTCTCCGACGTATCGATAATTTCTTATGTTCCATGCCACATTATTTATGTTATCTACATGTTTTATGCACACTTTATGTCATATTCCTGCATTTTCGGAACTAACCTATTAACAAGATGCCGAAGTGCCGCTGTTTTCTGTTTTTGGTTTCAGAAATCCTAGTAAAGAAATATTCTCGGAATTGGACGAAATCAAAGCCCAGGGGCCTATTTTCTCACGAAGCTTCCAGAAGTCCGAAGACGAGACGAAGAGGGGCCACGGGGTGGCCACCCCAGGGCGGCCACCCCCGGCCGCGCCGGCCTATGGTGTGGGCCCCGTGCCGCCTCTTGACTTGCCCTTCCGCCTACTTAAAGCCTCCGTGACGAAACCCCCAGTACCGAGAGCCACGATACGGAAAACCTTCCGAGACGCCGCCGCCGCCGATCCCATCTCGGGGATCCAGATCGCTCCGCACCCCGCGGAGAGGGGAATCATCCCCCGGAGGACTCTACGCCGCCATGGTCGCCTCCGGTGTGATGTGTGAGTAGTCTACCCCTGGACTATGGGTCCATAGCAGTAGCTAGATGGTTGTCTTCTCCCCATTGTGCTATCATTGTCGGATCTTGTGAGCTGCCTATCATGATCAAGATCATCTATATGTAATTCTATATGTTGCGTTTGTTGGGATCCGATGAATAGAGAATACTTGTTATGTTGATTATCAAAGTTATGCTTATGTGTTGTTTATGATCTTGCATGCTCTCCGTTACTAGTAGATGCTCTGGCCAAGTAGATGCTTGTAACTCCAAGAGGGAGTACTTATGCTCGATAGTGGGTTCATGCCTGCATTGACACCTGGGACAGTGACAGAAAGTTCTAAGGTTGTGTTGTGCTGTTGCCACTAGGGATAAAACATTAGTGCTATGTTCAAGGATGTAGTCACTAGTTACATTACGCACCATACTTAATGCAATTGTCTGTTGCTTGCAACTTAATACTGGAGGGGGTTCGGATGATAACCTGAAGGTGGACTTTTTAGGCATAGATGCAGTTGGATGGCGGTCTATGTACTTTGTCGTAATGCCCAATTAAATCTCACTATACTCATCATGATATGTATGTGCATTGTCATGCTCTCTTTATTTGTCAATTGCCCAACTGTAATTTGTTCACCCAACATGCTGTTCGTCTTATGGGAGAGACACCTCTAGTGAACTGTGGACCCCGGTCCAATTCTCTTTACTGAAATACAATCTACTGCAATACTTGTTTTACTGTTTTCTTCGCAAACAATCATCTTCCACACAATACGGTTAATCCTTTGTTACAGCAAGCCGGTGAGATTGACAACCTCACTGTTTCGTTGGGGCAAAGTACTTTTGTGTTGTGCAGGTTCCACGTTGGCGCCGGAATCCCTGGTGTTGCGCCGCACTACATCTCGCCGCCATCAACCTTCAACGTGCTTCTTGACTCCTACTGGTCCGATTAAACCTTGGTTTCTTACTGAGGGAAACTTGCTGTGCGCATCACACCTTCCTCTTGGGGTTCCCAACGGACGCGTGTCGAACGAAAAGACAATACGTCAACCACGCGCATCAAGCAAATTTCTGGCGCCGTTGCCGGGGAACTGAAGAAAAGCTACACCACAGGGATCTCTAACTCCCACGTCAACTTTGCGCCAGCAGCCACTGGGCCCCCAGATGACAGGGCGGCGCGGCCCAGGGGGGGCGCGCCCCCCTAGTGTGTCACCGCCTCGTCGCCCCTCCGACTCCGCCTCTTCGCCTATATAAGGTCCCTGACCTAAAAACCTCGACACGTTCGATGAAACCAAAGAAAACCTTCCGAGCCGCCGCCGCGAAGCCAAGATCCGGGGACAGAGTCTCTGCCGCACGCCGGGACGGGAAGTGCCCCCGAAGGCTTCTCCATCGACACCACCGCCATCTCCATCAACGCTGTTGTCTCCCATGAGGAGGGAGTAGTTCTCCATCGAGGCTCGGGGCTGTACCGATAGCTATGTGGTTAATCTCTCTCCTATGTACTTCAATACAATAATCTCATGAGCTGCCCTACATGATTGAGATTCATATGATGATGCTTGTAATCTAGATGTCATTGTGCTAGTCAAGTGGATTTTACTTATGTGATCTCCGGAGACTCCTTGTCCCACGTGTGTAAAGGTGACAGTGTGTGCACCGTGTGGGTCTCTTAGGCTATATTTCACAGAATACTTATTCACTATTATGAATGGCATAGTGAAGTGCTTATTTATATCTCTTTATGATTGCAATGTGTTTTGTATCACAATTTATCTGTGTGCTACTCTAGTGATGTTATTAAAGTAGTTTATTCCTCCTGCACGGTGTAATGGTGACAGTGTGTGCATCGTGTAGTACTTGGCGTAGGCTATGATTGTGATCTCTTGTAGATTATGAAGTTAACTATTGCTATGATAGTATTGATGTGATCTATTCCTCCTTTCGTAGTGTGAAGGTGACAGTGTGCATGCTATGTTAGTACTTGGTTTGGTTATGTTGATCTGTTATGCACTCTAAGGTTATTTAAACATGAACATTGAATATTGTGGAGCTTGTTAACTCCGGCATTGAGGGTTCGTGTAATCCTACACAGTTAGTGGTGTTCATCATCCAACAAGAGGGTGTAGAGTCTAGCATCTATCTATTTATTCTGTTATGTGATCAATGTTGATAGTGTCCACTAGTGCAAGTATGATCCCTAGGCCTTGTTCCTAAATACTTCTATCGCTGCTTGTTTACTGTTTTACTGCATCTTTACTTCCGCAATATTAATACCATCAACCGCACGCCAGCACTTTTCGCGCCGTTGCTACTGCGCATTTATTCATACCACTCGTATTTCACTATCTCTTCGCCGAACTAGTGCACCTATTAGGTATGTTGGGGACACAAGAGACTTCTTGTTTTGTGGTTGCAGGGTTGCATGAGAGGGATATCTTTGACCTCTTCCTCCCTGAGTTCGATAAACCTTGGGTGATCCACTTAAGGGAAACTTGCTGCTGTTCTACAAACCTCTGCTCTTGGAGGCCCAACACTGTCTACAAGAATAGAAGCACCCGTAGACATCAAACCCCTCTTTCTCCATGCTTGGTCCAACAATTATAGCTTGGCATGAAACCGTTGTTGACCGCCAAAACCCACCGTCGGGCAGCGACAGTCAGCACTAGTAGAGCCGGGAAGAGCCTAGAGCTGCGGCTGGCTGAGACCCCTCCGAGCGACGGCCCGCAATGCTCTTCTGGTCACACGCGGCGATGCGAAGTGCAAGGGCGTGCCACCTGACCTATACCTGGTCAGGAAGGTGATGGGGAATGCCTCGCTTAGTTCCTGCATGGCATACACGTAAACGTTAAATACGAGCCTCGATCGGCTCTCAGGTTATCCTGTGAATCGGCTCAAAGAGCCGATCCACCCATGATCCGTGCGGGGTGCACGAATACTTGGTGATCCTGCTTGATCAAGATAAAGCTAATGAGATCTACGACGATTTAGGGTTTTCACCGCATAATCGGATCATCCTACTCCAGGTTGGGCCTCGCGGCCACGCACGGTGCTCATAAGCCGATCCTAAACAAGGCCAAAGAACCAACAATGTAGTTGATCCACGGAACATCCTGTTTAGGACTTGCGAACGCCACCCTACGTGCCACTGGATCCTCCCCCCCTTTGTAGGGCCTAACTATTGCAGATATTAAACTAATCCTTGCAGAGCAAGGAGCAATCGTAACGGATCAGATCTACTAAACGATGAACAAGCAGGGTGCCGCCCCCATGCCTGAGATAGGCATGAGGACGGCTAGATATGCAAGGGTTGCACTACGTAAGCATGTTTATACGAAGAACAATGCTAACCCTAACACATCTATGATAACTACGTTGCCCGCCATCAAAGACGCTTCAGTACGGGCAACGCATGAACAACGTGGAGCTTGTGCTGCCTAGATCGCAAGATGCGATCTAGGCAGCATGTCGCTTACCTGATTGAAACCCTCGAGACGAAGGAGTTGGCGATGCGCCGAGATTGGTTTGTTTTGGGGTGAACGTTGTGTTGTTGTTTATTCCATAAACCCTAGGTACATATTTATAGTCCAGGGGACTTTCTAATGTGGGCGTGCACTAAACCGTGCACGAGATAAACTCTAACTTTCAATCTAAATATAATCTACTATAATTAAAGATACACGGGCAATCTAGCCCAAATTCTCCGTGCAAGGCCGCTTTAGAGATCTCCCACGTGTAATCTTCCAAGCCCATCCTGATCGCGGCCCACCTCCTGATTTGGCCAAAATCTGGTGATAACACATGCCCCCCTGGTTTTGGAAATGACATTTCCAAAATCATTACGCTTTCCTTCGTCGGGTCATGTCGTGGCAGAGAGAGCTGTTGCAGTATCCGTTATCATTATGCCCCGTCTTCTCAGCTTCTCTGCAAAATTCGATAGCTCTGGCGTCATCTCCTTGGAAACTGTAATGACATTAAATTTCCACCAGGCTCCTCATTATTTAACTGTGCCGATCGATTAGCTTTCTTCATCCCCTTCCTCTGTTCCAGCCATCGGCACCCAAAAAACCCTCTTCTCCCTCAGCAATGTCTTCCTCTTCCTCCTCCTTCTCAAACCTCTTCCCCCAATTCTCGCCGAAGAAGAAGAACGAGGACAAGCCTCATTCCGAGGTGAACCCCCTCTCCTCCGACAATGAGAAGAAAGAAGGAGAAGTAGCGAAGGCCAAGGCCTTCCCCTCCGCCAAGCTCCCGCCGAAGAAGCGCTCCCGCATGTGGGCGGACAGCGAGGATGAAGATGACGACGAAGAAGAAGAAGAGGAGGAGGAAGATGAATCTTCCTCTTCCGCCGGGTACCCGCCAACCAAGCGCTTCCGCTCCTGGGCGGACAGCGAGGATGATGATGATGACGAGGAGGAAGAGGCTCCGGCCACGGGCTGGGGCAGCAGCGACGAGGAGCTCCCTGGGAGCAGCGCCGACGACATCGACGGCGGTGATGACGAGGACAGCGACGACTAGTAGAATAGGACTAGTAGTAGCAGTGCACTAGGCACTAGATCCCTCTTTTGAGAGCCATCGGCTCTTTCTTGTAAAGCCGCTCCTCTGAATTAATGAAATTGTTCTTTTGATTCATCCTTCAATTGCTCCAATTTCATTCCTTCCGCCTGTCATGTCAAGACCGATAGCAATGTATCAGATTTCTTTCCTTTTGGACGCCCATGAAGCCGGACTCTCATGTCGATTAGCTCGCAGGCCAAGAACTTCTCAATTTCAGGCTGCGACTTGGTGTCCGATCATAATTCTTCGCAGCCTTAGCCGATGACTACTCATCGCCATTCCGAGAATCTAGTCCCTTTCCTCCTTTCCTGATCTCCATGTAGTCCGTTGCCCCCCGAGTCTTTCAAGGCGAGGACAGTCGTAATCAACCACACGTGTCACCATCGGCCTCCGAATCGTAATGCAGAATCAGCCGATTCCATCAAAATCGGCTTTCTAAAGAACTTTTAAGGCGAGCTGCCCCCCGAGCCTCCGTCAGGGCAAGAATACCGGCAAGGATGCATAAGTCGTTGAGCGCGTAGCGTAGGCCACGGTGGTTTGCCCAACTGTACTAAAGTCGATGACGCATCGGCAGCTTCTTGCGAATTTTTTTTTTATTTGGCCGATTTTTCTCAAGCCCCAATGTCTCCACATGTCTGCACATGTTTATCTGCACATGTTTATCTGCATATGTTCATCTGACTATATGCCCCCCGAGCCGAATCTGCCAAATGACTGCAGATATCGGCTTTCATGGTTAGTCAGGGCACTGCACTTGCACGTCGGCTTCGCAAAGATTCATGCTGACTTTCATCTGCCGACGTGGCCGCCGCCCGATGTCGCTCACAAACAGAATAGTGCAGAGGATAATTTTGGCCGATTGCTGGAATCGGCCTCCACATTGCTTGTTCGATGAAGGTTTTGTAATGTTCCTCCATAAAGGGCCGATCACAAGGATCAGCCTCTCCTGGTTTGCTCATTGGTTTGATCTTGCTACTTGGTCAGGCTGGATAAAACCAACCCAACCTCTGACTTGATGCGCTTGCTGTCGTCCACCTTGAGTGCTCCGTAGAGTCGTGGAGCGCTACGCTCTGTCGGCAAGACGAGTACCATGTTTGTGCCAGCCGATGTCTCATCATCGGCTTTCCTCTGTTTAGGGCGCCACTCCATTTTCTGTGGACGACCCTCTTCATCCAGGGTTCGCTGGACCTTTGCAGCCAGATCAGGCCGTGCCTTCCTTAGCGTATGCAGGTACAACCTCTCGGCTTCCTCTAGGCCGCGCAATCGCTGAACCCTGCGCTTTTGGGAACGGCTGAGTCCGTCAGGGCACCACCTTGGCCGGTGGTACCTATCTTCTTCCACTTCTCCCTCGTCTTCTAAATCCTCAAGATCTGCCCAACGAGGTGACTCAGCGCGTTTGCTTTGTGGCGGGAGAGGCCCTAGGCGCTCGAACACGGACACGTTGGCTGCCTCCTTCTTTTTCTGATTGCATTCTGGGCAATTGCCGATTGTGGGCAATCGGCTCATTCCTGAATCCCAGCAGTGTCTGAAGAAGGGGCAGTCCCAATGCCTGGCGTTGTCATCTTGCTCCCTTGATGCTTCCGTGGCACAGCGCTCGTGCTCCTCCTCATCGCGATCCTGCCGACGATGTCTTCTGGCTTCTCTAGCCAAACGATCTCCTTCATCATCATAGTTGGACCGTCGGCGTTGGTCATACTGACTCACATATTTGTTGAGGAGGTGGTCAGAGAGAGGTCGTTGATATCTTATATTCTTCACTTCTCCCTCTGTGACGTAGCGCTTGCCATCATGATGGAGCCGATCGCGTGGAGCGGCCTCCTCTGTATCCTTGCTATGAGAGCAGCTGCCCTCATCTCCATCTTTGCCAGAGTGGTTCCCAGGTCCTACCATGTTGATGCTGAACGTGGGACCTGGCTGGCAGCCCTCGGGGTAGATGACTTCTACCATGTTAACGGCGGGGAAGGGCTGGGTGTCTACCTTCATGGCGTACTGGTTGAAAATTAAACGCCCCTTCTCTATCGCCGCTTGGATGTGCTGACGCCACACCCTGCAGTCGTTGGTGGCATGGGAAAGCGAGTTGTGGAATTTGCAGTACGGCTTTCCGTTTAGCTCTTGCGCCGTGGGGAACTTGAGACCTTCAGGAATCGTCAACTGTTTCTCCTTGAGCAGGAGGTCGAAGATTTGTTCAGTCTTGGTCACGTCAAAATCAAATCCCCTGGGCGGCCCTGGTGGCTTTACCCATTTGCAGGACACGGGGGTTCCTCCCCGAGTCCACTCAGCCACTGCTACTTCTTGGTCTCCCGCAGGCACTTCACCTTCCTCTGTATCGACCATGACTACTGCACGCTTGAACTTGTCTTGGTACAGGTCTGGGTGGCGCTGTTCATATGCTGATAGTTTCTGAACCATGTGCGCCAGCGAGGGATAATCTGCTTGGGAGGCCATGTCCTTGAGCTGTGTTGCAAGGCCAGCTACTGCCAACTCGACTGCTTCCTTTTCAGTTATACGAACCGAATAACATCGGTTCCTAAGATTCCTGAAGCGCTGGATGTACTCTGTCACCGTTTCTCCGCGCTTCTGACGTAGTTGTGCTAGATCGGCAATGCTAGACTCGGAAGCTTCTGAATGATATTGCATATGGAACTGTTCTTCCAATTGCTTCCAAGACTGGATGGAGTTTGCTGGCAAAGAGGTATACCATCCAAAAGCCGATCCCGTGAGGGACTGTGAAAAGAGCCTCACGCGTAGTTGATCCGACACCGAAGCCGGTCCTAGTTGCGCCAAATATCGGCCGATGTGCTCGATGGAGCTGGAGCCATCTGATCCACTGAATTTGGAGAAGTCAGGGAGCCGATATTTAGGTGGCAGCGGGATCATCTCGTACTCATCGGGGTACGGCTTGGAATAGCCGATTGCCCTCCTTTTCGGCATAATGCCGAACTGGTCTCTCAGTATGGTACTGATCTGATCCGCTGTGCTGGCTGCAGGAGATGCGAAGATTCGCCGGGGTGGCGTACTTAGCCAGCCATGTTTGCTTTTCCAGCTCTGAGCAACTGCAGGAGCTGGGCTCGGGAGTTTCGTCGGGGTGGCGTACTTAGCTAGCCACGTCTGCTTCTCAAGCTCTGTCGCTGACGTTCCTCCTGTTTGCGCCGGAGTCCCTGACGTTGTGGCCTGGTTTGAGAGTGCCCAGTTGCCACAATCTGGCACATACGTGCACGCGTATCCTTGAGGGATCTCCTTAGGCGCCTCAGCCAAGAACTGGTAGTCACTAGGGTCACCACCGATCTTGTAGACGACGAATGCCGGTGTAGCCGGCACTTCTGGTGCTGCCAACGCATATGGCAGCGGTGGACGGGACTGGAGTGGCAACTCTCCTTGGTGCGTCCCGAGAGCTGGTCCTGACGGCGAGTACTGGTGGCTCATGATCTCCTGGATCACGCGCAGAGCGAGACGCTCCAACACGTTGACCAAGTTTTCAGAGTGGCGGTGTAGCGAGTGAGCCACCAAGTAGTTGATCTCCTGCCGCAGGGCCATGGTGCGTTCCTCCGACGGGGCAGAGAGATCTATCCCATCGAGTGCACCTTGTGGTGAGAATCCCTTCCATCTGATGCCATGGGTACGGGTTCTCTGAAAAGAGCCGATGAGGTCGGCTTCGAGGGTGGCCTTGATCTCGTCATGTTTCTTCTTGAGCTCAGCAGGCAGCTCCTCGTAGGTGACTGGCGTGCCGTCCGTCGCCATCTCAGATGTAGATGGCGATGTGGTTGATGTGATGGTCCCACCGGGCGTGCCAGAATGTGTTGACCGCCAAAACCCACCGTCGGGCAGCGACAGTCAGCACTAGTAGAGCCGGGAAGAGCCTAGAGCTGCGGCTGGCTGAGACCCCTCCGAGCGACGGCCCGCAATGCTCTTCTGGTCACACGCGGCGATGCGAAGTGCAAGGGCGTGCCACCTGACCTATACCTGGTCAGGAAGGTGATGGGGAATGCCTCGCTTAGTTCCTGCATGGCATACACGTAAACGTTAAATACGAGCCTCGATCGGCTCTCAGGTTATCCTGTGAATCGGCTCAAAGAGCCGATCCACCCATGATCCGTGCGGGGTGCACGAATACTTGGTGATCCTGCTTGATCAAGATAAAGCTAATGAGATCTACGACGATTTAGGGTTTTCACCGCATAATCGGATCATCCTACTCCAGGTTGGGCCTCGCGGCCACGCACGGTGCTCATAAGCCGATCCTAAACAAGGCCAAAGAACCAACAATGTAGTTGATCCACGGAACATCCTGTTTAGGACTTGCGAACGCCACCCTACGTGCCACTGGATCCTCCCCCCCTTTGTAGGGCCTAACTATTGCAGATATTAAACTAATCCTTGCAGAGCAAGGAGCAATCGTAACGGATCAGATCTACTAAACGATGAACAAGCAGGGTGCCGCCCCCATGCCTGAGATAGGCATGAGGACGGCTAGATATGCAAGGGTTGCACTACGTAAGCATGTTTATACGAAGAACAATGCTAACCCTAACACATCTATGATAACTACGTTGCCCGCCATCAAAGACGCTTCAGTACGGGCAACGCATGAACAACGTGGAGCTTGTGCTGCCTAGATCGCAAGATGCGATCTAGGCAGCATGTCGCTTACCTGATTGAAACCCTCGAGACGAAGGAGTTGGCGATGCGCCGAGATTGGTTTGTTTTGGGGTGAACGTTGTGTTGTTGTTTATTCCATAAACCCTAGGTACATATTTATAGTCCAGGGGACTTTCTAATGTGGGCGTGCACTAAACCGTGCACGAGATAAACTCTAACTTCAATCTAAATATAATCTACTATAATTAAAGATACACGGGCAATCTAGCCCAAATTCTCCGTGCAAGGCCGCTTCAGAGATCTTCCACGTGTAATCTTCCAAGCCCATCCTGATCGCGGCCTACCTCCTGATTTGGCATGAAACCGTGCCGAAGCAGGTGCAGGTGAACTTCTCTTGAGGAAGAGTAACCCTTCTGATTCTTACAGCCAACACATGGACAGATAACAAAACCCCCCTGCTTGTTCGCATTAGCCACTACGAGGAAATCTTTCAAACCCGTAGTGAACTCGCCGGAGAGTCGGTTACCGTACATCCATTGCCGATTCATCTGCATTATTATTATATAAAGTATATAATTAACCATCATGCATTTGTTAAACTAACTAGCTAGAAATAATAGAAATTAAACAATGAACTACACACATGCATATTTTATCAATGACACATGAAAGGTTCAAGTTGCTAACCGCGATCGAGGAAAAATAAATGAGAAAGCTCAAGTGTGGCTCGGACACTTCATATCATGTTTCTTTCATCTCTCGGGCATTTCATCGAACACCTTGTGTGCATAAGAGGAACCAAAAGCAAACCCACCACCCACTTGTGAAGATTGTGAAGAGAAGTGGCACCAAATGGCTAAGTGAGTGTGATGAACTATAGGGAGGGGCTTTAGTCGCGGTTGGCCTGGCAACCGCGACTAAAGGCCTTCGGGCACCTTTAGTCGCGGTTGGCCTGGCCAACCGCGACTAAAGCCCCTCCCGTGCACCAGCTGGCCAACGAGCGCCCTAGGCCCAGGCCTTTGGTCGCGGTTCGCCTCCCGAACCGCGACTAAAGATCCCATTAGTCACGGTTCGTATATTTTGGGGACTAATGGGGACGGATGGAAGTCCGTTTTTCTACCAGTGACTAGAACTAGCTTAGATGATATCTTAGATACTAAAAACATGTTAGAATAGTAAGCCATCACCAAGAACACCTAAGCACCCTAGAAATGTGACTCAGCCATGATGAACAACTAGAAATGGCAGAATTTTTGGTGCAAAGCTGAAATTAAGTGAGGAGCGAAAGTGTAGGAAGAGGTAGGACGTAGAACATACCTCCGTAGTTAGGGCACCGTCGGGGATCTCCTACCTGAACCATGGCAGTGCCATGAACAGCAGCACAATAGAGGCGGGACAGGGATAGCTTCTAAGGTTGTTCGACCTACACCATAACCCTGCTACCACCACGTAGATATCGTTCTTGCCGTAGGCATAGCCTTGAAGGCCACCAAGCTCTCATAGATCGGCGGCGCAACCATGGTGGCCTCAATGACCAAACCCAAGAAAGGGAGTTCATGCACAAGCTCGAATCTCAGAGGGAGAGGTAGCGATGCTAGGGTAGAACGTAGCTCGTCGAGATGCACGTCGATTGAGTGTGTGAGTGGGGGCAGTGGCAGCATATGCGACTCAGTCGCTTCGCGGTCACGGGGACGAGAGGGAGAGAGAGTGAGGGGGAGAGAGTGGCAAGAGACATGGTCGGTTGGTCCGACCAGACCGGTTCGGCCAGGTCTTTTAACCAAAATGGATTAGCGGGGTGGGGCCCACCTATCAGGGGCATTTTAATTATTTCATAAATACCTGAAAACTTTAAAAATCAATAGGAGCATACCATAAAATTGGATTGTGTGAACGGGGAATCGGCTGAGCACACAAGCTTCAGATTCACCATTTTGCCTTAAGACAAGTAGTGGAAACTGTGAAGCCTAAACCCTACAAATATCACTATGGGGTAAAACACATTAAATACACTAGTAGAAAAAGAGCCTTCCATCCGCACCCATTAGTCCCCAAAATATACGAACCGCGACTAATGGGGTCTTTAGTCGCGATTTGGGTGGTGACCCGCGACCAAAAGTCCGGCTCACGGCTCCCGATACCGGGCGGGAGGTCGCGGTTGGCCAGGCCAACCGCGACTAGCAGGCTCCGAAGGCCTTAGTCGCGTTGGCCAGCTAACCGGGACTAAAGCCCCACCCCTATATATACCGTTCAGCACACCGACTTAGCCATTTGGTGCCACTTCTCTTCACAATCTTCACAAGTGGGTGGTGGGTTTGATTTTGGTTCCTCTTATGCACACAAGGTGTTCGATGAAATGCCCGAGAGAAACATGATATGAAGTGTCCGAGCCACACTTGAGCTTTCTCATTTATTTTTCCTCCTCGATCGCGGTTAGCAACTTGAACCTTTCATGTGTCATTGATAAAATATGCATGTGTGTAGTTCATTGTTTAATTTCTATTATTTCTAGCTAGTTAGTTTAACAAATGCATGATGGTTAATTATATACTTTATATAATAATAATGCAGATGAATCGGCAATGGATGTACGGTAACCGACTCTCCGGCGAGTTCACTACGGGTTTGAAAGATTTGTCTACGTGTGCTTCTATTCTTGTAGACAGTGTTGGGCCTCCAAGAGCAGAGGTTTGTAGAACAGCAGCAAGTTTCCCTTAAGTGGATCACCCAAGGTTTATCGAACTCAGGGAGGAAGAGGTCAAAGATATCCCTCTCATGCAACCTGCAACCACAAAGCAAGAAGTCTCTTGTGTCCCCAACACACCTAATAGGTGCACTAGTTCGGCGAATAGATAGTGAAACAGGTGGTATAAATAAGTATGAGCAAAGGCAACGGCACCATAAAAGTGCTTTGCCCAGGACAAGAACAAGCAGTAGTAACGCAGCGTAGTAACGCAAAAAACAGTAAACAAGCAATGATAGCGTATTTAGGAACAAGGCCTAGGGATTAGACTTTCACTAGTGGACACTCTCAACATTGATCGCATAATAAATAACTCTTTGTCATATGTGCTACATACACTCTTTGTTGGATGACAAACACCATTCGTTGTGTAGGGCTACA
The DNA here is from genome assembly GCA_030979885.1 of Lolium multiflorum. Taxonomy (NCBI): domain Eukaryota; kingdom Viridiplantae; phylum Streptophyta; class Magnoliopsida; order Poales; family Poaceae; genus Lolium; species Lolium multiflorum. Next base: position 110,873,206 of record CM061749.1, read on the forward strand.
AGAGCACCTCAATGCCGGAGTTAACAAGCTCCACAACATTCGATGTTCATATTTAAATAACCTTAGAGCATAATAGATCATTGCAAAATAAACCAAGAACTAACATAGCGCACACACTGTCCACATTACACTATGAAGGAGGAATAGATCACATCAATACTATCATAATGATAATTAACTCCACAATCTATAAGAGATCATGATCATAGCCTACGACAAGAACCACACGGTGCACACACTAGTCACCTTTACACCATGCAGGAGGAATAGACTACTTTAATAACATCACATGAGTAGCACACAACTAGTAGCGATACAAAGCTCATCATATGGATCTCAATCATGTAAAGCAGCTCATGAGATCATTGTATTGAAGTACATAGGAGAGAGATTAACCACATAGCTACCGGTACAGCCCCGAGCCTCGATGGAGAACTACTCCCTCCTCATGGGAGACAGCAGCGTTGATGAAGACGGCGGTGGTGTCGATGGAGAAGCCTTCCGGGGGCACTTCCCGTCCCGGCGGCGTGCCGGAACAGAGACTCCTGTCCCCCAGATCTTGGCTTCGCGATGGCGGCGGCTCGGAAGGTTTCTCGTACCGTGGCTTTTCCGTCTCGAGGTTTTAGGTCTGGGACCTTTATATAGGCGAAGAGGCGGCGTCAGAAGGTCGAAGGGGCGACGACACCATAGGGCCGCGCGGCCAGGGGGTGGGCCGCGCCACCCTATCATCTGGGGCCCTGTGGCCCCCCTCTGGCGGCTCTCGGGTGTTCTGGATGCTTCCGGTGAAAATAGGAACCTGGGCGTTGATTTCGTCCAATTCCGAGAATATTTCGTTACTAGGATTTCTGAAACCAAAAACAGGAACTGGCACTTCGGCATCTTGTTAATAGGTTAGTTCCAGAAATGCACGAATATGACATAAAGTGTGCATAAAACATGTAGATATCATCAATAATGTGGCATGGAACATAACAAATTATCGATACGTCGGAGACGTATCAGCATCCCCAAGCTTAGTTCTGCTCGTCCCGAGCAGGTAAACGATAACAAAGATAATTTCTGGAGTGACATGCCATCATAAACTTGATCATATTGTAAACATATGTAATGAATGCAGCGATCAAGACAATGGTAATGACATGAGTAAACAACTGAATCATAAAGCAATGACTTTTCATGAATAGCACTTTCAAGACAGGCATCAATAAGTCTTGCATAAGAGTTAACTCATAAAGCAATAATTTAAAGTAAAGACATTGAAGCAACACAATGGAAGATTAAGTTTCAGCGGTTGCTTTCAACTTGTAACATGTATATCTCATGGATAATTGTCAACATAGAGAAATATAACAAGTGCAATATGCAAGTATGTAGGAATCAATGCACAGTTCACACAAGTGTTTGCTTCTTGAGGTGGAGAGAGATAGGTGAACTGACTCAACATAAAAGTAAAAGAAAGGTCCTTCAAAGAGGAAAGCATTGATTGCTATATTTGTGCTAGAGCTTTGGTTTTGAAAACATAAAGAGAGCATAAAAGTAAAATTTTGAGAGGTGTTTGTTGTTGTCAACGAATGGTAGTGGGCACTCTAACTACCTCATCAACCAGACTTTCAAGAGCGGCTCCCATGAAGGATGTTATCTCTACCAGCAAGGTAGATCATCCCTCTTCTCTTTTGTTTACACATGTACTTTAGTTTAGTTTTTCTTTATTTATGGATGACACTCCTCCCAACCTTTTGCTTACACAAGCCATGGCTAACCGAATCCTCGGGTGCCTTCCAACATTCACATACCATGGAGGAGTGTCTATTTGCAAAATTAAGTTGCTTACTGATGAATCAGAGCAAAACATGTGAAGAGAATTATTAATGAAAGTTAATTAATTGGGGCTGGGAACCCCATTGCCAGCTCTTTTTGCAAAATTATTGGATAAGCGGATGTGCCACTAGTCCATTGTGAAAGTCTGTCAAAAGTAAATGACAAGATCGAAAGATAAAACACCACATACTTCCTCATGAGCTATAAAACATTGACACAAATAAGAGGTGATAAATTTTGAATTATTTAAAGGTAGCACTCAAGCAATTTACTTTGGAATGGCGGAGAAATACCATGTAGTAGGTAGGTATGGTGGACACAAATGGCATAGTGGTTGGCTCAAGGATTTTGGATGCATGAGAAGTATTCCCTCTCGATACAAGGTTTAGGCTAGCAAGGTTATTTGAAACAAACACAAGGATGAACCGGTGCAGCAAAACTCACATAAAAGTCATATTGTAAACATTATAAGACTCTACACCGTCTTCCTTGTTGTTCAAAACTCAATACTAGAAATTATCTAGACTTTAGAGAGACCAAATATGCAAACCAAATTTTAGCAAGCTCTATGTATTTCTTCATTAATAGGTGCAAAGTATATGATGCAAGAGCTTAAACATGAGCACAACAATTGCCAAGTATCAAATTATCCAAGACATTTTATCAATTACTACATGTAGCATTTCCCGTTTCCAACCATATAACAATTAACGAAGCAGTTTCAACCTTCGCCATGAACATTAAAAGCTAAGAACACATGTGTTCATATGAACCAGCGGAGCGTGTCTCTCTCCCACACAAGCATTTATTCAAACAAAAACAAAAACAAGAAACATACAGACGCTCCAAGTAAAGTACATAAGATGTGACCGAATAAAAATATAGTTTCAAGAGAAAGAAACTGATAATTTGTCGATGAACAAGGGGATGCCTTGGGCATCCCCAAGCTTAGATGCTTGAGTCTTCTTGAAATATGCAGGGATGAACCACCGGGGCATCCCCAAGCTTAGACTTTTCACTCTTCTTGATCATAGTATATCATCCTCCTCTCTTGACCCTTGAAAACTTCCTCCACACCAAACTCAAAACAAACTCATTAGAGGGTTAGTGCATAATCAAAAACTCACATGTTCAGAGGTGACACAATCATTCTTAACACTTCTGGACATTGCACAAAGCTACTGGAAGTTAATGGAACAAAGAAATCCATCCAACACAGCAAAAGAGGCAATGCGAAATAAAAGGCAGAATCTGTCAAAACAGAACAGTCCGTAAAGACGAATTTTAAAATGGCACCAGATTTGCTCAGATGAAAATGCTCAAATTGGATGAAAGTTGCGTACATATCTTAGGATCACTCACGTAAATTGGCATAATTTTCTGAGTTACCTACAGAGAATTAGGCCCAGATTCGTGACAGCAAGAAATCTGTTTCTGCGCAGTAATCCAAATCTAGTATGAACCTTACTATCAAAGACTTTACTTGGCACAACAATGCAAAAAAACTAAGATAAGGAGAGGTTGTACAGTAGTAACAACTTCCAAGACTCAAATACAAAATAAAAGTACTGTAGCAAAATAAACACATGGGTTATCTCCCAAGAAGTTCTTTCTTTATAGCCATTAAGATGGGCTCAGCAGTTTTAATGATGCACTCGCAAGAAATAGTACTTGAAGCAAAAGAGAGCATCAAAAGGCAAATTCAAAACACATTTAAGTCTAACATGCTTCCTATGCATAGGAATCTTGTAAATAAACAAGTTCATGAAGAGCAAAGTGACAAGCATAGGAAGATAAAACAAGTGTAGCTTCAAAAATTTCAGCACATAGAGAGGCATTTTAGTAACATGAAAATTTCTACAACCATATTTTCCTCTCTCATAATAACTTTCAGTAGCATCATGAGCAAACTCAACAATATAACTATCACATAAAGCATTCTTATCATGAGTCTCATGCATAAAATTATTACTCTCCACATAGGCATAATCAATTTTATTAGTAATAGTGGGAGCAAATTCAACAAAGTAGCTATCATTATTATTCTCATCAAGTGTAGGAGGCATAGTATAATCACAACAAAATTTACTCTCCATAGTAGGTGGTACCAAAAGACCACTATCATTATAATCATCATAAATAGGAGGCAAAGTATCATCAAAGAAAATTTTCTCCTCAATGCTTGGGGGACTAAAAAGATCATGAAAACCAGCTTCCCCAAGCTTAGAACTTTCTATATCATTATCAACAATGGTGTTCAAAGTGTTCATACTAATATTACTACCAGCATGCAAATAAGATTTCATAGGTTTTTTAATTTTCGCATCAAACAATCCATGTTTTAAATCAGGAAATAGAATAAGAAGCTCATTCTTGTCCATTATGCCAAACTAGTGTAAACAAGAAACAAAAAGATGCAATTGCAGGATCTAAAGGAAATAGCTTCGAGTACTTACAACGGCGAAAATAGCTTAGTAGCCGAGATCCGGAGTGTGAGTACCTTTTACCTTTCCTCCCGCAACGGCGCCGGAAAATAGCTTGATGTCTACGGGTGCTTCTATTCTTGTAGACAGTGTTGGGCCTCCAAGAGCAGAGGTTTGTAGAACAGCAGCAAGTTTCCCTTAAGTGGATCACCCAAGGTTTATTGAACTCAGGGAGGAAGAGGTCAAAGATATCCCTCTCATGCAACCCTGCAACCACAAAGTAAGAAGTCTCTTGTGTCCCCAACACACCTAATAGGTGCACTAGTTCGGCGAAGAGATAGTGAAATACAGGTGGTATAAATAAGTATGAGCAGTGGCAACGGCACCAGAAAAGTGCTTTGCCCAGGACAGTAAACAAGCAGTAGTAACGCAGCAGTAGTAACGCAGTAAAACAGTAAACAAGCAGCGATAGCAGTATTTAGGAACAAGGCCTAGGGATTAGACTTTCACTAGTGGACACTCTCAACTTTGATCGCATAATAAATAACTCTTTCTCATATGTGCTACATACACTCTTTTGTTGGATGACAAACACCAGTCGTTGTGTAGGGCTACAAGAGCACCTCAATGCCGGAGTTAACAAGCTCCACAACATTCGATGTTCATATTTAAATAACCTTAGAGCATAATAGATCATTGCAAAATAAACCAAGAACTAACATAGCGCACACACTGTCCACATTACACTATGAAGGAGGAATAGATCACATCAATACTATCATAATGATAATTAACTCCACAATCTACAAGAGATCATGATCATAGCCTACGACAAGAACCACACGGTGCACACACTAGTCACCTTTACACCATGCAGGAGGAATAGACTACTTTAATAACATCACATGAGTAGCACACAACTAGTAGCGATACAAAGCTCATCATATGGATCTCAATCATGTAAAGCAGCTCATGAGATCATTGTATTGAAGTACATAGGAGAGAGATTAACCACGTAGCTACCGGTACAGCCCCGAGCCTCGATGGAGAACTACTCCCTCCTCATGGGAGACAGAGCTGATGAAGACGGCGGTGGTGTCGATGGAGAAGCCTTCCGGGGCACTTCCCCGTCCCGGGCGTGCCGAACAGAGACTCCTGTCCCCGATCTTGGCTTCGCGATGGCGGCGGCTCGGGAAGGTTTCTCGTACCGTGGCTTTTCCGTCTCGAGGTTTTAGGTCTGGGACCTTTATATAGGCGAAGAGGCGGCGCAGAAGAAGGGGTGACGACACCATAGGGCCGCGCGCCAGGGGGTGGGCCGCGCCACCCTATCATCTGGGGGCCCTGTGGCCCCTCTCGGCGGTTCTCGGGTGTTCGGATGCTTCCGGTGAAAATAGGAACCTGGGCGTTGATTTCGTCCAATTCCGAGAATATTTCGTTACTAGGATTTCTGAAACCAAAACAGCAGAAAACAACTGGCACTTCGACATCTTGTTAATAGGTTAGTTCCAGAAAATGCACGAATATGACATAAAGTGTGCATAAAACATGTAGATATCATCAATAATGTGGCATGGAACATAAGAAATTATAGATACGTCGGAGACGTATTAGTTTCCTCGTAGTGACTAATGCGAACAAGCAGGGGGGTTTTGTTATCTGTCCATGTGTTGGCTGTAAGAATCAGAAGGGTTACTCTTCCTCAAGAGAAGTTCACCTGCACCTGCTTCGGCACGGTTTCATGCCAAGCTATAATTGTTGGACCAAGCATGGAGAAAGAGGGGTTATAATGGAAGAAGATGAAGAAGGGGATGATATCATCGATGACAACTATCTTGATCATTTCGGTGATACTTTCATGGAGGATGCTGAAGGTGGGGAAGGTGAAGGGGAAGGTGAAGGGGAAGGTGAAGAAGAGGCACGTGATGAGCCCGCTGATGATCTTGGTCGGACCATTGCTGATGCACGGAGAGGCTGCGAAACTGAAAAGGAGAGGAAGAATTTGGATCGCATGTTAGAGGATCACAAAAAGTCGCTGTACCCAGGATGCGATAATGGTCTGAAAAAGCTGGGCTGCACACTGGATTTGCTGAAATGGAAGGCACAGGAAGGTCTATCTGACTCGGGATTTGAAAATTTGCTGAAAATGATGAAGAATATGTTTCCAAAGAATAACGAGTTGCCCGCCAGTACGTACGAAGCAAAGAAGGTTGTCTGCCCTCTAGGTTTAGAGGTTCTGAAGATACATGCATGCATTAACGACTGCATCCTCTACCGCGGTGAATACGAGAATTTGAATGAATGCCCGGTATGCACTGCATTGCGTTATAAGATCAGAGGCGATGACCCTGGTGACGATGTTGAGGGCCAGAAACCCAGGAAGAGGGTTCCCGCCAAGGTGATGTGGTATGCTCCTATAATACCACGGTTGAAACGTCTGTTCAGGAACAAAGAGCATGCCAAGTTGTTGCGATGGCACAAAGAGGACCGTAAGTCGGACGGGGAGTTGAGACACCCCGCAGATGGAACGCAATGGAGAAAGATCGACAGAGAGTTCAAAGATTTTGCAGCTGACGCAAGGAACATAAGATTTGGTCTAAGTACAGATGGCATGAATCCTTTTGGCGAGCAGAGCTCCAGCCATAGCACCTGGCCCGTGACTCTATGCATCTACAACCTTCCTCCTTGGTTGTGCATGAAGCGGAAGTTCATTATGATGCCAGTGCTCATCCAAGGTCCGAAGCAACCCGGCAATGACATCGATGTGTACCTAAGGCCATTAGTTGATGAACTTTTACAGTTGTGGGGCAGACCTGGTGTACGTGTGTGGGATGAGCACAAAGAAGAGGAATTTGACCTACGAGCGTTGCTTTTCGTAACCATCAACGATTGGCCTGCTCTTAGTAACCTTTCGGGACAGTCAAATAAGGGATACAATGCATGCACGCACTGCTTACATGAGACTGAAAGTGTATATTTGCCAAATTGTAAGAAGAACGTGTACCTTGGGCATCGTCGATTTCTTCCCAAAATTCATAACGTAAGAAAGAAAGGCAAGCATTACAACGGCAAGGCAGATCACCGGCCGAAGCCTGCGGAACGTACTGGTGCTGAGGTATTTGATATGGTCAAGGATTTGAAAGTCATCTTTGGAAAGGGTCCTGGCGGACAATCAGTTCCGCAGGGAGCTGACGGGCACGCACCCATGTGGAAGAAGAAATCTATATTCTGGGAGCTAGAATATTGGAAAGTCCTAGATGTCCGCTCTGCAATCGACGTGATGCATGTTACGAAGAATATTTGCGTGAACCTGCTAAGCTTCTTGGGCGTGTATGGGAAGACAAATGATACAAAGGAAGCACGGCAGGACCAGCAACGTTTGAAAGACCCTAATGACCGGCATCCGGAATGGTTTCAAGGTCGTGCCAGCTACGCTCTTACCAAAGAAGAGAAGGTCATCTTTTTTGAATGCCTGAGCAGTATGAAGGTCCCGTCTGGCTTCTCGTCGAATATAAAGGGAATAATAAACATGGCGGACAAAAAGTTCCAAAACCTGAAGTCTCACGACTGCCACGTGATTATGACACAATTGCTTCCGATTGCTTTGAGGGGGCTCCTACCGGAAAATGTTCGAGTAGCCATTGTGAAGCTATGTGCATTCCTCAATGCAATCTCTCAGAAGGTAATCAATCCAGAAGATCTACCACGGTTACAGAACGATGTGGTCCAATGTCTTGTCAGTTTCGAGTTGGTGTTCCCGCCATCCTTCTTCAATATTATGACGCACCTCCTGGTTCACCTAGTCGAAGAGATTTCCATCCTCGGTCCTGTATTTCTACACAATATGTTCCCCTTTGAGAGGTTCATGGGAGTATTAAAGAAATATGTTCGTAACCGTGCTAGGCCAGAAGGAAGCATCGCCAAGGGCTATGGAAATGAGGAGGTAATTGAGTTTTGTGTTGACTTTGTTCCTGACCTTAAGCCGATTGGTCTTCCTCGATCGCGGCACGAGGGGAGACTAAGTGGAAAAGGCACGATCGGAAGGAAATCAACGATATGTATGGACGGCCATTCTATGACTGAAGCACACCACACAGTTCTGACCAATTCCAGCTTGGTGGCTCCGTACTTTGAGAAACACAAGAATATTTTACGCTCGGACAACCCGGGGAAGCCTGAATCCTGGATTAGGAAGGCCCACATGGAGACTTTCGGCAGTTGGTTGAGAAAACATTTAATGAATGACAATGATGTTGGAGATCAGCTGTACATGTTGGCCAAGACACCATCTTCGACTATAACGACTTTCCAAGGGTACGAGATAAATGGGAATACATTTTACACGATCACCCAAGATAAAAAGAGCACCAACCAAAACAGTGGTGTCCGCTTTGATGCAGCAACCGAGAATGGGCAAAAGGTCACATATTATGGTTACATAGAGGAGATATGGGAACTTGACTATGGACCCTCCTTTAAGGTCCCTTTGTTCCGGTGCAAATGGTTCAAGCTAACAGGAGGTGGGGTAAAGGTGGACCAGCAATACGGAATGACAATGGTGGATTTCAACAATCTTGGTTACCTTGACGAACCATTCGTCCTAGCCAAAGATGTCGCTCAGGTTTTCTATGTGAAGGACATGAGTAGCAAACCGAGGAAACGGAAAGATAAGAAAACGATCAGTACATCATGCGATGATCCAAAGCGCCACATTGTTCTTTCAGGGAAAAGAAACATCGTGGGAGTGGAGGACAAGACAGACATGTCAGAAGATTATAATATGTTTGGTGAAATTCCGCCCTTCAAAGTGAACACCGACCCAAGCATTAAGTTAAATGATGAGGATGCTCCATGGATACGGCACAATCGTAAGCAAGCAGGGACACAAGGGAAGAAATGATGTGTAATAATTTATTGTACCAAACTTTGTTGAATGGATCATGTGAATTATATTATCCGTGATGTGTTTGGTGTCCATTTTCGAATGATTCGATTGATTCGAGATACCACTGATGATACATGAAATTTGGAGTGATTTAGTCATACTCCTGCCTAGGCGTATAATATGCATACTCGTAGTCTTCATAGTCGCCGCCGTTGTACTGGTAGTCGTCGCCTTCTAAGTTGCCGGCGTCGTCGTCGCTGCTGTCGTCGCTGTCGTCGGGCGGCGCTCGTGGCTCGAACTGAGGGTAGCGCAGGCGGGGGATATCGCCGGCCGTGATGTAGTCCATGACGCTCTGCAGAGTCCGGCCGTACCACCATAGCCGACGGCCGGCCTCGTGGAAGTTCCCAGGAGGCAGACCGTCCTCCTCATACCTGGCGAGCGCCCTCTCACGCCGATTGATGAAGAAGGCGTCCCAAGTATGCTGGTTATCGGGATGCCAGCGGGGATTCATCCGCTGCTCCGGCGTGAGGTCGAGGTAGTAGTGGTTCGTGATGGCCGCCCGGCGCGCAGTACCCTGAGGGACGGGAGGGACCGGCACGCCTCCGGCGCTTAGGCTCCAGCCGGCGGGGACGCGGTAGCCCGGTGGGCAAGGGTAGTTCGAGGCGCAAAGCTCCTCCACCTGCTGGTAGGTTAGAGTGGGTACGGTGGAAGCCATGAGAGAGTGATGAGAGATTGTAGAGATGTGATAATGCTGGCCAAGCCGGGCTACATATATGTAGTGAGAAATGGCGGGAAAAATGGGAGCGGGAAGACAGGAGGCGGGAAGAAAGTGGCGGGAAGAAAGAGGCGGGAAGAAGAGGCGGGAAGAAAGAGGCGGGAAGAAACCTTTAGTCCCGGCTGGTGGGTGCAACCGGGACTAAAGGTGGTTTTTGTGTCATCTAAGAAAACTGTCGGTGGGATAAGGACGTTTGGGTAAGCTTTAGTCCCGGCTGGAGGGTGCAACCGTGACTAAAGCTGTCGGCAGGATAAGAACGCGTGGGTGGACGCACTGCTCGATGAGATAAAGCATGTAGCGCACGACGCCCTGTCGGAGGAACAAGACAAAGCAGAAGCGGCGCCGTGCCTATAAAAGGAGCATCGATACGCCTTGGCAAGCAGACCAACAAGCCAACCTAGCAGGTAGGGAGAGTTTCATCCCCATGGATGGAGTAAAGGGTTGGAAAATCTCCCGTGGCGCAGCTTCTCGAAGATGTCGTTGGTGCACACGCCCTACGACATCTTCGGAAGTTGCTCCTCGGGAAAATTTTCCTGCAAGCCCGTGAAAGACTCCATCTCCTCTAACAGTGTTGGGTAAAGGGTTGGAAAATCTCCCGTGGCGCAGCTTCTCGAAGATGTCGTCGGTGCACACGCCCTACGACATCTTCGGAAGTTGCTCCTCGGGAAAATTTTCCTGCAAGCCCGTGAAAGACTCCATCTCTCCTGTTGGGTAAAGGGTTGGAAAATCTCCCGTGGCGCAGCTTCTCGACGATGTCGTTGGTGCACACGCCCTACGGCATCTTCGGAAGAACTGGCGGGAAGAGGGGGGCGGGAAGACAGAGGCGGCCGGGAAGAATTGGTGGGAAGAGGGGGAAGGAAGAAAGAAGAGAAGAAAGGAGAGTGAGATTTACCGGGAAGAACTCGGGAAGAGGAAGGGAAGAGAAATGAACAAAATTTATTTTTCTGAATTTTTTTATGTATTATTTGTATTTTTAAGATTTTGAAATGAATTAGTTTTATTTTTCTGATTTTTTGATATATTATGTGTATTTTTAAGATTTTGAAATGAATTAGTTTTATTTTTCTAAATTTTTTGATGTATTATTTGTATTTTTAAGATTTTGAAATGAATTAGTTTTATTTTCTGAATTTTTTGATATATTATTTGTATTTTTAAGATTTTGAAATGAATTAGTTTTATTTTTCTGAATTTTTGATGTATTATTTGTATTTTTAAGATTTTGAAATGAATTAGTTTTATTTTTCTGAATTTTTGATATATTATTTGTATTTTTAAGAATTTGAAATGAAAGGAATTTCAGAAAAGACCTTTAGTCGCGGTTGGCCTCGCCACCCGCGACTAAAGGGTCTTTCCGCGCGGGAACGAAATTTCCGGCGAAAATACCTTTAGTCGCGGTTGGTGAGACCAACCGCGACTAAAGGGTACCCTTTAGTCGCGGTTGATCTCACCAACCACGACTAAAGAGGGGGCTATAAATACACGCGGGGGCGGAGCCGCGCCCCATTCGTCTTCTCCGCCGATCGGTTTCTTACAGAGGTCCTGCCCGACCGCGCTGCCGCCGCGCCTGACGCCGTCGCCGCCACCGCCGTGCCTCGGCGCCTCTGCCGCGCCTCGACGCCCTCCGCCGCGCGCCGAACGAGTACCGCCGCCGCCCAAAGGTACCGGCCGGCGCCGCTCAAGCGAAGACCGCCTCCACCGCCCTAGCCTCGCACCGCCGCCCTAGCCTCGCCTGCCGCCGCCCTCGCCTCGCCCGCTGCCATCGCGCGCGCCGATGGCCGGTTACAGAGAAACAGAGAGAGGAGGGAGAGAAACAGAGAGAGAGAGAGAGTTGGCCGGCCTTTTTTTGTTTTTTGTTTTTTGTTTTTTTACTAAGCACAAATCTTAACTAATAAAAAAACGACCCCGCGCGTCAATATACAACGACCCCATAATGAATTGTTCCAGCTGTTCAATCTGCGCGAGCTCGACAAATCTATCATCAGTTGCTACGTTATGTAAGTGATTTATTTCTACCTCATCTCGTTCATTGCCTGCACTATAATGCAGAATAAGGAACATCCATGATGTTGGGTTCATTGACCCACAAATCGTTAATGGATATGTGTTAGAAAAACACCCCGCCGACGTGGAGCAAGACCTGTGGCTTTTTCTTACAAAGCAGCAACTCAAAAGTGAAATTCTATTTCCTTACCATTTTGGGTGAGTGTTTCTGTCTTGAGCACATTCTCTTTTGTTTACTCCATGCATGGTATGTCTAATCGATGAGTTATGCATGACTGTGCATGTATCGTGTCCGCATGTTCCACTGGATTCTGCTAGTAATTGAATTTCACACCTCCAGAGTTCTCATCCTGGACTCTCTGAATATGGATCCAAAGCTTTGGGTCAACATGAGAAGAATGCTGCAAAAGTAATTATTTTCATTCATTTGCGCTCTATATCGATCGGCCTCTTTCGTTCATTTCCTAATATCAAGTAACTAATAACTCTCTTGTTCATTTAATTTTCTTTGCCTCGTAGGGTTTGGAGACGGTTCGTAGATGACGGTCGGTGAATTCAAAAAAGAGCTAGATTTTAAAAGGGCACTGACTGGGGATATTCAGCCACCGGGGACCAATCTATGTGGATACTATGTTTGTGAGTTCATCCGGAGATACACCTCTGAGCGGAAGCCGTCGGATAACAACGTCAAGAGGAATAACTTCCGGAAGACGCTTAGTCCAGAAGCTCGCTTCCGACCAATTCAAGAGGAACTAGCAGGATTTTTGATGAGGGAAGTCCTCCATCCTAAAGGAGAACACTATTACGAGGACGTAGAACTTCTGATGCCGTAAATTATGTATGGAAACTTGTTCAAAATTGTATATGGTCATCCGATATTGAATATATATTGTATATTCCTCTTGAATTCTTTTTGGTTCTAATTTCAAATTTGTTTGAAATTGTACATTCATATGCATGTATATAGTACCGTAGAATATGTGTACTGAAACTTCTTCAAAATTAAAATAAAACACAAAATAAAATATAAAAGAAATAAAACAATACAAATTAAAAAGAAACCAGATTTAGGGGGGCTTTAGTCGCGGTTGGCCAGGAGAACCGCGACTAAAGGTCCTCCGCCCCGACGGACTGCTGGCGGCCACGTGGACGGCCTTTAGTCGCGGTTCGTAAGCAACCGCGACTAAAGGGGGGCTTTAGTCGCGCATAATTAGTCCCGGTTGCGAATTCGGGACTAATGGCAGTTGCCAACCGGGACTAAAGCCCCTTTTTCCACTAGTGATAGGAAAGCATCACATTGTATACACTATAGCACCATTTGGATCTGAAACATTTCCACTATCGGACAATGGTGCTATTTTTTGAGCCAAAGGTTTAGGGCCACTCAGATTCTACGAATAGTTGTAATTCACTTGCATTCCGTTGATAAAATTTATAAAACATTTCCAAAACTCTCACCTGGATTCAAAAGAAAAACCTTTTCATCAGTTATAAATTGAGGGTTATCGACCAAAATTTGTGTACTTTATCGGGTGGTTAATGGAACCATGGTTGAGGGTGAAACCCCATGTTCGAGGCTCTATTGTACTGACAACACTATTAGGATTAAACGACAAATGTAGTCAATCATCCTAGCCCCATATAGGAAACACTAACCAAAGATCTCGAAGTAGGACGACAAAGTCAATTGTACCTTTTTTTCATTCGCATTACTTAGATACTTAGTTGGGATGGTTCTAGAGTATAACTCAGTAGGGTGGGTGCTCGTAATGTCTCCTTACGTGCTGCAAAATGAAAACTATGGTGTCGTAGAAGGGGAGGTAATTGAGAGCGTGTTCGGGAAGCCTCCAGCTTCCCAAAATCCTTAGATCCTGCTCCGTCATCCCAACTCCAGCGTCTGGACTGGAGCAGTAAATGTTCGGGACAAATTCACTCATTTTTTTTCCGCGGTCGTCTTCCCCATCGTCTCGTCATTTCCAATTCTCCTCACCACCAGATATCCCCTCCCATCTAGTCCCCATCCCCGTGCCCTCGTCTCCCCGCTGCCAGCCAAAAACACCCACAGGACAGATGCCTGTTGATACGTCTCCAACGTATCTATAATTTATGATGTTCCATGCTAGTTTTATGACAATACCTACATGTTTTGCTCACACTTTATAATGATTTTATGCATTTTTCGAACTAACCTATTAACAAGATGCCACAAAGGCGCTCCTGTTTTCTCGTTGTTTTTGGTTCCGAAAGGCTGTTCGGGCAATATTGTCGGAATTCGACGAAACAAAAGGCCAAGGCCTTATTTTCCCGGAATTTTCCACACCGAAGGAGAGCCGTAGGGGGCCAAGGGGGACCCACACAATAGGGGCGCGGGTCCCACCCCGGCCGCCGCCATGTGGTGAGGAGCCCTGTTGCCCCTCCGACCCGCCTCTTCGCCTATATAACCCCTCGACGTAAAAACCCTACACCAATTGACGAAACTCCGTAAAGACTCCAGGACGCCACCGCCATCGCGAAACTCCGTTTCGGGGGACAGAAGTCTCTGTTCCGCACGCCGACGGGGAATTGCCCCCGAGTCATCTCCATCGACACCACCGCCATCTTCATCGCGTTGCTGACTCCCATGATGAGGAGGGAGTAGTTCTCCCCCGAGGCTGAGGGCTCTACCGGTAGCTATGTGGTTCATCTCTCTCCCATGGTGTGATCTTTATGTGATCATGAGCTTTGTATCACTATTAATCTATGTGCTACTCTAGTGATGTTATTAAAGTAGTCTATTCCTCCTCCATGATGTAATGTTGACAGTGTGTGCATCATGTAGTACTTGGCGTAGGTTATGATTGTAATCTCTTGTAGATTATGAAGTTAACTATTACTATGCACTCTAGAGGTTACTTTAATATGAACTCCGGATTCACTCCCCGGTGTGATGGTGACAGTGTGCGCATCGTGTGTGATTCCTTTATGAAGTTGTGGAGCTTGTTTACTCCGGCTTGAGGGTGCTCTTGTAGCCCTACACAATGAATGGTGTTTGTTATCCAACAAGAGAGTGTTTGAAAGTAGCACAAGTGAAGAGAAGTTATTTATTTATGTGATCATTGTTGAGAGTGTCCACTAGTGAAAGTATGATCCCTAGGCCTTGTTTCTAAGCATTGAAACACCGTTTCCAACAAGTTCTGCTACATGTTTACTTGCTGCCATATTTATTTCAGATTGATATTACCACTCATATTCATCCATATCACTTGCATCTTACTATCTCTTCGCCGAACTAGTGCACCTATACATCTAACAAGTGTATTAGGTGTGTTGGGGACACAAGAGACTTCTTGTATCGTAATTGCAGGGTTGCTTGAGAGGGATATCTTTGACCTCTACCTCCCTGAGTTCGATAAACCTTGGGTAATTCACTTAAGGGAAACTTGCTGCTGTTCTACAAACCTCTGCTCTTGGAGGCCCAACACTGTCTACGGAATAGAAGCATGAGACAAGCTATTTTCTGGCGCCGTTGCCGGGAGGTAAGGTAAAAGGTATTCACATCCTCCGACTACTAAGCTATTTCCTAGCATTGTTGCCGGTGTGTGAGTGCTCGAAGCTATTTCCTTTAGATCCCAATTGCATCTTTTTGTTTCTTGTTTTTATTTTCACTAGTTAGGCTTAATGGAAAACAACAAAAATATTAGAGATCTTTATAGTATTTATCTTGAATTAGGACATGATGTGTTTGAAGAGAGAATTAAAAAACCCATGGAACTTTGTTTGCAAAATAGTTGTAGCAATGTTATTAGCATGAACTCTTTGAACACTATTATTGCTAATGCTATGGAAGAATTTAAGCTTGGGGAAGTTGGTTGTGATATTTTTAGTCCCCCAAGTTTTGAGGAGAAAATTTTCTTTGATGATACTTTGCCTCCCATTTATGATGATTATAATGATAGTGGTATTTTGGTGCCACCTACTATGGAGGATAAAGTTTATTATGATTATACCATGCCTGCAATTTATGATGATTACAATGATGGTTGTGATAGTTTTACTCCCACTATTACTAATAAAATTGATTATGCTTATGTGGAGAGTAATAATTTTATGCATGTAGCTCATGATAAGAATGTTTCATGTGATAGTTATATTGTTGAGTTTGTTCATGATGCTACTGAAAGTTATTATGAGAGAGGGAAACATGGTTATATGCATCTTAATGATATTAAGTTTCCCCTCTTTATGTTGAGAATCTTGAAATTGTGCTTGTGTTGCCTTTCTATGCTTGTTGCTTTGTGCTTACATGACTTGTTTATTTACAAGATTCCTTTTCATAGGAAGTGGGTTAGACTTAAAAGTGTTTCTTATTTGCTTTTGATGCTCTCTTTTGCTTCAACTCTTATTTCTTGCGAGTGCATCATTAAAATTGCTGAGCCCATCTTAATGGCTATAAAGAAAGCACTTCTTGGGAGATAACCCATGTTTTTATTTTGCTACTGTTTTGTTGTGTCTTGGAAGTTGTTACTACTGTAGCAACCTCTCCTTATCTTTATTTTATTGCATTGTTGTGCCAAGTAAAGTCTTTGATAGTAAGGTTGATACTAGATTTAGATTACTGCGCAGAAACAGATTTCTTGCTGTCACTCAGAAAAATCTGCCAATTTTCGTGTGTGATCCTCAGATGTGTTCGCAACTTTCATTCAATTTGAGCTTTTTCATCTGAGCAAGTTAAGTGCCTGAAAAATTCCTTTTTGACAGATTCTGCATTTTATTTCGCATTGCCTCTTTTGCTATGTTGAATGGATTTCTTTGTTCCATTAACTTTCAGCTTTGTGCAATGTCCAGAAGTGTTAAGAATGATTATGTCACCTCTGAATATGTGAATTTTTGATTATGCACTAACCTTCTAATGAGTTTGTTTTGAGTTTGGTGTGGAGGAAGTTTTCAAGGGTCAAGAGAGGAGGATGATACAATATGATCAAGAAGAGTGAAAAGTCTAAGCTTGGGGATGCCCCCGTGGTTCATCCCTGCATATTTCAAGAAGACTCAAGCATCTAAGCTTGGGGATGCCCAAGGCATCCCCTTCTTCATCGACAACTTATCAGGTCACCTCTAGTGAAACTATATTTTTATTCCGTCACATCTTATGTGCTTTACTTGGAGCGTCTGTATGTTTTTATTTTTGTTTATGTTTGAATAAATTCGGATCCTAGCAATCCATGTGTGGGAGATAGACACGCTCCGCTTTTTCATTTGAACACTTGTGTTCTTAGTTTTACTTTTAATTTTCATGGCTAAAGTTAAAAGCTGCTTCGTTCATTGTTATTTGGTTTGAAACAGAAAATGCTTCATGTGGTAATTGGTATATTGTCTTGAATAATTTGATACTTGGCAATTGTTGTGCTCAAATAGATCATGTTTAAGCTCTTGCATCATGTACTTTGCACCTATTAATGAAGAACTACCATAGAGCTTGTTGAAATTTGGTTTGCATGATTGGTCTCTCTAAAGTCTAGATATTTTCTGGTGAAGTGTTTGAACAACAAGGAGACAGTGTAGAGTCTTATAATGCTTGCAATATGTTCTTATGTAAGTTTTGTTGTACCGGTTCATACTTGTGTTTGCTTCAAACAACCTTGCTAGCCAAAGCCTTGTACTGAGAGGGAATACTTCTCGTGCATCCAAATCCTTGAGCCAAAAACTATGCCATTTGTGTCCACCATACCTACATACTACATGGTATTTCTCTGCCATTCCAAAGTAAATTGCTTGAGTGCTACCTTTAAAATTTCATTCCTTGTCTTTGCAATATATAGCTCATGGGAAAATAGCCTTAAAAACTATTGTGGTAAAGAATATGTAGCTTATGTATCTTATTTCTTATAAGTTGCTTGTTGAGCGGTAACCATGTTTCTGGGGATGCCATCAACTATTACACCTTTGTTGAATATCATGTGAGTTGCTATGCATGTTCGTCTTGTCTGAAGTAAGGGTGATTTATCATGATAAAATGGTTTGAGTATGCATATTGTTAGAGAAGAACATTGGGCCGCTAACTAAAGCCATGAATCATGGTGGAAGTTTCAGTTTGGACATTAATCCTCAATCTCTTATGAAAATATTATCTGTTGTTGAATGCTTATGCATTAAAGAGGAGTCCATTATCTGTTTTCTATGTTGTCCCGGTATGGATGTCCTAAGTTGAGATCTATCAAAAACGAGAAATCAAATGCGATCTATCTCCTTGGACCTTTGTACAGGCGGCATAGAGGTACCCCTTTGTGACACTTGGTTGAAACATATGTAATGCAATGATAATCCATGTAAATCCAAGCTAATTAGGACAAGGTGCAGGCACTATTGGTATTCTATGCATGAGGGTTGCAACTTATAGGATGTCTTATGCATAACACATATGAATTATTACTACCATTGACAAAATTGTTTCTACGTTTTGAAAATGAAAAGCTCTAGCACAAAAATAGTAATCCATGCTTCCCTCTGCGAAGGGCCATTCTTTTTACTTTATGTTGAGTCAGTTTACCTACTTCTTTCCATCTTAGAAGCAAACACTTGTGTCAACTGTGTGCATTGATTCTTACATACTTGCTTATTTGCATTCATCATATTACTTTGTGTTGACAATTATCCATGAGATAAACATGTTGAAGTTGAAAGCAACTGCTGAAACTTATATCTTCCTTTGTGTTGCTTCAAAACCTTCTACTAAGAAGTTATTGCTTTATGAGTTAACTCCTATGCAAGTCTTATTGATGCTTGTCTTGAAAGTACTATTCATGAAAAGTCTTTGCTATATGATTCAGTTGTTTAAGTCATTGTCTTTACCATTGCTTCGAATCACTTCATTCATCTCATATGCTTTACAATAGTATTGATCAAGATTATGATAGTAGCATGTCACTTCAGAAATTATCCTTGTTATCGTTTACCTACTCGAGGGCGAGTAGGAACTAAGCTTGGGGATGCTTGATACGTCTCCAACGTATCTATAATTTCTGATGTTACATGCTAGTTTTATGACAATACCTACATGTTTTGCTCACACTTTATAATGATTTTATGCATTTTTCGGAACTAACCTATTAACAAGATGCCACAGTGCCAGTTCCTATTTTCTTTTGTTTTTGGTTCCAGAAAGGCTGTTCGGGAAATATTCTCAGAATTCGACGAAACAAAAGGCCAAGGCCTTATTTTCCCCGGAATGTTCCAGAACACCGAACACTACAAGAAAAGTTCTGATAGACAACGTCTCAAAATCGTCCGCTAAGGGGTATTTTTCGTCGCCTATGGGCCTAACCCGACGATATGGGTTGTTGTGGAAACTGCGTCAGGCAAAGTCCTACGACGATTTTTTCGGTCCGTCGCGCTTGGGCGCCCTTCCGCCACAAGTGTTTCCGGGAGCCCGTTGACTGCTGACGTCATGCAAACTGACACGTGGCAGACGCCGTTAACTGGCAGTTAACGGCGTTAACCGCTGAAACCCCGTGGTAGATGGTAGGCCCACACGAGGCCTGCCACGTCTTAAGCGGGCCGGCCCATTAAGTTTGCGGGCCGGGCCAGCTGACTTAGTTTGACCGGTCAACTATATAGCTAGGCTGGTCCATTAGTTACGTGGGCCGGGCCTAACCTCTAAGGTTGATGGTCAAAACTTTAATGGGCCGCCCACTAAGCATGTGGGCCGGGCCGAATGTACTCGTTTGACCGATCAACAGGCAAAAGGGCCGGCCCACAAGATACGTGGGACCCACTTTCCTGGTATCGGGCCGGCCCATTTACAAAGTGGGGTCCACATTAAAGCAACTGGGCCGGCCCAAGAAGATAGTGGGCCGGTCAATTAGCATGTGGGTCCCACTTTCCTATCGGGCCGGCCCATTTAGTACGTGGGGTCCACATTAGATCAAACGGCTGGCCCAACAAGCGAGTGGGGGCCAAAAGCACGGTGGGTCCCACTTTCCTGTTAAAGGGCCAGCCCATTTAGTATGTGGGGTCCACCATATAGGAAGTGGGTCGGCCCAACAATATAGTAGGCGGGCCAAAAACACAGGTGGGTCCCACTTTCCAGTTAAAGGGCTGGCCCATCTAGTATGAGGGTCCACCATATAGCAAGTGGGCCGGCCCAACAAGATAGTGGGCCGGGCCAAAACACTGGTGGGTCCCACTTTCCTGTTAAAGGGCCGGCCCATTTAGTATGTGGGGTCCACCTTATAGCAAGTGGGCCGGCCCAACATGCTAGTGGGCCGGGCCAAAAACACAGGTGGGTCCCACTTTCTGTTAAAGGGCCGGCCCATTTAGTATGTGGGGTCCACCATGGGCCGGCCCAACACGCTAGTGGGCCGGGCCAAAACACAGTGGGTCCCACTTTCGTCTTAAAAGGCCGGCCCATTTTGTATGTGGGGTCCACCACAAGCAAGCCCAACAGGTGGTGGGGTCCACCTTAAAGCAAGTGGGCCGGCCCAATAAAAGTGTGGGGTCCACATTAAATCAAGTGGGCTGGCCCAATAAGTAAGTGGGCCAGCCCGTTTAGTTGCTGTTTATATGCCGGCATAATAGGCGCTTTAGGATTTTGCGGGCAGGCACATATGTGATTTCGCTTAATTGGGCCGTTTAAGGGATGGGAATTCGTGATTTAGATACTGAGAATATTTACGCAGCATTGATTTCTGTCGGATAGCCTCACTTACCACAAGCACCAAAGAAAAAATGCGCGAAAGAACTATAAAAACTAACTAAATATTACATCAGCTGCAAGGCATTGAAAAAATATTACAGAACCCAGATAAATTGAATGGTAATTAAACCTAGCAATACAATGAAGGGATCCGGCAATCTTTTAAGTTGTCCATGCAGCACCTATATCTGAAACAAAGACATTACAAGTTAAGACAACAACAATGGAAAGGCAAAGACACTACAATATTGTTTGCCAAAGAATTTGGAACTCATCATTTCGTCGTTATAACAAGATCATTGTAATGCGCACAATAAGCAAACAAAGAGTGCATGCCGCATACCAACAGCCAATATAACAGAGCATGTTAGAATGAAACAGCAGACTTACTACTGTCGAGTCCCATGCAAACCAACATGTTCAGGGAGTACAAAATTGGCATGAACAACATAGTAGCAGGCTATAAATTTTGTAACAACGACTGAGCAAGATGAAGTTATGATGGCTACATCTACAGAGCAGGGAATGTAAACCAAAAATAGAAGTTACGATGGCAAAAGCTAAAGAGGAGGGAATGTGAACCAACATGTGCCAAGTGCAATTACTTCATTTTGGCCGTGAACTAAATAATACTCCTGAACTTATAGTGAAGGGGATGCAAATCAAGATGTTTCGGGATATAAACTTGTAATGAGCAACACATAGAGGATAGTTAATGCTGGAGCTTAGGATGGACCAGATACAGAATATAGTGGGATCACCTGTGAACTTGTATAAGAGGGAATGCAAACCAATATGTTCAGCTTTCCATATGTGAGCGTCATGCCAAGTCAGAGAAACAAGTCAATAATGCAGCTTTTGAAGAACAAGATGGCACGCAAAATTATTATCTAGTAGTATGACAAGTTTATTTGTACTACAGGCTAGATAGCAGAGTGATAGCATGCCAAACTAAGTCCTTACTTTGTTAGCTTACAATGAACTAGATACAAAACAATGGCATCACCTGTAGTACAGGGAATGCAAGCCAACATGTTCATGGAGTAAAAAATTGGCACAAACAACATAGTAGCAGGCCATAATTTTTGTAACAACGACTGAGCAAGATAAAGTTATGATGGCTAGATCTACAGAGCAGGGAATGTAAACCAAATATAGAAGTTACGATGCCAAAAGCTATAGAGCAGGGAATGCGAACCAACATGTGCAATTACTTAAAATTGGCCATGAACTAAATAATAGCAGGATGTTACTATAATACCTATAATTTTTGTAACAACGACTGAGCAAGATAGAAGTTATGATGGCTACATCTACAGAGCAGGGAATGCAAACCAAAATGTTCAATCGCTTAAAGTTAGCAATGAAGTAGAAAATAGCAACGTGTTACGGTCATAGCTAGGAATGAACTAAAAGAGCTTCAGACAAACAAGCATCTGAACCCAGAACATGGCGCTAAAACAAGGGACTTACATTAGGAGAAGCACTCTGTGGGAGTCACAGCAGATCTTCCTGGGGTTGATAGATCCGGTGATGAAGTACGCTACATGTGCTACTTGGGGTTGGAGAGACGGCCATTACACTTCATGGTTACTCATCTCATCTGCAAAAACGTAACGGCGCGTCGTTAGCACAAACAGGTTCCCCCAAGATTAAACAAGAACTTGCAGGCAAGCAATAGAAAAGCGACAGTAGAAGAGTTTAGATCATGCACGGCGCCGGTGAAGCAGATCCGGTTCATGCACAGCGGTGTCGGTGAGCAAGATACGATGCGGTGGACGACGGATCCGGCGAAGCGGCTCCGGTGGGGTGGACGATACCGCAGCTGAAGCGACTGCGGTAGACTGCTGGATGAGCATATGGTTTCGAGGTACGGCGGGGATGATCCGGTCCGGTTGATGACGGCGTCGATGAAGCGGCTCCGGCAGGCAGCCGGATGACGAGGATCGCGAGGGCTCGGGTAGGCCAGGGAAGTCCGGCGGGGATGTTCCGGTGCGGTGGTCGTGGAGGTGGGAGAGAGGGACTTGGGAAGTTCCGGTGGGTGGTCTGAGGGAAATGAATTTTTTTGGGAGGGTTTCCGGGCTAGGGAGGTGGTGATCCAAAAAATGACGGGCAGACCCCCCACCAACCGACTTTGCTGCCATCTCCACAGGGGTAGAATGGGAATTTGGAAGCGTGTGAAATTTTTGTATTTTGTGGGCGGGAAGTTTTGCCGCTATGAGATTTTGAATTTGGCCACCGTCCAAGTATAATGATAAAAAATTGTGAGACCGTACTAGTACCTCTGTTCAAGGCCGAGTGCAAAATCAAATCATCATCACGTTGAAAATTTGTTACCAACTTACCATGATCATGATATACCTCTGAAAATGGGCGCATCCACTAAAACTTGCAAAGTATAATGATACAAATTTGTGAGACCGTACTAGTACTTATGTTCAAGGTCGAGTGCAACATCAAATCATCATTACATTGAAAATTGTGTTACCATGATCATGATATTTCTCTGAATTTGGCGCATCCGCTAAATCTCGCAAAGGATAATGATAAAAAAATGTGAGATTGTACTAGTTCTTATGTTCAAGGCCGAGTACAAGATCAAATCATCATCACGTTGAAATTTGTTACAATGATCATGACATATCTCTAAAATTGGTGCATCCGCTAAATCTTGCACGTGGCGCATCTCGGTGCGGAGCAACAGGTCGGTGCTATCAAGGTTGAGGCGTCGGTAGCGTCATCGGGCTCTCCTCTCTTGATAGATCTTCTACATGGCGCGGCGCACCACCCGCCGATAAGCAGTCACATGTGAGACCGAGGTGGAGACGTCCCCGGCATCCTCGAGGCGCGGCCGCCCTTCTACGAGCCAGCGTCGACTCAAGGTATGAATCCATGTGGTGTCTTAGATTTATTGTTCTTCTCTTATGATTATTTTGAGCCGAACATGTGTGCTCTTTCTCTGAATATATTGCTTGAAAAGCTTACCAAGTTACTTAAATTCACTTCGTTCTTAATCTTGCGAGCTAATATTGTTATTTTTAATGAACGGTGGTGCGCGCAAGCAGAATTATTTGTGGGTGTGTTGAGCTGTTAGGCATAAGTCGAAATCCTCATCTAAACGAGGCCTCAGCTTAACACATAAAAAAGGTGTTCAATCTCGCCCACAATACCCTCTTCTTTCCTCTCCCTTTATTGGAACTTGTTTTGCAGACAAGGAAAGTGGCACGTGTAATGTGAGTAAAACCCTCTTAGCCAAAATCATCTACGAGCAAGATTTTCTATATTGTAGATGCCCCAATTGACTCTCATCCCCAAAGTAGTTTTTTATGTCAGTATAGACTTCTTTACTAGATGTATACTATCGTACATGGCATGCATTTGCCTAATGAGCAGCATTGTATTGCTATTCTAGCCAACCTGATCGATATGTCAAGCTTCATGCACGAGATGCCATGTTTAATTTACTCCCTCGCTCTGATCCATATTTCTTGATGTGAAATGAATGTGAATCGGAGGGAGTACTTTTCTTAGATAGTACTATACATTTCAAAAAAAACTACTACATCACAAATGCATCAAAAGAGTACTACATCACAAGACCACCACGGTTGTACTAGTAGAGTTTAATGCTGAACTTCCAAAGGGATTAAGATTACACATATGAACTTTAAACATGACCAGGAGCATGAGGGCCAGCAGCAGGGGCGTTGACGTGGAGCAAGCTAGGCAAGACGTAATTCTGGAGGAAGAGGCCATATGATGCGTGCTTGGCCTTGGTTGCAGGGCGGTGTTTCCCCCTATGTACTTAGGCCTACACCCATCGCATGTTGGATCAGGCTGTGGATGTCCTTCTAGAGAAATTTGCCACATAATGGGCAAAATAGCTCCCCGCGCATGCAGAAACGAATTTCACCACCCTTCAGCCGCTTGAGAACATAGCGGCTTTTCCGGTCCCTGCGCACCTAGCTTGTTGTTGTCCATGTCATCAGAATACTCCTATGAATTATTAAGTACTACATAATCAGGTTTTTTATGACAGATCGAATAAATACTCCACTAACATAATCAAACCTTAGAAACCCTAAAATTAAATGTGTAGAACAAGTAAATGGCAGAAGAAATCGTAATAAATCATGAGAAACCCTATGAACAACCATGAACATAAGCCACAACAATTGCAAGTCCACTAAGTATGAACACATAAATTGATTATGTGACTACATGGCAGATTAGTCGAAATTAAACTAGAATCTGATCTTACGAATCGTAGAATCAATTACATCTACAAGAACAAGGTAGGATATCAAATCAATCAAGAACCAGGCTCGTGCAAACCATGTGAACAGCAATATGACACAAAGAGGGTTGGGACAGTTTCGGTAAAAGAGAAGTACCTCCTCGTCATCACCCTCAACATCCTCCTGGAACTGAACGTTTGGGCCGAAATCGTCGAAGGGGTCGAGGTTCGCGTCCAGCATCGGGCCTAGGAAGACCTCGCCGTGGTGGCCTGCAACGCCGTGCACATCTTCGGCGGGATAAACAACGTTGGTATCCACCTTCTGCTCGACGGCCAGGACGCCCGTTTCGACCGAGGTCGAAGAACCAGACAAGCAGAGGAGACGAGCGGCATGGGTGCCCGGTGAAGCCTCACCCGTCGTGACGGCCAGGACGCCCATTTCGACCGAGGTCGAAGAATCCGACAAGCAGAGGAGACGAGCGGCCTGGGTGCCCGGTGAAGCCTCACCCACCGCGACGGCCACTACCGTAGAGGCATCCTCTGCGTGGGCGGTCGCCTATTGCTCCGCCTCGTATGCAATACCTATCTTCATGCTGCTGTGGTTGGAAACGGGAAAGTCGATGCCTCAGAGGTGCGGTGAGTGGATGGGGGTTTTCACAGTGTGGGGGAGGCAAGTTGGGGGAGTGGAGAGGACGAGCTCGCGAGAGATGATGAGGCCGATTATGTTATAGCCTCTGACTCTCTGTATCCAGTAGTGGACGCGTGAAGTCATGCATGTACTCGACTTTCCACTTTCTGGGAGACGTGTACGAAACTTTTTTTTGGACCATTTAACTTCATGTGGGACTCATGTATACCAATACTTCCAAACGTCATAAGTAATTCAAAATCATTCAGAATAATATGAGACCTTAACATTTTATTTTTTGTGTCAGATATTGTCTATGAAAAATAACATCCTTCAAAAAGTAAATCCCCTATGCCAATCCGATCATGCCCGTCTACTCCAACTAGCTTCCTCGAGTAATTTGTCACCTTACATTCTTAAAATGAACCAAAATTTGGCACAGGGGTGCATCATCACATGGAAAATGATGTTACCATTCTGTCTTCCCATTTTTTTTTGAATTTTTCAAAATTGTCATGCCCTAACGGAAAAAATGTACTCCTTCTAAGAAGCATGTATCAGAATGGCATTACCAAAACCTAGGGGTGGGGTGGGGGGAGGGGGGCACATGGTGGTGTGATGATACATCACATTTGGACCACACAACACCATTTGGACCAACCAAAAAAAAACACCCTACACAAACCCTGGTCAAAACTAGTTTGACCAATATTACAAAAGTTGTACGGAGTACATAATTCAGAAACCGTCAGAAATATACGAAGCATTCAGGAGTCCCCAAAGTCAGTGACTTTGAGTCACTTACAACTGTGGTCCACATATCAGTCACCCAAAGTCATGGCAAAGTCAGCTTGGCAAAGTCACCGACAGACAAAGCAAGCAGTGAACAGACAACTCCGTAGCACTGAAAAGACATCTCACAGAAAAGGCTAGTACTACCTTTTCTTCCCGGATAAGCAAAAATAGCTGATCGGTACTGACGAAATGCACCAGGTCCGCAATGTACTCCAGCTATAAGTGAAGCATGCCTACCACTGAAGAGGAAATTCAAGATTCCACCAGATCCCCATATCACTCTTTTGCATAAAACACGGACATATCTTTTGCACAATTCACCACTTGTTGGTCTAATCTATCGCAGCTTCCATCAGTTGGTCATCTAATTAACGATTTAACGGATTAGAAAAATAAGCGGTGGAATTAGAAGTACTAGTAGCGAAATGTACAAAATATACTGTCCTTCCCGAGGGGGTTTGTCCAGAAGAGGGCCGGATGACAATGTCCCGGGTGCATCCAGAAAGGAGAGGGGTAGTTTCTAATACATGTAAGAAATTATTTTACAAAAAGGTACATACTAAGTAGTACAACTATTAGTACAGTACTACTATTTCGAGGGAAAATGCCATGTCGTGCGACCTCTAATCAATGAGTAGAAGTTGTAGGTGCGCATAACATGCATTGCTGAAAGCTGGTTCCGCTGGAATTTGAGCTCAGCCGGGGCGGATTCTGCGAAGTTCGCCTGACGTCACTCATGTATCTCACCAAACTGCTCATTTCTTTCAATGTCTCTTCTCTTTCACTGCAGCTCTCCAACATCAGGTGCATCAACTTATCTTGTGCCTTCTGCTTATCGAGAAGGGCAAGGATGGCGATGTCAGCATATTCAAGGTTCATCTTTTGGAGCTCTACTTTATCCTGAAGAAGGATTTTGTACTCTATATCAGACTTGTCTCTTCCGAGGCACACAGTCTTGAGTATGCTGCTGGCTTCCTCCTCTGATGCAATGTTCCTCTCTTTCTGCTTAATCAGCTCGTTCTTCAACATGTCGCGCTCATTGCGAAGGCTGCAAATGAGCTCCACAAGAGTTTTCGAATTCTTCTTCTTGGCAGCCAAATCGTCTCGGAGGCGATCACACTCTAAGCTGAGCTCCTCGTTTTTTTCCATCAAGATGGCGACAGTGGTGTCGATAGTCGGCGCCGCTTCCTTCAGGGCGAAATCATCGGTAGCAAGTAAGCGCAAAGGAAGAAGAAGAAGAAGAAGATAACTACACAGTGCTTGGTGCTACCTCATTTCGCCGGGGTAGGGCCGGGTTGAAATCATCGGACGACGATGATTCCTTGGTCGTGGAAGTTGGTGCAGTACGGGCGTCGTTGGAACTTCCAACCCTTTAAGATGTATAACCATAGAGACTCTTAAAGAGCTTGAGCCCGGGAAGAAGAAACGAAAGTACATGGCGAAGGAAACTAACCCGGTGAGCACAGCACGGACGCGTTTCGGCGGCGGCGGCGGCGACGGCGAGCCCACTTGGTTTCTGGAAGCGTCTCTCGAAATTTCGAGCCGGCGTTTTTTCTCCGCGTACTTGACCGCCGACGACCTGAATTTTGAAGACATTGCTGGAGGAGAGAGCGACGAACAAATGTTTGTTAGGTGGAGAGAGGAAGAAAGTGAATGGAACGAGAGAGTTTAGCGTTTTGCCCTTATAGTCATAGTCGCTAACCGTGACGCGGGAAGGTTGGTCATCGGCGTTTAATGGTCTCCCGCGTGGAAACCGAGGCGGCCACGAGGCAGCGGCTGGCCACGCGGCGTCCAGTCGCCTACGCCGCCGTAAATGAGGGTAGTTGCCTACCACCACCAGGTGACATGCACCTTTTGCATGTGACATGCGGCCTAAATTCAAATTTAAACATTGCGAAAAAAATCATGCATCCGGTGACATGCCCATGGCATGCCACCGATGAAGAGTTCCGTGCCATGCACTCTGGCACTCTGCGCCGTCTTGGATCAGAAAATGAGCGAAGAACGAGGACGAGGCACTAGTTCAAATTTAGGATGAAGTTTAAGTTTTATTTTGGTTTAAATTAGATTAGAGGGAGTAGTACTCTTACTTTATTATATTACTCGTACTTGTGTTGATGTAGTAGTATTATTATGGTGGTGTACTTGCGTTCATGTACTTGTTTCAGCTGTTTTGGTGAAGGAGACATGCATCACCTTTTTTGGTGATGTATCTAGTCGTCCTGTAGCCCTTGTCAAATTCCTCTGATATACTGATGGGAGGGCTTGTTCACCCCATACTGATGGGAGCCCTTGTCAAATCGTAATCATAGCCAAAAGGCGCATTTTTTCCCGATATTACTCGATGCTTAAGGCGCGGGTGGTTGTGGTTCAGTTATCTCCCTAATTTGCACGTGCTTTCCCGTTTCCACTAGTCGAAAGTCGAAACCTGGCCACATTAACCCAAGATCCTGAAGCCGCCGCCTCAACCCTAGCCGCCTCCAGTTCTTCCTCCTCCATAGATTGGTTCCCCCTCCTCCGGTTGGCTTCGCCGGCGTCAGGAGGAGTGGGGAACCCGATCTATGCGTGGAGTTTCGAATAAAAGTATTGTTTTCATTAGATTATATTAGATTATGTTAGGATATTGGTAGCCGCCTTCTTGTTGGTTTCCCCTCAATGGAGATGGCATCGTCTGCAATAAGTGATCTTCGGCCTTTCGTTCGGCGACGAGATCTTCTTCCCGACGTCAATGGTGGTCTTGAACGATCACAATTTTCTAGGTATGGGCCTTTGGATCTTGCTTCGCCAGATCGATTTTGGATCTTTTGTCTTTGTTGCCGTGGGGAGGATTATCCTCGCAGTTTTTGTCCCGGCTGCTACGTCCTCGACAATGGTGATTCGTACTCTCGGCTCTCCATCGACGATGACAAAGCTAGTCGGTTATTATTCCCTGATATACTGGTGTTGGTACTCTTGCCGATGTTGTATGACTGCTTTAATGGTTGCGTGCGTGCACGCAGCTTTGGCATTGCAGCTCAAAAAATTATGGGAGAACTTTCATCGGTATCTACAGGTCTATGGTTAGTTATCTATTTTTGGCTGCCTTCAGAAAAGTACAAGATTGTGTTCTGGAAGAAGAAAAAAATTGAAGACCTCGAAGATTTGTTACTATCTTTTAGACTTTATTTTGTAATCGTTGGAGTCAGTTCATGTATCTCTACCATGTACTATTTGTTGCTATGAATATATGTGGTATTGATTGTCAAAAAAAAACCCAAGATCCTGAAAAACTGTTGGTCTATCCCGAGAAACGAGGAGGTTTAAGGAAACGAGGAGTCCAGCGCGTGCGGAAGGAGCTTTAATCGTGCGAGCATGCAGGGGCAAAATGAGGAAACTAGCGATTACTTTCTCTCCTGCCAGTCTTATACTTTAATAAATGGGCAAACTGAGCACGTTGTAGCTAATCCTTTTATTAATTAAGCAGCTATATTAGTCAATAAGATTGCCTTATGTTTTTCCTCAGTTTTCGCCAAGCCCTTATTTGTAACCCGCAGAAGGAGCTCAGACGGGAGGATTCCAGTTTAGTTGACCGTTCCGTGCTGACGTGTGGGGCTAGTAGAAAGGGACCGCGTGGGACAGGACGAGACCGCGTTTGGTTGTACGTGAGCAGGAGCTGGGTTCTGTCTCTCTCGGCGCGAATTGGCATTTTTAAGAGCACCTTTTCCCCCTCTGTCTCTTTGTCTTTATTAACCAAATTAGTATCAAATCTAGAGAAGCTTGCATTTCTGTCTTTCTTCAATTATTTGTTCCTTTTGGCCCTCGTTGTTTGCCCAATATGGCAGCAAATCTAGTACTCCCTCTGGTCCATAATCTAGAAGCAAATCTCCAGGGTAATGTACGACAAATTCACAGTCATAGTAAATCGAGAAACAAAAGTAGGGCCAACAAAATATAGTAGAATAGGGATAGATTAATAGGGATCCCTCCCTAGATAATAAGCTGCATACACAGCAGCCAACATAGTAACAGGTTCGAGGTTCTTCGCAACACCATCATACTAACAACATAACAACAAGGGATCCCTAGCTAACAACAAAATAGAAGCTGCTTTGCAGCAGCAGCACACGTCCAGGACTCCGCCTACCCCATCTTCCTCTGCCTCCACTTGTTGCTCCCCTTGGGAGCCTTGGGCTTGAGCGGAGGCATGCGCCCGGCGGAGATCTCCACCCGCTGGATGCTGCGGAGGTGCATGCCGAGCGCCCTGTGCTTGGAGCGGAAGGAGTAGGGGTTCACCGTCGAGCCGACCTTGGGGAAGGTGTTGCCGATGTTCTCGGCATGCGTGAGGAGGCAGTTGAAGTCAGTGCCGTAGAGTCTCCTAGTGCAGAAGGGGCACCTGTAGACACCCTTGGCGAAGTAGGAGACGTACTGGCCGACCTGCAGCCTCCGCAGCACCTGGCGAGTCTTGACGTGCTGGTCCTCTTCGTCGCTGCCAACGTCGCTGCCAGACAGCTGATCCATATCAAACGGGAACTATTAGTGAATGAGATGCAACGATGACTAACGTGCATGATAACAAAGTAAGGAAAAACAGAGCCAGCCTCAGTTAGAGTGGACACGATTATATGTCTACAGGGATGGTGTTAGCGAACCATAGCTCATGCACAACAGATTTGTACACAGCAATGGTTCGCTGAACCCACTCTGTAAAAATTTGTGCCCAACGATTCATCATAGGCAAAGAAACAGATTCCAGATCTGATTTTGAACAGATTCCAGAATATTTGCAAAATTAAACGGTTGATATCTTTTGATTCGTGCATAAAATAACTGACTGAGATCCCATAAATTAACTGATTGAGATCCCATTATTACTTGCATAAATTAACCGAACGGCCGAACTCCAAATCTTAAACGAAATCAAGAAGGGATCAAAGCAAAATGGAATAAAATCGGCGCAAATATTAACCCAATACTCAACCATCTACAGATCGGCACTAATAGTTACTAGGGAACCAGCAAAAATAGGGTTCAAAAAGGAATGGGGAACAAAAAAGGGAGCAAACCATAGTTACCTCGTTCCATGGGTCGTCCATGCAGGTGTCGTAGGGGTTCGGAGGCGAGATGTACGGCACCGGCTCATAGGGGTCCCATCCCGGCGGGATACGACCGCCACCGGCGGCGGCGACGGCCTTTGAGGGGACGACGTCGAAGAGGGAGGCGTCGCGCTTGGAGCCGACGGCGTCATGGACGATGGGATTCGCATTCTCCATGTCCATCTCGCCTGCAGAGAGGGAGAGGGTTTTTTGCTTTGGAGAAGATGATGGGACGTGAGAGGCGGCGTTGCATGAGCGAGTGAGAGTGACAGAGAGAGTGCGAGGAGGCGTCTATAAAGGCGAGGGGTGGTTAATGCGACCCGCGTCCTACGCGTCCACCATTTAACGTCTGCACGTCTTGGGCTTCTGCAACGCGACACGCGTCCACGATTGCACGTCTTCGACTTCTGCACCGCGACTCGCGTCAGTACCCGTCAACAATTGCACGTCTTCCACTTCTGCACCGCAACACGCGTACTCGAGTCTAACCCTGGAAATTTAGATATACTCTCGAGTCTTATACTGTAGCATTTTTTGTGTGCTCAGTTTTCCCCTTGAGTACTAATACTGGCTAGTGCAATATACTCAGTTTTACCTCAAGTGCCTGGTCAACAGAGAGTCAACAAATGGGATTAACTAGTTAAATGAGTCAACAAATGGGATTATCAGTTCGTTTTCACGTGTTAAACTTGTCTAAATATTGGTCAAACCTAGGATTTGACCAAGATTCAAATGGGCAGAAAATAAAAAAAACAGAAAAATGAAAAACCAAAGCACATAGTCTTCTTATGTCATATAGTAAGCATTAAAGGTGATAAACAAGGTCTAGACATATTCAAACCATACAAATCATGTATCTACCCGCTAACCCCTAAACTCTGTCTTATGAAGTCTAGCATGAAGAGAAGTCGTTTTGGGTTCAAACATGGAAATTTCAAAAACATCCCAAAAGCTTCATTTTAGTGTGACTAAGAAGGATCAAGGCTTACCTTTTCATTTTCATGTTTTAAACTTGTTTAAATCCTGGTTAAATCTAGGATTTGACCAAGATTCAAATGGGCATAAAATAAAAAAATAGAAAAATGAAAAACCAAAGCACATAGTCTTCTTATGTCATATAGTAAGCATTAAAGTTGATAAACAAGGTCTAGACTTATTCAAACTAGACAAATCATGTATCTATCCGCAAACCCCTAAACTCTATCTTATGAAGTCAAGCATGAAGAGAAGTGCATGGTTTTGGGTTTCAAACATGGAAATTTCAAAAAACTCCCAAAAAATTCATTTTAGAGTGACTAAGAAGGATACATGCTTCCCTTTTCATTTTCATGTTATATACTTGTTTAAATCTTGGTCAAACCTAGGATTTTACCAAGATTCAAATGTGCATCAAAATTCCAAAAAAATCAGAAAAATGAAAAAACAAAGCACATAGTTTTCTTATGTCATATAGTAAGCATTAAAGTTGATAAACAAGGTCTAGACATATTCAAACAAGAAAAATCATGTATCTACCCCCTAACCCTAAACTCTGTCTTATGTAGTCAAGCATGAAGAGAAGTGCTTTTGGGTTTCAAACATGGAAATTTCAAAAACCACCCAAAAGCTTTATTTTAGAGTGACTAAGAAGGATCCATGCTTATCTTTTCATTTTCATATTTTAAACTTGTTTAAATCATTGTCAAACCTAGGATTTGACCAAGATTCAAATGGGCATAAAATTAAAAAAATCAGAAAAATGAAAAACTAAAGCACATAGTCTTCTTATGTCATATATATAGTAAGCATTTAAAAGATGATAAATAAGGTCTAGACAATTCAAATAATACAAATCATGTATCTACCCCTAACCCTAAACTCTATCTTATGAAGTCAAGCATGAAGAGAAGTGGTTTTTGGTTTCAAACACGAAAATTTCAAAAACCTCCCAAAAGCTTCATTTTAATTAGATTAACTTATTAATTATGAAGGATCCAGGATTGATTACCTTTTCATTGTCATGTTTTAAACTTGTTTAAATCTTGGTCAAACCTGGGATTTGACCAAGATTCGAATGGGCATAAAAATTAAGAAAAAAATCGTAAGAATGAAAAACCAAAGCACATAGCCTTCTTATGTCATATAGTAAGCATTCAAATTGATAAACAAGGTCTAGACATGTTCAAACCAGAAAAATCATGTATCTACCCCTAACCCTAAACTATGTCTTATGAGACGAGCGCGAAGCAGGGCCTTCGTTTTCTGGCGGGCCCTTTCTCGCGGCCAGCATCTGGATAGACCGCCGGCGGGAACTCTCCGCGTCCTTGGTCAACACTAGATGGTGCTTCTTCAAGCGAGATGGTGGCCTTGACTTCGGAGGCATCGCTGGAAGTGGAAGGAGACTGGAAGTGAAGCAAGAAGGGGATGGAAGAAGTACTCCCCCCTATTAAAACCAGACAACCGTCTCCTGCCCTCGCTTCGAGCAACCTGGTCCGCCCATCCTAAATCAACGGCCGAGAGGGGGCTCCCTTGCGAACTGAGATCCAGTGACTTTACCCAACAGAAGTTACCATGAACTTTACCTATACGAGCCATCAGGTTAAGATCCAACGAACATGGTCGATCTAAAATTTGAAATTAAAATTTATGTAGCTCAGAAAAAAACAGAAAAACTTTACATTAAGACGTATTCTCGGAAAGTTCCAGTCCATTTAAAATATTAGTTTAGTTTAAGTTCGAAATTTGGATCAACCGCGAGCGTTGGATCTTGATCGAATGGCTCACGTGTGTAAAGTCGCATGGTGACTTCTCTTAGTGAAGTCACTGGATCTCAACCGCGTGGGTAAGGAATGGTTCCTTTCCAGAGGAATGGAATGGTTCCATCCCCGCGTTCGGTTTGGACAAAAAGGAGGTACAGAATGGTACTTTTTTTTGTTCGGTTGGAGGAATTGGAGAGCAGAACGGAATGTGGTTAAACTAAACTTTTGTCTAAGAATCGTAATTAACAATGGCAAATAGCCTTTTAAATCTTAAAATCGTAATTAACAGCGCCTAATGGCCTTTTTAATCTTAAAATCGTAATTAATGTTATTTTTTGTATGGTCGGGGAATTTGGAGAGTAGAACGGAATGAAGTTAAAGTTTAATCTTTTGTCTAAAATCGTAATTAATAGTGGCAAATGGCCTTTTTAAAGTCACTGGATCTCAGTCCGCGAAGGGTCAGGACGCGGGAGCAGAAGCAAATGAATCGAGAGCGGTCCGGAGTATCCTGTCCGTCCACCGTAAATCAACGGGACAGAGCGGCTACCTTCTCTTCGAAGGCTCTGGCGCGCAACCCGAGGAATGGACATCTGTCGGCTAGTATAGAATTTTATAGCACGCCATTAATCGAGCTAGCAGTACTGTACTACTGACTACAACTCTGATGGACGTCCAAAGCTCTGAATAGTCAGGGGAAACAATGAATGCGAGCCAGGGTAGTACTACTGTAGTAGTGAAGCAATGGGGATTATCTGGAGCAAGTACGGAGTACCGAGTACAGTACTACAAAAGTGCTGTTCGTTGTTTTCGCAGTTCATTTTAGCGTAACGTCCAGGTTGTTGTCGAACCAGCTGTTAGATTTTGGGTAATTATTGTTAAGTTGCTGCTTCTTAATTAAAATTTATCA
Organism: Lolium multiflorum; assembly: GCA_030979885.1. Classification (NCBI taxonomy): domain Eukaryota; kingdom Viridiplantae; phylum Streptophyta; class Magnoliopsida; order Poales; family Poaceae; genus Lolium; species Lolium multiflorum. The sequence continues at coordinate 110,908,153 of CM061749.1, forward strand.
AAGTCATGTAGACTAGATCGATTTGTGAGAACATCCCAAAAGCTTCATTCATTTTAGAATGACTAAGAAGGATCCATTCTTACCTTTTCTTTTCATGTTTTAAACTTGTTTAAACCTTGGTCAAACCTAGGATTTGACCAAGATTTAAATGGGCATAAAAATTCAGAAAAAATCAAAAAATGAAAAACCAAAGCACATATATAGCCTTCTTATGTCATATAGTAAGCACTAGAGTTGATAAAAACTCTGTCTTATGAAGTCAAACATATGAAGAGAACTGGTTTTGGGTTTCAAACATGGAAATTTCACAAACCTCCCAAAAGCTTCATTCTACAGTGACTAAGAAGGATCCAGGCTTACCTTTTTCATTTTCAATTTCTTAACTTGTTTAAATCTTGGTCAAACCTAGGATTTGACCAAGATTCAAATGGGTATAACAATTCAAAAAAAACGGAAAAAAACCAAAGAACATAGTCTTCTGATGTCATATAGTAAGCATTCAAGTTGATAAACAAGGTCTAGACATATTCAAACCAAACAAATCATGTATCTACCCCTAACCCTAAACTCGCTTATGAAGTCAAGCATGAAGAGAAGTGATTTTGGGTTTGAAACATGGAAATTTCAAAAACCTCCCAAAAGCTTCATTTTAGAGTGACTAAGAAGGATCCATACTTACCTTTTCATTGCCATGTTTTAAACTTGTTTTAACCTTGGTCAAACCTAGGATTTGACCAAGATTCAAATGGGAGTAAAAATTCAGAAAATTCAAAAAATGAAAAACCAAAGCACATATATCTTCTTATGTCATATAGTAAGCATTCAAGTTGATAAACAAGGTCTAGACATATTCAAAGCAGAAATATCATGTATCATATCTACCCCTAACCCTAAACTCGTCTTAGTCACTCTAAAATGAAGCTTTTGGGAGCAAAACCACTTCTCTTCATATGCTTGACTTCATAAGGGAGTTTAGGGGTTAGGGGGTATAGATACATGATTTGTCTAGTTTGAATATGTCTAGACCTTGTTTATCAACTTAATTGGCTTACTATATGACATAAGAAAACTATTTGCTTTGGTTTTTCTTTTTCCTGATTTTTTTCAATTTTGATGCCCATTTGAATCTTGTCAAATCCTAGGTTTGACCGAGATAATTTAAACAAGCTTAAAACATGAATATGAAAAGGGAAGCATGTATCCTTCTTTGTCACTCTAAAATTAAGTTTTTGGGAGGTTTTTCAAATTTCCATGTTTGAAACCCAAAACCACTTCTCTTCATATGCTTGACTTCATAAGATAGAGTTCAGGGGTTAGGGGGTATAGATACATGATTTGTCTAGTTTGAATATGTCTAGACCTTGTTTATCAACTTTAATGCTTACTATATGACATAAGAAAACTATTTGCTTTGGTTTTCTTTTTTCTGACTTTTTTTCAATTTTGATGCCCATTTGAATCTTGTCAAATCCTAGGTTTGACCAAGATAATTTAAACAAGATTAAAACATGAATATGAAAAGGGGAGCATGTATCCTTCTTAGTCACTCTAAAATGAATTTTTGGGAGGTTTTTGAAATTTCCATGTTTGAAACCCAAAACCACTTCTCTTCACATGCTTGACTTCATAAGACAGAGTTTAGGGGTTAGGGGTATAGATACATGATTTGTCTGGTTTAATATGTCTAGACCTTGTTTATCAACTTTAATGCCTACTATATGACATAAGAAGACTATGTGATTTGGTTTTTCATTTTTCTATTTTTTATTTTTCTGCCCATTTGAATCTTGGTCAAATCCTAGGTTTGACCAAGATTTAGACAAGTTTAACACGTAAATGAGTTAACTTGGATTTCCTACCCTTGAATCCATAGGAAACTTTGTTCTAATGCACTATTATAATCAACCGAGTTTTTACACCAACAGGTCTGTCACTTACGTGTGGTGCCCACGCTTGAGGTCCCACACTTCAGTGAGCACAAGTCACGTGCAATAGGTACGCAAACTCCCAGCCATCTTCTTTGTCAAGAGAAGACGCATCAGGATGCGTATTGGAAGTCTGTGGGTCCTTCTGGATCCTTCCGTTGTCCCTCTCACAAAAAAACAAATCTCTCTCATTCTCGGCCTCGCCTCGCTCGCTCGCTCGCTCGCTCGCACCTCCTGCTCACTGACAAACCCTGCACAAAAGTCAACATCATCACCCGAAAAAGGGGAGACACCATAATGCTCTCCCTTCTTCTCTCCTTCCGAGTGATCCCTCTTCCTCCGAGTTTCACTCGACGGGCAAACACCCATGTGCTGCATAGTAATAGTAATAATAAAAAGGTAGTACTCGTTGAAAAATCGATATACGAATCTGTAATTAAATAGGTTAAACTAGGGTTTTGCCCAGTTCTACAGATCAAGGGTTCAAAAAAATCCAACTACGGGGTTCGAACAACACGATTCTAATCCAAGATTTTTTTCGACCTAGGTCACCCAAATGGCCTCAAACTATAGGGTTAGCATCTAGTGCAGTATGTGTGAAAATGTATGCACTATGTGTGCTATAACTTGTATGTCTTTCATATTTGAACCAAATTTGAATAAGTTTGAAATATTTGAAAAGGGGCTTTTGGCTTAAACGTTTGAAACCAAAAACCACTTCTCTTCATGCATGCTTGACTTCATAAGACAGAGTTTAGCTAGGGTTAGGGGTAGATGCATGATTTTCCTGGTTTGAATATGTCTAGACCTTGTTTATCAACTTAATTGAATGCTTACTATATGACATAAGAATACTATGTGCCTTGTTTTTTATTTTTTGATTTTTTTAAAATTTTATGCCCATTTGAATCTTGGTCAAATCCTAGGTTTGAACATGGTTTAAACAAGTTTAAATCATGAATATGAAAAATTAAGCATCTATATATCCTTCTTAGTCACTCCAAAATGTAGCTCTTGGGAGGTTTTTTCGAAATTTCCATGTTTGAAACCAAAACCACTTCTTTTCATGCATGCTTGACTTCATAAGACAGAGTTTAGGGTTAGGGGTAGATATATACATGATTTTCTGGTTTGAATATGTCTAGCCCTTGTTTATCAACTTGAATGCTTACTATATATATATGACATAAGAATGTTATGTCCTTTGTTTTTTCATTCTTTTGATTTTTTATGAATTTCCATGCCCATTTGAATCTTTTGGTCAAATCCTAGAGGTTTGACCAAGATTGAAACAAGTTTAAAACATGAAAATGAAAAGGGAAGCTTGTATATCCTTCTTAGTCACTCTAAAATGAAGTTTTTGGGAGGTTTTTGAAATTTCCATGTTTGAAACCCAAAACCACTTCTCTTCATGCTAGACTTCATAAGACAATTTAATTAGGGGTTAGGGGTAGATACATGATTTGTCTGGTTTGAATATGTCCAAACCTTGCTTGTTTATCAACTTGAATGCTTACTATATGACATAAGAATGCTTACCATATGTTTGAATTTTAAAAGCATATAGTCTTCTTATGTCATATAGTAAGCATTCAAAAGTTTTTCTTTGAGAGAGTAGCATGCATTCAAAAGTTGATAAATAAGATTTGTACATATTCAAACCAGACAAATCATGTATCTACACCCCCTAACCCTAAACTCTGTCTTATGAAGTCAAGCATGAAGAGAAGTGCTTTTGGGTTTCAAACATGGAAATTTCACAAACCTCCCAAAAGCTTCATTTTACAGTGACTAAGAAGGATCCAGGCTTACCTTTTCATTTTCATTTTTAAACTGCTTGTTTAAATCTTGATCAAACCTAGGATTTGACCAAGATTCAAATGGGCATAAAAAATCAGGAAAAAATGAAAAAATGAAAAAACAAAGCACATATATAGCCTTCTTATGTCATATATATAGTAAGCATTCAATTAAGTTGATAATTTTAAACAAGGTCTATACATATTCAAACCAGAAAAAAGCATGTATCTACCCATGCATATATATATAACCCTATACTTTTGTCTTATGAAGACGTCAAGGATGAAGAGAAGTGGATTTGGGTTTCAAACATGGAAATTTCAAAAACCTCCCAAAACATGTATATATCTACCCCTAAACCCTAATCTTTGTCTTATGAAGCCAAGCATATGAAGAGAAGTGATTTTGGGTTTCAAACATGGAAACTTCAAAAACCTCCCAAAAGCTTAATTTTAGAGAGACTAAGAATGATCCATGCTTACCTTTTCATTGCCATGTTTTAAACTTGTTTTAACCTTGGTCAAACCTAGGATTTGACCAAGATTCAAATGGGAGTAAAAATTCAGAAAAATTCAAAAAATGAAAAACCAAAGCACATATATAGCCTTCTTATGTCATATAGTAAGCATTCAAGTTGATAAACAAGGTCTAGACATATTCAAAGCAGAAATATCATGTATCATATCTACCCCTAACCCTAAACTCTGTCTTATGAAGTCAAACATATGAAGAGAATTGGGGTTTTGGGTTTCAAACATAAAATTTTCAAGTACCTTCATTTTAGAGTGAGTAAGGAAGGATTCATGCTTACCGTTTCATTTTCATGTTTTAAACTTGTTTAAACCTAGGATTTGACCAAGATTTAAATAGGCATAAAAATTCAAAAGAAATCAAAAAATGAAAAACCAAAGCACATATATAGCCTTCTTATATCATATAGTAAAAAATTCAAGTTGATAAACAAGGTCTAGACATATTCAAACAAGAAAAATCATGTATCTACACCTAACCATAAACTCTGTCTTAAGTGGTTTTGGGTTTCAAACATGGAAATTTCACAAACCTCCCAAAAGCTTCATTTTACAGTGACTAAGGAGGATCCATGCTTACCTTTTGGCTTAAACGTTTGAAACCAAAAACCACTTCTCTTCATGCATGCTTGACTTCATAAGACAGAGTTTAGCTAGGGTTAGGGGTAGATACATGATTTTCCTGGTTTGAATATGTCTAGACCTTATTTATCAACTTAATTGATTGCTTACTATATGACATAAGAAGACTATGTGCCTTGGTTTTCATTTTTTGTTTTTTTGAATTTTATGCTCATATATTTGAATCTTGGTCAAATCTTAGGTTTGACCAAGATTTAAACAAGTTTAAAACATGAAAATGAAAAGGGAAGCATGTATCCTTCTTAGTCACTCAGCTTTTGGGATGTTCTTGAAATTTCCATGTTTGAAACCCAAAACGACTTCTCTTCATGCTAGACTTCATAAGATCAACAGGGGGTAGATACATGATTTGTCTGGTTTGGATATACCTAGACCTCGTTTAACTTGAATGCATACGATATGACATAAGAAGACTACGTGCTTTTGTTTTTCATTATTCTGATTTTTTTGAATTTTGTGCCCACCCATTTGTATCTTGGTCAAATCCTAGGCTTGATAATGATTTAAACAAGATTAAAATATGAAAATGCAAAGGTAAGCATTGATCCTTCTTAGTCACTCTAAAATGAAGCTTTTGGGAGCAAAACCACTTCTCTTCATATGCGCTTGACTTCATAAGACGGAGTTTAGGGGTTAGGGGGTATAGATACATGATTTGTCTAGTTTGAATATGTCTAGACCTTGTTTATCAACTTAATTGGCTTACTATATGACATAAGAAAACTATTTGCTTTGGTTTTTCTTTTTCCTGATTTTTTTCAATTTTGATGCCCATTTGAATCTTGTCAAATCCTAGGTTTGACCGAGATAATTTAAACAAGCTTAAAACATGAATATGAAAAGGGAAGCATGTATCCTTCTTTGTCACTCTAAAATTAAGTTTTTGGGAGGTTTTTCAAATTTCCATGTTTGAAACCCAAAACCACTTCTCTTCATATGCTTGACTTCATAAGATAGAGTTCAGGGGTTAGGGGGTATAGATACATGATTTGTCTAGTTTGAATATGTCTAGACCTTGTTTATCAACTTTAATGCTTACTATATGACATAAGAAAACTATTTGCTTTGGTTTTCTTTTTTCTGACTTTTTTTCAATTTTGATGCCCATTTGAATCTTGTCAAATCCTAGGTTTGACCAAGATAATTTAAACAAGCTTAAAACATGAATATGAAAAGGGGAGCATGTATCCTTCTTAGTCACTCTAAAATGTAGTTTTTGGGAGGTTTTTGAAATTTCCATGTTTGAAACCCAAAACCACTTCTCTTCACATGCTTGACTTCATAAGACAGAGTTTAGGGGTTAGGGGTATAGATACATGATTTGTCTGGTTTAATATGTCTAGACCTTGTTTATCAACTTTAATGCTTACTATATGACATAAGAAGACTATGTGATTTGGTTTTTCATTTTTCTGTTTTTTATTTTTCTGCCCATTTGAATCTTGGTCAAATCCTAGGTTTGACCAAGATTTAGACAAGTTTAACACGTAAATGAGTTAACTTGGATTTCCTACCCTTGAATCCATAGGAAACTTTGTTCTAATGCACTATTATAATCAACCGAGTTTTTACACCAACAGGTCTGTCACTTACGTGTGGTGCCCACGCTTGAGGTCCCACACTTCAGTGAGCACAAGTCACGTGCAATAGGTACGCAAACTCCCAGCCATCTTCTTTGTCAAGAGAAGACGCATCAGGATGCGTATTGGAAGTCTGTGGGTCCTTCTGGATCCTTCCGTTGTCCCTCTCACAAAAAAAACAAATCTCTCTCATTCTCGCCTCGCTCGACTCGCTCGCGCTCGCTCGCACCTCCTGCTCACTAACAAACCCTGCACAAAAGTCAACATCATCACCCGAAAAAGGGGAGACACCATAATGCTCTCCCTTCTTCTCTCCTTCCGAGTGATCCCTCTTCCTCCGAGTTTCACTCGACGGGCAAACACCCATGTGCTGCATAGTAATAGTAATAATAAAAAGGTAGTACTCGTTGAAAAATCGATATACGAATCTGTAATTAAATAGGTTAAACTAGGGTTTTGCCCAGTTCTACAGATCAAGGGTTCAAAAAAATCCAACTACGGGGTTCGAACAACACGATTCTAATCCAAGATTTTTTTCGACCTAGGTCACCCAAATGGCCTCAAACTATAGGGTTAGCATCTAGTGCAGTATGTGTGAAAATGTATGCACTATGTGTGCTATAACTTGTATGTCTTTCATATTTGAACCAAATTTGAACAAGTTTGAAATATTTGAAAAGGGGCTTTTGGCTTAAACGTTTGAAACCAAAAACCACTTCTCTTCATGCATGCTTGACTTCATAAGACAGAGTTTAGCTAGGGTTAGGGGGTAGATGCATGATTTTCCTGGTTTGAATATGTCTAGACCTTGTTTATCAACTTAATTGAATGCTTACTATATGACATAAGAATACTATGTGCCTTGTTTTTTATTTTTTGATTTTTTTAAAATTTTATGCCCATTTGAATCTTGGTCAAATCCTAGGTTTGAACATGGTTTAAACAAGTTTAAATCATGAATATGAAAAATTAAGCATCTATATATCCTTCTTAGTCACTCCAAAATGTAGCTCTTGGGAGGTTTTTTCGAAATTTCCATGTTTGAAACCAAAACCACTTCTTTTCATGCATGCTTGACTTCATAAGACAGAGTTTAGGGTTAGGGGTAGATATATACATGATTTTCTGGTTTGAATATGTCTAGGCCTTGTTTATCAACTTGAATGCTTACTATATATATATGACATAAGAATGTTATGTCCTTTGTTTTTTCATTCTTTTGATTTTTTATGAATTTCCATGCCCATTTGAATCTTTTGGTCAAATCCTAGAGGTTTGACCAAGATTGAAACAAGTTTAAAACATGAAAATGAAAAGGGAAGCTTGTATATCCTTCTTAGTCACTCTAAAATGAAGTTTTTGGGAGGTTTTTGAAATTTCCATGTTTGAAACCCAAAACCACTTCTCTTCATGCTAGACTTCATAAGACAATTTAATTAGGGGTTAGGGGTAGATACATGATTTGTCTGGTTTGAATATGTCCAAACCTTGCTTGTTTATCAACTTGAATGCTTACTATATGACATAAGAATGCTTACCATATGTTTGAATTTTAAAAGCATATATAGTCTTCTTATGTCATATAGTAAGCATTCAAAAGTTTTTCTTTGAGAGAGTAGCATGCATTCAAAAGTTGATAAATAAGATTTGTACATATTCAAACCAGACAAATCATGTATCTACACCCCCCCTAACCCTAAACTCTGTCTTATGAAGTCAAGCATGAAGAGAAGTGCTTTTGGGTTTCAAACATGGAAATTTCACAAACCTCCCAAAAGCTTCATTTTACAGTGACTAAGAAGGATCCAGGCTTACCTTTTCATTTTCATTTTTTAAACTGCTTGTTTAAATCTTGATCAAACCTAGGATTTGACCAAGATTCAAATGGGCATAAAAAATCAGGAAAAAATGAAAAAATGAAAAAACAAAGCACATATATAGCCTTCTTATGTCATATATATAGTAAGCATTCAATTAAGTTGATAATTTTAAACAAGGTCTATACATATTCAAACCAGAAAAAAGCATGTATCTACCCATGCATATATATATATAACCCTATACTTTTGTCTTATGAAGACGTCAAGGATGAAGAGAAGTGGATTTGGGTTTCAAACATGGAAATTTCAAAAACCTCCCAAAACATGTATATATCTACCCCTAAACCCTAATCTTTGTCTTATGAAGCCAAGCATATGAAGAGAAGTGATTTTGGGTTTCAAACATGGAAACTTCAAAAACCTCCCAAAAGCTTAATTTTAGAGAGACTAAGAATGATCCATGCTTACCTTTTCATTGCCATGTTTTAAACTTGTTTTAACCTTGGTCAAACCTAGGATTTGACCAAGATTCAAATGGGAGTAAAAATTCAGAAAAATTCAAAAAAAATGAAAACCAAAGCACATATATAGCCTTCTTATGTCATATAGTAAGCATTCAAGTTGATAAACAAGGTCTAGACATATTCAAAGCAGAAATATCATGTATCATATCTACCCCTAACCCTAAACTCTGTCTTATGAAGTCAAACATATGAAGAGAACTGGGGTTTTGGGTTTCAAACATAAAATTTTCAAGTACCTTCATTTTAGAGTGAGTAAGGAAGGATTCATGCTTACCGTTTCATTTTCATGTTTTAAACTTGTTTAAACCTAGGATTTGACCAAGATTTAAATAGGCATAAAAAATCGAAAGAAATCAAAAAATGAAAAACCAAAGCACATATATATAGCCTTCTTATATCATATAGTAAAAAATTCAAGTTGATAAACAAGGTCTAGACATATTCAAACAAGAAAAATCATGTATCTACACCTAACCATAAACTCTGTCTTAAGTGGTTTTGGGTTTCAAACATGGAAATTTCACAAACCTCCCAAAAGCTTCATTTTACAGTGACTAAGGAGGATCCATGCTTACCTTTTGGCTTAAACGTTTGAAACCAAAAACCACTTCTCTTCATGCATGCTTGACTTCATAAGACAGAGTTTAGCTAGGGTTAGGGGTAGATACATGATTTCCTGGTTTGAATATGTCTAGACCTTGTTTATCAACTTAATTGATTGCTTACTATATGACATAAGAAGACTACGTGCCTTGGTTTTCATTTTTTTTTTTTTTGAATTTTATGCTCATATATTTGAATCTTGGTCAAATCTTAGGTTTGACCAAGATTTAAACAAGTTTAAAACATGAAAATGAAAAGGGAAGCATGTATCCTTCTTAGTCACTCTAAAATGAAGCTTTTGGGATGTTCTTGAAATTTCCATGTTTGAAACCCAAAACGACTTCTCTTCATGCTAGACTTCATAAGATCAACATGGGGTAGATACATGATTTGTCTGGTTTGGATATACCTAGACCTCGTTTAACTTGAATGCATACGATATGACATAAGAAGACTACGTGCTTTTGTTTTTCATTATTCTGATTTTTTTGAATTTTGTGCCCACCCATTTGTATCTTGGTCAAATCCTAGGCTTGATAATGATTTAAACAAGATTAAAATATGAAAATGCAAAGGTAAGCATGGATCCTTCTTAGTCACTCTAAAATGAAGCTTTTGGGAGCAAAACCACTTCTCTTCATATGCTTGACTTCATAAGACGGAGTTTAGGGGTTAGGGGGTATAGATACATGATTTGTCTAGTTTGAATATGTCTAGACCTTGTTTATCAACTTAATTGGCTTACTATATGACATAAGAAAACTATTTGCTTTGGTTTTTCTTTTTCCTGATTTTTTTCAATTTTGATGCCCATTTGAATCTTGTCAAATCCTAGGTTTGACCGAGATAATTTAAACAAGCTTAAAACATGAATATGAAAAGGGAAGCATGTATCCTTCTTTGTCACTCTAAAATGAAGTTTTTGGGAGGTTTTTCAAATTTCCATGTTTGAAACCCAAAACCACTTCTCTTCATATGCTTGACTTCATAAGACAAAGTTCAGGGGTTAGGGGGTATAGATACATGATTTGTCTAGTTTGAATATGTCTAGACCTTGTTTATCAACTTTAATGCTTACTATATGACATAAGAAAACTATTTGCTTTGGTTTTCTTTTTTCTGACTTTTTTTCAATTTTGATGCCCATTTGAATCTTGTCAAATCCTAGGTTTGACCAAGATAATTTAAACAAGCTTAAAACATGAATATGAAAAGGGGAGCATGTATCCTTCTTAGTCACTCTAAAATGTAATTTTTGGGAGGTTTTTGAAATTTCCATGTTTGAAACCCAAAACCACTTCTCTTCACATGCTTGACTTCATAAGACAGAGTTTAGGGGTTAGGGGTATAGATACATGATTTGTCTGGTTTAATATGTCTAGACCTTGTTTATCAACTTTAATGCTTACTATATGACATAAGAAGACTATGTGATTTGGTTTTTCATTTTTCTGTTTTTTATTTTTCTGCCCATTTGAATCTTGGTCAAATCCTAGGTTTGACCAAGATTTAGACAAGTTTAACACGTAAATGAGTTAACTTGGATTTCCTACCCTTGAATCCATAGGAAACTTTGTTCTAATGCACTATTATAATCAACCGAGTTTTTACACCAACAGGTCTGTCACTTACGTGTGGTGCCCACGCTTGAGGTCCCACACTTCAGTGAGCACAAGTCACGTGCAATAGGTACGCAAACTCCCAGCCATCTTCTTTGTCAAGAGAAGACGCATCAGGATGCGTATTGGAAGTCTGTGGGTCCTTCTGGATCCTTCCGTTGTCCCTCTCACAAAAAAAACAAATCTCTCTCATTCTCGGCCTCGCTCGACTCGCTCTCGCTCGCTCGCACCTCCTGCTCACTGACAAACCCTGCACAAAAGTCAACATCATCACCCGAAAAAGGGGAGACACCATAATGCTCTCCCTTCTTCTCTCCTTCCGAGTGATCCCTCTTCCTCCGAGTTTCACTCGACGGGCAAACACCCATGTGCTGCATAGTAATAGACTAATAGTAATAATAAAAAGGTAGTACTCGTTGAAAAATCGATATACGAATCTGTAATTAAATAGGTTAAACTAGGGTTTTGCCCAGTTCTACAGATCAAGGGTTCAAAAAAATCCAACTACGGGGTTCGAACAACACGATTCTAATCCAAGATTTTTTTCGACCTAGGTCACCCAAATGGCCTCAAACTATAGGGTTAGCATCTAGTGCAGTATGTGTGAAAATGTATGCACTATGTGTGCTATAACTTGTATGTCTTTCATATTTGAACCAAATTTGAACAAGTTTGAAATATTTGAAAAGGGGCTTTTGGCTTAAACGTTTGAAACCAAAAACCACTTCTCTTCATGCATGCTTGACTTCATAAGACAGAGTTTAGCTAGGGTTAGGGGGTAGATGCATGATTTTCCTGGTTTGAATATGTCTAGACCTTGTTTATCAACTTAATTGAATGCTTACTATATGACATAAGAATACTATGTGCCTTGTTTTTTATTTTTTGATTTTTTTAAAATTTTATGCCCATTTGAATCTTGGTCAAATCCTAGGTTTGAACATGGTTTAAACAAGTTTAAATCATGAATATGAAAAATTAAGCATCTATATATCCTTCTTAGTCACTCCAAAATGTAGCTCTTGGGAGGTTTTTTCGAAATTTCCATGTTTGAAACCAAAACCACTTCTTTTCATGCATGCTTGACTTCATAAGACAGAGTTTAGGGTTAGGGGGTAGATACATGATTTGTCTGGTTTGAATATGTCCAAACCTTGTTTATCAACTTGAATGCTTACTATATGACATAAGAATGCTTACCATATGTTTGAATTTTAAAAGCATATATAGTCTTCTTATGTCATATAGTAAGCATTCAAAAGTTTTTCTTTGAGAGAGTAGCATGCATTCAAAAGTTGATAAATAAGATTTGTACATATTCAAACCAGACAAATCATGTATCTACACCCCCTAACCCTAAACTCTGTCTTATGAAGTCAAGCATGAAGAGAAGTGCTTTTGGGTTTCAAACATGGAAATTTCACAAACCTCCCAAAAGCTTCATTTTACAGTGACTAAGAAGGATCCAGGCTTACCTTTTCATTTTCATTTTTAAACTGCTTGTTTAAATCTTGATCAAACCTAGGATTTGACCAAGATTCAAATGGGCATAAAAAATCAGGAAAAAATGAAAAAATGAAAAAACAAAGCACATATATAGCCTTCTTATGTCATATATATAGTAAGCATTCAATTAAGTTGATAATTTTAAACAAGGTCTATACATATTCAAACCAGAAAAAAGCATGTATCTACCCATGCATATATATATATAACCCTATACTTTTGTCTTATGAAGACGTCAAGGATGAAGAGAAGTGGATTTGGGTTTCAAACATGGAAATTTCAAAAACCTCCCAAAACATGTATATATCTACCCCTAAACCCTAATCTTTGTCTTATGAAGCCAAGCATATGAAGAGAAGTGATTTTGGGTTTCAAACATGGAAACTTCAAAAACCTCCCAAAAGCTTAATTTTAGAGAGACTAAGAATGATCCATGCTTACCTTTTCATTGCCATGTTTTAAACTTGTTTTAACCTTGGTCAAACCTAGGATTTGACCAAGATTCAAATGGGAGTAAAAATTCAGAAAAATTCAAAAAAAATGAAAAACCAAAGCACATATATAGCCTTCTTATGTCATATAGTAAGCATTCAAGTTGATAAACAAGGTCTAGACATATTCAAAGCAGAAATATCATGTATCATATCTACCCCTAACCCTAAACTCTGTCTTATGAAGTCAAACATATGAAGAGAACTGGGGTTTTGGGTTTCAAACATAAAATTTTCAAGTACCTTCATTTTAGAGTGAGTAAGGAAGGATTCATGCTTACCGTTTCATTTTCATGTTTTAAACTTGTTTAAACCTAGGATTTGACCAAGATTTAAATAGGCATAAAAAATTCGAAAGAAATCAAAAAATGAAAAACCAAAGCACATATATAGCCTTCTTATATCATATAGTAAAAAATTCAAGTTGATAAACAAGGTCTAGACATATTCAAACAAGAAAAATCATGTATCTACACCTAACCATAAACTCTGTCTTAAGTGGTTTTGGGTTTCAAACATGGAAATTTCACAAACCTCCCAAAAGCTTCATTTTACAGTGACTAAGGAGGATCCATGCTTACCTTTTGGCTTAAACGTTTGAAACCAAAAACCACTTCTCTTCATGCATGCTTGACTTCATAAGACAGAGTTTAGCTAGGGTTAGGGGTAGATACATGATTTTCCTGGTTTGAATATGTCTAGACCTTGTTTATCAACTTAATTGATTGCTTACTATATGACATAAGAAGACTACGTGCCTTGGTTTTCATTTTTTGTTTTTTTTTTGAATTTTATGCTCATATATTTGAATCTTGGTCAAATCTTAGGTTTGACCAAGATTTAAACAAGTTTAAAACATGAAAATGAAAAGGGAAGCATATGTATCCTTCTTAGTCACTCTAAAATGAAGCTTTTGGGATGTTCTTGAAATTTCCATGTTTGAAACCCAAAACGACTTCTCTTCATGCTAGACTTCATAAGATCAACATGGGGTAGATACATGATTTGTCTGGTTTGGATATACCTAGACCTCGTTTAACTTGAATGCATACGATATGACATAAGAAGACTACGTGCTTTTGTTTTTCATTATTCTGATTTTTTTGAATTTTGTGCCCACCCATTTGTATCTTGGTCAAATCCTAGGCTTGATAATGATTTAAACAAGATTAAAATATGAAAATGCAAAGGTAAGCATGGATCCTTCTTAGTCACTCTAAAATGAAGCTTTTGGGAGCAAAACCACTTCTCTTCATATGCTTGACTTCATAAGACGGAGTTTAGGGGTTAGGGGGTATAGATACATGATTTGTCTAGTTTGAATATGTCTAGACCTTGTTTATCAACTTAATTGGCTTACTATATGACATAAGAAAACTATTTGCTTTGGTTTTTCTTTTTCCTGATTTTTTTCAATTTTGATGCCCATTTGAATCTTGTCAAATCCTAGGTTTGACCGAGATAATTTAAACAAGCTTAAAACATGAATATGAAAAGGGAAGCATGTATCCTTCTTTGTCACTCTAAAATGAAGTTTTTGGGAGGTTTTTCAAATTTCCATGTTTGAAACCCAAAACCACTTCTCTTCATATGCTTGACTTCATAAGACAAAGTTCAGGGGTTAGGGGGTATAGATACATGATTTGTCTAGTTTGAATATGTCTAGACCTTGTTTATCAACTTTAATGCTTACTATATGACATAAGAAAACTATTTGCTTTGGTTTTCTTTTTTCTGACTTTTTTTCAATTTTGATGCCCATTTGAATCTTGTCAAATCCTAGGTTTGACCAAGATAATTTAAACAAGCTTAAAACATGAATATGAAAAGGGGAGCATGTATCCTTCTTAGTCACTCTAAAATGTAATTTTTGGGAGGTTTTTGAAATTTCCATGTTTGAAACCCAAAACCACTTCTCTTCACATGCTTGACTTCATAAGACAGAGTTTAGGGGTTAGGGGTATAGATACATGATTTGTCTGGTTTAATATGTCTAGACCTTGTTTATCAACTTTAATGCTTACTATATGACATAAGAAGACTATGTGATTTGGTTTTTCATTTTTCTGTTTTTTATTTTTCTGCCCATTTGAATCTTGGTCAAATCCTAGGTTTGACCAAGATTTAGACAAGTTTAACACGTAAATGAGTTAACTTGGATTTCCTACCCTTGAATCCATAGGAAACTTTGTTCTAATGCACTATTATAATCAACCGAGTTTTTACACCAACAGGTCTGTCACTTACGTGTGGTGCCCACGCTTGAGGTCCCACACTTCAGTGAGCACAAGTCACGTGCAATAGGTACGCAAACTCCCAGCCATCTTCTTTGTCAAGAGAAGACGCATCAGGATGCGTATTGGAAGTCTGTGGGTCCTTCTGGATCCTTCCGTTGTCCCTCTCACAAAAAAACAAATCTCTCTCATTCTCGGCCTCGCTCGACTCTCGCTCGCTCGCACCTCCCCTCACTGACAAACCCTGCACAAAAGTCAACATCATCACCCGAAAAAGGGGAGACACCATAATGCTCTCCTTCTTCTCTCCTTCCGAGTGATCCCTCTTCCTCCGAGTTTCACTCGACGGGCAAACACCCATGTGCTGCATAGTAATACTAGTAATAATAAAAAGGTAGTACTCGTTGAAAAATCGATATACGAATCTGTAATTAAATAGGTTAAACTAGGGTTTTGCCCAGTTCTACAGATCAAGGGTTCAAAAAATCCAACTACGGGGTTCGAACAACACGATTCTAATCCAAGATTTTTTTCGACCTAGGTCACCCAAATGGCCTCAAACTATAGGGTTAGCATCTAGTGCAGTATGTGTGAAAATGTATGCACTATGTGTGCTATAACTTGTATGTCTTTCATATTTGAACCAAATTTGAACAAGTTTGAAATATTTGAAAAGGGGCTTTTGGCTTAAACGTTTGAAACCAAAAACCACTTCTCTTCATGCATGCTTGACTTCATAAGACAGAGTTTAGCTAGGGTTAGGGGGTAGATGCATGATTTTCCTGGTTTGAATATGTCTAGACCTTGTTTATCAACTTAATTGAATGCTTACTATATGACATAAGAATACTATGTGCCTTGTTTTTTATTTTTTGATTTTTTTAAAATTTTATGCCCATTTGAATCTTGGTCAAATCCTAGGTTTGAACATGGTTTAAACAAGTTTAAATCATGAATATGAAAAATTAAGCATCTATATATCCTTCTTAGTCACTCCAAAATGTAGCTCTTGGGAGGTTTTTTCGAAATTTCCATGTTTGAAACCAAAACCACTTCTTTTCATGCATGCTTGACTTCATAAGACAGAGGTTAGGGGTAGATACATGATTTGTCTGGTTTGAATATGTCCAAACCTTGCTTGTTTATCAACTTGAATGCTTACTATATGACATAAGAATGCTTACCATATGTTTGAATTTTAAAAGCATATATAGTCTTCTTATGTCATATAGTAAGCATTCAAAAGTTTTTCTTTGAGAGAGTAGCATGCATTCAAAAGTTGATAAATAAGATTTGTACATATTCAAACCAGACAAATCATGTATCTACACCCCCTAACCCTAAACTCTGTCTTATGAAGTCAAGCATGAAGAGAAGTGCTTTTGGGTTTCAAACATGGAAATTTCACAAACCTCCCAAAAGCTTCATTTTACAGTGACTAAGAAGGATCCAGGCTTACCTTTTCATTTTCATTTTTTAAACTGCTTGTTTAAATCTTGATCAAACCTAGGATTTGACCAAGATTCAAATGGGCATAAAAAATCAGGAAAAAATGAAAAAATGAAAAAACAAAGCACATATATAGCCTTCTTATGTCATATATATAGTAAGCATTCAATTAAGTTGATAATTTTAAACAAGGTCTATACATATTCAAACCAGAAAAAAGCATGTATCTACCCATGCATATATATATATAACCCTATACTTTTGTCTTATGAAGACGTCAAGGATGAAGAGAAGTGGATTTGGGTTTCAAACATGGAAATTTCAAAAACCTCCCAAAACATGTATATATCTACCCCTAAACCCTAATCTTTGTCTTATGAAGCCAAGCATATGAAGAGAAGTGATTTTGGGTTTCAAACATGGAAACTTCAAAAACCTCCCAAAAGCTTAATTTTAGAGAGACTAAGAATGATCCATGCTTACCTTTTCATTGCCATGTTTTAAACTTGTTTTAACCTTGGTCAAACCTAGGATTTGACCAAGATTCAAATGGGAGTAAAAATTCAGAAAAATTCAAAAAAAATGAAAAACCAAAGCACATATATAGCCTTCTTATGTCATATAGTAAGCATTCAAGTTGATAAACAAGGTCTAGACATATTCAAAGCAGAAATATCATGTATCATATCTACCCCTAACCCTAAACTCTGTCTTATGAAGTCAAACATATGAAGAGAACTGGGGTTTTGGGTTTCAAACATAAAATTTTCAAGTACCTTCATTTTAGAGTGAGTAAGGAAGGATTCATGCTTACCGTTTCATTTTCATGTTTTAAACTTGTTTAAACCTAGGATTTGACCAAGATTTAAATAGGCATAAAAAATTCGAAAGAAATCA
Organism: Lolium multiflorum; assembly: GCA_030979885.1. Classification (NCBI taxonomy): domain Eukaryota; kingdom Viridiplantae; phylum Streptophyta; class Magnoliopsida; order Poales; family Poaceae; genus Lolium; species Lolium multiflorum. The sequence continues at coordinate 110,925,773 of CM061749.1, forward strand.
AAAAATGAAAAACCAAAGCACATATATAGCCTTCTTATATCATATAGTAAAAAATTCAAGTTGATAAACAAGGTCTAGACATATTCAAACAAGAAAAATCATGTATCTACACCTAACCATAAACTCTGTCTTAAGTGGTTTTGGGTTTCAAACATGGAAATTTCACAAACCTCCCAAAAGCTTCATTTTACAGTGACTAAGGAGGATCCATGCTTACCTTTTGGCTTAAACGTTTGAAACCAAAAACCACTTCTCTTCATGCATGCTTGACTTCATAAGACAGAGTTTAGCTAGGGTTAGGGGTAGATACATGATTTTCCTGGTTTGAATATGTCTAGACCTTGTTTATCAACTTAATTGATTGCTTACTATATGACATAAGAAGACTATGTGCCTTGGTTTTCATTTTTTTGTTTTTTTGAATTTTATGCTCATATATTTGAATCTTGGTCAAATCTTAGGTTTGACCAAGATTTAAACAAGTTTAAAACATGAAAATGAAAAGGGAAGCATGTATCCTTCTTAGTCACTCTAAAATGAAGCTTTTGGGATGTTCTTGAAATTTCCATGTTTGAAACCCAAAACGACTTCTCTTCATGCTAGACTTCATAAGATCAACAGGGGGTAGATACATGATTTGTCTGGTTTGGATATACCTAGACCTCGTTTAACTTGAATGCATACGATATGACATAAGAAGACTACGTGCTTTTGTTTTTCATTATTCTGATTTTTTTGAATTTTGTGCCCACCCATTTGTATCTTGGTCAAATCCTAGGCTTGATAATGATTTAAACAAGATTAAAATATGAAAATGCAAAGGTAAGCATTGATCCTTCTTAGTCACTCTAAAATGAAGCTTTTGGGAGCAAAACCACTTCTCTTCATATGCTTGACTTCATAAGACGGAGTTTAGGGGTTAGGGGGTATAGATACATGATTTGTCTAGTTTGAATATGTCTAGACCTTGTTTATCAACTTAATTGGCTTACTATATGACATAAGAAAACTATTTGCTTTGGTTTTTCTTTTTCCTGATTTTTTTCAATTTTGATGCCCATTTGAATCTTGTCAAATCCTAGGTTTGACCGAGATAATTTAAACAAGCTTAAAACATGAATATGAAAAGGGAAGCATGTATCCTTCTTTGTCACTCTAAAATTAAGTTTTTGGGAGGTTTTTCAAATTTCCATGTTTGAAACCCAAAACCACTTCTCTTCATATGCTTGACTTCATAAGATAGAGTTCAGGGGTTAGGGGGTATAGATACATGATTTGTCTAGTTTGAATATGTCTAGACCTTGTTTATCAACTTTAATGCTTACTATATGACATAAGAAAACTATTTGCTTTGGTTTTCTTTTTTCTGACTTTTTTTCAATTTTGATGCCCATTTGAATCTTGTCAAATCCTAGGTTTGACCAAGATAATTTAAACAAGCTTAAAACATGAATATGAAAAGGGGAGCATGTATCCTTCTTAGTCACTCTAAAATGTAATTTTTGGGAGGTTTTTGAAATTTCCATGTTTGAAACCCAAAACCACTTCTCTTCACATGCTTGACTTCATAAGACAGAGTTTAGGGGTTAGGGGTATAGATACATGATTTGTCTGGTTTAATATGTCTAGACCTTGTTTATCAACTTTAATGCTTACTATATGACATAAGAAGACTATGTGATTTGGTTTTTCATTTTTCTGTTTTTTATTTTTCTGCCCATTTGAATCTTGGTCAAATCCTAGGTTTGACCAAGATTTAGACAAGTTTAACACGTAAATGAGTTAACTTGGATTTCCTACCCTTGAATCCATAGGAAACTTTGTTCTAATGCACTATTATAATCAACCGAGTTTTTACACCAACAGGTATGTCACTTACGTGTGGTGCCCACGCTTGAGGTCCCACACTTCAGTGAGCACAAGTCACGTGCAATAGGTACGCAAACTCCCAGCCATCTTCTTTGTCAAGAGAAGACGCATCAGGATGCGTATTGGAAGTCTGTGGGTCCTTCTGGATCCTTCCGTTGTCCCTCTCACAAAAAAAAACAAATCTCTCTCATTCTCGGCCTCGCTCGACTCGCTCGCTCGCTCGCACCTCCTTCTCACTGACAAACCCTGCACAAAAGTCAACATCATCACCCGAAAAAGGGGAGACACCATAATGCTCTCCCTTCTTCTCTCCTTCCGAGTGATCCCTCTTCCTCCGAGTTTCACTCGACGGGCAAACACCCATGTGCTGCATAGTAATAATAAAAAGGTAGTACTCGTTGAAAAATCGATATACGAATCTGTAATTAAATAGGTTAAACTAGGGTTTTGCCCAGTTCTACAGATCAAGGGTTCAAAAAAATCCAACTACGGGGTTCGAACAACACGATTCTAATCCAAGATTTTTTTCGACCTAGGTCACCCAAATGGCCTCAAACTATAGGGTTAGCATCTAGTGCAGTATGTGTGAAAATGTATGCACTATGTGTGCTATAACTTGTATGTCTTTCATATTTGAACCAAATTTGAACAAGTTTGAAATATTTGAAAAGGGGCTTTTGGCTTAAACGTTTGAAACCAAAAACCACTTCTCTTCATGCATGCTTGACTTCATAAGACAGAGTTTAGCTAGGGTTAGGGGGTAGATGCATGATTTTCCTGGTTTGAATATGTCTAGACCTTGTTTATCAACTTAATTGAATGCTTACTATATGACATAAGAATACTATGTGCCTTGTTTTTTATTTTTTGATTTTTTTAAAATTTTATGCCCATTTGAATCTTGGTCAAATCCTAGGTTTGAACATGGTTTAAACAAGTTTAAATCATGAATATGAAAAATTAAGCATCTATATATCCTTCTTAGTCACTCCAAAATGTAGCTCTTGGGAGGTTTTTTCGAAATTTCCATGTTTGAAACCAAAACCACTTCTTCATGCATGCTTGACTTCATAAGACAGAGTTTAGGGTTAGGGGTAGATATATACATGATTTTCTGGTTTGAATATGTCTAGGCCTTGTTTATCAACTTGAATGCTTACTATATATATATGACATAATAATGTTATGTCCTTTGTTTTTTCATTCTTTTGATTTTTTATGAATTTCCATGCCCATTTGAATCTTTTGGTCAAATCCTAGAGGTTTGACCAAGATTGAAACAAGTTTAAAACATGAAAATGAAAAGGGAAGCTTGTATATCCTTCTTAGTCACTCTAAAATGAAGTTTTTGGGAGGTTTTTGAAATTTCCATGTTTGAAACCCAAAACCACTTCTCTTCATGCTAGACTTCATAAGACAATTTAATTAGGGGTTAGGGGGTAGATACATGATTTGTCTGGTTTGAATATGTCCAAACCTTGCTTGTTTATCAACTTGAATGCTTACTATATGACATAAGAATGCTTACCATATGTTTGAATTTTAAAAGCATATAGTCTTCTTATGTCATATAGTAAGCATTCAAAAGTTTTTCTTTGAGAGAGTAGCATGCATTCAAAAGTTGATAAATAAGATTTGTACATATTCAAACCAGACAAATCATGTATCTACACCCGGCCCCTAACCCTAAACTCTGTCTTATGAAGTCAAGCATGAAGAGAAGTGCTTTTGGGTTTCAAACATGGAAATTTCACAAACCTCCCAAAAGCTTCATTTTACAGTGACTAAGAAGGATCCAGGCTTACCTTTTCATTTTCATTTTTTAAACTGCTTGTTTAAATCTTGATCAAACCTAGGATTTGACCAAGATTCAAATGGGCATAAAAAATCAGGAAAAAATGAAAAAATGAAAAAACAAAGCACATATATAGCCTTCTTATGTCATATATATAGTAAGCATTCAATTAAGTTGATAATTTTAAACAAGGTCTATACATATTCAAACCAGAAAAAAGCATGTATCTACCCATGCATATATATATATATAACCCTATACTTTTGTCTTATGAAGACGTCAAGGATGAAGAGAAGTGGATTTGGGTTTCAAACATGGAAATTTCAAAAACCTCCCAAAACATGTATATATCTACCCCTAAACCCTAATCTTTGTCTTATGAAGCCAAGCATATGAAGAGAAGTGATTTTGGGTTTCAAACATGGAAACTTCAAAAACCTCCCAAAAGCTTAATTTTAGAGAGACTAAGAATGATCCATGCTTACCTTTTCATTGCCATGTTTTAAACTTGTTTTAACCTTGGTCAAACCTAGGATTTGACCAAGATTCAAATGGGAGTAAAAATTCAGAAAAATTCAAAAAAAATGAAAAACCAAAGCACATATATAGCCTTCTTATGTCATATAGTAAGCATTCAAGTTGATAAACAAGGTCTAGACATATTCAAAGCAGAAATATCATGTATCATATCTACCCCTAACCCTAAACTCTGTCTTATGAAGTCAAACATATGAAGAGAACTGGGGTTTTGGGTTTCAAACATAAAATTTTCAAGTACCTTCATTTTAGAGTGAGTAAGGAAGGATTCATGCTTACCGTTTCATTTTCATGTTTTAAACTTGTTTAAACCTAGGATTTGACCAAGATTTAAATAGGCATAAAAAATCGAAAGAAATCAAAAAATGAAAAACCAAAGCACATATATATAGCCTTCTTATATCATATAGTAAAAAATTCAAGTTGATAAACAAGGTCTAGACATATTCAAACAAGAAAAATCATGTATCTACACCTAACCATAAACTCTGTCTTAAGTGGTTTTGGGTTTCAAACATGGAAATTTCACAAACCTCCCAAAAGCTTCATTTTACAGTGACTAAGGAGGATCCATGCTTACCTTTTGGCTTAAACGTTTGAAACCAAAAACCACTTCTCTTCATGCATGCTTGACTTCATAAGACAGAGTTTAGCTAGGGTTAGGGGTAGATACATGATTTCCTGGTTTGAATATGTCTAGACCTTGTTTATCAACTTAATTGATTGCTTACTATATGACATAAGAAGACTACGTGCCTTGGTTTTCATTTTTTGTTTTTTTTTGAATTTTATGCTCATATATTTGAATCTTGGTCAAATCTTAGGTTTGACCAAGATTTAAACAAGTTTAAAACATGAAAATGAAAAGGGAAGCATGTATCCTTCTTAGTCACTCTAAAATGAAGCTTTTGGGATGTTCTTGAAATTTCCATGTTTGAAACCCAAAACGACTTCTCTTCATGCTAGACTTCATAAGATCAACATGGGGTAGATACATGATTTGTCTGGTTTGGATATACCTAGACCTCGTTTAACTTGAATGCATACGATATGACATAAGAAGACTACGTGCTTTTGTTTTTCATTATTCTGATTTTTTTGAATTTTGTGCCCACCCATTTGTATCTTGGTCAAATCCTAGGCTTGATAATGATTTAAACAAGATTAAAATATGAAAATGCAAAGGTAAGCATGGATCCTTCTTAGTCACTCTAAAATGAAGCTTTTGGGAGCAAAACCACTTCTCTTCATATGCTTGACTTCATAAGACGGAGTTTAGGGGTTAGGGGGTATAGATACATGATTTGTCTAGTTTGAATATGTCTAGACCTTGTTTATCAACTTAATTGGCTTACTATATGACATAAGAAAACTATTTGCTTTGGTTTTTCTTTTTCCTGATTTTTTTCAATTTTGATGCCCATTTGAATCTTGTCAAATCCTAGGTTTGACCGAGATAATTTAAACAAGCTTAAAACATGAATATGAAAAGGGAAGCATGTATCCTTCTTTGTCACTCTAAAATGAAGTTTTTGGGAGGTTTTTCAAATTTCCATGTTTGAAACCCAAAACCACTTCTCTTCATATGCTTGACTTCATAAGACAGAGTTCAGGGGTTAGGGGGTATAGATACATGATTTGTCTAGTTTGAATATGTCTAGACCTTGTTTATCAACTTTAATGCTTACTATATGACATAAGAAAACTATTTGCTTTGGTTTTCTTTTTTCTGACTTTTTTTCAATTTTGATGCCCATTTGAATCTTGTCAAATCCTAGGTTTGACCAAGATAATTTAAACAAGCTTAAAACATGAATATGAAAAGGGGAGCATGTATCCTTCTTAGTCACTCTAAAATGTAATTTTTGGGAGGTTTTTGAAATTTCCATGTTTGAAACCCAAAACCACTTCTCTTCACATGCTTGACTTCATAAGACAGAGTTTAGGGGTTAGGGGTATAGATACATGATTTGTCTGGTTTAATATGTCTAGACCTTGTTTATCAACTTTAATGCTTACTATATGACATAAGAAGACTATGTGATTTGGTTTTTCATTTTTCTGTTTTTTATTTTTCTGCCCATTTGAATCTTGGTCAAATCCTAGGTTTGACCAAGATTTAGACAAGTTTAACACGTAAATGAGTTAACTTGGATTTCCTACCCTTGAATCCATAGGAAACTTTGTTCTAATGCACTATTATAATCAACCGAGTTTTTACACCAACAGGTCTGTCACTTACGTGTGGTGCCCACGCGTGAGGTCCCACACTTCAGTGAGCACAAGTCACGTGCAATAGGTACGCAAACTCCCAGCCATCTTCTTTGTCAAGAGAAGACGCATCAGATGCGTATTGGAAGTCTGTGGGTCCTTCTGGATCCTTCCGTTGTCCCTCTCACAAAAAACAAATCTCTCTCATTCTCGGCCGCTCGCTCGCTCGCTCGCTCGCTCGCACCTCCTGCTCACTGACAAACCCTGCACAAAAGTCAACATCATCACCCGAAAAAGGGGAGACACCATAATGCTCTCCCTTCTTCTCTCCTTCCGAGTGATCCCTCTTCCTCCGAGTTTCACTCGACGGGCAAACACCCATGTGCTGCATAGTAATAGTAATAATAAAAAGGTAGTACTCGTTGAAAAATCGATATACGAATCTGTAATTAAATAGGTTAAACTAGGGTTTTGCCCAGTTCTACAGATCAAGGGTTCAAAAAAATCCAACTACGGGGTTCGAACAACACGATTCTAATCCAAGAATTTTTTTGACCTAGGTCACCCAAATGGCCTCAAACTATAGGGTTAGCATCTAGTGCAGTATGTGTGAAAATGTATGCACTATGTGTGCTATAACTTGTATGTCTTTCATATTTGAACCAAATTTGAACAAGTTTGAAATATTTGAAAAGGGGCTTTTGGCTTAAACGTTTGAAACCAAAAACCACTTCTCTTCATGCATGCTTGACTTCATAAGACAGAGTTTAGCTAGGGTTAGGGGGTAGATGCATGATTTTCCTGGTTTGAATATGTCTAGACCTTGTTTATCAACTTAATTGAATGCTTACTATATGACATAAGAATACTATGTGCCTTGTTTTTTATTTTTTGATTTTTTTAAAATTTTATGCCCATTTGAATCTTGGTCAAATCCTAGGTTTGAACATGGTTTAAACAAGTTTAAATCATGAATATGAAAAATTAAGCATCTATATATCCTTCTTAGTCACTCCAAAATGTAGCTCTTGGGAGGTTTTTTCGAAATTTCCATGTTTGAAACCAAAACCACTTCTTTTCATGCATGCTTGACTTCATAAGACAGAGTTTAGGGTTAGGGGTAGATATATACATGATTTTCTGGTTTGAATATGTCTTGTTTATCAACTTGAATGCTTACTATATGACATAAGAATGCTTACCATATGTTTGAATTTTAAAAGCATATAGTCTTCTTATGTCATATAGTAAGCATTCAAAAGTTTTTCTTTGAGAGAGTAGCATGCATTCAAAAGTTGATAAATAAGATTTGTACATATTCAAACCAGACAAATCATGTATCTACACCCCCTAACCCTAAACTCTGTCTTATGAAGTCAAGCATGAAGAGAAGTGCTTTTGGGTTTCAAACATGGAAATTTCACAAACCTCCCAAAAGCTTCATTTTACAGTGACTAAGAAGGATCCAGGCTTACCTTTTCATTTTCATTTTTTAAACTGCTTGTTTAAATCTTGATCAAACCTAGGATTTGACCAAGATTCAAATGGGCATAAAAAATCAGGAAAAAATGAAAAAATGAAAAAACAAAGCACATATATAGCCTTCTTATGTCATATATATAGTAAGCATTCAATTAAGTTGATAATTTTAAACAAGGTCTATACATATTCAAACCAGAAAAAAGCATGTATCTACCCATGCATATATATATAACCCTATACTTTTGTCTTATGAAGACGTCAAGGATGAAGAGAAGTGGATTTGGGTTTCAAACATGGAAATTTCAAAAACCTCCCAAAACATGTATATATCTACCCCTAAACCCTAATCTTTGTCTTATGAAGCCAAGCATATGAAGAGAAGTGATTTTGGGTTTCAAACATGGAAACTTCAAAAACCTCCCAAAAGCTTAATTTTAGAGAGACTAAGAATGATCCATGCTTACCTTTTCATTGCCATGTTTTAAACTTGTTTTAACCTTGGTCAAACCTAGGATTTGACCAAGATTCAAATGGGAGTAAAAATTCAGAAAAATTCAAAAAAAATGAAAAACCAAAGCACATATATAGCCTTCTTATGTCATATAGTAAGCATTCAAGTTGATAAACAAGGTCTAGACATATTCAAAGCAGAAATATCATGTATCATATCTACCCCTAACCCTAAACTCTGTCTTATGAAGTCAAACATATGAAGAGAACTGGGGTTTTGGGTTTCAAACATAAAATTTTCAAGTACCTTCATTTTAGAGTGAGTAAGGAAGGATTCATGCTTACCGTTTCATTTTCATGTTTTAAACTTGTTTAAACCTAGGATTTGACCAAGATTTAAATAGGCATAAAAAATTCGAAAGAAATCAAAAAATGAAAAACCAAAGCACATATATAGCCTTCTTATATCATATAGTAAAAAATTCAAGTTGATAAACAAGGTCTAGACATATTCAAACAAGAAAAATCATGTATCTACACCTAACCATAAACTCTGTCTTAAGTGGTTTTGGGTTTCAAACATGGAAATTTCACAAACCTCCCAAAAGCTTCATTTTACAGTGACTATATAAGGAGGATCCATGCTTACCTTTTGGCTTAAACGTTTGAAACCAAAAACCACTTCTCTTCATGCATGCTTGACTTCATAAGACAGAGTTTAGCTAGGGTTAGGGGGTAGATACATGATTTTCCTGGTTTGAATATGTCTAGACCTTGTTTATCAACTTAATTGATTGCTTACTATATGACATAAGAAGACTATGTGCCTTGGTTTTCATTTTTTTGTTTTTTTTTGAATTTTATGCTCATATATTTGAATCTTGGTCAAATCTTAGGTTTGACCAAGATTTGAACAAGTTTAAAACATGAAAATGAAAAGGGAAGCATGTATCCTTCTTAGTCACTCTAAAATGAAGCTTTTGGGATGTTCTTGAAATTTCCATGTTTGAAACCCAAAACGACTCTTCATGCTAGACTTCATAAGATCAACATGGGGTAGATACATGATTTGTCTGGTTTGGATATACCTAGACCTCGTTTAACTTGAATGCATACGATATGACATAAGAAGACTACGTGCTTTTGTTTTTCATTATTCTGATTTTTTTGAATTTTGTGCCCACCCATTTGTATCTTGGTCAAATCCTAGGCTTGATAATGATTTAAACAAGATTAAAATATGAAAATGCAAAGGTAAGCATTGATCCTTCTTAGTCACTCTAAAATGAAGCTTTTGGGAGCAAAACCACTTCTCTTCATATGCGCTTGACTTCATAAGACGGAGTTTAGGGGTTAGGGGGTATAGATACATGATTTGTCTAGTTTGAATATGTCTAGACCTTGTTTATCAACTTAATTGGCTTACTATATGACATAAGAAAACTATTTGCTTTGGTTTTTCTTTTTCCTGATTTTTTTCAATTTTGATGCCCATTTGAATCTTGTCAAATCCTAGGTTTGACCGAGATAATTTAAACAAGCTTAAAACATGAATATGAAAAGGGAAGCATGTATCCTTCTTTGTCACTCTAAAATTAAGTTTTTGGGAGGTTTTTCAAATTTCCATGTTTGAAACCCAAAACCACTTCTCTTCATATGCTTGACTTCATAAGATAGAGTTCAGGGGTTAGGGGGTATAGATACATGATTTGTCTAGTTTGAATATGTCTAGACCTTGTTTATCAACTTTAATGCTTACTATATGACATAAGAAAACTATTTGCTTTGGTTTTCTTTTTTCTGACTTTTTTTCAATTTTGATGCCCATTTGAATCTTGTCAAATCCTAGGTTTGACCAAGATAATTTAAACAAGCTTAAAACATGAATATGAAAAGGGGAGCATGTATCCTTCTTAGTCACTCTAAAATGTAATTTTTGGGAGGTTTTTGAAATTTCCATGTTTGAAACCCAAAACCACTTCTCTTCACATGCTTGACTTCATAAGACAGAGTTTAGGGGTTAGGGGTATAGATACATGATTTGTCTGGTTTAATATGTCTAGACCTTGTTTATCAACTTTAATGCTTACTATATGACATAAGAAGACTATGTGATTTGGTTTTTCATTTTTCTGTTTTTTATTTTTCTGCCCATTTGAATCTTGGTCAAATCCTAGGTTTGACCAAGATTTAGACAAGTTTAACACGTAAATGAGTTAACTTGGATTTCCTACCCTTGAATCCATAGGAAACTTTGTTCTAATGCACTATTATAATCAACCGAGTTTTTACACCAACAGGTATGTCACTTACGTGTGGTGCCCACGCTTGAGGTCCCACACTTCAGTGAGCACAAGTCACGTGCAATAGGTACGCAAACTCCCAGCCATCTTCTTTGTCAAGAGAAGACGCATCAGGATGCGTATTGGAAGTCTGTGGGTCCTTCTGGATCCTTCCGTTGTCCCTCTCACAAAAAAAAACAAATCTCTCTCATTCTCGGCCTCGCTCGCTCGCTCGCTCGCACCTCCTTCTCACTGACAAACCCTGCACAAAAGTCAACATCATCACCCGAAAAAGGGGAGACACCATAATGCTCTCCCTTCTTCTCTCCTTCCGAGTGATCCCTCTTCCTCCGAGTTTCACTCGACGGGCAAACACCCATGTGCTGCATAGTAATAGTAATAATAAAAAGGTAGTACTCGTTGAAAAATCGATATACGAATCTGTAATTAAATAGGTTAAACTAGGGTTTTGCCCAGTTCTACAGATCAAGGGTTCAAAAAAATCCAACTACGGGGTTCGAACAACACGATTCTAATCCAAGATTTTTTTCGACCTAGGTCACCCAAATGGCCTCAAACTATAGGGTTAGCATCTAGTGCAGTATGTGTGAAAATGTATGCACTATGTGTGCTATAACTTGTATGTCTTTCATATTTGAACCAAATTTGAACAAGTTTGAAATATTTGAAAAGGGGCTTTTGGCTTAAACGTTTGAAACCAAAAACCACTTCTCTTCATGCATGCTTGACTTCATAAGACAGAGTTTAGCTAGGGTTAGGGGGTAGATGCATGATTTTCCTGGTTTGAATATGTCTAGACCTTGTTTATCAACTTAATTGAATGCTTACTATATGACATAAGAATACTATGTGCCTTGTTTTTTATTTTTTGATTTTTTTAAAATTTTATGCCCATTTGAATCTTGGTCAAATCCTAGGTTTGAACATGGTTTAAACAAGTTTAAATCATGAATATGAAAAATTAAGCATCTATATATCCTTCTTAGTCACTCCAAAATGTAGCTCTTGGGAGGTTTTTTCGAAATTTCCATGTTTGAAACCAAAACCACTTCTTTTCATGCATGCTTGACTTCATAAGACAGAGTTTAGGGTTAGGGGTAGATATATACATGATTTTCTGGTTTGAATATGTCTAGGCCTTGTTTATCAACTTGAATGCTTACTATATATATATGACATAAGAATGTTATGTCCTTTGTTTTTTCATTCTTTTGATTTTTTATGAATTTCCATGCCCATTTGAATCTTTTGGTCAAATCCTAGAGGTTTGACCAAGATTGAAACAAGTTTAAAACATGAAAATGAAAAGGGAAGCTTGTATATCCTTCTTAGTCACTCTAAAATGAAGTTTTTGGGAGGTTTTTGAAATTTCCATGTTTGAAACCCAAAACCACTTCTCTTCATGCTAGACTTCATAAGACAATTTAATTAGGGGTTAGGGGTAGATACATGATTTGTCTGGTTTGAATATGTCCAAACCTTGCTTGTTTATCAACTTGAATGCTTACTATATGACATAAGAATGCTTACCATATGTTTGAATTTTAAAAGCATATAGTCTTCTTATGTCATATAGTAAGCATTCAAAAGTTTTTCTTTGAGAGAGTAGCATGCATTCAAAAGTTGATAAATAAGATTTGTACATATTCAAACCAGACAAATCATGTATCTACACCCCCTAACCCTAAACTCTGTCTTATGAAGTCAAGCATGAAGAGAAGTGCTTTTGGGTTTCAAACATGGAAATTTCACAAACCTCCCAAAAGCTTCATTTTACAGTGACTAAGAAGGATCCAGGCTTACCTTTTCATTTTCATTTTTTAAACTGCTTGTTTAAATCTTGATCAAACCTAGGATTTGACCAAGATTCAAATGGGCATAAAAAATCAGGAAAAAATGAAAAAATGAAAAAACAAAGCACATATATAGCCTTCTTATGTCATATATATAGTAAGCATTCAATTAAGTTGATAATTTTAAACAAGGTCTATACATATTCAAACCAGAAAAAAGCATGTATCTACCCATGCATATATATATAACCCTATACTTTTGTCTTATGAAGACGTCAAGGATGAAGAGAAGTGGATTTGGGTTTCAAACATGGAAATTTCAAAAACCTCCCAAAACATGTATATATCTACCCCTAAACCCTAATCTTTGTCTTATGAAGCCAAGCATATGAAGAGAAGTGATTTTGGGTTTCAAACATGGAAACTTCAAAAACCTCCCAAAAGCTTAATTTTAGAGAGACTAAGAATGATCCATGCTTACCTTTTCATTGCCATGTTTTAAACTTGTTTTAACCTTGGTCAAACCTAGGATTTGACCAAGATTCAAATGGGAGTAAAAATTCAGAAAAAAAAAAAATGAAAAACCAAAGCACATATATAGCCTTCTTATGTCATATAGTAAGCATTCAAGTTGATAAACAAGGTCTAGACATATTCAAAGCAGAAATATCATGTATCATATCTACCCCTAACCCTAAACTCTGTCTTATGAAGTCAAACATATGAAGAGAACTGGGGTTTTGGGTTTCAAACATAAAATTTTCAAGTACCTTCATTTTAGAGTGAGTAAGGAAGGATTCATGCTTACCGTTTCATTTTCATGTTTTAAACTTGTTTAAACCTAGGATTTGACCAAGATTTAAATAGGCATAAAAAATCGAAAGAAATCAAAAAATGAAAAACCAAAGCACATATATATAGCCTTCTTATATCATATAGTAAAAAATTCAAGTTGATAAACAAGGTCTAGACATATTCAAACAAGAAAAATCATGTATCTACACCTAACCATAAACTCTGTCTTAAGTGGTTTTGGGTTTCAAACATGGAAATTTCACAAACCTCCCAAAAGCTTCATTTTACAGTGACTAAGGAGGATCCATGCTTACCTTTTGGCTTAAACGTTTGAAACCAAAAACCACTTCTCTTCATGCATGCTTGACTTCATAAGACAGAGTTTAGCTAGGGTTAGGGGTAGATACATGATTTCCTGGTTTGAATATGTCTAGACCTTGTTTATCAACTTAATTGATTGCTTACTATATGACATAAGAAGACTACGTGCCTTGGTTTTCATTTTTTGTTTTTTTTTTGAATTTTATGCTCATATATTTGAATCTTGGTCAAATCTTAGGTTTGACCAAGATTTAAACAAGTTTAAAACATGAAAATGAAAAGGGAAGCATGTATCCTTCTTAGTCACTCTAAAATGAAGCTTTTGGGATGTTCTTGAAATTTCCATGTTTGAAACCCAAAACGACTTCTCTTCATGCTAGACTTCATAAGATCAACATGGGGTAGATACATGATTTGTCTGGTTTGGATATACCTAGACCTCGTTTAACTTGAATGCATACGATATGACATAAGAAGACTACGTGCTTTTGTTTTTCATTATTCTGATTTTTTTGAATTTTGTGCCCACCCATTTGTATCTTGGTCAAATCCTAGGCTTGATAATGATTTAAACAAGATTAAAATATGAAAATGCAAAGGTAAGCATGGATCCTTCTTAGTCACTCTAAAATGAAGCTTTTGGGAGCAAAACCACTTCTCTTCATATGCTTGACTTCATAAGACGGAGTTTAGGGGTTAGGGTGTATAGATACATGATTTGTCTAGTTTGAATATGTCTAGACCTTGTTTATCAACTTAATTGGCTTACTATATGACATAAGAAAACTATTTGCTTTGGTTTTTCTTTTTCCTGATTTTTTTCAATTTTGATGCCCATTTGAATCTTGTCAAATCCTAGGTTTGACCGAGATAATTTAAACAAGCTTAAAACATGAATATGAAAAGGGAAGCATGTATCCTTCTTTGTCACTCTAAAATGAAGTTTTTGGGAGGTTTTTCAAATTTCCATGTTTGAAACCCAAAACCACTTCTCTTCATATGCTTGACTTCATAAGACAAAGTTCAGGGGTTAGGGGGTATAGATACATGATTTGTCTAGTTTGAATATGTCTAGACCTTGTTTATCAACTTTAATGCTTACTATATGACATAAGAAAACTATTTGCTTTGGTTTTCTTTTTTCTGACTTTTTTTCAATTTTGATGCCCATTTGAATCTTGTCAAATCCTAGGTTTGACCAAGATAATTTAAACAAGCTTAAAACATGAATATGAAAAGGGGAGCATGTATCCTTCTTAGTCACTCTAAAATGTAGTTTTTGGGAGGTTTTTGAAATTTCCATGTTTGAAACCCAAAACCACTTCTCTTCACATGCTTGACTTCATAAGACAGAGTTTAGGGGTTAGGGGTATAGATACATGATTTGTATGGTTTAATATGTCTAGACCTTGTTTATCAACTTTAATGCTTACTATATGACATAAGAAGACTATGTGATTTGGTTTTTCATTTTTCTGTTTTTTATTTTTCTGCCCATTTGAATCTTGGTCAAATCCTAGGTTTGACCAAGATTTAGACAAGTTTAACACGTAAATGAGTTAACTTGGATTTCCTACCCTTGAATCCATAGGAAACTTTGTTCTAATGCACTATTATAATCAACCGAGTTTTTACACCAACAGGTCTGTCACTTACGTGTGGTGCCCACGCTTGAGGTCCCACACTTCAGTGAGCACAAGTCACGTGCAATAGGTACGCAAACTCCCAGCCATTTTCTTTGTCAAGAGAAGACGCATCAGGATGCGTATTGGAAGTCTGTGGGTCCTTCTGGATCCTTCCGTTGTCCCTCTCACAAAAAAAACAAATCTCTCTCATTCTCGGCCTCGCTCGCTCGCTCGCTCGCACCTCCTGCTCACTGACAAACCCTGCACAAAAGTCAACATCATCACCCGAAAAAGGGGAGACACCATAATGCTCTCCCTTCTTCTCTCCTTCCGAGTGATCCCTCTTCCTCCGAGTTTCACTCGACGGGCAAACACCCATGTGCTGCATAGTAATAGTAATAATAAAAAGGTAGTACTCGTTGAAAAATCGATATACGAATCTGTAATTAAATAGGTTAAACTAGGGTTTTGCCCAGTTCTACAGATCAAGGGTTCAAAAAAATCCAACTACGGGGTTCGAACAACACGATTCTAATCCAAGAATTTTTTCGACCTAGGTCACCCAAATGGCCTCAAACTATAGGGTTAGCATCTAGTGCAGTATGTGTGAAAATGTATGCACTATGTGTGCTATAACTTGTATGTCTTTCAAATTTGAACCAAATTTGAATAAGTTTGAAATATTTGAAAATGGGCTTTTGGCTTAAACGTTTGAAACCAAAAACCACTTCTCTTCATGCATGCTTGACTTCATAAGACAGAGTTTAGCTAGGGTTAGGGGGTAGATGCATGATTTTCCTGGTTTGAATATGTCTAGACCTTGTTTATCAACTTAATTGAATGCTTACTATATGACATAAGAATACTATGTGCCTTGTTTTTTTATTTTTTTATTTTTTTAAAATTTTATGCCCATTTGAATCTTGGTCAAATCCTAGGTTTGAACATGGTTTAAACAAGTTTAAATCATGAATATGAAAAATTAAGCATCTATATATCCTTCTTAGTCACTCCAAAATGTAGCTCGATCTTGGGAGGGTTTTCGAAATTTCCATGTTTGAAACCAAAAACCACTTCTCTTCATGCATGCTTGACTTCATAAGACAGAGTTTAGGGTTAGGGGTAGATATATACATTATTTTCTGGTTTGAATATGTCTAGACCTTGTTTATCAACTTGAATGCTTAATTACTATATATATATATGACATAAGAATGTTATGTCCTTTGGTTTTTCATTCTTTTGATTTTTTATGAATTTCTATGCCCATTTGAATCTTTTGGTCAAATCCTAGAGGTTTGACCAAGATTTAAACAAGTTTAAAACATGAAAATGAAAAGGGAAGCTTGTATATCCTTCTTAGTCACTCTAAAATGAAGTTTTTGGGAGGTTTTTGAAATTTCCATGTTTGAAACCCAAAACCACTTCTCTTCATGCTAGACTTCATAAGACAATTTAATTAGGGGTTAGGGGTAGATACATGATTTGTCTGGTTTGAATATGTCCAAACCTTGCTTGTTTATCAACTTGAATGCTTACTATATGACATAAGAATGCTTACCATATGTTTGAATTTTAAAAGCATATAGTCTTCTTATGTCATATATATAGTAAGCATTCAAAAGTTTTTCTTTGAGAGAGTAGCATGCATTCAAAAGTTGATAAATAAGATTTGGACATATTCAAACCAGACAAATCATGTATCTACACCCCCTAACCCTAAACTCTGTCTTATGAAGTCAAGCATGAAGAGAAGTGCTTTTGGGTTTCAAACATGGAAATTTCACAAACCTCCCAAAAGCTTCATTTTACAGTGACTAATTAAGGAGGATCCATGCTTACCTTTTGGCTTAAACGTTTGAAACCAAAAACCACTTCTCTTCATGCATGCTTGACTTCATAAGACAGAGTTTAGCTAGGGCGTTAGGGGGTAGATACATGATTTTCCTGGTTTGAATATGTCTAGACCTGGTTTATCAACTTAATTAATTGATTGTTTACTATATGACATAAGAAGACTATGTGCCTTGGTTTTAAATTTTTCTGTTTTTTTTTGAATTTTATGCCCATATATTTGAATCTTGGTCAAATCCTAGGTTTGACCAAGATTTAAACAAGTTTAAACATAAAAATGAAAAGGGAAGCATGTATCCTTCTTAGTCACTCTAAAATGAAGCTTTTGGGATGTTCTTGAAATTTCCATGTTTGAAACCAAAAACGACTTCTCTCTTCATGCTAGACTTCATAAGATCGACAGGGGGTATAGATACATGATTTGTCTGGTTTGGATATACCTAGACCTCGTTTATCAACTTGAATTCATACGATATGACATATGAAGACTATGTGCTTTAATTTGTTTTTCATTTTTCTGATTTTTTTGAATTTTGTGCCCACCCATTTGTATATTGGTCAAATGCTAGGCTTGATAATGATTTAAACAAGTTTAAAATATGAAAATGCAAAGGTAAGCATGGATCCTTCTTAGAAACTCTAAAATGAAGTTTTTCGGAGGTTTTTGAAATTTCCATGTTTGCAACCCAAAACCACTTCTCTTCACATGCTTGACTTCATAAGACAGAGTTTAGGGGTTAGGGGGTATAAATACATGATTTGTCTAGTTTGAATATGTCTAGACCTTGTTTATCAACTATAATGCTTACTATATGACATAAGAAAACTATTTCCTTTGGTTTTTCTTTTTTTCTGATTTTTTTCAATATTGATGCCCATTTGAATCTTGTCAAATCCTAGGTTTGACCAAGATAATTTAAACAAGCTTAGAACATGAATATGAAAAGGGAAGCGTGTATCCTTCTTAGTCACACTAAAATGAAGTTTTTGGGAGGTTTTTGAAATTTCCATGTTTGAAACCCAAAACCACATCTCTTCATGCTTGACTTAATTTATAAGACATAGTTTAGGGGTTAGGGGGTAGATACATGATTTGTATGGTTTGATATTTCTAGACCTTGTTTATCAACTGTAATGCTTACTATATGACATAAGATGACTATGTGATTTGGTTTTTCATTTTTCTGTTTTTTATTTTATTTTTCTGCCCATTTGAATCTTGGTCAAATCCTAGGTTTGACCAAGATTTAGACAAGTTTAACACGTGAAAACGAATAAGTAAGCATGGATCCTTCTTAGTCACTCAAAAATGTACCAATCGATAGATGTGTTAACTTTGCTTCATGGAAATAATAATGTCATGTAAATGAGTTAACTTGGATTTCCTACCCTTGAATCCATAGGAAACTTTGTTCTAATGCACTATAATAATCAATCGAGTTTTTACACCAACAGGTCTGTCACTTACGTGTGGTGCCCACGCGTGAGGTCCCACACTTCAGTGAGCACAAGTCACGTGCAATAGGTACGCAAACTCCCAGCCATCTTCTTTGTCAAGAGAAGACGCATCAGGATGCGTATTGGAAGTCTGTGGGTCCTTCTGGATCCTTCTTAGTCACTCTAAAATGAAGCTTTTGGGAGGTTCTTGAAATTTCCATGTTTGAAACCCAAAACCACTTCTCTTCATGATTGACTTCATAAAACATAGTTTAATTAGAGTTTTAGGGGTAGATATATACA
This sequence comes from Lolium multiflorum, assembly GCA_030979885.1. Lineage (NCBI taxonomy): Eukaryota > Viridiplantae > Streptophyta > Magnoliopsida > Poales > Poaceae > Lolium > Lolium multiflorum. The sequence continues at coordinate 110,944,548 of CM061749.1, forward strand.
TGATTTTTCTGGTTTGAATATATATGTCTCTAGACCTTTGTTTATCAACTTGAATGCTTACTATACATATGACATAAGAATGCTATGTGCTTTGGTTTTTCATTCTTTTGATTTTTTCTGAATTTTTAGGGCCATTTGAATCTTGGTCAAATCCTTGGTTTGACCAAGATTTAAACAAGTTTAAAACATAAAAATGAAAAGGGAAGTCTGTATCCTTCTTAGTCACTCTAAAATGAAGCTTTTGGGAGGTTTTTAAAATTTCAATGTTTGAAACCCAAAACCACTTCTCTTCACATGCTTGACTTCATAAGACAGAGTTAATTAATTTAGGGGTTAGGGGGTATAGATACATGATTTGTGTGGTTTGAATATGTATAGACCTTATTTATCAACAACTTTAATTCTTACTATATGACATAAGAAAACTATTTGCTTTGGTTTTTCTTTTTTCAATTTTTTTTTCAATTTTGATGCCCATTTGAATCTTGTCAAATCCTAGGTTTGACCAAGATAATTTAAACAAGTTTAAAACATGAAAATGAAAAGGGAAGCATGGATCCTTCTTAGTCACTCTAAAATGAAGCTTTTGGGAGGTTTTTGAAATTTCCATGTTTGAAACCCAAAACCACTTCTCTTCACATGCTTGACTTCATAAGCAGCGTTTGTTAGTGCGCAGGAGGTGCGAGGCTGCGAGCGAGCGAGTCGAGCGAGGCCGAGAATGAGAGAGATGTTTTTTTCTTTTTCTTTTCCGTGAGAGGGACAACAGAAGGATCCAGAGACGACTTCCACTACGCATCCTGGTGCGCGTCTTCTCTTGACAAAGAAGATGGCTGGGAGTTTGCGTACCTACTATAGTACTACTACACAAGAACCATATACATGTCAAACTTTTCAATCATGACCCACATGCATTTTATGTATATATTCACAACTTTTAATGCATGCATGAAAACTCAGCAAAATATGTGCATTTTGGGTTGTCGCACATAAATGTGCTTTTACTTGTCTGCCACCAATCCAATTTTCATGTGAGGGGGAAACATGACACACGATGGACATTTCCAATGTTTCACGAATTAATTATCTCAATTTGCATCCATATATATATGCGCCTGGTTACTGAAAGATCGAACCAAAGGTGAACTTGAAACGTTTTCATTTTCATGTTTTAAACTTGTTTAAATCTTGGTCAACCCTTGGATTTGACCAAGATTCATAAAAAATTCAAAAACATAGTCTTCTTATGTCATACAGTCAACATTCAAGTTGATAAAACAAGATCTAAACATATTAAAAGAAGAATCATGTATCTACCCCCTAACCCTAAACTCTGTCTTTTGAAGTCAAACATGAAGATACGTGGTTTTGGGTTTACAAGATGGAAATTTCAAAAACCTCCGAAAAGCTTAATTTTGGAGTGACTAAGAAGGATACATGCTTACTTTTTCATTTTCATGTTTTAAACTTGTTTAAAGCTTGGTCAAACCTAGCTAGCTAGGATTTGACCAAGATTCAAGTGCGCATAAAAAATTCGAAAAAACCCCCAAAAATGAAAAACCATAACACATAGTCTTCTTGCGTCACATATATTGTAAGCATTCAAGTGTTGATAAACAATATCTAGACATATCAAACAAGAAAAATCATGTATCTATACCCCTAACCCTAAATTTGTCTTATGAAGTCAAGCATGAAGAGAAGTGGTTTGGGTTTTCAAACATGGAAATTTCGAAAACCGCCCAAAAGCTTCATTTCGGACTGACTAAGAAGGATCCATGCTTACCTTTTCATTTTCATGTTTTAAACTTGTTTAAATTCTTGTTCAAACCTAGGATTTGACCAAGATTCAAATGGGCATAAAAACAATCGAAAAAATCAAAAATGAAAAACCAAAGCACATAGTCTTCTTATGTCACATAGTAAGCCATTCAACTTGATAACAAGGTCTAGACCTATTCAAACCAGAAAAATCATGTATCTACCCCTAACCCTAAACTCATCTGTCTTATGAAGTCAAGCATGAAGAGAAGTGGTTTTGGGTTTCAAACATAGACATTTCAAAAGCCTCCCAAAAGCTTCATTTTGGAGTGACTAAGAAGGATCCATGCTTAATTTTTCATTTTAATGTTTTAAACTTGTTTAAATCTTGGTTAAACCTATGATTTGACCAAAATTTGATTCGGCATAAAAATTCAAAACAAATCAAATAAATGAAAAACCAATGCACATAGTACATCTTCTTATGTCATATACTAAGCATTCAAGTTGATAAGCCAGGTCTAGACATATTCAAACTAGAAAAATCATGTATCTACCCCTAACCCTAAACTCGATTTGTCTTATGAAGTCAATCATGAAGAGGTGTTTTGGGTTTCAGACATGGAAATTTCAAAAACCTTCCAAAAGCTTCATTTTGAAGTTACTAATTAAGAAGGATCACTACAAGAAAAGTTTGGCAACTTTTCTTGTAGTGGATCCAGGCTTAATTTTTCATTTTCATGTTTTAAATTTTGGTCAAACCTAGGATTTGACCAAGATACAAATGGGCATAAAAATTCAGGGTAGCATCATACCCCCCTCCTTCCCGCGTAGAAAAAGTGTTAGGCGAGTAGTAGAATGGCATGACCAACAAGTTTCAAGTAAAATTTTGAATATGACCAAAATATACCAATTGATAGATGTGTTAACTTGGCTTCATGGGTGTGTGACCTAAGATTGAGCCATGGTACATTTTGCCAACAAAGTAGCAATTGAGTTGGCTTTCTACCTTAGTAGGCGTGCATTGGAAGGATGCATTATGCCGGCAAAGTTTTCAAACGTTCAAACTTTTCCGGTTTCTCATACAGTATTTGGCTCCTTGAGAAGCATTGATGTGATCATATAAGGTTATGCAAAACTTCGCCTTTCCCGTACTTGCCCGAGCACTCGACACCCCTCGTCCCATGGCGACTCCTCCAGCCATAGCCCCGTGCACCCAGGCTCCACGACTCAGCCTCGGAGGGGTGTGCGCTAAAAGCTCGCAAATGTCTGTGTGCCATTGGTGTGCGATGAAGCAGGCGGCTCTGTGTCTTGCTGTGGCTAGACTCCTGGCGCCCTTTGATCTAGGAGAGGGAGAGGAGGGAGGGGGTCCCATGAAGCGGCGGTGGCCCAGGTATCGGCGGCAGCCCAGGCAGCAGCGGCAAAGTGGGCTGGTCGGAGCATAGGCATGCGCCGGGGGCGAACCTCGCCGGGTGAGGATGCTTCCATTGTGAAGAAGCACTTGCCATCCAGGGCTTCGGGTTCGCCAACAAACTCAGCGCCTCGGTCCATGGCGTTGCCGTCGTGGGGACGTCGGGGGCGGCGGCGACGTGCTGCAGCCCCAGCCTTTAGTGGGGACCAAAGTGCGACCGACCACATCACGGCGTCGGCAGCATTGGGGATGCCGATGGGCATCCACTGCCACACACAGATTTGGGAGGTTCTGGCCGGGCCGAGTTCCAAACTTCCATCATCGGAGCCGAGGGCTTGGTACTTCAAATTCCGAATCAGGCAATCCTTCGACCCCAATCAGCTTCTGCCTGTGGTCCAAATCCGAGATATCTTGGCGGCAGCTATGCTGGTTAAGCTTAGCCGGACAGCGGCAATCGACGATCTGCAAAACCTAGATGCCTTCCGAGGATTTGCAGCAGCCGTCAATGCACTCGTGGAGGCATCGCATGCTGGTAGCAGCGGCGAATGCGGGTATGTTGTTTTACTCCCTTTGTATGCTTTTGTCATAAAAATCAATTTGCTAATTCTCATTCGATTGAAAATTAGACCCATTCACCATCAACTCTCAAACAGTGGACACTAGTAATATGTAGAACTAGAAATTACACAAGATTTCTGTACTCCTAGTACTATTACTTCGACGCTACATGTTGTTTACACGAGGAAATTGCACAAACTACCGCTTATTGCTGCCTTCGTTGCGTAAAACACTTTTTAAAACTGTAATTTTTTTCCGCACAAACCACCAACTATCGTGTTCTGTTGCAGGGAGGTTCAAATTTAGGATTGAGCTGTTTAAGAGCAAATCAGATGATCGGGGACCACCAACTACTATAGTTTTAATTGCAAATAGAATCGATTTTGCAAAATTATGAAACGCACATAACGTTTGAATTACTACAATTTTTTTGAAGGTTTGATATTTTCATCATTTTTGTGTGAATCTTACACCAAGTAACACAACTTTCAGACGGAATACAAAATATTTTCAAACTTCCTAGATTTGATAGCTCAAATATTTTTAATTACTAGTTTTTCAGTATTTTAAAAAGTCGAAACACTATATTTTGGCTGAATGTTAGAAAATATATTTCATGATTATCCCATATTAGTTAAGAAGTACATAAACTAGTAGTAGTAATAAAGAACAGAGGGAGTTTATGGAGATACATCCATTAAGGGCATGTTAGTGTGTGTTGGTGTATTACTTATGCCTTCTTTGGTTAATACACTTCTCAAGTGATCCCCGCAAACCCTCTATTCTTGCCTAGAATACAAAAACTCCCCATCAAAGTATTAGTGCATTTTTTGGATGAGTATTCGAGAGGATTGGGTGAACACCAAGGATTTGCATAGGAAATTGGTACAATTGAATCCTTGGCTGTTTGATTTGTAGGATTGTTTCCGATAGGAATTTTTCCTAAGGATTTCTTTGCACAGATTCCATAGAAAATTAAACATCTACTCATGCCTCTTTTTAAGAATGCTTTACTTTTCCTATGGTGGAATCAAACAAAGTTTGGATTCTATGAATTCCTATAGGATTGGAGTGGACATGACATTGCAATCCTACATTTCCCTATTCCTACATCTTTCGGTAGGCATTTGCCTAGAATAAATAACCATGTGTATTACGGAGTAGCAATAAAATATAGGTTTATTTCTCTAAAGCATCTTGCACTGTACTAGTACATGGCTTAAGAGACAATATTTTTACCATTTTTTTTGCGAGAAGACAATATTATTACCATAGTTACTAAGTACATTTTATTGGATGATGAAGTGATAGCCCTCATCAATGCATTGTGAATTATTAGGGCATGGGTCGCACGTGATTTACGAGTACACCGCACGATCGAGAGCCGCCGTCCCTCTTTGCTTTCTACCGATGCGGCGGAGCTCCTCCCCACACCCACGAATAACTGAAAGCCACAACTGCTGGGGAAAAGTCTTGCGCCGAGAAAATCTACAACCGTGGTTGAGTACATGTGTTTCTTAAGATACGAGTGCTCCAATGCATTTTTTCTTTCCTTTTACTAATTTACCTTGAAAATCCCGCACGTCCACTTATTTGTGGACGGAGGGAGTATCACGCCAAGAGGAAGTAGGACAATAGTGGGCGCTTATAGCCCGCCTACGTGGTACTTTTGCCAGCTGTTGGCTCTTCTATTGTTCTTGCTCTAAAGAAACCCCGATTGTGAAAGGCCAAGGCGTACTTCTTTTGGTCACGCAAAATTCAAAATACTGCCATGGACATTGAATTGACATGACAACACATAGCTTGGGATGTCCAAATTTGCACGTTAGACCAGTGACTTGTTCTTCACCTTTTCAGAGGGAACAGTGACTTTTTATTATGGGTCTATACACTTTCCAAGAAACAGGAGGAGATGCTGTAGAGTGTAGAGGAGCGAAGTCAAGCGCCCCGCCCCCACCTGCCCTATTTCGGTTCACCTCCATCGTCTACCTCCGCCCCCGCCCGCACCAATCGACCACCTTCCATAGCACGCGCCAGTGCCGCCGCCATGCAGCTTTAGAATCAATTCCACCGCCCAGTTTGAGAGCCTCCGTTCTTCATCTTCCCCGCCACCTGCCGCCATCGAACCCAAATTAAACTCCAATCAGTTGAACCCAAACCTCATAGACCCACCCCCTGCCCTGCGATGGCGGCATCGAACAAGGAAAATGATGACTCTGAACTGTTTCAGAAGGTCTTTTCCGAAGGTCCCCTTGAAGAACTCGTAACAAGATGCGACGTCATCACCGCCGCGAGCCTCGTCGGTTCGTCCAAACTATTTTTCGACTCTGCAAATGATAGTGCAACTCTATCTTTTTCTCTCCCGTTTGGCCTCCCATGTGTTCTTCATTCTCACCCGACGAAGGTAGCACGGGATTGCAAGCTGACGCCGCTGGACAGGTTCTCCTCCGACGCTGTGATGCCAGACGGTACGGGTAAGCAGTGGGTAGGTGCCAATGGAGATTGGGTTGCCATGGTTGACACTGGCTTTCCTGCTTGCAAATGGAAACTTGTCAACGTCTACACTCGCCGTGAAATTCCTCTCCCTGTGCCGTTTGAAACCACCCACATTCCAAATATATACCACCACAACCTTCGTGCTATTATATTTCACAAGATATATATTTGCCAAGTTCCCACAGCTGCTGGGGGGTACAAAAATTTCTCTCTTGTTGCTGTTTTTGACATCAGAGTTGCCCTCCTTTGCGGCGAAGATTCTGGATGGACAGTTCTTACAGAGCCCAAGTCCCACATCTTTTACAATTACAGCGATGCAATTCTCCACAATGGGCTTGTGTTTGCCACAACTCATACTGGCACTGTTCACGCATGGAATCCTCAGCAAGCTGGTAATTTTCCTCCGGACGTAGTGTATGATGAGCTTCATTATTCATGGCTGTAAAGATAATTTTAATGCACAAACTTATTAATTTTCGAACCTGACTGATCTGACTTGGAGGCTTGGGGCATATTTGCTTCGGATGAAATTTCATTGGTATTTAGACTTTTTATTCGAGATGATTACCATAGAAAAATTTGAGGATTGTATAATTAGGAGTTTTATTCTCAGATTGAATTATGTTGGATTTTGACCTCTACTTGAACTTCTTGAAATGAATCCTTTGGTTTCCCATGTGATGTACTCAAATACACCAATATGCTGTATTATTGAATGGAAATGCCATTATATCATCCCATCTGAATCCTAATGCGTTTTCCCAATTCTTACGTTTTCAGATTTGTGCAAACCAAACATACCCTTCTTAACAGTAATTTCGTTTTCAAGCAGGTCCTCCGCTGATCGTAGAGCCACCGCCCATTGTGTTTGAATGGCGGTGTGCACTTGATGATGCTCTTGGCCATGATCACGAGGTCGATTATGGCATGTGGTGGTTAGCAAGATCTATAGATGGTTCTAGACTTCTTCTGATCCATACACTGGGCATTGCTGATGAAAGGGAATATTCCTGTAAAGTTTGCCATACTGCTTCTGATCGTCGTGTTCATCATGGTCGCACTGTTGGCAACTATGCTTCTGGGTTTGGTTGCCTGGTGTTCACGAAGGACACTAGTAAGTTAAATGAAGGTATTCCATGGGAAAAGATTGATGACCTTGGAGAATATTCTCTTTTCCTTGGAGTGAACTATCCGATTATGCTGCCATTAGGCGGTGCAGATGTTGTCCCAGGATGTCTGACGAGAAGAAATTGTGTGTACACCTTGCCGAATGAAGCATGGCTTCGCAATTCGCAGCTGCCTGAAATATGCCGATTCAGTCTGAATCGTGAAGATTGCGCCGTTGGTTTCCAAACCAACGCCTTGGAGAAAACATGCAAAACAAAAAAAGATAGGTACCTGGTAAAGACACCGCTTTGGTTCATCCCAAACTTCGCCAACGCCCCGGATTGGAACAAGTGTGATGTTTAATTCTGAAACAGGGCCTGCAGCCATTGTAGCTACTGATAGTATGTAATTTCATAGCTAATGAACGAGGCAATTGTGGTCTACTAATTACAACTGTTTTGTAAAGAGGTGGTCTATAAGTATACCCCTCTCTTCATTGATGCATTTGTGGTCTACATGATGGTACTCTTAAATATATGGGTGTGGCTCCTCAACACATAATGTGGGGGTATTATTGTGTTAAAGTTGAAGGCTTGATCAACTATAGGTTCACTTCTCTAGTTACATTACTAGGTACTCCGGTTGGCTATGTTGTGATGAACACATTGTGTTCTGTTGTTCGGTGAAGACAAAAGTAGAACTATGGTATGCTTATGTTTAAGAGCAAGCGAGGGTTTAGCTTGAGATGTTAAAATTCAGATTTGAACTATTTTTTGATATGGAAATTTGAAATATATATGGTACTGTATATGATTATGTATAACAACAAGCGACGAAAGGGCTGATGCTCCTATTCCTTGTCGGCGGGAGGACTATGTGTGCGGCGACTTGAGCCAAATTAGAAGGCCATAGCTATGTTGATTGGTCCTTGAAGTTGGAGGGGCTAGGATTTCGGATGAGCGGAGTGGGGGAAGTTGTTGCTCATGGAACATAAGTCCTTAAAATAGTAATGTTAGTATATAGGAGTACAAGGTATATACTTGTACTATTTTAGTACTATAATAAGTATATCGGGTTCATCAAAAAGAATTATCTCGGGTTCACAACCACGTGGGGTCAAGGTGAGGGAAAGTTGGTCAATACCTCTTACCGCTATATCCCCGCCCCAAGTTCTAATGCGCAAGTGCTGTTATTTTTTTAAAGGGAAATAGTGGTTCCTCTCCCCCGGAAACATGCCCCGCATCTCCACCTCCTAGTATCGTAGTACTACTACTGCATCTTCTCCAAAAAAAACCCTCTTCTGTCTCTTTCTCCCGTTCACCCCTCTCTCCCTTGCATTAGATTACCGACTCCAATGAAGCAGAAGCGTAAGGTTGAGGAGATTCCTGATTGCTACCACCAGTCCATGGGGTGGGGCAACCTCCACTACCCACTGGTGGAGAACATAGCCGAGCGGGCGGATATCCTCAGCACTGGTCGCCTCGCTCGAGGCATGATCGGCATGCGGCATGCCATCCGCGGAGCGCATAAGGTTCCGTTCGGTTTACCGAGCCTGCTCCACTGCGACCCCGAGACATGGCCAGACGACCGCGACAATACTGTAAGAGTATTTATTTATTTACTCATCTCGTTTCAGCTTGTGTTTTTTCAATCAACTTTTCTTATTGCCAAACATCATGCATGAATTTAGACTCAACATCATCACCTGATTTGGGAGTACTGTAAGGTTTGCTGCCTTCACTATGCACATGTACTCTTCGGAATTGCTTTATTTATCCATTACATCTGTGCTTCAGTTCTGCACAATCCGCTCTTCATTCTGTCGAATACCTTGCATGCATAGACAATTTTGAAACAAATCCTATTTGCAGGGCATTCACGCGTTGCTGATGCCATTAGACAAGCCGACAGTTCCAGCATTTATCCATACCAAGGAGGAACTGGATGGACATGGACCCATGCACTGGGTGGGTTGTAACGGCGACTGGGTGGCATTTGTCCAGCAGGACGGGCACTTGACGATCCGCAACATATACATATCAGATACTATTATACCTCTTCCATCTCTGCAAGATGCAGGAATTTCTTTGGGCCCTACTAGTGAATGGTGGCATGGCAGCCCACCATTCCTGTTCAAATACAAAATAGATAAAAGTTTGGAACTGCTCAAAGTACGGATCGTCAAGAGGCCGTACAAAGATGATCTAGCAGGGCCATGGCATTACGAGGTAATCGTTGTATTTGACGAATTGATCGCTATCCTACAAGCGCCCCTAGAAAAGGAGTGGAATATCCTGAGAAACCCTGAATTCTTTGATAGAAACAGCTATGTCGATGCCATGGGCATTCCTGGATATGGTACAAGTTCACACCTACATCGTGTATACGCAGTTACATATCCGTATGGAGATGTTCTGGTTTGGGAACCATATACCTGTGGTGAGTCTTTGTTTTATGTCTTAACTAGTAAATGGCATGCTGCACACGTCTCCAACGTATCGATAATTTCTTGTGTTCCATGCCACATTATTGATGTTATCTACATGTTTTATGCACACTTTATGTCATATTCGTGCATTTTCTGGAACTAACCTATTAACAAGATGCCGAAGTGCCAGTTGCTGTTTTCTGCTGTTTTTGGTTTCAGAAATCCTAGTAAAGAAATATTCTCGGAATTGGACGAAATAAAAGCCCAGAGGCCTATTTTCTCACGAAGCTTCCAGAAGACCGAAGACGAGACGAAGAGGGGCCACGGGGGAGCCAAACCCTAGGGGGGGCCCCCCCTTGGCCGCGCGGCCCTGTGGTGTGGGCCCCCGTGCCGCCTCTTGACTTGCCCTTCCGCCTACAAATAGCCTCCGTGACGAAACCCCGTACCGAGAGCCACGATACGGAAAACATTGAGACGCCGCGCCGCCGATCCCATCTCGGGGATCCTGGAGATCCGGCACCCTGCCGGAGAGGGGAATCATCTCCCGGAGGACTCTACACCGCCATGGTCGCCTCCGGAGTGATGAGTGAGTAGTCTACCCCTGGACTATGGGTCCATAGCAGTAGCTAGATGGTTGTCTTCTCCCCATTGTGCTATCATTGTCGGATCTTGTGAGCTGCCTATCATGATCAAGATCATCTATATGTAATTCTATATGTTGCGTTTGTTGGGATCCGATGAATAGAGAATACTTGTTATGTTGATTATCAAAGTTATGCTTATGTGTTGTTTATGATCTTGCATGCTCTCCGTTATTAGTAGATGCTCTGGCCAAGTAGATGCTTTTAACTCCAAGAGGGAGTACTTATGCTCGATAGTGGGTTCATGCCTGCATTGACACCTGGGACAGTGACAGAAAGTTCTAAGGTTGTGTTGTGCTGTTGCCACTAGGGATAAAACATTGATGCTATGTCTAAGGATGTAGTTGTTGATTACATTACGCACCATACTTAATGCAATTGTCTGTTGCTTTGCAACTTAATACTGGAGGGGGTTCGGATGATAACCTGAAGGTGGACTTTTTAGGCATAGATGCAGTTGGATGGCGGTCTATGTACTTTGTCGTAATGCCCAATTAAATCTCACTATACTCATCATGATATGTATGTGCATTGTCATGCTCTCTTTATTTGTCAATTGCCCAACTGTAATTTGTTCACCCAACATGCTGTTCGTCTTATGGGAGAGACACCTCTAGTGAACTGTGGACCCCGGTCCAATTCTCTTTACTGAAATACAATCTACTGCAATACTTGTTCTACTGTTTTTCGCAAACAATCATCTTCCACACAATACGGTTAATCCTTTGTTACAGCAAGCCGGTGAGATTGACAACCTCACTGTTTCGTTGGGGCAAAGTAGCTTGGTTGTGTTGTGCAGGTTCCACGTTGGCGCCGGAATCTCTGGTGTTGCGCCGCACTACATCTCGCCGCCATCAACCTTCAACGTGCTTCTTGGCTCCTCCTGGTTCGATAAACCTTGGTTTCTTTCTGAGGGAAAACTTGCTGCTGTGCTCATCATACCTTCCTCTTGGGGTTGCCCAACGAACGTGTGAAATACACGCCATCAAGCATATTTTCTGGCGCCGTTGCCGGGGAGATCAAGACACGCTGCAAGGGGAGTCTCCACTTCTCAATCTCTTTACTTTGTTTTTGTCTTGCTTTATTTTATTTACTACTTTGTTTGCTGCACTAAATCAAAATACAAAAAATTAGTTGCTAGTTTTACTTTATTTGCTATCTTGTTTGCTATATCGAAAACACAAAAAAATTAGTTTACTTGCATTTACTTTATCTAGTTTGCTTTATTTACTACTGCTAAAATGAGTAATCCTGAAGTTGAAGTTCGTTCATTTAAGCAACAAGGGGGAGAATGTTTAAAAGATGCTTGGTATAGAATTAGTGATGCCCATAATAGGTGCACTAAGAAACACTCCACCACTATCCTACTCAGGAATTTTTATGTTGGTATCTCTAGCTGGAATAGATATGTTCTTGATTGTCTCGCGGGAGGTAACTTCCTAGGCGCTCCCGCTTTAGAAGCTAGTTGCATTATTGAGAGTTTATTTGGAACACCACCTGTTAATGAAACTAAAATTGAAACCTCCCTTGAGGATGTTATGAAAAAATTGGAAACCATAGAGAAAAATTGTAGTGTTGAAACTAAATTGGAAATATTACTTGATAATACTGATAAACTTGATAAAATCCTAGGAGGAATTAATGAAAGAATTGCTACTCTAGAAACTTGTGCTATCCATGATAATCAAACCCATAGAATTGGTAAACTTGAAGAAGCTATGGGAAAATTGGGTTCAACTTTTTCTTCTCTTAAATTTAATGAGAAAGCTTATGTGGGTAAGGAGCAAAAATTCATGTATGTCTCTAAGGTGCCTAAACCAAAGAATTATTATAGGCCTAAAATTGATAAAACTCCCAACACCCCTGGTAATGATGTTGATGCTTCATCTCTCGATGTTACTTGATACACACTTTCTGCGCCTAGCTGAAAGGCGTTAAAGAAAAGCGCTTATGGGAGACAACCCATGTTTTTACCTACAGTACTTTATTTTTATTTTGTGTCTTGGAAGTTGTTTACTACTGTAGCAACCTCTCCTTATCTTAGTTTTGAGTTTTGTTGTGCCAAGTTAAGCCGTTGATAGAAAAGTAAGTACTAGATTTGGATTACTGCGCAGTTCCAGATTTCTTTGCTGTCACGAATCTGAGCCCACTGCCCTGCAGGAAGCTCAGAAAATTATGCCAATTTACGTGCATGATCCTCAGATATGTACGCAACTTTCATTCAATTTGAGCATTTTCATTTGAGCAAGTCTGGTGCCATTTTAAAATTCGTCAATACGAACTGTTCTGTTTTGACAGATTCTGCCTTTTATTTCGCATTGCCTCTTTCGCTATGTTGGATGAATTTCTTTGATCCACTAATGTCCAGTAGCATTATGCAATGTCCAGAAGTGTTAAGAATGATTGTGTCACCTCTGAATATGTCAATTTATATTGTGCACTAACCCTCTAATGAGTTGTTTCGAGTTTGGTGTGGAGGAAGTTTTCAAGGATCAAGAGAGGAGTATGATGCAACATGATCAAGGAGAGTGAAAGCTCTAAGCTTGGGGATGCACCCGGTGGTTCACCCCTGCATATATCAAGAAGACTCAAGCGTCTAAGCTTGGGGATGCCCAAGGCATCCCCTTCTTCATCAACAAATTATCAGGTTCCTCCCCTGAAACTACATTTTTATTCGGCCACATCTTATGTGCTTTTTCTTGGAGCGTCGTTTTGTTTTTGTTTTTGTTTTGTTTGAATAAAATGGATCCTAGCATTCACTTTATGGGAGAGATACACACTCCGCTGTAGCATATGGACAAATATGTCCTTGGTTTCTACTCATAGTATTCATGGCGAAGTTTCTCCTTCGTTAAATTGTTATATGGTTGGAATTGGAAAATGATACATGTAGTAATTGCTATAAATGTTTTGGGTAATGTGATACTTGGCAATTGTTGTGCTCATGTTTAAGCTCTTGCATCATATGCTTTGCACCCATTAATGAAGAAATACATAGAGCATGCTAAAATTTGGTTTGCATATTTGGTTTCTCTAAGGTCTAGATAATTTCTAGTTTTGAGTTTGAACAACAAGGAAGACGGTATAGAGTATTATAATGCTTTCAATATGTCTTTTATGTGAGTTTTGCTGTACCGTTCATCCTTGTGTTTGCCTCAAATAACCTTGCTAGCCTAAACCTTGTATCGAGAGGGAATACTTCTCATGCATCCAAAATACTTGAGCCAACCACTATGCCATTTGTGTCCACCATACCTACCTACTACATGGTATTTTCCAGCCATTCCAAAGTAAATTGCTTGAGTGCTACCTTTAAAATTCCATCATTCACCTTTGCAATATATAGCTCATGGGACAAATAGCTTAAAAACTATTGTGGTATTGAATATGTAATTATGCACTTTATCTCTTATTAAGTTGCTTGTTGTGCGATAACCATGTTTACTGGGGAACGCCATCAACTCATTGTTGAATTTCATGTGAGTTGCTATGCATGTTCGTCTTGTCTGAAGTAAGGGCGATCTACACTGAGTTGAATGGTTTGAGCATGCATATTGTGAGAGAAGAACATTGGGCCGCTAACTAAAGCCATGTTCCATGGTGGAAGTTTCAGTTTTGGACAAACATCCTCAAATCTCTAATGAGAAAAGAATTAATTGTTGTTGAATGCTTAAAGCATTAAAAGAGGAGTCCATTATCTGTTGTCTATGTTGTCCCGGTATGGATGTCTAAGTTGAGAATAATCAAAAGCGAGAAATCCAAATGCGAGCTTTCTCCTTAGACCTTTGTACAGGCGGCATAGAGGTACCCCTTTGTGATACTTGGTTAAAGCATATGTATTGCGGTGATAATCCAGGTAGTCCAAGCTAATTAGGACAAGGTGCGAGCACTATTAGTACACTATGCATGAGGCTTGCAACTTATAAGATATAATTTACATGATGCATATGCTTTATTACTACCGTTGACAAAATTGTTTCATGTTTTCAAAATCAAAGCTCTAGCACAAATATAGCAATCGATGCTTTTCCTCTATGAGGACCATTCTTTTTACTTTTATGTTGAGTCAGTTCACCTATTTCTCTCCACCTCAAGAAGCAAACACTTGTGTGAACTGTGCATTGATTCTTACATACTTGCTTATTGCACTTATTATATTACTCTATGTTGACAATATCCATGAGATATACATGTTACAAGTTGAAAGCAACCGCTGAAACTTAATCTTCTTTTGTGTTGCTTCAATACCTTTACTTTGAATTATTGCTTTATGAGTTAACTCTTATGCAAGACTTATTGATGCTTGTCTTGAAGTGCTATTCATGAAAAGTCTTTGCTTTATGATTCACTTGTTTACTCATGTCATACCATTGTTTTGATCGCTGCATTCTCTACATATGCTTTACAAATAGTATGATCAAGTTTATGATGGCATGTCACTCAGAAATTATCTTTGTTATCGTTTTACCTGCTCGGGACGAGCAGAACTAAGCTTGCTGATACGTCTCCAACGTATCGATAATTTCTTGTGTTCCATGCCACATTATTGATGTTATCTACATGTTTTATGCACACTTTATGTCATATTCGTGCATTTTCTGGAACTAACCTATTAACAAGATGCCGAAGTGCCAGTTGCTGTTTTCTGCTGTTTTTGGTTTCAGAAATCCTAGTAAAGAAATATTCTCGGAATTGGACGAAATAAAAGCCCAGAGGCCTATTTTCTCACGAAGCTTCCAGAAGACCGAAGACGAGACGAAGAGGGGCCACGAGCAAACCCTAGGGCGGCGCGGCCCCCCTTGGCCGCGCGGCCCCGTGGTGTGGGCCCCGTGCCGCCTCTTGACTTGCCCTTCCGCCTACAAATAGCCTCCGTGACGAAACCCCCAGTACCGAGAGCCACGATACGGAAAACATTACTGAGACGCCGCCGCCGCCGATCCCATCTCGGGGGATCCTGGAGATCGCCTCGGCACCCTGCCGGAGAGGGGAATCATCTCCCGGAGGACTCTACACCGCCATGGTCGCCTCCGGAGTGATGAGTGAGTAGTCTACCCCTGGACTATGGGTCCATAGCAGTAGCTAGATGGTTGTCTTCTCCCCATTGTGCTATCATTGTCGGATCTTGTGAGCTGCCTATCATGATCAAGATCATCTATATGTAATTCTATATGTTGCGTTTGTTGGGATCCGATGAATAGAGAATACTTGTTATGTTGATTATCAAAGTTATGCTTATGTGTTGTTTATGATCTTGCATGCTCTCCGTTATTAGTAGATGCTCTGGCCAAGTAGATGCTTTTAACTCCAAGAGGGAGTACTTATGCTCGATAGTGGGTTCATGCCTGCATTGACACCTGGGACAGTGACAGAAAGTTCTAAGGTTGTGTTGTGCTGTTGCCACTAGGGATAAAACATTGATGCTATGTCTAAGGATGTAGTTGTTGATTACATTACGCACCATACTTAATGCAATTGTCTGTTGCTTTGCAACTTAATACTGGAGGGGGTTCGGATGATAACCTGAAGGTGGACTTTTTAGGCATAGATGCAGTTGGATGGCGGTCTATGTACTTTGTCGTAATGCCCAATTAAATCTCACTATACTCATCATGATATGTATGTGCATTGTCATGCTCTCTTTATTTGTCAATTGCCCAACTGTAATTTGTTCACCCAACATGTGTTCGTCTTATGGGAGAGACACCTCTAGTGAACTGTGGACCCCGGTCCAATTCTCTTTACTGAAATACAATCTACTGCAATACTTGTTCTACTGTTTTCTCTGCAAACAATCATCTTCCACACAATACGGTTAATCCTTTGTTACAGCAAGCCGGTGAGATTGACAACCTCACGTTGGGGCAAAGTAGCTTGGTTGTGTTGTGCAGGTTCCACGTTGGCGCCGGAATCTCGGTGTTGCGCCGCACTACATCTCGCCGCCATCAACCTTCAACGTGCTTCTTGGCTCCTCCTGGTTCGATAAACCTTGGTTTCTTTCTGAGGGAAAACTTGCTGCTGTGCTCATCATACCTTCCTCTTGGGGTTGCCCAACGAACGTGTGAAATACACGCCATCACGGACCCAGCCCAAAAATCTAGTGGGGGCCTTAGTGAGTGGGAGCCTTATTACTTGGCTAAGTGGGGGCCAAATAGTAAAATAGTAGGCTTCAAACCATATACCTGTGGTGAGTCTTTGTTTTATGTCTTAACTAGTAAATGGCATGCTGCACATGTTGGACCAATTACGATTCGCAATACTGATGTATAAAAGTTGCGTTCTAAATGTTGTTCAAACTTTCAATACAACTAATAATTTGGTTATACCATCAAAATAAGTGTGAGCATACAGTTTATAAATATGAACAAAAATTTGGAACCTTTCTTAATCACTATCAAGTGGGACGTGTGATATCGGTGTGAGACTGCTCTGATTTTTCTTCATAATGGAAACATGACGGTTCTAGAAACACGTGGACACTGGTGTGGTATTTTTTTCACGCGAATACCTCTAATCCCAACCGTTAGATTTTGGACACCAACAGTTGGAATTGCTGCTACATGTCTTGTTAAAAACTGGTGCCTTATAGTAGTAGAAAATAGAAGATAGAAGAGAAGAGATAATTTTCAGTGTAGTTCCTACTTGCTGCATTGTGGTTGATCTTTGTGCATTGCAGGGACACATGCAGCCCCGCGTCTCATTGACGCCCCTGTCATTGAAGATGAAGAAGCAGAAGTGGCTGCAATTTTCGCTCAAATCGAGGGAGATGCTGTCATGGAAGATGATGAAGCAAATGTGGCTCAAGGCGATGGAGGTGCCGATGAAGATAATGATGCTGATGAAGAAGAATTAGAAGAAGAAGAATTAGAAGAAGACGAATTCGATGATGAAGAATTAGATGATGATGGTGATAATCATAATTATGAAGATGAAGATGTATTTCTTGGATTTTCTGACCAGCGCACTTGGTTCCTGGCACCAATGAGAGCAGAGTCCATTACTGGTGAATCTGATCTCGCGTGGATTCAGGTTAAAGGTTATCGGCCCATCCTCGGTCCTCCAATATTACATATGGGTAACAAGCTGAGGTCTTATCCTTTGGTACGGTGCTACGTTTTCTTGAGATCTGCCCATACCTTGGACCCTGTAGAAGAGGCAAGGTGGGAAAGATTGAACAATTTGAAGGGGCGTTCTTTATTTCTTGGACTCAATCACCCAATTTTCATGCTACCCCCGCCAATCGACGCAGAGGCTGCAGAACCAGATTTCCAATTGTTCAAACCTGACTGTGTCTTTGCTACCCACAATCGCGCCCGTGATACATGGATACGTCCAAGGCCAAATTGGTGCAGAATGCACGTCAATGGAGGTCCTGCCATAGGCTCAAGATTGCAGTACAAAAAAGAGAAGATTGAACATAGAGCCGAAGCACCCATGTGGTTCGTCCCAACACTTCCACCTGTTTTTCCTTGAGAAATAAGAGACAGATGGTGACCTTATTTTATAGAGAAAACATAGTGTTCGTGAACTTAACCTCATGAACATTCGCTGTTCGGTTTTTGCTGAAATCAAAATTTTGCAGAGATGAAGATCTTTGTTTGAATCCCGTGCTGAACATATTTTTCACAAATTAGCTACCCGTATTGTGATGAATACATGCTGGTTTGTTGTTTGGTGCAGTAGCAGACATGAAGATCTTTGTCCTGAATACCACAATGGACATCTTTTTTTCTTCAAAAATTAGCTAAGCTCACGCTATTAGGCGCAAATGCCTATTAAGAGATTTGGTGCTCTTGGGCACCAGTGCTCCTGCTATTTTAGAAAAAATAAAAATATATTTATTTGTTCAAAAAATTAGAAAAAAAATCATGGAGTAGCTAATGAATTGTCCCATAAACGTGCAAAATTTCAGTTTCAAATACAAAAAATTCTGGGCTACACAAAAGTAACAAACGTGTGGATCTGGGTATGCATATTTCAAATCTCCAAATTTCAACAGATTTTGTCTTTTTTGTGTAGTCTACAATATAAAGAATGTCATATTAAAATTTTACACGCTTGTAGGTTACTTTATTTATTATGTCTACATTCATTTTCAGATTTTTTTGAAACAAATATGTATGATATTTGATTTTTTTTTAAACAGCAGGAGCACTGGTGCCCATTAGCCAAAGACACTTTTCGCAAATGCCTTCAATAAAGGAACGGATGGTGACCTTATTTTATAGAGAAACCATAGTGTTTGTGAACTTAAAGTCATGAACACACGCTGTTCGGTTTTTGGTGAAATCAAAATTTAGCAGAGATGAAGATCTTTGTTTGAATCCCGTGATGAACACATTTTTCCTAAATTAGCTACCAGTATTGTGATGAATACATGCCGGTCTGTTTTTCGGTGGAGTAGCAGACATGCAGGGGATCGAAAGAAACGGCAAAGTAGCCAGAAATCAGGGGTCAAATATAAATTCGAGAAAGGAAACGTTTATTCAACAGTCAGGCTGACATGTGGGACGTATCTTGCAGCCGCGGCCTCAACATTTATCATTCAGAGAGGATGACATGTTGATACGTCCAAATTGCATCACTATTTTATATTATAATTTTCTGTTATTCATTGATATATTTCATATTGGAACACAATACTTATGTTATTTCATCTATTTTGCATGTTTCATGATTATTTGGAGATCGAGCACCGGAGCCAGGATTCTGCTGGAAAAAGCACCGTCAGAATGCAATATTTCGGAAGATCAACTGTGTGGAAGGGAGTTTTACCAAAAATCCTATTTTTCCAGATGACGAAGGAAGCCAGAAGGAGGGGCCAGGAGGACCCAGGGTGGGCCCCACACCATAGGGCGGCGCGGCCCATGCCCTGGCCGCGCCGCCATGTGGTCTGGGGGCCACGACCCTTTCGCCTCCTTTTCTTCGCGAAACCCTTCGTCCCGAAGACCTAAGCCACAGAGGAATCCTCACGAAGGGTTACAGCCGCCTCTGCGGGGCGGAGAACACCAGAGAGAAAGAGCTCTCCGGCGGGCAGGAATCCGCCGGGGAAATTCCCTCCCGGAGGGGGAAATCGACGCCATCGTCACCGCCATCGAGCTGGACATCATCTCCATCACCATAATCATTGATGAGGACATCCCTACCTCACTACTACCTCCGTCATTAGCAAATGAAGATGAACCTGCTGTGAAGCTCAAGTCCAATGAAGTTCGGATTGGACCAATTACAAGAGCTCGTGCGAAGCTACTTAAACAACAGGTGAACTTGTTTCTAAACGGTACTTTGATTGATGAGAACTTTATACTGCCTAAGTCCTATTACTTATGTATCATCAGGTATCAAGAGGAGACATGCATCGCACGAGGAGAGGAGCAGCTGGACGTGAAGACGGACATCAAGAAGGCCGTGAAGCTGGACATGGAGCTGGACATGAAGATATCTCATGGACGCGCGAGGGAGGAGCGGGAGGAATGCGCGAGAGGAGAAGAAGAAGTCCAGGCCGGTCCAGAACCCGGTCAGACCGGCCCCCTGACCGGCCGCCCGGTCCCTGGCCCGGTCGACCGGTCGCCAACCGGCCACCAACCGGAGAAATTTATCGTACCGAGCGAGACCGGAAAAGTTTCCCGGTTTCCGACCGGTCGACCGGACCCCGACCGGACCGCCGGTCCACAGCCCGGTTGACCGGACCACAGACCGGATCGCCCGGTCCACACCCGGTCGACCGGATTCCAGACCGGACCAGTCCGAGTCTGTCTCGACCAGATCTATTCTGGGTCGGTTATTTTTGTATCTTTTCGACCAGAACTCGTCCCGGACACCTATATAAGTGCCCAGGACGCCCCCTAGCTGCTTTAGACCACGTTTAAGATAAACCCTAGTTCTTAGTTGTTTGCTCTGCAAAACTATTGAATTCCCTACACCATATTGCTTGGATATTGTGTAGATCCTGTTTAAGTCTTGTGTGATCTGCTGTTCCATTGGGAATTAGACGGTTGCAACTTACCGCTTCGTGGTCGGCGGCTACGTGCGCAAGTGTGTGGAGTTGCGAATATCTTGCAGGGTTGAGAGCTGTTGCATTGGCGACAGGGACCAATCGAGAGATCTCGTTGCGTCATACAAGTTATCATCCACTACATCGTCGTGTTTCTCCGCTGCCATCACCCCGTGATCATCATCACCACCGTTGCTTACTGAGAAGATCGGGCCACCCCATATCATCTTGGTATCAGATTTCCAGTTTTCCTCGGTAAGCCATCCACAATCCACCCCATAGTTGAGTTGTGAGTGTTTTCCTATCCAGAAAAAGCCAAAAAAAAATTAGGGTTAGGGTTTGCCATAGCCTTAGATTGCACTAATTTCGAGTTTTAGTTGCTTTTCGTAGTTGTTTTTGCGTATCTTTATCTTTCTTCTAGTAGAATTGTTAGGGTTTGTGTTTTCTCTATCATCTAGTTTATCATATTGTGTCAGTTTTGTTACTCCGAGTCCACATAGCGTACAGTGTGCTTGTTCCCAACCATAGACACAGCCTATCGATATAAAGTGACTAGGAACTTCCCCAGAAGAGACTAGTTTTACCGCTCGACAGGCTGCTCGTTAGGGTTTTGGTGCTTTGCAATTTCTGTTGGCCGTGTTATCAAGGAGTTGAGTCAAAAAAAAAGCAAAAAGAGCTACATAGCTGCGTGTGTTATACAAAAAGAAAAATAAAAAAGAAAAGTGTTGTGCTAGTTGAATCAAGTGAAGGCCTAAGTTTACTTTACTGCACCCGTAGTTGAGCAATCTTGTGCCTGTCTCGTTGAGCTTTGCTAGCGTCTCTCTAGTGCATTGCAACCTTTTCCTCCATATAGTTGCATTGCCCCATTATATCGCCTTGTGTGAGTATCATTGGTTGTCTACGGTCAGCGCTAGAGCTTGTTATTGGTGCAAATAGGTAGCCTACCTACAGCCCCACATATATCCTGCTTTGTCGTGTGATTGTTCTTATACCCTTGATATTCGCTTCGCTACATCCGTGCACTAGTTGTTCCTACAAGTGGTAAGCAACACTAATTTACTTTGGAACGGTAAGATTTCCTTTTCTTATCAGTTTTGAGTGAGTTGTGAGAGTACCACCATATATTTTTGATTTAGTGCACTAACCTACTAATCATGTCTGCTAGTGATAATAAGATTGTTAACCAGGAAAACAAGAATTCGGCAGATATCATCACATGGAGGGAGTATGAAGCTCTTCGTAACGAGATGCGACGTGAATTCCGCACTAAGGATGATGAGCTTAAGGGTACAGTTGACGAGATCAAACAAACGCTGGATGCTACTAATGTCACCGTCACTGGATTGGCTGATCAAATGACGGATATACAGCGCAATATTGCAGATATGCGCCTCGCTATTGAGAATTTGACTACACAACAACAACAAGACGATGATGAAGATCCTGAGCTTGAAGATGACGCACACAATGCTCGTGGTGCGCCTCGTGGTCATCGTCCGCGTGGTCGGGCTCCACTTGGCCGTAATGGTCGTGGGCAAGATGAAGAAGATGGATTGGGTAAGCCCAAGTTTTCCATACCCAAGTTTGAAGGAGGAGCTGATGTTGAAGAATATCTCACTTGGGAGCTCAAGATTGAGAAGTTATGGAGCTTACATCCCAACTACTCTGAAGATAAGAAGATCAAGCTTGCTTCTTCTGAATTTGATGGTTATGCATTACGTTGGTGGGATTCTTTGATTCGTAACCGCGACGAAGATGGTGCACAGCCTATCCGTACATGGCGTGCTATGAAGGAGGTTATGACTTCTCGTTTTGTGCCTACAAATTACATGCGGAATATATTTGATAAGCTAACACTATTGAGGCAAGGTGTGAAGACTGTTGATGAGTACTACATGGAGATGGAGATGCTTATGCAGCGTGGTCGTGTCCGTGAGTCTCTAGAGATGACAATGCAGCGTTTTCTCAATGGATTGAAGTATGATGTTAAAGGCATTGTTCGTCATTACACCTACACCGATATGAATCAATTGTTACATCATGCAAGAGAAGCTGAATCACAGTTGGCTGAAGAAGCAAAGGTTAAAGGACGTGCTACGGGAGCTGGGCGTTTTACACCCCGCGCGCCCTCTACGGCGCCGGCGCCTTCGACGCGCTCCGTTCCTTACTCTACTCCGCCTAGCAAACCGGTCTCCAATGTATCTAATGCAAAGAAGTCCGAATCTGCGGCAAGTACGAGTGGTTCTGGTGTGTCTACAACGCGCAACCGCGATATGCTTTGCCATACATGTGGTGGCAAGGGTCACTTCAAGAGAGATTGTCCTAACCGCAAAGTCATGTTTATCAATGAGGACAATGAGTATGAGACTGGAGATGATGTTGATCCAAATGCTCCAGACGATGATGACTATGACACTGATGGTGAAGATGCATATCCTTCTGATGCTCGTACCATTGTTGTGTCGCAGCGTGCTCTTAATGTGTTGCCTAGTGCATCTACTCAGCGCTGCAATTTGTTCCAAACCAAAGCTTTGGTTGGTCCTGACAAGGCTTGCAAGGTCATTATTGATGGCGGGAGTTGCCGCAATTTAGCAAGCAAGGAGTTATGTACCAAGCTGAAGTTGAAGTACCTACCGCACCCGCATCCATATTATATTCAGTGGTTGAGCGACAATGGTGAGATGAAGGTAAACCATATGGTGCGTGTTGAGTTTGAGATTGGACCGTATAAGGATTGCATTGATTTTGATGTGGTTCCTATGACGGTTTGTCACCTCTTATTGGGTCGGCCTTGGCTCTATGACCGTTCTGTGCAACACAATGGCCGCGCCAATACATATCACTTGGAGTACAAGGGCAAGAAAATTAACTTACAGCCTATGTCACCACAACAGATTGTCAATGAGTCTCGTCAGAAGATTGAAGTGAATTTGGAGGATGCACCTCTAGATAGGCGAGAGAATTGTAATGTCGTGAGTGATATAACGAAAAGTGAGAGAGTGAATTCCTTAGTTTCATTAGCCACCAAAGAAGACATGAGAGAATTTAGTGAGGATCCTACGGCCATGCCTCTTGTGCTTTTGTACAGGGGTACGGTTTTGGTTTCTAACGACATGACCCCTCTTCCTCTTGGTGTTTCTAGTGTTTTGCAGGAATTCGGCGACGTGTTTCCGGAGGAGGTACCCGCAGGACTACCACCATTGCGAGGTATTGAGCATCAAATTGACTTGATTCCCGGAGCATCGCTGCCCAATAGGGCGCCATATCGCACTAATCCCGAAGAGACGAAGGAGATACAGAAGCAAGTACAAGCGCTACTCGACAAAGGTTATATCCGCATAAGCCTTAGTCCTTGTGCTGTTCCTGTTATTCTTGTTCCTAAGAAAGATGGTACTTGGCGTATGTGCGTAGATTGTAGAGCTATAAACAACATTACTATTCGATATCGTCATCCTATTCCCCGTTTAGAGGATATGCTAGATGAATTGAGTGGTGCTGCTGTGTTCTCTAAAATTGATTTGCGTAGTGGTTATCATCAAATTAGGATGAAAGAAGGGGATGAGTGGAAAACAGCCTTTAAAACAAAATTTGGTTTATATGAGTGGTTAGTAATGCCTTTTGGGTTAACTAATGCACCTAGCACTTTCATGAGACTAATGAACCATGTTTTGCGTGATTTTATTGGCAAGTTTGTGGTTGTGTATTTTGATGACATATTAATCTACAGCCGCAATGAATCTGATCATACTATACATATTCGACATGTTTTGCAAGTGTTGCGTGATAATAAACTCTATGGTAATCTTGAGAAGTGCACATTTTGCAAAGATAAGGTCATATTTCTGGGTTATGTTGTCTCTAAGCATGGAGTAGAAGTAGATGTGTCTAAAATTGAAGCTATTCAAAATTGGCCTACTCCCATGAATGTGAGTCAAGTTAGAAGTTTTCATGGTCTAGCTGGGTTTTATCGCCGTTTTGTGCCCAATTTTTCTACTATTGCTGCACCTTTGAATGAATTGACTAAAAAGGGTGTTGTCTTTGAGTGGGGCGTTGCCCAAGATCATGCTTTTGATGAACTGAAACGATTGTTAACTTCTGCACCGTTGCTTGCACTTCCTGATTTCAATAAGCAATTTGAGATTGAATGTGATGCTAGTGGTATTGGAATTGGTGGTGTGTTGATGCAAGAGGGTCGCCCAATTGCATATTTTTCTGAGAAATTATCTGGTGCTAAGTTGAACTATCCTATATATGATAAAGAATTGTATGCTTTAATTAGAGTTCTTGAGGTTTGGCAACATTATTTGTGGCCAAAAGAATTTATCATACATTCTGATCATGAAGCTTTAAAATACCTGAAAGCCCAATCTACTTTGCATAAGCGTCTAGCTAAGTGGGTTGAGTTCATTGAGTCTTTTCCATACATTATTAAACATAAGAAGGGAAAAGATAACATTGTTGCTGATGCTCTATCTAGGAAGAATATGCTATTAACTCAACTTGATGTTAAAATTCCTGGTTTAGAGATACTATGTGATTTGTATGCTACTGATCATGATTTTGCTG
This sequence comes from Lolium multiflorum, assembly GCA_030979885.1. NCBI lineage: Eukaryota > Viridiplantae > Streptophyta > Magnoliopsida > Poales > Poaceae > Lolium > Lolium multiflorum. Next base: position 110,969,504 of record CM061749.1, read on the forward strand.
AACCATATCGCTTATGTGCTCTTGGTAAAGCATGGGAAAAATATCACATACATGATGGGTTCTTGTTTAGAGCTAACAAACTATGTGTTCCAGAATCGTCTGTGCGTTTGCTCTTATTGCAGGAATCACATGCTGGAGGTTTGATGGGTCACTTTGGGCGTGAGAAGACGCTACTCATGCTCGCTGATCACTTTTATTGGCCAAAGATGAGGCGGGACGTGGACAGGTATGTGAAGAGGTGCATTACTTGCAACAAGTCCAAGTCCAAGCTGAAGCCTCACGGTTTGTATACTCCGTTACCGGCACCTACTACACCATGGGAGGATATAAGTATGGATTTTGTGTTGGGTTTGCCGCGTACTAAAAGAGGCCATGATTCTATATTTGTGGTAGTGGACAGATTTTCTAAAATGTCACACTTTATTGCCTGCCACAAAAGCGACGATGCGTCGCATATTGCTAACCTGTTTTTCAGGGAGATTGTTCGACTACATGGAGTCCCGAAGACTATTGTTTCTGATCGTGATGTGAAGTTCATGAGCTACTTCTGGAAGACACTTTGGGGAAAGCTGGGGACAAAGCTACTGTTCAGTACTACTTGTCATCCTCAAACTGATGGTCAAACTGAGGTGGTGAATCGAACCTTGTCACAACTGTTGAGATCCATGATCAAGAAGAACCTGAAGGAGTGGGAAGAGTGTTTGCCGCATGTGGAGTTTGCTTACAACAGGGCGGTACATTCTACCACGGAGCTGTGTCCTTTTGAGGTGGTGTATGGTTTCAAACCCATTACTCCACTTGACTTGTTGCCTTTGCCCATACATGAGAGAGTTAATATGGAGGCATCCAAGAGGGCAGATTTTGTGCGTAAGATCCATGTGAAGACTAAAGAGTTGATCGAGAAGAAAGGCAAGAGCAATGCTGCAAGGATGAACAAGAAGCGCAAAGAGATGTTGTTCAAGCCTGGTGATTTGGTCTGGGTACATTTTCGCAAGGATAGGTTCCCGAAGCTGCGGAAGTCTAAGTTGAAGCCGCGTGGTGCTGGTCCTTACAAAGTGCTTGCCAAGATCAATGATAATGCATACTCGATAGATCTTCCAGTTGATGAGTTTGGTGTCAGTAATTCTTTCAATGTTGCTGATTTGACACCATATGACGGAGAAGACCTTGGAGCGTCGGGGTCGACGCCTTTTGAAGGGGGGAGATGATGAGGACATCCCTACCTCACTACTACCTCCGTCATTAGCAAATGAAGATGAACCTGCTGTGAAGCTCAAGTCCAATGAAGTTCGGATTGGACCAATTACAAGAGCTCGTGCGAAGCTACTTAAACAACAGGTGAACTTGTTTCTAAACGGTACTTTGATTGATGAGAACTTTATACTGCCTAAGTCCTATTACTTATGTATCATCAGGTATCAAGAGGAGACAAGCATCGCACGAGGAGAGGAGCAGCTGGACATGAAGACGGACGTCAAGATGGCCGTGAAGCTGGACATGGAGCTGGACATGAAGATATCTCATGGACGCGCGAGGGAGGAGCGGGAGGAATGCGCGAGAGGAGAAGAAGAAGTCCAGGCCGGTCCAGAACCCGGTCCGACCGGCCCCCAGACCGGCCAGCCCGGTCCCTGGCCCGGTCGACCGGTCGTAAACCGGCCACCAACCGGAGGAAATTTATCGTACCGGGGCGAGACCGGAAACTTCGCAGTTTCCCGGTTTCCGACCGGTTGACCGGACCGACCGGACCGCCCGGTCCACAGCCCGGTTGACCGGACCACAGACCGGATCGCCCGGTCCACAGCCCGGTCGACCGGATTCCAGACCGGACCAGTCCGAGTCTGTCTCGACCAGATCTATTCTGGGTCGGTTATTTTTGTATCTTTTCGACCAGAACTCGTCCCGGACACCTATATAAGTGCCCAGGACGCCCCCTAGCTGCTTTAGACCACGTTTAAGATAAACCCTAGTTCTTAGTTGTTTGCTCTGCAAAACTATTGAATTCCCTACACCATATTGCTTGGATATTGTGTAGATCCTGTTTAAGTCTTGTGTGATCTGCTGTTCCATTGGGAATTAGACGGTTGCAACTTACCGCTTCGTGGTCGGCGGCTACGTGCGCAAGTGTGTGGAGTTGCGAATATCTTGCAGGGTTGAGAGCTGTTGCATTGGCGACAGGGACCAATCGAGAGATCTCGTTGCGTCATACAAGTTATCATCCACTACATCGTCGTGTTTCTCCGCTGCCATCATCCCGTGATCATCATCACCACCGTTGCTTACTGAGAAGATCGGGCCACCCCATATCATCATCATCTCCACCATCATCACCGCCATCTCCTCCGCAGCACCTCGTCACCGCCGTAGCAATTTGGGTTTGATCTTGATTGTTTGATAGGGGAAACTCTCCCGGTATCTATTCATACTTGTTGTTGATGCTATTGAGTGAAACCATTGAACCAAGTTCATGTTCAGATTGTTATTCATCATCATATCACCTCTGATCATGTTCCATATGATGTCTCGTGAGTAGTTCGTTTAGTTCTTGAGGACATGGGTGAAGTCTAAATGTTAGTAGTGAACTATGGTTGAGTAATATTCAATGTTATGATATTTAAGTTGTGGTGTTATTCTTCTAGTGGTGTCGTGTGAACGTCGACTACACGACACTTCACCATTTATGGGCCTAGGGGAATGCATCTTGTACTCGTTTGCTAATTGCGGGGTTGCCGGAGTGACAGAAACCTAAACCCCCGTTGGTATATCGATGCAGGAGGGATCGCAGGATCTCAGAGTTTAAGGCTGTGGTTAGATTTATCTTAATTACTTTCTTGTAGTTGCGGATGCTTGCAAGGGGTATAATCACAAGTATGTATTAGTCTTAGGAAGGGCGGTACATTAGCATAGGTTCACCCACACAACACTTATCAAAACAATGAAGATTAATCAGCTGTATGTAGCGAAAGCACTAGACTAAAATCCCGTGTGTCCTCGAGAACGTTTGGTCATTATAAGTAAACAAACCGGCTTGTCCTTTGTGCTAAAAAGGATTGGGCCACTCGCTGCAATTATTTCTCTCGCATTTTACTTACTCGTACTTATTTCATCTGTTACATCAAAACCCCCTGAATACTTGTCTGTGAGCATTTACAGTGAAACCTTCATCGAAACTGCTTGTCAACACCTTCTGCTCCTCGTTGGGATCGACATTCTTACTTATCAAAGATACTACGATACACCCCCTATACTTGTGGGTCATCAAGACTATTTTCTGGCGCCGTTGCCGGGGAGTGAAGCGCTATTGGTAAGTGGAATTGGTAAGGAAAACCTTTACTGTTTGTGCTGATTTTATTTCTGCCTGCTGCTATAAGTCATTATGGAGAGATCTTCTCTTCAATTTCTATTTGGGAAATCTACTACTACTGCAACGGTAGTGGATGAGGCGCCAGGTGAGGAAGTAATACCATATAAAATACCTACGAAAATTATTGAACATGTTATGGATAACCGCTATGAAGGGGATGGAACTGTCCATCCTGGTGATCATTTACTGTTTTTGCATGAATTATGCGGGTTATTCAAATGTGCAGGTATTGCTATGAATGAAGTTAGGAAGAAACTATTCTCTATATCGCTGTCTGGTAAAGCGGCGCATTGGTATAAATTGCTGAAGAATGGTGATTCTCTTGATTGGGAGGACATTGTGCCTTTATTCTATTCCAAATTTTATCCTCCAAGTGAAATTCACAAAGATCGGAACCGCATATATAATTTCTGGCCTCATGATGGAGAGAGTATTGCCCAAGCTTGGGGGAGATTGAAGTCTTTAATGCTCAAATGCCCCATTCATGAGCTTCCTGGTAATGTTATTATTGATAATTTCTATGCAAGACTTTCTTTTCAAGACAAGACCTTGCTGGATACTTCTTGTTCTGGATCATTTACACGCAATAAAGAAGAGTTTAAAAGGGACCTTCTTGATCGGATCCAAGAAAATACTGAAGGATGGGAGAACGACAAAGATAGAGAATCAGGTATAATTTATGATTATAAATGCATTGAAGCTTTTATGGATACTGATAAATTTCGTAATATGAGTGCTACATATGGTCTTGATTCTCAAGTTGCTGCAAATCTTTACAAAGCTTTTGCCTCTCATTATGAATTGCCTAAGAAGAATTTTGATAAGTATCATGAACCATATAAAGATAAAATTGATTCATCTATTAATAAATGTGTTGTAGTTGAAACTGCTGATCGTGTTATTCCTGAAGCTTATATTGAAAAAACTCCTTTTCCTGCTAAAATGAAAGAGTACTCTGTTATAAATAGTGCGGTTCATAAAAGTGAAAAGAAACCTAGAGAACCTGAAGAACAAATAAAAGTTGAACCTGCTGTTGCAATAGTTAAAGATCTTGTGACTGAAAATGTTGAGGATGGTCATATTATTTTCTGTGAAGATGCTTCTAATATTGTTTCACATCCTAATAAACCCAAACAAGCTAGTGTTCCTATGATATCTGTTAAAATTGGTGATCATTGCTATTATGGTTTATGTGATATTGGTGCAAGTGTTAGTGCTATACCTTATGAGCTTTACACGGAGATTATGCACGAAATTGATTCTTGTGAACTTGAAGATATTGATGTGGTTATTCAGCTGGCTAATAGAGAAACTATTTCACCAATTGGTATTGTTCGAGATGTGGAAGTTCTATGTGGTAAGATTAAATATCCTGCTGACTTTTTGGTACTTGGTTCTGCTGCTAGTGATTATTGTCCTATCATTTTTGGTAGACCTTTTCTAAATACTTGTGGAGCTATTATAGATTGTAAGAAGGAGAAAATTTTGACTAAATTTGCTGGTGAATCTTATGAGTTTAACTTCTCTAAATTTACTAAAACTCCTTATAAAGCTGATTTGCCTAGTAATGATTTTAAAATGGAGCAGTGTGCATCTATTGTTCTTGTTCCTAACAATCCTTTGCAGCAACATTTGGAGGATAGCGAGAGTGAAGTTTTTAGGAAAGAAAGAGAGGAGCTTGAGGAGATTTTTCTTCGCCAACCTATTCTCAAACATGATTTACCGGTGGAAGACTTGGGTACAACACCGCCACCAAAGGAAGATCCTGTTTTTGATTTAAAGCCTTTGCCTGATAATCTTAAATATGCTCATATTGATGATAAGAAAATATATCCTGTTATTATTAGTTCTAAACTTACAGAGTTTGAAGAAGAAAGATTATTGCAAATATTGAAGAAACACCGAGGTGCTATTGGCTATACTCTTGATGACTTGAAGGGGATTTCTCCCTCTATTTGCCAACACGCCATTAATATGGAAGATGATGCGAAGCCTGTTGTTGAACCTCAGCGTCGTCTAATTCCTAAGATGAAGGATGTGGTAAGAAATGAGGTATTACGACTTCTTGAAGCTGGTATTATATATCCTATTGCTGATAGTAGATGGGTTAGTCCTGTGCATTGTGTTCCTAAGAAAGGAGGAATGACTGTTGTGCCTAATGATAATGATGAGCTCATACCTCAAAGAGTAGTTGTAGGGTATAGAATGTGCATTGATTATCGAAAAGTTAATAAAGTTACTAAGAAAGATCATTACCCTTTACCATTTATTGATCAAATGCTAGAAAGGTTATCTAAAAATACTCATTTTTGCTTTCTTGATGGTTATTCTGGATTTTCACAAATTGCTGTTAAAGCTAAAGATCAAGAGAAAACCACTTTTACTTGTCCCTATGGAACTTATGCTTATAGGCGTATGCCTTTTGGTCTATGTAATGCTCCTGCTACTTTTCAAAGATGCATGTCTGCTATTTTTCATGGCTTTTGTGAGAGTATTGTGGAGGTATTCATGGATGATTTTTCTGTCTACGGGAATTCTTTTGATAGTTGCTTGCGAAACCTTGATAAAGTTTTGCAGAGATGTGAAGAAACTAACCTTGTTCTTAATTGGGAGAAATGCCACTTTATGGTTAATGAAGGAATTGTATTGGGACATAAAATTTCTGAGAGAGGTATTGAAGTTGATAGAGCTAAAGTTGAAGCTATTGAGAAGATGCCCTATCCAAGGGATGTTAAAGGTATTCGTAGTGTTCTTGGACATGCTGGGTTTTATAGGAGATTTATTAAAGATTTCTCCAAGATTTCAAAGCCTCTTACTAATCTTCTTCAAAAAGATGTACCTTTTGTTTTTGATGATGATTGTAAGGAAGCTTTTGAAACTCTAAAGAAAGCCTTAACAACTGCTCCTATAGTTGAACCTCCTGATTGGAATTTACCTTTTGAAATTATGTGTGATGCTAGTGATTTTGCTGTAGGCGCTGTTCTTGGACAGCGAGTAGATAAAAAATTAAATGTTATTCATTATGCTAGCAAGACTCTTGATGCTGCTCAAAGAAATTATGCTACTACTGAAAAAGAATTGTTAGCTGTAGTCTTTGCTTGTGATAAATTTAGATCTTATATTGTTGATTCAAAAGTTACGATTCATACTGATCATGCTGCAATTAGATACCTTATGACAAAGAAAGATGCTAAGCCAAGGCTTATTAGATGGGTACTTCTTTGCAAGAATTTGATTTACATATTGTAGATAGGAAAGGTGCTGATAATCCTGTTGCTGATAATTTGTCTAGATTGGAAAATATTGCTTATGATCCTGTTCATGTTAATGATAGTTTTCCAAATGAACAATTGGCTGTAATAAAGGTGAGCTCGCGAGACAGTCCTTGGTATGCTGATTATGCTAACTTTATTGTTTCCAAGTACTTGCCTCCAACCTTTTCAGCTCAGCAGAGGAGGAAATTCTTTTATGACTTGAGGCATTATTTCTGGGATGACCCACACTTATATAAAGAAGGAGTGGATGGTATTATGCGAAGGTGTGTTCCCGAATATGAACAACAAGAGATATTGAGTAAATGTCATGGCAGTGCTTATGGAGGACATCACGCCGGAGATAGAACCGCGCAAAAGGTTCTACAATCAGGTTTTTATTGGCCAACTCTCTTCAAAGATGCAAGGAAGTTTATTTTATCTTGTGATGAATGCCAAAGGGTTGGTAATATCTCCAGACGCAATGAAATGCCTATGAATTATACTCTTGTTATTGAACCGTTTGATTGTTGGGGATTTGACTTCATGGGACCTTTTCCCTCTTCAGAAGGTAACACTCATATACTTGTTGCTGTTGATTATGTTACTAAATGGGTAGAAGCCATACCTACAAAAAGTGCTGATGGTGAGACCTCTTTAAAAATGCTTTTAGATATTATTTTTCCTAGATTTGGAGTACCTAGATATATTATGACTGATGGAGGTTCTCATTTTATTCATGGAGGTTTTAGAAAAACTCTTGCTAAGTATGGTATTAATCATAGAATTGCTTCCGCTTATCACCCTCAAAGTAGTGGTCAAGTAGAACTATCAAATAGAGAAATTAAATCTATTTTGGGAAAGACTGTTAATAAATCTAGAAAGAATTGGGCTAGTAAATTGAAAGACGCACTATGGGCTTATAGAACTGCTTATAAAAACCCCATGGGAATGTCACCTTATAAAATGGTTTATGGAAAAGCTTGTCATTTACCTTTAGAACTAGAACACAAAGCTTATCGGGCTGTTAGAGAATTAAATAAAGATCCTAAACTTGCCGGTGATAAGAGGTTGCTACAATTAAGTTCTCTAGATGAATGGAGAAGTGAAGCTTATGAAAATGCTAAACTCTTTAAAGAGAAAGTTAAAAAATGGCATGATAGAAGGATCATCAAAAGAGAGTTTAATATTGGGGATAAAGTCCTATTGTATCGGTCTCGTCTCAGATTCTTTGCAGGGAAATTACTCTCGAAATGGGAAGGACCATATGTTGTTGAGGAGGTGTATCGTTCAGGAGCAATTAAAATTAGCTCTCTCCAAGGCAATGCTACGCAAGTGGTGAATGGACAAAGACTCAAGCATTATATTTCAGGTGATTCTTATAATGTTGATGTTGATATTATTCGAGTGGAAACACCGGAGGCTTTCATCAAAGGACAAATTGACAGTCCGCCAGAACTCGACTTTGAATAGGTAACAGTACTGGTAATGAAAAGTTCGCGATTTACTTTCCGAACATTATTTTTGTTGTTTTTAGAAAATATGAAAAATTACGAGTTCGAAACGGAGTGGAAAAGACGCACGAGGGCGTGCCACATAGGCCGGCGCGGGCCCCAGCCTAGCCGCGCCGACCTATGGTCTGGCCGCCTCGTCGCCCCTTTCCGACTCTGGTTCGACCTGGTACTTTCCGTTTGTTCTAAAAAAAATTATTATAAAATCCCCCGGACCCCTGGAGGTCCGTATATCGTTTTCTCGACGTGTTTTGTTTCGAGCTGTTTCTGCCAGGATTTGCTTCGGATCTAGAGCCATCATGTCTTCGTCGGAAACTCCGAAGGACAGCTCCTGCAAGGATGTTGGCAACTTGTACATGGAGGAGCTGAGGATGCACCCAAAGGAGTTGATGCTCGTCGAGGGAAAACTGCAGATCAAAGATGTTCAGGGTCCCAAAGGAGAAGGAAGCTTGGAAGACAGGATGGAGAAGCTAGAACAAGAGGTCTTCAATTACAAGAAGATGGCCGAGCGTGAAGTGGATATCTTTCACAAGATTGTGTCTGAACTCATTGCTGAACACGAGAAGGAAACTGCAAAGCTATGGGGCGACATCCTCTCACTTCACGACACCACCAACAAACTCCAAGCTCAACTCTATGACATTCATAATCAGAACTGTGAGTATGAAAACAGGTTTAAACATATAAGCCGTGCTGCTAGTTTCAGGATTCCCGAGACCAAGATGTCATTTGTTGATGGAGAGCCTCTATCTTGGAAGTCTGAAGACGGGAATTCATCACCACCATCGCCAAAGGAGTAATCCATCATCGGTATTGGCATCCCCTTGGTTTGTTCCAAGCTTGGGGGAGTGCCGCGGTATCACATTATCATTACCTTTTACTTTTTACTATCAAGTAGTGTCATATCATGAGTAGGGAAGTTATCGTATGAGATGGGTTGCAGTGTGGAAGTATCTCTCCTTTAGTTTGTCTATGTATCCCTTGGTGTGAGTTATCGTTATGGAATATTAATGAGAAGTCTTATCATTTACATATTGCACACCTTATTTTAGTTTGCAATTTCTACTATATGATTGATCTTGATTTTAGTATTGGTACCACTTTGGGAGCATTAAGTAAATCTATTTGGTTTTGGCAAACTTAGCAATGGTCAATAGCAACAACACTTTGAGTTTAAGAAGAATAGAGGAAATACATGTAGAAGATGTTATTATCTTTCTTATCAGTTCTTAGCTTAGTATTCTGAAGTTAAAACTGTTTGTGCTTACAAGTAAGATGCATGATTGTTTCTATCACATGTATATTTGTTTGTTTCCTTCAACTCTTATGCTTGCTAATTAACCTTGCTAGCCAAAGACCTGTACTGAGAGGGAATACTTCTCGTGCATCCAAACCTGAACCCAAACCTATGTCATTTGTGTCCACCATACCTACCTACTGCATGGTATTGTTTGCCATTCCAAGTAAATACTTCATGTGCTACCTTTAAACAATTCAAAACTTATTACTTCTTATTTGTGTCAATGTTTTATAGCTCATGAGGAAGTATGTGGTGTTTTATCTTTCAGTCTTGTTAGGCAGCCTCCACTAAAGGACTAGTGGCTTCATCCACTTATCCTATAATTTTGCAATAAGAGCTGGCAACGGGGTTCCCAGCCCCAATTAATCAACTTTCACTAATAATTCTCTTCACATGTTTTGCCCTGATTCATCAGTAAGCAACTTAATTTTGCAATAGACACTCCTCCATGGTATGAGATTGTTGGAAGGCACCCGAGGATTCGGTTAGCCATGGCTTGTGTAAGCAAAGGTTGGGGGAGTGTCACCTTAAATAAACTAAAGTACATGTGTAAACAAAAGAGAAGGGGGATGATCTACCTTGCTGGTAGAGATAACGTCCTTCATGGGAGCCGCTCTTTGGAGGTTTGTTTGGCAAGGGGGTTAGAGTACCCGCTACCAGTCGTTGACAACAACAAACACCACTCAAAACTTTACTTTTATTCTCTTTATATGATTTCAAAACTGAAAAAGCTCTAGCACATGATTTAATCTCTGCTTCCCTCTGCGAAGGGCCTGTCTTTTACTTTATGTTGAGTCAGTAAACCTATTTCCCTCCATCTCAAGCAAGCATTTGAGTTGTTGTGATCAAACTATTATATTGTGATTTGCTTCATCATGTCTTTACTCTTTCTTGTTTAGTACAAGTTTTACCTTGAATGAATATAGCTTTGAAAGTCATCAATGATTAATATGATTGAGTATGCAAGTTTACCATAAGCTTTAATATGAGAGCGCTGCTCAATAGATGAATATAATTTGTTAAATGTTCTCTGACCAAGAACAAAGTTTGCCATCACCAATTATGATTCCTTATGCACCTTTATTTGTGACTACCTTATACTTGTTTCAAGATTGAGTTATATGAGGAAGTTGTTTACTATAATGTCTTGTGTGAATGAATATGATGCTTCTTGTCCGTATTTTATTTATCGACTCTTCACTCCATAAACATGTGGACCTGTTTACAGAGTTCAGTTTCGCTTGGGGACAAGCGAAGTCTAAGCTTGGGGGAGTTGATACGTCCAAATTGCATCACTATTTTATATCATAATTTGCTGTTATTCATTGATATATTTCATATTGGAACACAATACTTATGTTATTTCATCTATTTTGCATGTTTCATGATTATTTGGAGATCGAGCACCGGAGCCAGGATTCTGCTGGAAAAAGCACCGTCAGAATGCAATATTTCGGAAGATCAACTGTGGAAGGGAGTTTTACCAAAAATCCTATTTTTCCAGATGACGAAGGAAGCCAGAAGGAGGGGCCAGGAGGACCAGGGTGGGCCCACACCAGGGCGGCGCGGCCCATGCCCTGGCCGCGCCGCCATGTGGTCTGGGGGGCCACGACCCCTTTCGCCTCCTTTTCTTCGCGAAACCCTTCGTCCCGAAGACCGAAGCCACAGAGGAATCCTCACGAAGGGTTACAGCCGCCTCTGCGGGGCGGAGAACACCGAGAGAAAAGAGCTCTCCGGCGGGCAGGAATCCGCGGGGAAATTCCCTCCCGGAGGGGGAAATCGACGCCATCGTCACCGCCATCGAGCTGGACATCATCTCCATCACCATAATCATCATCTCCACCATCATCACCGCCATCTCCTCCGCAGCACCTCGTCACCGCCGTAGCAATTTGGGTTTGATCTTGATTGTTTGATAGGGGAAACTCTCCCGGTATCTATTCATACTTGTTGTTGATGCTATTGAGTGAAACCATTGAACTAAGTTCATGTTCAGATTGTTATTCATCATCATATCACCTCTGATCATGTTCCATATGATGTCTCGTGAGTAGTTCGTTTAGTTCTTGAGGACATGGGTGAAGTCTAAATGTTAGTAGTGAACTATGGTTGAGTAATATTCAATGTTATGATATTTAAGTTGTGGTGTTATTCTTCTAGTGGTGTCGTGTGAACGTCGACTACACGACACTTCACCATTTATGGGCCTAGGGGAATGCATCTTGTACTCGTTTGCTAATTGCGGGGTTGCCGGAGTGACAGAAACCTAAACCCCCATTGGTATATCGATGCAGGAGGGATCGCAGGATCTCAGAGTTTAAGGCTGTGGTTAGATTTATCTTAATTACTTTCTTGTAGTTGCGGATGCTTGCAAGGGGTATAATCACAAGTATGTATTAGTCTTAGGAAGGGCGGTACATTAGCATAGGTTCACCCACACAACACTTATCAAAACAATGAAGATTAATCAGCTGTATGTAGCGAAAGCACTAGACTAAAATCCCGTGTGTCCTCGAGAACGTTTGGTCATTATAAGTAAACAAACCGGCTTGTCCTTTGTGCTAAAAAGGATTGGGCCACTCGCTGCAATTATTTCTCTCGCATTTTACTTACTCGTACTTATTTCATCTGTTACATCAAAACCCCCGAATACTTGTCTGTGAGCATTTACGGTGAAACCTTCATCGAAACTGCTTGTCAACACCTTCTGCTCCTCGTTGGGATCGACATTCTTACTTATCGAAGATACTACGATACACCCCCTATACTTGTGGGTCATCACATGTGGGACCCACGAACCAGCATCGTTCTCGACGTTTCTCAAAGGGGGCAGGAGATCGAAAGAAAAAGGCAAGTAGCTCGAAATCAGGTGTCCAAAAAATCCAAGAAAGGAAAGGTTTATCGCACAAAGAGGCTGACATATTGTACCCAGTTTGCAGCAGCGTCATCAACGTTTCAAAGGCGGTGGAGTTCGAAAGAAAAAGGCAAATAGCCAGAAATTAGGGGTCAAAAATAAATCCAGCAAAGGAAACTTTTATCGTACAAAGAGGCTGACATGTGGGACCCAGCCAGCAGCGTCCTCAACGTTTCTAAGGTGGCAGGCAATGGAAAAAAGGCAAATAGCCAGAAATTAGGGGTCAAAAATAAATGCAACAATAGAAACTCTTATTGTTCATAGAGGCTGACATGTTGGACCCATGAGCCAGCAGGGCCCTCAACGTTTCAAAGGCGTCACGGGATCAAAAGAAAAGAACCAAGTAGTCATTAATTAGGTGTCAAAAATAAATCCAAGAAAGTAAATGTTTTACTTTTCATAGAGGCTATCATATGGGACCCATGAGCCAGCAGCGTCCTCAACGTTTCTAAGGCGGCTGGGGATCGAAAAAAAAGCGAAGTAGCCATTAATTAGAGGTCAACAATAAATCCAAGAAAAGAAATGTTTATTGTTCTTAGAGGCTGACATGTGGGAGCTATGCGCCAGCAGCGTCCTCATCGTTTCAAAGGCGGTCGGGGATCCAAAGAAAAAGGCAAATAGCCAGAAATCAGGGGTAAAAAAATCCAAGAAAAGAAATATTATTGTTCATAGAGGCTGGCATGTGGGACCCATGAGCCAGCAGCGTCCACAATTTCAAAGGCGGCACATGATCGAAAGAAAAAGACAAGTGACCAAAAATCAGGGGGTAAAAAATCCAAGAAAAAAACTTTATTGTACATAGAGGATGACATGCGGGTCCCATGAGCCAACAACTTACTCGTCGTTTCAGAGGGCCGAGGCGGCATGAGATCGAAAGAAAAAGGAAAGTGACCAAATATCAGGAGCAAAAAATAATCCATGAAAAGAAACTTCATTGTACATAGAGGATGACATAGGGTCCCATGTTGTAGCAGCGGTCTGAACGTTTCAAAGACGGCATGAGATCGAAAGAAAAAGGCAAGTGACCAAATATCAGGAGCCAAAAATAATCCAAGAAAAGAAACTTTTATTGTACCTTTGAGAGTCGGCATGAGATTGAAAGAAAAAGGCAAGTGACCAAATATCAGGAGCCAAAAACCTAGAAAAGAAACTTTTATTGTACATAGAGTATGACATGCGGGTCCCATGACGCTGCAGCATCCTCAACGTTTCCAAGGCGGCAGGGGATCAAATGAAAAGGAAATAGCCAAAAAGCAGAGGGTGAAAAAAATCGAAGAAAAGAAACTTTTATTGTTCATAGTGGATGACATGTGGGAGCCATGAGGCAGCAGCATCCTCAACGTTTCCAAGCAGCAGGGGATCGAAAGAAAAAGGAAATAGCCAAAAATCAGAGCGTGAAAAATAATCCAAGAAAAGAAACTTTTATTTTACATAGAGGATGACATGTGGGTCCCATTTTGCAGCAGCGGTCTCAACGTTTCAAATGCGGCTTGAGATCAAAAGAAAACGAAAGTAGCCCGAAATTAGGGGGAATAAAACTCCAAGAAAAGAAAGTTTTTTGTACATAGAGGATGACATACGGGTCCCAAGGCGGCAGGGGAACAAAAGAAAAAGGAAATAGCCAAAAATCAGAGGGTGAAAAAAAATCCAAGAAAAAAGAAACTTTTAGAGTTCATAGTTCATAGAGGATGACATGCGGGTCCCATGAGGCAGCAGCGTCCTCAACGTTTCCAAGGCACACAGGACCAAAAGAAAAAGGATGTACCCCTGCTGGGCCTTTTGATCAAAAAATAATCCAAGATAAGGAAGATATAAATTGGGGCTGCCTGGCCATCTGGGCCTTCTAACCTGCTGGACGTCTTTTGACTCGTACAATTTCAGCCCACTCCAAAACAAGAAAGTCCTATGCTTCGCAAAAACAAAACAAAAACAAGGAGATTCATATTAGTTCGTTTATGTAAAAATAAAGATTTAATTTATCCGTTTGCAATAGCTCAGAGCGAAATACACTTTTTATTGTCTGCAAAATAATCAAGATATCACATGTTTCTTGTACGGGGAGGCTGACATCGGGACCCATGAGCCAGCAGCGTCGTCAAAGTTTTAAAGGCGGCAGGGGATCGAAAGAAAAAATAAATCAAAAATCAGTTGGTAAAAAAATCAAAGAAAAGAAACATTTATCGTTCTGAGAGGATGACATGCGGGACCCATGTGGCAGCAGCATCCTCAACGTTTCCAAGGCAGCACGGGATCCAAAAAAAAAGGCAAAATAGCCAGAAATTAGGGGTCAAAATAACTCCAAGAAAAGAAAGGTTTATCGTCCATAGAGGCTGACATGTGGGACCCATTAGCGAGCAGATTCTTCAACGTTCAAAGGCGGCAGGGGATCAAAAGAAAAAGGAAGTAGCCAGAAATTAGGGGTAAAAATAACTCCAACAATGGAAACTTTTATTGTTCATAGAGGATGACATGCGGGACCCATGAGCCAGCAGCTTCCTCAACGTTTCAAAGGCGGCATGAGATCGAAAGAAAAAGGCAAGTGACCAAATATCAGGAGCCAAAAATAATCCAAGAAAAGAAACTTTATTGTACATAGAGGATGACATGCGGGTCCCATGAGCAGCAGCGTCCTCAACGTTTCAAAGGCGGCAGGGGATCAAAAGAAAAAGGCAAGTGACCAAATATCGGGAGCCAAAAATAATCCAAGAAAAGAAACTTTATTGTACATAGAGGATGACATGCGGGTCCCATTTAGCAGCGGTATCACCGTTTGAGATGCGGCAGGAGGTCGAAAGAAAAAAGGCAAGTGACCAAATATCATGGGCCAAAAAAATCCAAGAAAAGAAAGTTTTATAGTACATAGAGGATGACATGCGGGTCCCATTTTGCAGCAGCTGTATCACCGTTTGAGAGGCGGGGATCGAAAGAAAAAGGCAAGTGACCAAATATGAGGTGCCAAAAATAATCAAAGAAAAGAAAGTTTTCAACGTTTCAAAGGCAGGGGATCAAAAGAAAAAGGAAGTAGCCAGAAATTAGGGGTCAAAAATAACTCCAAGAAAGGAAACTTTTATTGTTCATAGAGGATGACATGCGGGACCCAAGCGCCAGCAGCTTCCTCAACGTTTCAAAGGCGGCATGAGATCGAAAGAAAAAGGCAAGTGACCAAATATCAGGACCCGAAAATAATCCAAGAAAAGAAATTTACTGTACATAGAGGATGACATGTGGGACCCATTTTGCACAGGACCAAAAGAAAAATGAAGTAGCCAGAAATCAGGGGGTGAAAAAATCCAAGAAAAGAAAGATTTCAATTGGGCTGCATCTGGACATCTGGGCCTTCGAACTATCCTGCTGGGCCTTTTGACTCGTACAATTTCAGCCCACTCCAAAACAGGAAAGTTCGGATTTTTCTCAAAAAAAAAACAGGAAAGTCCTATGCTTCGCAAAAACAAAAAACGAGGACACTCAACATATAAGTTTGTTTATGTAAAAATGAAGATTTAATTTATCCGTTTGCAATAGCTCAGAGCGAAATACACTGTTTATTGTCTGGAAAATAATCAAGATATCACATGTTTCTTGTACGTGGAGGCTGACATCGGGGACCCATGAGCCAGCAGCGTCGTCAACCTTTCAAAGGCGGCAGGGGATCGAAAATAAAATAAAAAACTAAAAATCAGTTGGTAAAAAAATCCAAGAAAAGAAAACATTTATCGTTCGAGAGGATGACATGCGGGACCCATGAGGCAGCAGCATCCTAACGTTTCCAAGGCGGCAGGGGATCAAAAGAAAAAAAGGAAATAGCCAGAAATTAATTAGGGGTAAAAAATAAATCCACCAAAGGAAACTTTTATTGTTCATAGAGGATGACATGTGGGACCGACCTGCCAAAAGCGTCCTCGGGGCAGGGGATCAAAAGAAAAAGGCAAATAGCCAGAAATTAGGGGTCAAAAATAACTCCAAGAAAGGAAACTTTTATTGTTCGTAGAGGATGACATGGGGGACCCATGAGCCAGCAGCTTACTCAACGTTTCAAAGGCGGCATGAGATCGAAAGAAAAAAACGCAAGTGACCAAATATGAGGTGCCAAAAATAATCCAAGATTTATTGTACATAGAGGATGACATGCGGGTCCCATTTTGCAGCAGCGGTCTCAATGTTTGAAATGCGGCTTGAGATCAAAAGAAAAAGAAAGTAGCTAGAAATTAGGGGGTCAAAAAAATCCAAGAAAAGAAAGTTGATGGACATAGAGGTTGACATGCGGGTCCCATGTGCCAGCAGCTTACTCAACGTTTCAAAGGGGCCAGGGGATCAAAAGTAAAAGGCAAATAGCCAAAAATCAGAGGCTGAAAAAAAATCCAAGAAAATAAACTTTTATAGCACATAGAGGATGACATGCGGGTCCCATGAGCCAGCAGGTTCCTCAACGTTTCAAACGTGGCATGAGATCGAAAGAAAAAGGCAAGTGACGAAATATCAGGAGCCAAAAATAATTCAAGAAAAGAAACTTGATTGTACATAGAGGATGACATGCGGGTCCCATGTGTAAGCAGCTTACTCAACGTTTCCAAGGCGGCAGGGCATCAAAAGAAAAAGGAAATAGACAAAAATCAGAGAGTGAAAAAAACCATAGAAAATAAACTTTTATAGCACATAGAGGATGACATGCGGGTCCCATGAGCCAGCAGGTTCCTCAAAGTTTCAAACGTGGCATGAGATCGAAAGAAAAAAACGCAAGTGACCAAATATCAGGAGCCAAAATAATCCAAGAAAAGAAAGTTTTATAGTACATAGAGGATGACATGCGGGTCCCATTTAGCAGCAGCGGTATCACCGTTTGAGAGGCAGCAGGGGATCGAAAGAAAAAGTAAAGTACCAAATATGAGGTGCCAAAAATAATCCAAGAAAAGAAAGTTTTATAGTACATAGAGGATGACATGCGGGTCCCATTTAGCAGCAGGTTCCTCAACGTTTCAAACGTGGCATGAGATCGAAAGAAAAAGGCAAGTGACCAAATATCAGGAGCCAAAAATAATTCAAGAAAAGAAACTTGATTGTACATAGAGGATGACATGCGGGTCCCAATTAGCAGCAGCGGTATCACCGTTTGAGAGGCTGCACGGGATCGAAAGAAAAAGGCAAGTGACCAAATATCAGGAGCCAAAAATAATCCAAGAAAAGAAATTTTATTGTACGTAGAGGATGACATGCGGGTCCCATTTTGCAGCAGGTCTCAACGTTTCCAAGGCGGCACAGAACCAAAAGAAAAATGAAGTAGCCAGAAATCAGGGGGTGAAAAAAATCCAAGAAGAAAGATTTCAATTGGGCTGCATCTGGACATCTGGGCTTTCGAACTATCCTGCTTGGCCTTTTGACTCGTACAATTTCAGCCCACTCCAAAACAGGAAAGTTCCGAATTTTCTAAAAAAACAGGAAAGTCCTATGCTTCGCAAAGACAAAAAAACAAGGAGATTCAACATATAAGTTTGTTTATGTAAAAATAAAGATTTAATTATCCGTTTGAAATAGCTCAGAGCGCAATACATTGTTTATTGTCTGCAAAATAATCAAGGTATCATATGTTTCTTGTACGGGGAGGCTGACATCGGGGACCCATGAGCCAACAGCGTCGTCAACGTTTTAAAGGCGGCAGGGGATGGAAAGAAAAAATAAACCAAAAATCTGTTGGTAAAAAATCCAAGAAAAGAAACATTTTCGTTCGAGAGGATGACATGCGGGACCCATGAGGCAGCAGCATCAGCGTTTATTGTTCATAGAGGTTGACATGTGGAACCGTGAGCCAGCGGCGTCCTCAACGTTTTAAAGGCTGCAGGTGATCGAAAGAAAAAATAAGCCAAAAATCGTTTGGTCAACAAAATCCAAGAAAATAAACATTTACCGTTCTGAGAGGATGACATGCGGGACCCATGAGGCAGCAGCATCCTCAACGATTCCAAGGCGGCAGGGAAATATCCAGAAATTAATTAGGGGTTCAAAATAAATCCATCAAAGGAAACTTTTATTGTTCATAGAGGATGACTTGTGGGACCGACCTGCCAACGTCCTCATCGTTTCAGAGGGGGCAGGAGATCAAAAGAAAAAGGCAAATAGCCAGAAATTAGGGGTAAAAAATAACTCCCAAGAAAGGAAACTTTTATTGTTCGTAGAGGATGACATGCGGGACCAATGAGCCAGCAGCTTACTCAACGTTTCAAAGGCGGCATGAGATCGAAAGAAAAAGGCAAGTGACAAAATATCAGGAGCCAAAGATAATCCAAGAAAAGAAACTTTATTGTACGTAGAGGATGACATGCGGGTCCCATTTAGCAGCAGCGGTCTCAACGTTTCAAATGCGGCTTGAGATCAAAATAAAAAGAAAGTTGATTGTACATAGAGGATGACATGCGGGTCCCATGAGTCAGCAGCTTACCCAACGTTTCCAAGGCGGCAGGATCAAAAGAAAAGGAAATAGCCAAAAATCAGAGGGTGAAAAAAATAAAGAAAATAAACATTTATAGCACATAGAGGATGACATGCGGGTCCCATGAGCCAGCAGGTTCCTCAACGTTTCAAACGTGGCATGAGATCGAAAGAAAAAGGCAAGTGACCAAATATGAGGAGCCAAAAATAATTCAAGAAAAGAAAGTTTTATAGTACATAGAGGATGACATGCGGGTCCCATTTAGTAGCAGCGGTATCACCGTTTGAGAGGCGGCAGGGGATCGAAAGAAAAAGGCAAGTGACCAAATTTGAGGTGCCAAAAAAAACTCCAAGAAAAGAAAGTTTTATAGTACATAGAGGATGACATGCGGGTCCCATTTAGCAGCAGCGGTATCACCGTTTGAGAGGCGGCAGGGGATCGAAAGAAAAAGGTAAGTGACCAAATTTGAGGTGCCAAAAAACTCCAAGAAAAGAAAGTTTTATAGTACATAGAGGATGACATGCGGGTCCCTAGCAGCAGCGGTATCACCGTTTGAGGAGGCGGATCGAAAAAAAAGGCAAGTGACCAAATTTGAGGTGCCAAAAAAAACTCCAAGAAAAGAAAGTTTTATAGTACATAGAGGATGACATGCGGGTCCCAGTTAGCAGCAGCGGTATCACCGTTTGAGAGGCGGCAGGGGATCGAAAGAAAAAGGTAAGTGACCAAATATGAGGTGCCAAAAATAATTCAAGAAAAGAAAGTTTTATAGTGCATAGAGGATGACATGCGGGTCCCAGTTAGCAGCAGCGGTATCACCGTTTGAGAGGCGGCAGGGGATCGAAAGAAAAAGGCAAGTGACCAAATTTGAGGTGCCAAAAAAACTCCAAGAAAAGAAAGTTGATTGCACATAGAGGATGACATGCGGGTCCCATTTAGCAGCAGCGGTCTCAACGTTTCCAAGGCGGCAAGGGATCAAAAGAAAAAGGAAGTAGCCAGAAATCAGGGGGTCAAAAAATCCAAGAATAGAAAGAATTTTGGTTCATAGAGGATGACATGCGGGACCCATGATCCTGCATCGTAAACGGCTCGATCGGAGAACGTTGAACGAGATGGCGCGATCGAGAAAAAACAATGCCGAGAGGCTGCCATCTGGGCCCTACATCCCTCGGCGGTGCGGATTTGCGTTGACTCGGCCGGCGAACCCGAGATTTCGAGATGCACCACGTCCCGGGCCACCATACGCGACGTTTTGGCCGCTTTCGTCGGGCTAGGTGGCCTCAAAAACGAGAAAAAAAAAGTTTTGACATGCACCACGGAGGAACCCAAAATCGTCGGCCATGGTACACCAGCAACCACGGCGCGACTTCAACTTCGTTGGCCATGGCAACTTTTCTTGTAGTGGAAGGGGAGCCGGAAGGGGGCCAAGGGGGACCCACCCTGACAGCGCCGCCATGTGGTGAGGGAGCCCTGTTGCCCCTCCGACTCCGCCTCTTCGCCTATATAACCCCTCGCGACGTAAAAACCCTACACCAATTGGCAAAACTCCAGAAAGACTCTAGGGACGCCGCCGCCATCGCGAAACTCCGTTTCGGGGGACAGAAGTCTTTGTTCCGGCACGCCGCCGGGACGGGGAATTGCCCCGGAGTCATCTCCATCGACACCACCGCCATCTTCATCGCCGTTGCTGACTCCCATGATGAGGAGGGAGTAGTTCTCCGAGGCTGAGGGCTCTACCGGTAGCTATGTGGTTCATCTCTCTCTCCCATGGTGTGATCTTTATGTGATCATGAGCTTTGTATCACTATTAATCTATGTGCTACTATAGTGATGTTATTAAAGTAGTCTATTCCTCCTCCATGATGTAATGTTGATAGTGTGTGCATCATGTAGTACTTGGCGTAGGTTATGATTGTAATCTCTTGTAGATTATGAAGTTAACTATTACTATGCACTCTAGAGGTTACTTTAATATGAACTCCGGATTCACTCTCCACGGTGTGACGGTGACAGTGTGCGCATCGTGTGTGATTCCTTTATGAAGTTGTGGAGCTTGTTTACTCCGGCTTGAGGGTGCTCTTGTAGCCCTACACAATGAATGGTGTTTTTTATCCAACAAGAGTGTTTGAAAGTAGTACAAGTGAAGAGAAGTTATTTATTTATGTGATCATTGTTGAGAGTGTCCACTAGTGAAAGTATGATCCCTAGGCCTTGTTTCTAAGCATTGAAACACCGTTTCCAACAAGTTCTGCTACATGTTTACTTGCTGCCATATTTATTTCAGTTTGCTATTACCACTCATATTCATCCATATCACTTGCATCCTACTATCTCTTCGCCGAACTAGTGCACCTATGCATCTGACAAGTGTATTAGGTGTGTTGGGGATACAAGAGACTTCTTGTATCGTAATTGCAGGGTTGCTTGAGAGGGATATCTTTGACCTCTACCTCCCTGAGTTCGATAAACCTTGGGTGATTCACTTAAGGGAAACCTGCTGCTGTTCGACAAACCTCCGCTCTTGGAGGCCCAACACTGTCTACGGTAATAGAAGCGTGCGTAGACATCACCCGTCGCCGTGGCCTCCCTGGAATAGCCTCGCCCTGGAGTCAAGGGAACAGCCTTGCCCCACTATTCCGCGAATCAAGATCGGAGGCAGCCTTCGAGGAGGATATCGAGGGTGGGAGGCCGGATAAGCTATTGCAAGAGTCAATCTCGGAGGAGGACGACGGCATGCTTGCGGAGGCGCGTGTGAGTCGGGCTGAGCTCGAGTGGATGAGCTCGACGACTGCTGCCAGGGTGCGGCTCGGGCCTGGGTCCCCAGTGGATGCGGAAGGAGGCGGCGTCGGGTTGGAGGCCGGGAAGAGTATGGTGGCTTCGGCGGAGCTCCCCTTCTAGCGGTGCAATATCTATGTTTTGGGAGAGGAGAAATTCTTCTTTTTAGATGGGCAGAGGAGAAGGTTTGGAGACGAACACAGACAAGAAAGAACACAGACGAGAAGGAAAAGATGGATCCCGAACCGGTATCTAACTTGGCGGTGGCAAAACCAACATAATATGTCCCGCTCCACGTTTTGCTAATCCGTGGAATTGCATAAGGGTTGCTCCTCGTTTTGTGCATAAAAATGAGTCAGCTCCGCGGATCTAGCTTCACGGAATTGAAGTGTTCGGCTGAGCTTCACGTGCGGAGTTGGAGAAGCTGGAAGCTAGGCTGTTGCCGAACACGCCCTGAGAGTAGACTTCTTAACTGAAAATTATTACACCAGGTGGAATGCAGGATCACGAAGAAGGGAAATGATTGGCTTTTCTTTTAGTTGGGCCTCACGCCATTTTGAATTTTGTGAACGGGGACATACTCTCAGTTGATCACAAAGGCTTAAGATGTTTGTGGGGAAAGTAGCACAACCCTCGAGAGTGTATAGAATGTGTCATTATACTCCATGTTCTTTGGTAAAGAACTATGACCACGATTGGAAAGGAATTCCATGAAGTTCTCACAACCCGTCGGACCGACGGACATAGTTTTCATTATCTAAAACTTACCTTTTCAAAAACAAACATATTTTTGAAAACGTGCACATGTCCAGGATCTCCTGATCCACGACTATACATCAGACACCAACCATATAACTTGTTGAGTACTCTAGTGCACTCAATCTATTACTTTGTACCCCTTTATTTAGAGTCTGGTATGAATGACAAGGAGGCTACCGATGAACCCGAAGGAGCGGAGTTGTACTATGCAGAAACAAATCTGTCCGGGGGCATCCAAGGGATATATTATGATATAGTTTATAGAATAGAGAAGAAGGGACCAGATACGAAACCTTAGGACTCTTAGTCTATGATAGATGAGCCCAGCAATGTAGCACCCTACTAAATAAGTTATTGAGCTAAGATGACATGAGACATAGTTATGTCATCTTGCTTCAAGATCTTAGATTTGAAGTTTTGATTTACGTTGACTTCTCATTGGGTCGAGGAGTATCTCGAATCTTTGTATACTTTTGATTTGCGACATTATGGAGAACAAGTAAGTGCGAGACCCTTAGCGGGGTGGCTGGGCTATCCACGTCGTTAGCCTTGTGTTGCACTGGCGTTGGGCGGAAAAAATTGAAACTCAGATGTACGTCACTGCCGTTGATTTGTACTGCACATGTACTACACCCAACAAGCGGAAATAAAGTCCCGACCGAACCTTTCCTTTCTGTGGACATGTTCTCTCCTTCCCAAACCCTATTTTCTCTCTCGTCTAGCTCATTCTGGCAGCGGCTACCTACAGTAGTACGACAAGCGGGCAGCCATCGGCGGGGAACGGCGGGTTCCGTGTGGCTGCGGGGAACGACGAACATCGTTTGCTTCACCCATGGTGCCGAGGAGACTGGGCAGGGTAGCCGAGTCGGTCCTACATGAGTTTGGACCCATGATGTTTATGTTGTACCACTTTGAGGGTTTTTTTAGGTTTTTTTTGATGTTGTACCACTTTGAGGGTTAATATCTCTGAAATGGTGTTTCATGAGTGTTATACCAACGACTTGTACCTAAAATATGCAGTGGTGTACTGGGTCACCGAAGCAGGCCCCATTGGTGGCCTGAAACATCTCCGACGTATCGATAATTTCTTATGTTCTATGCCATATTATTGATGATACCTACATGTTTTATGCACACTTTATGTCATATTCGTGCATTTTCTGGAACTAACCTATTAACAAGATGCCGAAGTGCCAGTTCCTGTTTTCTGCTGTTTTTGGTTTCAGAAATCCTAGTAACAAAATATTCTCGGAATTGGACGAAATCAAGTCCCAGGGTCCTATTTTGCCACGAACCTTCCAGAAGACCGAAGAGCATACGAAGTGGGGCCACGAGGGGCCACCACCATAGGGCGGCGCGGCCCAGGTCTTGGCCGCGCCGACCTGTGGTGTGGGGCCCCCGTGTGGCCCCCCACATCGCCCTTCCGCCTACTTAAAGCCTTCGTCGTGAAACCCCCTGCGAAAAACCACGATACGGAAAACCTTACCGAGACGCCGCCGCCGCCGATCCCATCTCGGGGATTCGGAGATCTCCTCGGCACCCTGCCGGAGAGGGGATTCATCTCCCGGAGGACTCTACACCGCCATGGTCGCCTCCGGAGTGATGAGTGAGTAGTTCACCCCTGGACTATGGGTCCATAGCAGTAGCTAGATGGTTGTCTTCTCCTCATTGTGCTTCATTGTTGGATCTTGTGAGCTGCCTAACATGATCAAGATCATCTATCTGTAATACTCTATGTTGTGTTTGTCGGGATCCGATGGATAGAGAATACCATGTTATGTTAATTATCAAGTTATTACATATGTGTTGTTTATGATCTTGCATGCTCTCCGTTACTAGTAGAGGCTCTGGCCAAGTTTTTGCTTTTAACTCCAAGAGGGAGTATTTATGCTCGATAGTGGGTTCATGCCTGCATTGACACCTGGGACAGTGACAGAAAGTTCTAAGGTTGTGTTGTGCTGTTGCCACTAGGGATAAAACATTGGCGCTATGTCCGAGGATGTAGTTGTTGATTACATTACGCACCATACTTAATGCAATTGTCTGTTGCTTTGCAACTTAATACTGGAAGGGGTTCGGACGATAACCTGAAGGTGGATTTTTTAGGCATAGATGCAGTTGGATGGCGGTCTATGTACTTTGCCGTAATGCCCAATTAAATCTCACTGTACTTATCATGACATTTATGTGCATTGTAATGCCCTCTCTATTTGTCAATTGCCCGACTGTAATTTGTTCACCCAACATGCTTTTATTTTATGGGAGAGACACCTCTAGTGAACTGTGGACCCCGGTCCATTCTTTAATACTGAAATACAAATCTGCTGCAATACTTGTTTTACTGTTTTCTCGCAAACAATCATCTTCCACACAATACGGTTAATCCTTTGTTACAGCAAGCCGGTGAGATTGACAACCTCACTGTTTCGTTGGGGCAAAGTACTTTGGTTGTGTTGTGCAGGTTCCACGTTGGCGCCGGAATCCCCGGTGTTGCGCCGCACTACATCCCGCCGCCATCAACCTTCAACGTGCTTCTTGGCTCCTGGTTCGATAAACCTTGGTTTCTTTCTGAGGAAAACTTGCTGCTGTGCGCATCATACCTTCCTCTTGGGGTTGCCCAACGAACGTGTGAAATACACGCCATCAAGCTCTTTTTCGGCCGTTGGGGAGATCAAGACACGCTGCAAGGGGAGTCTCCACTTCTCAATCTCTTTACTTTGTTTTTGTCTTGCTTTATTTTATTTACTACTTTGTTTGCTGCACTTATATCAAAACACAAAAAAATTAGTTGCTAGCTTTACTTTATTTACTGTCTTGCACTCTATATCAAAAACACAAAAAAATTAGTTTACTTGCATTTACTTTATCTAGTTTGCTTTATTTACTACTGCTAAAATGGCCAACCCTGAAAATACTAAGTTGTGTGACTTCACTAGCACAAATAATAATGATTTCTTATGCACACCTATTGCTCCACCTGCTACTACAGCAGAGTTCTTTGAAATTAAACCTGCTTTACTGAATCTTGTTATGCGAGAGCAATTTTCTGGTGTTAGTTCTGATGATGCTGCTGCCCATCTCAATAATTTTGTTGAACTATGTGAAATGCAAAAATATAAAGATGTAGATGGTGACATTATAAAATTAAAATTGTTTCTTTTCTCATTAAGAGGAAGAGCTAAAGATTGGTTGCTATCTCTGCCTAATAGTATTGATGGACTAAATGCAAGGATGCTTTTATTGGTAGATATTATCCCCCTGCTAAAATTATATCTTTGAGGAGTAGCATAATGAATTTTAAACAATTGGATAATGAACATGTTGCTCAAGCTTGGGAAAGAATGAAATCTCTAGTTAAAAATTGCCCAACCCATGGACTGACTACTTGGATGATCATCCAAACCTTCTATGCAGGACTAAATTTTTCTTCGCGGAATTTATTGGATTCAGCTGCTGGAGGTACCTTTATGTCCATCACTCTTGGTGAAGCAACAAAGCTTCTTGATAATATGATGGTTAATTACTCTGAATGGCACACGGAAAGAGCTCCACAAGGTAAGAAGGTAAATTTTGTTGAAGAATCCTCTTCCTTGAATGATAAGGTTGATGCTATTATGTCTATGCTTGCGAATGATAGGACTAATGTTGATCCTAATAATAATGTTGATGTAAACTTCATTAAAAATAATAATTTCAACAACAATGCTTATCGGAACAATTCTAGTAATAACTATAGGCCATATCCTTATAATAATGGTAACGGTTATGCTAATTCTTATGGGAATTCTTACAACAATAATAGGAATACACCCCCTGGACTTGAAGCCATGCTTAAAGAATTTATTAGTACACAAACTGCCTTTAACAAATCTGTTGAGGAAAAACTCAATAAAATTGATATTCTTGTTTCTAGAGTTGATAGTCTTGCTTCTGATGTTGATCTTTTGAAATCAAAAGTTATGCCTAATAGGGATATTGAAAATAAAATTGTTACTACAGCAAATTCCATCCAAGTTAGAATTAATGAGAATATAAGATTAATGGCTGAACTGCGTGCTAGGTGGGATAGAGAAGAAAATGAAAAACTAGCTAAAAAGGAAAATGTAGCTAAAGTTTGGACTATTACCACCACTAGCAATGCTAATTCTTCACATGTTGCTGCACCTCCTACTATCAATGGTAAAATAATTGGTGTTGGCAATGCTTCTACTCCTAGTGCAAAGCGCGCAAAATTACCTGAAACTGCTAAAACTGCTGAAACTGCTTGTGATAAAACTGCTGAAATTTTTTCCAACCTTGGGGATGATAATCCCATTGCTTTAGATTGTAATGATTTAGATTTTGATGATTGCCACATCTCTGAAGTTATAAAGTTCTTACAAAAACTTGCTAAAAGTCCTAATGCTAGCGCTATAAATTTGGCTTTCACAAAACATATTACAAATGCTCTCATAAAAGCTAGAGAAGAGAAACTAAAACTTGAAACTTCTATTCCTAGAAAGCTAGAGGATGGTTGGGAGCCCATCATTAAAATGAGAGTCAAAGATTTTGATTGTAAAGCTTTATGTGATCTTGGTGCAAGTATTTCTGTTATGCCTAAAAAAGTCTATGATATGCTTGACTTGCCACCATTGAAAAATTGTTATCTGGATGTTAATCTCGCTGATAATGCTAAAAAGAAACCTTTGGGGAGAGTTGATAATGTTCATATTATGGTTAACAATAACCTTGTCCCCGTTGATTTTGTTGTCTTGGATATTGAATGCAATGCATCTTGCCCCATTATATTGGGAAGACCTTTTCTTCGAACCGTTGGTGCTACTATTGATATGAAGGAAGGTAATATTAAATATCAATTTCCTCTCAAGAAAGGTATGGAACACTTCCCTAGAAAGAGAATGAAGTTACCTTATGATTCTATTATTAGAACAAATTATGATGTTGATGCTTCGTCTCTTGATGTTACTTGATATACACTTTCTGCGCCTAGCTGAAAGGCGTTAAAGAAAAGCGCTTATGGGAGACAACCCATGTTTTTACTACAGTATTTTTGTTTTATATTTGTGTCTTGGAAGTTGTTTACTACTGTAGCAACCTCTCCTTATCTTAGTTTTAAGTTTTGTTGTGCCAAGTAAAGTCTTTGATAGAAAAGTAAGTACTAGATTTGGATTACTGCGCAGTTCCAGATTTCTTTGCTGTCACGAATCTGGGTCTATCTCCCTGTAGGTAGCTCAGAAAATTAAGACAATTTACGAGCATGATCCACAGATATGTACGCAACTTTCATTCAATTTGAGAATTTTCGTTTGAGCAAGTCTGGTGGCCTAATAAAATCCATCTTTACGGACTGTTCTGTTTTGACAGATTCTGTCTTTTATTTCGCATTGCCTCTTTTGCTATGTTGGATGAATTTCTTTGATCCATTAATGTCCAGTAGCTTTATGCAATGTCCAGAAGTGTTAAGAATGATTGTGTCACCTCTGAACATGTGAATTTTTATTATGCACTAACCCTCTAATGAGTTGTTTTGAGTTTGGTGTGGAGGAAGTTTTCAAGGATCAAGAGAGGAGTATGATGCAATATGATCAAGGAGAGTGAAAGCTCTAAGCTTGGGGATGCCCCGGTAGTTCACCCCTGCATATTATAAGAAGACTCAAGCGTCTAAGCTTGGGGATGCCCAAGGCATCCCCTTCTTCATCGACAACATTATCAGGTTCCTCCCCTGAAACTATATTTTTATTCCGTCACATCTTATGTACTTTGCTTGGAGCGTCGGTTTGTTTTTGTTTTTGTTTTGTTTGAATAAAATGGATCCTAGCATTCACTTTATGGGAGAGAGACACGCTCCGCTGTAGCATATGGACAAATATGTCCTTAGGCTCTACTCATAGTATTCATGGCGAAGTTTCTTCTTCGTTAAATTGTTATATGGTTGGAATTGGAAAATGCTACATGTAGTAACTCTAAAATGTCTTGGATAATTTGATACTTGGCAATTGTTGTGCTCATGTTTAAGCTCTTGCATCATATACCTTGCACCCATTAATGAAGAAACACTTAGAGCTTGCTAATTTGGTTTGCATATTTGGTTTCTCTAGAGTCTAGATAACATCTAGTATTGAGTTTTGAACAACAAGGAAGACGGTGTGGAGTCTTATGATGTTTACAATATGTCTTTTATGTGAGTTTTGCTGTACCGTTCATCCTTGTGTTTGTTTCAAATAACCATGCTAGCCTAAACCTTGTATCGAGAGGGAATACTTCTCATGCATCCCAAATACTTGAGCCAACCACTATGCCATTTGTGTCCACCATACCTACCTACTACATGGTATTTATCCGCCATTCCAAAGTAAATTGCTTGAGTGCTACCTTTAAAATTCCATCATTCACCTTTGCAATATATAGCTCATGGGACAAATAGCTTAAAAACTATTGTGGTATTGAATATGTACTTATGCACTTTATCTCTTATTAAGTTGCTTGTTGTGCGATAACCATGTTTCTGGGGACGCCATCAACTATTCTTTGTTGAATATCATGTGAGTTGCTATGCATGTCCGTCTTTTCTGAAGTAAGAGAGATCTACCACCTTAATGGTTGTAGCATGCATATTGTTAGAGAAGAACTTTGGGCCGCTAACTAAAGCCCTGAATCATGGTGGAAGTTTCAGTTTTGGACATATATCCTCAATCTCATATGAGAATAATAATTGTTGCCACATGCTTATGCATTAAAGAGGAGTCCATTATCTGTTGTCCATGTTGTCCCGGTATGGATGTCTAAGTTGAGAATAATCAAAAGCGAGAAATCCAAAATGCGAGCTTTCTCCTTAGACCTTTGTACAGGCGGCATGGAGGTACCCCATTGTGACACTTGGTTAAAACATGTGCATTGCAAAGATCCGGTAGTCCAAGCTAATTAGGACAAGGTGCGGGCACTATTAGTATACTATGCATGAGGCTTGCAACTTGTAAGATATAATGTACATAACTCATATGCTTTATTACTACCGTTGACAAAATTGTTTCATGTTTTCAAAATAAAAGCTCTAGCACAAATATAGCAATCGATGCTTTCCTCTTTGAAGGAACATTCTTTTACTTTTATGTTGAGTCAGTTCACCTATCTCTCTCCACCTCAAGAAGCAAACACTTGTGTGAACTGTGAATTGATTCCTACATACTTGCATATTGTACTTGTTATATTACTCTATGTTGACAATTATCCATGAGATATACATGTTACAAGTTGAAAGCAACCGCTGAAACTTAATCTTCCTTTGTGTTGCTTCAATACCTTTACTTTGATTTATTGCTTTATGAGTTAACTCTTATGCGAGACTTATTAATACTTGTCTTGAAGTACTATTCATGAAAATTCTTTGCTTTATGATTCACTTGTTTACTCATGTCATTACCATTGTTTTGATCGCTGCATCCACTACATATGTTTACAAATAGTATGATCAAGGTTATGATGGCATATCACTTCAGAAATTATCTTTGTTATCGTTTTACCTGCTCGGGACGAGCAGAACTAAGCTTGGGGATGCTTGATACGTCTCCGACGTATCGATAATTTCTTATGTTCTATGCCATATTATTGATGATACCTACATGTTTTATGCACACTTTATGTCATATTCGTGCATTTCTGGAACTAACCTATTAATAAGATGCCGAAGTGCCGCTGTTTTGCTGTTTTTGGTTTCAGAAATCCTAGTAACGAAATATTCTCGGAATTGGACGAAACAAGTCCCAGGGTCCTATTTTACCACGAACCTTCCAGAAGACCGAAGAGCATACGAAGTGGGGCCACGAGGGCCACCACCATAGGGCGCGCCCAGGTCTTGGCCGCGCCGACCTGTGGTGTGGGGCCCCGTGTGGCCCCCACGTCGCCCTTCCGCCTACTTAAAGACTTCGTCGTGAAACCCCCGATGCGAAAAACCACGATACGGAAAACCTTCGAGACGCCGCCGCCGCCGATCCCATCTCGGGGGATTCGGAGCTCTCCGGCACCCTGCCGGAGAGGGGATTCATCTCCGGAGGACTCTACACCGCCATGGTCGCTCCGGAGTGATGAGTGAGTAGTTCACCCCTGGACTATGGGTCCATAGCAGTAGCTAGATGGTTGTCTTCTCCTCATTGTGCTTCATTGTTGGATCTTGTGAGCTGCCTAACATGATCAAGATCATCTATCTGTAATACTCTATGTTGTGTTTGTCGGGATCCGATGGATAGAGAATACCATGTTATGTTAATTATCAAGTTATTACATATGTGTTGTTTATGATCTTGCATGCTCTCCGTTACTAGTAGAGGCTCTGGCCAAGTTTTTGCTTTTAACTCCAAGAGGGAGTATTTATGCTCGATAGTGGGTTCATGCCTCATTGACACTGGGACAGTGACAGAAAGTTCTAAGGTTGTGTTGTGCTGTTGCCACTAGGGATAAAACATTGGCGCTATGTCCGAGGATGTAGTTGTTGATTACATTACGCACCATACTTAATGCAATTGTTCTTGCTTTGCAACTTAATACCGGAAGGGGTTCGGACGATAACCTGAAGGTGGACTTTTTAGGCATAGATGCAGTTGGATGGCGGTCTATGTACTTTGTCGTAATGCCCAATTAAATCTCACTGTACTTATCATGACATTTATGTGCATTGTAATGCCCTCTCTATTTGTCAATTGCCCGACTGTAATTTGTTCACCCAACATGCTTTTATTTTATGGGAGAGACACCTCTAACTGTGGACCCCGGTCCATTCTTTAATACTGAAATACAAATCTGCAATACTTGTTTTACTGTTTTCTCGCAAACAATCATCTTCCACACAATACGGTTAATCCTTTGTTACAGCAAGCCGGTGAGATTGACAACCTCACTGTTTCGTTGGGGCAAAGTACTTTGGTTGTGTTGTGCAGGTTCCACGTTGGCGCCGGAATCCCTGGTGTTGCGCCGCACTACATCCCGCCGCCATCAACCTTCAACGTGCTTCTTGGCTCCTCCTGGTTCGATAAACCTTGGTTTCTTTCTGAGGGAAAACTTGCTGCTGTGCGCATCATACCTTCCTCTTGGGGTTGCCCAACGAACGTGTGAAATACACGCCATCATGGCCCCTCTATAACCTTCTAGCGGAATAGAAAAAACTTAAGGATGCCTTAAATATATAATTTCAAATTCAGTTATTAATAGAACGAATCACCTTCTCTATACGATTACCGAAAAAATCCCGAACTTTTCTAAAACACTAAAATTTCTTTCCTATATATGGATCTTATTCTCCAAACAATTCTGAAGCTCCTCATGATGTCCTAATCCAATATGAGACTCCGAAAAATCTTCAGACTCACCATAATTAATATCTCATTTCTACCCTAGCGCTATTGAGCGCTAAGTGTGCGGCCCTATAGGTTCGAGAATCTGTCGACATGATCGAGACAACTCTCTGATCAATAATCAGTAGCCGAACATGGATGTCATTCATGCACATTCAATGAAGATCTTTATCGATTGAACCACAATTTCAAGGATTCAAGCAATCCCATCTTTCGTTCCCTTTGTCTTGTGATATTTTACATTCCCGAGATTCGATCGTCGGCATCACCATACCTGGTTCAGTATCATTCATAGCAAGTACTCTTTAGTTGCACCGTAATACACCATTGTCTTGTGGCTAACTCATTAGTCATATGGCTGCAAGAGATATAGAATGTGTGTTACCAAGCGGACCCTAGTATCTCTCTGTCATGTGGATGGACAAAGTCCATTCTTGACACATGCACCCCAACAAGAACTTTCTGAGATATCCTAATACAACTTTATGATCACCCAATTACGAAGTGACGTTTGTTTCTCTCAAATTATTCTTGTGGTGCTAGGGAGTGGTATAGTCTCATGGTCTAAGGATTGGTATATTTGACATTGGAATACTACATGAATTTAAACATTATGACACAATCATATTGATTTTCTTATTTAGGTCTTGTCCATCACATCATTCATCCAATGGCATGAATCCATTGTAAATTGGCAACATATTTCTATGGTTTAGTAAACGTTAACCATCATTAATCAACGGACTCTAGTAGAAGCTTACTAGGGACACGGTGTACACACATGTATTATGTTTCCGGTTAATACAACTCTAGCATGGAGTATAAACACTTATCAAGAAAAATGAAATATGATAATAATAATAACTTCATTATTTCTTCCAGGGAATATTTCAACCACTACAAATAGACCAATCACATACAAAAAAAATACATCTCATAAACAAATTATCCACCATAAGAGAATCACAGCTATGAATACAATCATGTAAGGCAGCTCATGTGCTTCTAAAAAAAATGAAGTGCATAGAAAAATTTATCAAGCTACTCCCATAAACCCATAGTCCTGGGGTGGATTACTCCCTCTTCATGCTTAGCTAGCTGCTTGCCTAGGCTAAAACTCTAGTGGTACCTATATTTCCATTTCTCCCTTTGCCCAAGTTGAAAACTGCACAAGCCTAGAACTACCCACGTACGACGAAGTAGTCAGCAGGCACCAGTTCGATCGTTTCATCGAGGAACTGGCCCAACACACCTAATACATTTGACAAGTGTATATGTCCACTAGTTCAGCAAAGAGATAGTGAAATACAAGTAATATGGATGATTGTAAGTAGTAATTGCAATCTGAAATAAAAATGGTAGCAAGCAAACGTGTAGCAGAACTGGTTGTAAACGGTGTTTCAATGCTTAGAAACCAGGCCTATGTATCATACTTTCACTAGTGGACACTCTCAACAATGATACCATAATTGAATATATAGATATTATCACTTCACTATGCTACTCTGAATCATTCTTCGGTTTGATAATAAAAACAAATTCATTGCGTAGGGAAGCAATAACACTCCTTAAAATTCGCATTCCCAAATCTATGGCGCCCCACACTATCACCTTGAGCATACAAAGATGGTACTAACTAGACACCACAATTCATAAGTATTTCTGTAAATTAAGCTTAAGAAACAAACAAGGTGTGCACACTGTCACCTTCACACCGTTGGACAAGGTGTCCCCAGAGATCACATAATAAAATCACTTGAGTAGCACAATAGTTGAAGAATAACATCTACTTATTCAACTAGATTACAAAGCTCATGATCACATAAAGATCATACATGGAGAGATAGATAGACCACATAGCTACCGGTAAAGCCCTCAGCTTCGGGAGAGAACTACTCACACCTCATCATGGGAGTCAGCAATTGCGATGGAGATGGCGGTGGAGTCGATGGAGATGGCTCCGAGGGCAATTCCCCGTCCCGGCAGGGTGCCGGAACAGAGACTTCTGCCCCCCGGATCTTCTCTTCGGCAGCGGCAGAGCTACAGAAATTTTCATGAACGGAGGCTGGTTAATTTAGGGTTCACACATCGGGACTTATAGACGGAAGGGCGAGGTCGGTGGTGGCCAGGGGGGCCCAGACCACCCCTAGGCGCGGCCAGGGCCTGGCGGCGCCTAGGCCTGGTCTGGCCGCTCTGTGGCGAATCCTCGTCTCTCCTCTGGATTTCGTCCGTTACGGAAAAATAAGATCTTCAACTTTTATTTCATCCAATTCCGAGAATATTTCTTGTACAACTTTTCTGAAATACAAAACAGCAGAAAACAGAGAACTGACACTGTGACATCTTGTTAATAGGTTAGTGCCGGAAAATGCATAAAAATGCCACGAAGTGTAAATAAAATATATAACGATTTGTGTAAAACAAGCTTGGAGCATCAAAAATTATAGATACGTTTGCAACGTATCAACGCCGCATCGCTTTCTCACCATCGCATCATTCAGAACGGACAAATTTCAGAAAATGCAGAGGTATTTGATTAAACGTCCAAGCCATGGGAGTACGATAGATTCCAGCAATGGGCCAAGGAATGATGTGCCAAGCCGTATGGATGCAAGCCCCAACACTGGATGTGGGAGTGATGTGCAAATTCCCAATACCGGGAATGATATGCACATAGAGGAGTACTCCACATACAGTAAGATGCACATTCGCATACAGTAAGATGCACTTGCTAACGATTGTCAAAGTAAACGAGTCTAATCCAGATGAAATCATTTGTGATGTAGCTCTTAGAAGAATTTTTTCATATGCTATGGAAGTTTCAGATCATGTGAGGACGGCATACATATTGAAGGGACATACACAACAAATAGTGAAATTTCATCATAGTGATGAAAGGGAATTTTCTCAATCTTTGTTCCAAAGCTACAATTCGATTGAATATGGTTTGTCCAAAGATGCACCCTTTTGTTTATGTTGCTTCCTCTTTAGGAATCTTAGAAGAGGTGAACGCTTTGGTTATGAAGTCTTCAATAAACTGGTGTGGGTAGTGATCACAATAATTGTTTTCTCCATTGTGATGCTCTTAAAAATCAAAACCAAAGTGCGGAAACTAAATTGGCTAGAGTGATTGTCGTGGATCTGTCACGGCATATGCCATGGGGTGGCTTATATCAGGTGGTTGAGGCCTTGTGGCCTACGGCGGATTACGTAGGCGGGTATGAGCACAAGCAACACGGCGATGTACCCAGGTTCGGGGCCCTCGTATGGAGGTAACACCCCTACTCTTGCCTGGTGATGTATAAGATGTGTGGACATGACAGTGGTGCTCTTAGAGCTGTGGCCGGCTTGGGAGCGAGAGGAAGAAGAAGACCTCAGCTCCCGAGCGGTTCTACTAGATGTGAAATGAGAGAATGATATATCCCCCCAAAGGAGGGTGCTACTGGGGCTTATATAATGCCCGAAACATTTACATGGAGACCCCTACAGTCTAGGGCACCGGCTCTGCTCCGCGTGGTCCCGAGGCACTGGGTGCCCCGGCTGCCGCCCCTGTCACGTCCTCCGGTTGCTGCCGACAGGGACAAGACAGAGCGACGGACGGGCCGTAGGCCGGCATCTAGGCCTGCTTGTAGCATGCGGCTCCTACGTAGCGCCGCCCGTAGCATGCGCCGTAGCTCTGCAGTGGTCGGGATCAGCAGGACAAGATAGCTTCATGAACTTTTGCACCTGGAGAGCGCCCAAGATCCTTCTACTGCAAGGATCACCAACTTCTAGAGTCGGCCAGGGGAATGACGAACACGGCCGAAGGTGAGCCAGCCGGCCTGGCGATGCCGAAGCCGGCCGACTCTATCTCAAGCCGGAGGTAGTATATCAAGCCAGCCCAAACCATGGCGCGGCCGGCCATGACCAAGTCGGCCAAGACATGGTGCCAGCCAGCCCCAAGGCGGTCAGCCACGACTATAGCCGGCTGCTCCTCAGCCGGCTTTGCCGCGGGCCAGCCGTCTCTGAGCCAACTGTTTGTTTCCAGTACTTTGACATACCCGGGGTCATCCCCCGACAGTGATGGATGACTCAAAAGAACTATATAAAATATGTTTGACTTCTTTAGAGTAACATAGATCTCTCATGGAACAAGGTTTGTTTGTTCGTGGCCACAATGATTAATCCACTCCCTTGAATGAAAAAGGACAAATTGAGAGATGATCGACATGTTGAAAGATGGCAATGGACAAGTACGAGATGGTTTTGATCGTCGTGGAGGAAATTGTCAGTCCAATGAGATTCAAAAGGATCTTTCAAGGTATTGTCCAGAAGAGTCACCATGCTAATTGATGTGTCACGTGATATACGCACAAATGGCGGAAATGTTGAGGTTACCAATTTAGAATTGTTTCTCCAAGTTCAGCGTAGAGAAGCTTTGTCATCTTACTGAAATCTATAGTGCAGATTTCTCTAATCCTCCTCGTACAATATTAAGGGATCAACTTGAAACTCATGTTGTTTGAAATCGCGTTGCATTTTCTACTTGCAATGATATTGAAAGTTTGGCTGCAAAAATGGTTGGAACGGAGAAAATCTTGGTATTTCTATTAGTTTACAAGCACATTGAGTTGGCATTGTTATTGTTGGTGTCAATGGCATATGTTGAGAGAGCTTTTTGGCCAATAAAAATTATTACTCAAGAGGATAAATGATTGTTGGCTTAATCACTTGATGATATGGTACACTGAGCGGGAGAAATTTTGATCACTTGATGATGTAGCTATTATTTGACGATCTTGAGCCTTCAAGAACCGTAAAGGTATTCTGCCGAAGCGTCATTAGTATTCGAAGGGTATGTGAGATGCATTTGAGTGTGAGAAACTCTTTACAACACTACAAATTAGTACTTTTACTCTCCTTTTTAATCTCATACTTTCATTTTGGGTGTTTGATAGAGCATTTGGATATCTAGAATATTATTTGTGACTCATATTGTCTAGTGAACAACTAATTATCATATGTAATTTCAGTTTTTTTGCTTCCAAACTATGACCAATGTAGGGTACTTAATTTAGTATTTATATTTTGATTATATATATCCAAGCATTTCATTGCGTTTCTTGCCTCTTTTTTCTTAGCTTACGGTTAGTCCAGCCTCCTATTTTTCTAGGCTCCGGTACAGATTTGAGAGGAGCAGCATTTTGCGGTTTTGCCCGAACTGCGGGATCTGCTCGGATCATATTTTGTTGTTGCCAAAATAGCATAATAGATGCGCAAAACCGTATCAACAGCACTGTAGATACATGCGCGTACAAGGTACAATAGCTCTCAAGTTTCAAGTAATAGATCACAACGGTAGAGCCATGAAAGGTAGCACTCGTCTTCAAGGAGCACGAGCACTCGGCACCCAGATGGCTCGATCATGGAGACCACGGCTTAGCAACCAGGCACAGGTTGGCCTTGAGACGCACGGACAGCCCATACAGCTCGCTCATGTCCAGCTTCGAAACCCCGGCCGCCCCCGGCTGCTCCCAGTCAAAATGATATAGCAGGCTCGCGAGGGCCAGCTCCATCGTCGGCGTGGCGAACCCAACCCCAGGACACCCTCTCCTCCCGCCGCCGAACGGCACCGAGCTGAAGTCGTCATGCCTCACCCCGTACTCTACCGGGCCACCCACGAAACGCTCCGGCACGAACTCCTCAGCGCGCTCCCACGTCTCCGTGTCGCGGCCAATGGCCCACGCGTTGATCACCACGCGCGTCCTCGCCGGCACACGGTAGCCTAGCAGCTCGGTATCCTCGAGCGTTTCCCTGGGCAAGAGGAGCGGGAGCGGCGAGTGCAGCCGGAGTGTCTCCTTGATAACCGGCCTGAGGTATTGCAGCTTGGCGAGGTGGACCTCGTTCACATGGCTGCCGCCATTGTTGACGACGGCCGCTCGGATCTCGTCCTGGAGCTTGCGCATTTCGGCTGGCTGGTTGATGAGCTCCGCCATGGCCCAGACCAGAGTCGTGTAGGTCGTGTTGGTCGCAGCGGCGAACATGTCCTGCCATATCATGACACATATGAAGACATGAACTTTGTTACAGGATTCTAGAAAAGAAGTTATGAAGTTAACGGACTAGTGCTGTAGTTTGTTCGGCTAGTTTGTTCTTTTATTACTGGAGTACGTAGAAGTGCGGAGCGTAGTCGCTGAACTTATCTCCCTTTTTTGTTTTGACCAATAATTTGACTTTACTGATCAGCACAGAGATATACACCATATGAATTAGAATGATAATGAACAAGAAAGGCTATTTAAAATGTTGGGAGTTATATATATGTACAATAAAGTCAAGTTAACTTGTCATCTCTATTTTCATCATTCCCATCTTCGTAGCCTCCTATGAAGAAGTCATACGAGAGAAGAAATGCACAAAGCTTTCGGACTATAGAAGGGCAGTACATAATTTTCGTACGAACTTTGGTTCGATATATGGACTTGTACATATATGTTTTTTATTTGCTTTGCTTGTTAGAAAATCTCAGGCCGTGGCCCATTTGTCCACCCCTAGTCCAGCCACTGACTGTTTGTGCATATTATTCTCTTTTGTGGATTCTTCCCCATTGAATAGTCACATTCACATCATAAGGGCTCCCCTATACGACGCCCGTGGCGTCGTGCACGTTACTGTTGGGCCACCCAGAGGTAAGGGATTTCTTCTTGCAGTATCTTTTTCTTTTTTTTCCTTTGAAAAAATCAACTTTTTAAAATGTTCAGATTTAAAAATAATAGGTTTGAAAAACCGTCGAGGATTGAAGGGCAATTCATAATTTTCTTGTTAGATATATGGACTTGTACATATATGTTTTTTATTTGCTTTGCTTGTTAGAAAATCTCAGGCCGTGGCCCATTTGTCCACCCCTACTCCAGCCACTGACTGTTTGTGCTTATTATTCTCTTTTGTGGATTATTACCCGTTGAAGAGTCACATTCACATCATAAGAGCTCCCCTATACGTCGCCCGTGGCGTCTACGGCGCCGACGTCCGCGTGCACGCTACTGTTGGGCCACCCAGGTAAGGGATTTCTTCTTGCAGTATCTTTTTCTTTTTTTTTTCCTTTGAAAAAATCAACTTTTTAAAATGTTCAGATTTAAAATAATAGGTTTGAAAAACCGTTGAGGATTGAGAAATATTTAGATTTAAACCAAAATTTTAGAACGGAAAATATTTGGAAAATGTTATGATTTTAAAAATATTAAAACTTGAAAGTGTTAAAAATTACGAAAACAAAGGAAAAAACAGAAAAACAATAAAAAGAAACGGAAATAGAAATAGAAAAACTATAGAGGAAAACTATAAAAACTAGAGGATTAGAAACCAAAACCGAAAAGACTAGAGGAAAACCTATCAAAAGATTCTAGAACCCTCCTAAAACGCGACGAATGCGTGACAACCAAAAATGGTATCTGCCCAAATTATACCTGGCCATGTGTTGGGCTGGGCCAGGCCTCGGTCCGGGCCGAGCAAAGCCCGACGGTAAAAATCAGGCCCAAGCTCAGCCTGACCCGACCAAATACCCATGAAGCCCGTCGAGCCGTTAGGTTGCGGGCCGAGCCGTGGTGCTGAATGCAGTTTTCGGGCTACCCATGCCCGGCCAAGCCCGGCTGTTAGGCAAACTTTTCTAGGCCCAAGTTTTTCGGGCTGGGCCTTAGGCCGGGCTGCCCCCGGCCAGGCATGGCCCAAATATAAGAATTCCCACGTGCTCGGGGCAAGAAAATTTTATCTAAATCTCGAATGCATGGTAAATAAAAATGGAAACTACTAAGCATGCACTAATTAGCGTTCTGCTTTTGTAGTTAGCCTGCTTTTGTAGTTAGCCATCATGATGGCAAACTCTGTCGCGGCACAAACATAAGTGTTATGTTTGTTTGGGCCTACTCCCCCTCGTACACGAAAGAGTGTACTTCCAACTTTTTGGAAAGTCGCTTTTTCAAGTTCAGTACAAAAACACATGCACAACCATTTATGCCATCAAACTAATATCATTAGATTGTAATAAAGTATATTTTCATTGTATAGCTATTTGGTACTCCTCAATGTTGAATATGTAGGAGTATATTTTTGTGCAAACTTTGCCAAAAGTTTACCAAAAAAATGGACTCTTCAATGTTGTTTGTGAAAGGAGTGAGTAAGTTAACGATTAGTAGTGTCGAGAACATGATGCTTCTGGCAATCATTATGGATATAATCAATGTTGTTTGTATCCTTGATACATATCATAGTATCTTACATTCTCACGATATATATACTATTTTTGCCAACCGACATGTATCATGATGGTTCAGTAGAATCTACTTTCATGCAGGAAAAAAAGCCACGTAAACACACAACAACATCAATGTGAGGAGAAGGGAAAAGCGTGGTTTCAAGGTTCTTGTTGACCTAATTATCTACTCCCTCCGTTAAAAAATAGATATCTTATATTTATCTAAATTTGGATGTAGACATTTATTTATGGACATATCTAGTAAATGGCATGAGTTCCGCTAGTCTAGGTGATGGGAATAAAAATAAAAATTATACTTTAAAAACTGAATCACCTATCCATTTCTATGTACTATAGCATATATATGTGCCTCAAACTTTTTTTTTATGGGTTCAAAATTGGTTATGGCATTTGAGTATTCTCTTTAATATGTCTATAGATAAATCGTGATACTGATCATTCTACGGTTCCGTACTACTGATAAGAAAGGGATACTAACACTGGATATAGTCACTCTCTTGTTCCATCTAGTTTCAATGACCGTGAAGGATTGGCACTTGTTCCATCTACTATTCTACTTGTTCCATTGACCGTGAAGGATCGGCATATACCAGCAAAACAGCAAAAGAAAGTCTTGTGTGACGTGACGTACCATGGCAATGGCTTTGATGGCAATCGCGTCGAACTCGACACCTCCGGTGTCCTCTACCGCCTCGCTCACATCCAATAGCACGTCCACGAAGTCTCGGTGATCGTCCTGCTCGCCGTCGCCAACAAGCCGACCACCGCCGAGACGCCGCTGGCGGTGGTCCGCGATGACCCGCTCGAGCAACTCGTCCAGCACCTTGCTCGTCCGAGCCGCCTTGGCGTCTATCCCCATCAGCGTGTCCACCCAAGCTAGCCACGGCACAAACTGGCCAACCGTGACCGTCCCCAGTAGCTCCTCGAGGTCGGCGAACACCTCCGACAGGCCGTCGCCGATGCCGTAACCCCCGTCATCGCCGAACGTGGCCCGCGAGATGATGGTGTTGGTGTAGGATATGAGCTCGCGGGTCAGGTCCACCACGGCACCACCATCGGGCCGCGAAGCGCATGCGATACGTCGGACGCGGTCCAGCAGTGCGGCGGCCTCCTGCTCACGGACGCGGCGGAATGAGGCGACACGGCGAGCGCTGAGGAGGTGGTGCACGCACACGCGGCGCGCCTGGCGCCAGTACTCTCCGTAGGGGGCGAAGGCCATGTCGCGGCCGTAGAAGAGGAGCTCCGCCATGCGCACCGGGGCGCGGCTCGCGAAGGCAAGGTCGCGGGTCTTCAAGACCTCCTGCGCTGCGGCCGTCGAGGTAACCACCACGGCGGGCACGCCGCCGAGGCGAAGGAGCATGACTGGACCGTGCGCCTGCGCCAGAGACCGCAGCTTCCTATGCGGTAGGGATCCAAGAAGTGGGAGGTGGCCGAGGATCGGAAGTCCCCACGGTGACGGGGGAAGCCGCCTGCGGCCATTGCTGCTGAATGAACGAGACTTCTTGGTGAAGAGGAGGAGGAAGGAGAAGAGAGAGATGAACAGGCTGAGGACGAGGACGAGCAGGGGTGACTGCAAGGATGAAAAAGGCGACGACATGTCCATTGTGTGCATAGCAATAATGCAGGTGCAGCGTACAGGTGCACTCTGCCTATGTTTATATATGTACTTGACGATGATGCGTGTGCCTGAGCTAGAGGGCGATTTACACAAAAATAACCCAAAAGTGGAAGAAAAGCACAGACTAACCCTCCGGCGAAACTATTTCACCAACCCCTTTGGTGGCGCCCCTCCCACGGGCGCCACGCATGCCACGCCTCCTCCCGCCGCGTGGCGCCATCGACGCCGAGCTGGTGCGCCCATCCGACGTGGCAGCATGTGTGGCGCCCCTCCCAACGGCGCCACACATGCACTTGTAATCCCCAAAACATACTGTAAGACAAATCCTCTGGGACTTAGCCGTTTTGCGAGGCTCGATGTGTGGCGCCGATGCCACGGGCGCCACACTAGCATGTGTGGCGCCGATGCCACGGGCGCCACACATAGAGGCTCGCGAAAACGGCTAAAGACTTATCATCCGAAGCCCCTGGATGTTTTCGACCCAATAGTTGATATAGGTTGGCATGTGTGGCGCCGATGCCGTGGGCGCCACACAGTGCAGTGTGGCGCCACTGTGAAGGGCGCCACACACTGACTTGTGTTAAAAACCTGAAAAATCCTACCAAACTCCAACAGTTACGAGTACAACATTGGACACAACAAGTAGCAATTTCATGACATACACATATAACACTTCATAGGTCACATTGTAGCACGTAGATTCAAACAACAAGTAGCATTACAGACCATGGTTCGAAATGACATAGGGTTCACAAATCGATACTTATGAAGATATAGTTCACAACAACACGGAGCACATCCTAGTGTCGTCCTCGACGTGTCGTCCTCACGGGCTGCTTCCGGACGGCCATCCTCTTCGTCCGCTGCCTTGGCTGCTCCTGCTGCTGCTCCTGCTGCTGCTGCTCCTGCTGCTGCTCCTGCTCCTGCTCCTCCTCCTCCTCCTCCTCCTCCTCCTCTGAAGAGAACGGCTCGTCGTTCCTCATCCTCGACATAGCTGATCTCCGCGGCGGCCCGTCATCCTCCTCAGTGACAACCTTCTTTCCTCGGTTGACATAATCTTCCGGAGTGTACCGGTTTGGAGCCTTGCCC
Organism: Lolium multiflorum; assembly: GCA_030979885.1. NCBI lineage: Eukaryota > Viridiplantae > Streptophyta > Magnoliopsida > Poales > Poaceae > Lolium > Lolium multiflorum. The sequence continues at coordinate 111,012,095 of CM061749.1, forward strand.
CTTGGCTTCAACTGGTAAGCTGACCGTTGCTTGGAGGTACGCTTCGGAAGTACGCCTTGACTCAGAATTAGGTCGTCCTCAGGAGGAATCTGCACAAACATGAACACATGAGATTACAAAAGTTGAAATTAGTAAGAACATGTTTCACAGCAACAAAATAGTCCATACATGTTCTTCAGAAGAGGAGGATGTAGGGATTTCGCCTTCGCGGCAACCTAGCAAGTTCGCTAACCGCCGCATCTTTCGTGCAGTGTTCTGCGTCATGGAACTCACGGTTACAAAGCCACCAGAACATAATTGCGTACATTCAAAGTTGGTGATCATACCTTAACGAAATTCCGCAACGGTCCGACAGGCTTTTCATCTGTGTGGCTCTGCTCCCACACAACATCGCACTCCTCAGCTGTTTTCTGGATCTCCTCCCGCTGTGACAAACATAGCATACACAATTTAAGCGAGCACATGGCAATCTAGATGATGTACTAGTTAGTGAGAGAATCCATTACCACGAAGTTCAGCTCGGAAGCAATAGAAGTCGATCTCCCTCTGCGAGCAAAAGTGTCGTGCTGGCTTTGCCCAACCTCATCGAACTGGATGGGGTCGTCCAAGATCTCTTCACGATACGCGCGCTTCACTAACTCGATACGCGTGTTCTGATGGAACCACTCGAGGTAGTTGTTGAAAGCGGTGAAGTCGTGAGGCACAATCTGCTCAGGGCCAGCATTCCGTGCCGCTTCCAAGCAGTGTTGGAACGCTGTGATGTGGCCGCTATGATGGACTGGCCAATTTGTGATCTTCCTCTGCCGCTGCCTATCAAGCCTGCAAGAATCAACAAGTTAGTTTGTACCTCTTCTATCAAGAATCTTCCATCGCATGATTCCAGAAGTTTACCTATGAAGCGCCTTGTCCGTGTCTTGCCACATTGGTGGGCACTCCTGATACAGCCCAAACTGTCTCATCACTCTTTGCGGCTGGTGGTGTTCAACAAGCCACATGCATATGAGTGGGCAGCGCATACGCCAGAACCGCGCCTCCTCCGTGCACTTGGGGTTTAGGTCAGTCATCGCCGCGCCAATACGGTAGTAGCTACCATATGGCTCCCATTCCACCTGCAGCATACAATTATTTAGTAGATGCCAGTAGAATCAATCAAAACTAGGATTGCAACTCCGCAGTGATCGGTTACCTGCTCAGCGGTAAGAGTGTCCAACTCCGCAGTGTACTGCCTGTACATGATCATTGGATCGCTCGTCATCTCCGAGACATTGTCCCAAAGGTATGCCCAAGTGGGCTCCCGATCAGGAAAGTGAGGGAAATGAGGCCATGGCGTCTCGTTGAGTACCCTGGGACGCCCAACTGATAGGCGGTCCCAGCTCCATACGGAAAGTAGGAGCATGCATCCACCAATACCGCCGCTCCCAGTCTTGCTCCCAGTCCTGCGACAAGCTTCGTCCAACTGCGTACATAAGATATTTGGTTACTACTTTGTGTAGCGCACTACTATAGGAAAATAGTACATAGAACAAATCATCACCTGCCGGTAGAGGTAGGCAAGTGCCGCTGTTCCCCAACTCCACCGGCGTCCAACACCGTAAGCGCCTTCAGCCAACACCAATGGGCCAGCTTACCCCCACTGTCAGGAAAGAGAGTCCTGGAAATCATGTACCATAAGTACACGCGGGCGTACGTCCTCCGAGTGTGCTCGTCGGCCTCTATGGGGCATTCTGCAAAGTTAGTTCTGATCAAGTGAAAGACGCGCCGGCGGGAACTCTCTCCTTTGGATTTTCTGGCGGCGGAGGAGCCCTGCCAATAAGCCCCACCATCTGCTGGCGCCACCCATCAGAAGCTGTGTTCATACACAGTGGCTCGCCCTGAATAGGTAGTGCAAGGATCATGGAAACATCCTGGAGAGTAGGGGCCATCTCGCCGGCCCTCAAGTGGAAGGTGTGAGTCTCCGGCCTCCACCGGTCGACAAGGGCGGTGAGTGCCGAGGGGTTCATGTGTGGCCCCCCACGGCTTACAAGGTATATCCGGTGTGCCATGGTAACGAATCTTCAAAGGGTGAAGATCCGTTCCCCTCTCCGTCATATGAACAGCCCGATGCTCCCTGTCGTACTCTTCATCCAGAAGCCACACCATCCTACATGTATGAGCAACACATACAACATATTATGAGCCATTCATACCAAATATGAGCAACACATACATGAGAATATATCCAAATAAGCCATCACACATACATTCCTAACAAATATGAGTTATTCCATCAAGAATACATGAGAATATATCTAACTTTCGAATCACATATACATGACACATACATGAGAGTTCATATCCAAATACATCACACATATGAATTTCGTAAGACATACCATTCCTAGGCACATAATAGACATATGTAAGACAATAGAATGCATTTGCTAAGCTCCAATTTTGCCTTTCACCACATACATACATAAGGATTTCAACACATACATGTAAAATTTCATTCAACACATCTAGGGTTCCTACATATCTAGGGTTCCTACATATCTAGGGTTCCTACACATACACATTCAACACATACATAGCCATTTCAAATCTAGTTTCCATGTCTAGGGTTCATGTGCAAATCTAGCAAGATCTATGAAATTAGTGGATGAATGTGAGGGATTCGAAGGGGATTACCTTGAGGAATGGATGGGGAAGAGATTGGCCGGTCAGATCTGATGAATTTGTGGCCGATTTGTTGGGGGAGAGAGAGAGGGAGGAGGAGGAACCGCCGGCCGCCTTGGGGGAGAGAGGGAGGGAGGAGAAGAAATAGAGAAGAAGATGGTCGGGCTGGGGCGGGCGCGGGCGCCACACTTAAGTGGATGTGTGGCGCCCGTGGCATCGGCGCCACACATGCTAGTGTGGCGCCCGTGGCATCGGCGCCACACATCGAGCCTCGCAAAACGGCTAAGTCCCAGAGGATTTGTCTTACAGTATGTTTTGGGGGATTACAAGTGCATGTGTGGCGCCGTTGGGAGGGGCGCCACACATGCTGCCACGTCGGATGGGCGCACCAGCTCAGCGTCGATGGCGCCACGTCGGCTGGGTCAGTGGCGCCGGCAGGAGGAGCCACACGGGCATGTGTGGCGCTGGGAGGAGCGCCACACAAAAGGGTTAGATTGGGAAATAGCCACGGGAGGCAGGGCTTTTTCACTTTTGGGTTATTTTTGTGTAAATCGCCGAGCTAGAGCGAATCTTGATAGTTTAGCCACGTGCTGTGCGTGTTTTTAGCTTCTTTTGAACTTACCTGACGTGCGCGTATTTTAATGAGTAGTCACTAGATTGCTACCTCGGTAGCCAGCCGCTCTTTCATTTGTCCTTGTCCATCTAACCTTATCGCCTCAAATGACTGGACGCGTCAACATGTAAATCCGGACGTATTATGCACATCTTCACCAGCCTGACATAAACATGGCCCGATGCAAAACACACCCAAAAAGTGAACGGGCGTGTTCGTTTTCCTCTGCTTATGGACACGAAATTGGTTGGAAAGTACATGCTAACCATTTGCGGTTGGGATGCTCCAGCCATCCCACACATTTGTTTTTGCCACTTTTTATTGATGAAACAATTTGTATTGGCAAAACAAACATAAAACATAAAAAAGCCATGGCTTGCTAAAACCTAACCTACGCCTCGTCATGCCGGCTGGTGCTGGAGGTGGAGGTGGCGGAGCAAATGGTGGTACTACGCACGGGTACTGCGGCGGAGGTGGCGGGGGAGGGGGCACCGAGACCTGCAACGCTAAACTGAAGGCGGCTTCCTCTGGCAGGTATTGATACCTTCGATCCGGATTACAGATTGTAGTATGATAAGCTTTTTCCTTAGAAGACTCAGGTTTAATCAAACCCTGGGAAGCACTGGAAAAATAATGTAAAGAAAACGTCTACAAAACTTGCTAGTGTATTTTATTTTCAGTTTACCGGACCTATCTAGTTTACTTTTAAGGGGTTGTGTTCAATGATGAAAATATGTCAGGGTTAAGGTTTCACCTGCAGCTATGCATACATATATATAATTGAAACACATATGCGTAACAAAAAAATAGAGATATGAGATTTATGAGTAGCACATTCGTAAATACTCTTGACCCTAAAGCCAGAGGTGACAAGAGCCTATTGGTCCAACCACTATCCTTACAACCGCAAGCAACAATAGTTATTAAGTAAATAAAATGAGACCAAAGCCTTAAGCTAGATGATTGTACCATAATCCCGAATGAATCACTAAACATATACCGTTACTTTGCCCTTTCTGTCACTGAGGTTTCGCGGTAGCACGCCATTCTCCACTCATCCCACATCTTCCCTTGATCGAATCGAATGATATGGGTACCTGCCGATCACCGAGACGAGGCAAAGTGACAAGGATACAGGATTGCAAAACTCATATGCATTTCTTGTCTCTTACCAATGTTACCCATTCATTGACATGCATCACAATGTTTTTACCAACTTATTAGATTCTTCAAATAAAGTTGGCTAATAAAATCCGGATTGCAAAACTTTATCTGTTGTTCGATCACTAGCATGATGCCCTCCATATGGAATACTATGACAAGCCAGTAGGATAGAATCCATCTCGTGATCAGGTACACATTTCCTAATGATTTCATCAAGACCGTGGTGGTATATATAAGGATCATCCCAAAAGTTATATTTCAAACCATTAAAGAACTTCATTCTTTTCTACCAGTCGTAATTTAGAGGTAAAACTGACTAACAAGAAAATTAGCAAAATGTGCATACAAGGGTTCCTTATTCCCAATGGAAAGAACATGCTCTCCTGGAAAAGATTCATCGTTTGGTATTGGATCATCCATTACTCCATCCATGCCCGAAAAATGGTCAGCGACGGGATTATATTCTCCTTTTTGTGCAAAAAATTTGTAAGTCGTACTCTTGTAGTAATAAGAACCCCCTGATCAATCGAGGCTTTGCATCCTTCTAAGAAAGAGGGTATCTTAAATCTCTATGATCTGAACTTATCATTGGAGTTTATTATATATGATCTAAACTTATCACCCAAAAAATGATGGCTAGAGATTATTTTTCAGTAATACCAAAGTTTCTTTGTTCATTAGTAATAGGCGACTACCATAGTGAATAACAATAAGTTTCTTTTCTTCATCACTTTGTCCTAAAATAGCTCATGTACCAAAATCACTAGCATCACAAATTATTTCAAAGTGTTTCTACCAACTCGGCGGTTGGCTAATAGGAGTAATGGTGAAGGCCCCTTTTATTTGCTGGAAAGCTAATATACAATTGTTATCAAAGGAAAAGAAAAGGTACATCTTTCTCTAGAAGATTAATTAGAGGTGCAACTATCTAGCTTAGCAAAGTCTTTACAAAATATTCTATAGAAACTTGTATGTCCTTGATTTTTTTCAAACCTTTTAAATCTTGTGGTCATTATTTCAACCTTTCATTCAACCAAACTTATACCTTTTTCATAAACTCTTTGACCAAATATTATTTTCTATCTTATCATAAAGTGGCAAAGCTCTCAGTTGAGCATTTAGTTAGACTCCTTGCATGGCTGCAAGACTTTTTTGAGGTTATATATACATTGATCAAAGGAAGTTCCATAGGAAACAAATTTGTTAAAAAGGACTTCCACAATCTTTTCTGAATAATCTCAAAAAAAATTACCATGCATCTTTGAAAAGTAGACGGTGCATTGCATAAATCAAACGGCATTCTTCTATCAGCATACATACCATAAGCACAAGTTAAATTAGTTTTCTATTGATCTTTCAAACCTGAATATGCATCTAAGAAACAGTAATAAGAGTGTGATTCCAATCTATCTACTATTTGTTCCATGAAGGGAGGTTGATGGTATTTTATAGTTTCATTTTTTAATTTTCTAAAATAAACACAAATTTAATATTCCGTAATAGTTCTAGTAGGCAACACTTCATCAATATCGTTTTGGACAACAGTTACTCCTCCATGCTTCGGGATGCAATGGATAGAGTTAACCCACTTACTATCAGAAATATGATAGATGATACATGCGTCAAGTAAGCGAACTAACTTTTTTCTTACCACATCCTTCATTCGAGGGTGAACATGTTTCTGAGTATCAATAAAAGGATAGGAATTCTATGCATAGAAATAGAGGGACTAACTCCTTTGTAATCATCAATTGCATACATAAATACTTTCTGGTTCTCCTTCAAGATGGTTAATAACTTTTCTTCTGTGCCTCAAATATTAGAACTAATAATAGCATGATAATTATTTGCCTCTTTAAGGAATACATATTTCAATTCATTTTGCAAACGCTTGAGCTCCAATGAAGTAGTTTTATTGACGGTTCTGAAATACGCCATTTTTTCTCGCGTTCAAACCCTTAGCTAAGTCAAGAAATTGACTAAGTTTACCTCTCAGTTTTTCACTAATGACTAATTATTGCAAAGATGTGCAATCTCTCCTATCTTTAAATGGTGTGCATGAAATCACGTCATAATGACAAATGGACCTGCAATTATTAAAGAAAATCACGTCACAAGTGCAGCAAAGTTGACTAGGCTTAAAGAGTCGGTTCCAGAAGGTTTAACAGACATCGGTATAGGCAAACCCCGCCCGTACGGCCTGCCGCAGGATTCCTGAGGTCAGACCCTATAAGTTATGTGAAGGACCCGACGCCAAAGGGAGACCCATTCGTCGCCAAACAGAGCCGGCATCCATCAGATCCATCTACACCACACCCAAGGAGATCCACCACCATACTTCATACATTCCATCTACAATCTCCTCCATAGCCATAGTCATCACCATTGTAACAGAGATCTCCTTGATAATTGGCGACCATTGTAACAATATTGTGATTTCAATCCAAGTATTTGCCACAATGATTTCTATGTTTGATATTGATCTTGATATTATGTGTGAGGAGTCCTCACGGCCTGCGGGTTGGGGTGAATCCTTGCAGCGTTTATGTGCATCTAATCTTATAATATGTGTAAGGATTTAATAGGAGTTTTAAAATATTGTATCCTTGTCTCTTTGCCTCGACTTGATGATCTGCAGGTACTCATATCTATCGGATCGATCAAGGGAAGAGGTGGGATGAGTGGAGAACGGCGTGCTACCGCAGAACCTCAGTTACAAAAAGGGGAAAGTAACTGTACATGTTTAATGATTCATTCAGGATCAATGGCACAATCATCTAGCTTAATGCTTTGATCTATATTCAATTACTTAATAATTGTTGTTACTTCCGACTATTTTATTTACCAAGAGGCTCTTCTCACCTCTGGCTTTAGGGTCAAGAGTATTTACGGATATGCCGCTCACAAATCTCTTTCTATTTTATTTACTACACATTTGCGCTTCATTTCTATATGCATGCATAGCTGCAGGAGAATCCTTAATCCTGGCTATTTCCACCATTGAACACAACGCCTTTAAGAGTAAACTAGATAGGTCCGGTAAACATAAAATCAAATTAACTAGCAAGTCTTGTAGACGTTTCCTTTACACCATTTTAGAGTGCTCACCATTTTAAACCTTGATCTTCTAGGGAAAAAGATCATACTAAACCCTTTTTTTGGCGACGTTGCTGGGGAAACAATTTCGCTATGTTGTTAATGTTACTAGAGACCTTGTTAGTCAGTTTCATTTTCGTTTTAGTTTTATTTACTGTTATTAGTTTACCATTTTGTTCTCTATTTAAAAACCCAAAAAAATTAGTTACTTGTTCTTTTACAATCATAAGACAAAATAAAAAAAAATATCATAACCATGGCAGAAGAGAAGGTTGGGGAATATGTTATCCCTAATGATGATTTTATTCGTGCACCCATAACTCAGCCCGCTGTTACAACGGAGAAATATGAAATTAAGCCTAACCTTTTGAGTTTGGTTCAGCAGAACCAATTTAGAGGTGATACGTCCAAAACGTATCTACTTTCCCGAACACTTTTGCTATTGTTTTGCCTCTAATTTGTTTATTTTGGATGCAACTAACACGGACTAACGTTGTTTTCAGCAGAACTGTTCTGGTGTCTCGTTTTTGTGCAGAAATCCAACTTTCAGGAAAAACCTCGGGATTTTGACGAAAGACCCTATTTTCCCCAGAATGCGACGGAGCCGGAAGGACAAATCAGGTGGAGGCCGAGGCCCCACACCATAAGGCGGCGCGGCCTAGGGGGCCGCGCGGCCTATGGTGTGGCCCCCCGGCTGGCCTCCGACGCCCTCCTTCGGACTATTTATCGGCCTCGACCTAAAAACGCACGGAGAGAAGTCGAAGTCGCCGAAACCCTCCAGAACGCCGCCATATCACGAAACTCCGTCTCGGAGCCGAAGTCTCGTTCGGCACTCCGCCGGGATGGGGGTGGAGGAGATCATCGCCATCATCACCGCCAACGCCTCTCCATCGACCAGCCATGTTTCCCCCATCCATGAGTGAGTAATTCCCCGCTGTAGGCTGAAGGGGATGGTAGGGATTGGATGAGATTGGTCATGTAATAGTGTAAGATTGTTAGGGCATAGTGCCTAGTGTCCGTAATTGGTACTTTGATGATATTGTTGCAACTTGTTATGCTTAATGCTTGTCACTAGGGCCCGAGTGCCATGATCTCAGATCTGAACATGTTATTATTTCATCATGATATTCATTGTTTATGGTCTTACCTGCAAGTTGTATACACATGTCGCTGTCCGGAACCAATGGCCCCGAAGTGACAGAAATTGGGACAACCGGGGGGGATGGTAGTGACGTGAGGATCACATGTGTTCACGGAGTGTTAATGCTTTGCTCCGGTACTCTATTAAAAGGAGTACCTTAATATCCAGTAGTTTCCCTAGAGGCCCGGCTGCCACCGGCTGGTAGGACAAAAGATGTTGTGCAAGTTTCTCATTGCGAGCACGTACGACTATAATTGGAACACATGCCTATTGATTGCTTTGTACTTGGATACCGTTTTATTATTATCTGCAAATGCCCTGTTATGATTGTTACATGAGTTTCTCTCATCCATGCAACGCCCGTTATCCGTCCCCGTGCCTACAGTATTTTAATCCTGCTGTTTACTAAAATCACTACTGCTGTCTTTGTTACTCTGTTGCTGTTATTTTACTACTGCTACTGCTATAAAACTGTTACTACTGATAAACTCTTGCGAGGAAGTCTGTTTCCAGGTGCAGCTTGCTTCTGGCGCAAATTTGACGTGGGAGTTAGAGATCTCTTGTGGTGTAACTTTTCTTCAGGTCCCCGGCAACGGCGCCAGAAATTTGCTTGATGCGTGTAATTGACACGTCCGTTGGGAACCCCAAGAGGAAGGTGTGATGCGCACGCGGCAAGTTTCCCTCGTTAGAAACCAAGGTTTAATCGAACCAGTGGAGTCAAGAAGCACGTTGAAGGTTGATGGCGGCGGGATGTAGTGCGGCGCAACACCAGTCCGGCGCCAACGTGGAACTGCACAACACAACCAAAGTACTTTGCCCCAAGCAGTGAGGTTGTCAATCTCACCGGCTTGCTGTAACAAAGGGTTAACCGTATTGTGTGGAAGATGATTGTTTGCGAGAAAACAGTAAAACAAGTATTGCAGCAGATTTGTATTTCAGTATTAAAGAATGGACCGGGGTCCACAGTTCACTAGAGGTGTCTCTCCCATAAGATAAAAGCATGTTGGGTGAACAAATTACATCGGGCAATTGACAAATAGAGAGGGCATAACAATGCACATACATGGCATGATAAGTATAGTGAGATTTAATTGGGCATTACGACAAAGTACATAGACCGCCATCCAACTGCATCTATGCCTAAAAAGTCCACCTTCGGGTTATCGTCCGAACCCCTTCCGGTATTAAGTTGCAAAGCAACAGACAATTGCATTAAGTATGGTGCGTAATGTAATCAACAACTACATCCTCGGACATAGCGCCAATGTTTTATCCCTAGTGGCAACAGCACAACACAACCTTAGAACTTTCTGTCACTGTCCCAGGTGTCAATGCAGGCATGAACCCACTATCGAGCATAAATACTCCCTCTTGGAGTTAAAAGCAAAAAACTTGGCCAGAGCCTCTACTAGTAACGGAGAGCATGCAAGATCATAAACAACACATATGTAATAACTTGATAATTAACATAACATGGTATTCTCTATCCATCGGATCCCGACAAACACAACATAGAGTATTACGGATAGATGATCTTGATCATGTTAGGCAGCTCACAAGATCCAACAATGAAGCACAATGAGGAGAAGACAACCATCTAGCTACTGCTATGGACCCATAGTCCAGGGGTGAACTACTCACTCATCACTCCGGAGGCGACCATGGCGGTGTAGAGTCCTCCGGGGGTGAATCCCCTCTCCGGCGGGTGCGGAGAGATCTCCAGAATCCCCGAGATGGGATCGGCGGCGGCGGCGTCTCGAAGGTTTCCGTATCGTGGTTTTCGCATCAGGGGTTTCGCGACGGAGGCTTTAAGTAGGCGGAAGGGTAGAGTCGGGGCGACGGGGGCCCACACCACGGGCGGCGCGGCCCTTGGCGCGCCGCCATGTGGTTTGGCCACCTCGTGGCCCCACCGTATGCTCTTCGGTCTTGGAAGGTTCGTGGCGAAGGCCCCGGTCTTCGTTTCGTCCAATTCCGAGAATATTTCGTTACTAGGATTTCTGAAACCAAAAACAGCAGAAAACAGGGGCACTTCGGCATCTTGTTAATAGGTTAGTTCAGAAAATGCACGAATATGACATAAAGTGTGCATAAAACATGTAGGTATCATCAATAATATGGCATAGAACATAAGAAATTATCGATACGTCGGAGACGTATCAAGCATCCCCAAGCTTAGTTCTGCTCGTCCCGAGCAAGTAAAACGATAACAAAGATAATTTCTGAAGTGATATGCCATCATAACCTTGATCATACTATTTGTAAACATATGTAGTGAATGCAGCGATCAAAACAATGGTAATGACATGAGTAAACAAGTGAATCATAAAGCAAAGACTTTTCATGAATAGTACTTCAAGACAAGTATTAATAAGTCTTGCATAAGAGTTAACTCATAAAGCAATAAATCAAAGTAAAGGTATTGAAGCAACACAAAGGAAGATTAAGTTTCAGCGGTTGCTTTCAACTTGTAACATGTATATCTCATGGATAATAGTCAACATAGAGTAATATAACAAGTACAATATGCAAGTATGTAGGAATCAATGCACAGTTCACACAAGTGTTTGCTTCTTGAGGTGGAGAGAGATAGGTGAACTGACTCAACATAAAAGTAAAAGAATGGTCCTTCAAAGAGGAAAGCATCGATTGCTATATTTGTGCTAGAGCTTTTATTTTGAAAACATGAAACAATTTTGTCAACGGTAGTAATAAAGCATATGAGTTATGAAAATTATATCTTACAAGTTGCAAGCCTCATGCATAGTATACTAATAGTGCCCTCACCTTGTCCTAATTAGCTTGGACTACCGGATCTTTGCAATGCACATGTTTTAACCAAGTGTCACAATGGGGTACCTCCATGCCGCCTGTAAAGGTCTAAGGAGAAAGCTCGCATTTTGGATTTCTCGCTTTTGATTATTCTCAACTTAGACATCCATACCGGGACAACATGGAAAACAGATAATGGACTCCTCTTTAATGCATAAGCATGTGGCAACAATTATTATTCTCATATGAGATTGAGGATATATGTCCAAACTGAAACTTCCACCATGAATCGTGGTTTTAGTTAGCGGCCCAATGTTCTTCTCTAACAATATGCATGCTCCAACCATGAAGGTGGTAGATCTCTCTTACTTCAGACAAGACGGACATGCATAGCAACTCACATGATATTCAACAAAGAATAGTTGATGGCGTCCCCGAAGCATGGTTATCGCACAACAAGCAACTTAATAAGAGATAAAGTGCATAAGTACATATTCAATACCACAATAGTTTTTAAGCTATTTGTCCCATGAGCTATATATTGCAAAGGTGAATGATGGAATTTTAAAGGTAGCACTCAAGCAATTTACTTTGGAATGGGAGAAATACCATGTAGTAGGTAGGTATGGTGGACACAAATGGCATAGTGGTTGGCTCAAGTATTTGGGATGCATGAGAAGTATTCCCTCTCGATACAAGGTTTAGGCTAGCAAGGTTATTTGAAACAAACACAAGGATGAACGGTACAGCAAAACTCACAAAAAAGACATATGGTAAACATTATAAGACTCCATACCGTCTTCCTTGTTGTTCAAAACTCAATACTAGATGTTATCTAGACTAGAGAAACCAAATATGCAAACCAAATTAGCAAGCTCTAAGTATTTCTTCATTAATGGGTGCAAAGTATATGATGCAAGAGCTTAAACATGAGCACAACAATTTCCAAGTATCAAATTATCCAAGACATTTTAGAGTTACTACATGTAGCATTTTCCAATTCCAACCATATAACAATTTAACGAAGAAGAAACTTCGCCATGAATACTATGAGTAGAGCCTAAGGACATATTTGTCCATATGCTACAGCGGAGCGTGTCTCTCTCCCATAAAGTGAATGCTAGGATCCATTTTATTCAAACAAAACAAAAACAAAAACAAACCGACGCTCCAAGCAAAGTACATAAGATGTGACGGAATAAAAATATAGTTTCAGGAGGAACCTGATAATGTTGTCGATGAAGAAGGGGATGCCTTGGGCATCCCCAAGCTTAGACGCTTGAGTCTTCTTATAATATGCAGGGGTGAACCCGGGGCATCCCCAAGCTTAGAGCTTTCACTCTCCTTGATCATATTGCATCATACTCCTCTATTGATCCTTGAAAACTTCCTCCACACCAAACTCGAAACAACTCATTAGAGGGTTAGTGCATAATAAAAATTCACATGTTCAGAGGTGACACAATAATTCTTAACACTTCTGGACATTGCATAAAGCTACTGGACATTAATGGATCAAAGAAATTCATCCAACATAGCAAAAGAGGCAATGCGAAATAAAAGACAGAATCTGTCAAAACAGAACAGTCCATAAATATGGATTTTATTAGGCCACCAGACTTGCTCAAACGAAAATGCTCAAATTGAATGAAAGTTGTGTACATATCTGAGGATCATGCTCGTAAATTGGCTTAATTTTCTGAGCTACCTACAGGGAGATAGACCCAGATTCGTGACAGCAAAGAAATCTGGAACTGCGCAGTAATCCAAATCTAGTACTTACTTTTCTATCAAAGACTTTACTTGGCACAACAAAACATAAAACTAAGATAAGGAGAGGTTGCTACAGTAGTAAACAACTTCCAAGACACAAATATAAAAAAAAAATACTGTAGTAAAAACATGGGTTGTCTCCCATAAGCGCTTTTCTTTAACGCCTTTCAGCTAGGCGCATAAAGTGTATCTCAAGTGTTATCAAAGGGTGGTGCACCTACAGCGGGATTTGGAGTTTTCTCAACCATGCATAGTATATTGGATACATAAGTTTTAGCGTCTCCCTTTTCATTAGTCTTGGGCTTTCTACTCTCATCGAACAAATTTTCAGGAACAAGCCAAGCATAGTTATTTTCTAGTGCATCATTCATAGCTAGGAGTTTACATGGTATTGGTGCTTTGATCTCCCCACCATCATTAGCATTATTAGTGTACCTTATTCTATCCATGTCCATTTTTTCAAGGAGACTAACAAAATTAGTATGAGAACCAAGCATATTAAATTTAGCAAAGACCTTTCTAGCCTCTCTTGCTAGACCACCAAATTCTCTAAGAAGGGTTTCTAAAACAAAATCTTTCTTTCCCCCTCTTCCAAATCACCAAGTGTAAGAAACATGTGTTGGATTATAGGATTGAGATTAACAAATTTAGTTTCCAACAGGCGAACTAAATGTGCAGCAGCAATTTCATAAGTGGGAGCAAGTTCTACCAAGTGTCTATCTTCAAAATTTTCAGTGGTACTAACATGAGTGAAAAATTCTTCTATATTGTTTCTCCCAATTATAGACCCGCGTCCTACCGGTATGTCTTTTGTGGTAAAATTAAAAGGAAACATGATGAAATAAGTAAAGTAAATGCAAGTAACTAATTTTTTTATGTTTTTAAATATAACAAACAAGATAGTAAATAAAATAAAACTAGCAACTAATTTTTTTTGTGTTTTGATATAAGTGCAGCAAACAAAGTAGTAAATAAAATAAAGCAAGACAAAAACAAAGTAAAGAGATTGAGAAGTGGAGACTCCCCTTAGCGTGTCTTGATCTCCCGGCAACGACGCGAAATTTGCTTAGCGCAAAGTTGACGTGGGAGTTAGAGATCTCTTGTGGTGTAACTTTTCTTCAGGTCCGACAGCAGCCGGCAGATGCGTGTAATTGATACGTCCGTTGGGAACCCCAAGAGGAAGGTGTGATGCGCACAGCGGCAAGTTTCCCTTAGTTAGAAACCAAGGTTTAATCGAACCAGTAGGAGTCAAGAAGCACGTTGAAGGTTGATGGCGGCGGGATGTAGTGCGGCGCAACACCAGATTCCGGCGCCAACGTGGAACCTGCACAACACAACCAAAGTACTTTGCGAAACAGTGAGGTTGTCAATCTCACCGGCTTGCTGTAACAAAGGGTTAACCGTATTGTGTGGAAGATGATTGTTTAGAGAAAACAGTAAAACAAGTATTGCAGCAGATTTGTATTTCAGTATTAAAGAATGGACCGGGGTCCACAGTTCACTAGAGTTGTCTCTCCCATAAGATAAAAGCATGTTGGGTGAACAAATTACAGTCGGGCAATTGACAAATAGAGAGGGCATAACAATGCACATACATGGCATGATAAGTATAGTGAGATTTAATTGGGCATTACGACAAAGTACATAGACCGCCATCCAAGCGCATCTATGCCTAAAAAGTCCACCTTCAGGTTATCGTCCGAACCCCTTCCAGTATTAAGTTGCAAAGCAACAGACAATTGCATTAAGTATGGTGCGTAATGTAATCAACAACTACATCCTCGAACATAGCGCCAATGTTTTATCCCTAGTGGCAACAGCACAACACAACCTTAGAACTTTCTGTCACTGTCCCAGGTGTCAATGCAGGCATGAACCCACTATCGAGCATAAATACTCCCTCTTGGAGTTAAAAGCAAAAACTTTACCAGATCCTCTACTAGTAACGGAGAGCATGCAAGATCATAAACAACACATATGTAATAACTTGATAATTAACATAACATGGTATTCTCTATCCATCGGATCCCGACAAACACAACATAGAGTATTACGGATAGATGATCTTGATCATGTTAGGCAGCTCACAAGATCCAACAATGAAGCACAATGAGGAGAAGACAACCATCTAGCTACTGCTATGGACCCATAGTCCGGGTGAACTACTCACTCATCACTCCGGAGGCGACCATGGCGGTGTAGAGTCCTCCGGAGATGAATCCCCTCTCCGGCAGGGTGCCGGAGGAGATCTCCAATCCCCGAGATGGGATCGGCGGCGGCGGCGTCTCGGTAAGGTTTTCCGTATCGTGGTTATTCGCATCGGGGTTTCGCGACGGAGGCTTTAAGTAGGCGGAAGGGCGAGTCGGGGCGACGAGGGGCCCACACGGGCGGCGCGGCCCCCCTTGGCCGCACCGCCATGTGGTTTGGCCACCTCGTGGCCCCACTTCGTATGCTCTTCGGTCTTCTGGAAGGTTCGTGGCGAAATAGGCCCCTGGGTCTTCGTTTCGTCCAATTCCGAGAATATTTCGTTACTAGGATTTCTGAAACCAAGAACTGGCACTTCGGCATCTTGTTAATAGGTTAGTTCGGAAAATGCACGAATATGACATAAAGTGTGCATAAAACATGTAGGTATCATCAATAATATGGCATAGAACATAAGAAATTATCGATACGTGACGTATCGTAGCTGAATTGACAACTCCTTTGTTAAGGCTTTCAAGTATTCTTTGTCTCCCTTGTGTCGAATCAATAAATTGGGTTTTACTTCCCTCGAAGACTGTTGCGATCCCCTATACTTGTGGGTCATCAAGAGGCTCAACTGCTGAGGATCGGGTATGCACTTGAATACATTTACTGAAATATGTGACATGATGCGCATAAAGATGTTGAGCCTAATGCGGTAAAATTACGCATGTTTTCTTTTTCACTAAGAGGAAAAGGAAAAGACTGGTCATCAGCTTTCACTAAAGGCACTATTAATTCATGGGTTGAATGTACTAATACATTCATAACTAAGTTTTTTCCACCAAGAAAGACTATGCAACTGCGTTCTAACATTACAGGTTTTAGGCAAGAAGACCGTGAGCCACTAGCGCTTGCATGGGAAAGGATGAAAGAAGCCACCATGAACTGTCAAAGTCATGGAATGGAAGACTGGTTAATTCTTCACTTATTTTATAATGTTCTTAACCCAATGTCAAAGTACATGCTTGACACTGCAGCCGGGAGAACATTCATGAGCAAGCCAGTTGAAGTTCCAAGAAGACTTCTAGAAGATATGCAAAGAAACCATACCCAATGGCACGTAGAAAGATCCTCCTCAAGAAAGGTGAATTCAATCACTGAAGGTAATAATGAAGAGCTTACTTCAAAGGTAGATGAGATTTTAAAAAATTTGAAGGGTAAGAAAAATACCCAAGTTAATGCCATCACCAATTCATAGCAATAAATCCTTATAACCCTGCATGGAAGAGTCAAAACTTTGGCTCTAACTTTAAAATGCAATATACTAATTATGCAGTTGTTCAAAACAATAATTACACTAATGGTAGTGGAGCAAGCAATAGTAATGTTTTAATTGAAAACACTTTCAAAAGTTTTATGCATGCTCAAACTAAACAAAATAGCACCCTTATAAAGCTTACTGAGAATCATTGCACTATGTTAGGGAATTTATCTAATCAAACTATTTCTCTCAAGAATGATGTTCAAGTTCTATATGAAAGGACAAAGACCGTTGAGGCACAATTGGGCAAGATAGCTGAAGGCCAAACTATAATACTTGCAACATTTGCAGGGAATCCCAAACCAAACCCTGTTGAAGATCTCAAGATGATGGGGATCGAGGGAGACGACGAAGCACCTAAAGAACTGGACTATAGCAATGCTCCATCACCAGACTACTCCATGGAAGATCTAGTGAAGATGATCACCGTCAAGAATCCCGAAATTGATCAAGGTAACGTTACTATGTGCCACCAATTTATTCATGAAGTTGCATGCAAAGTTCGTGAGTTAGGATAACAATATAAGAAGCTAGCTGAAAAACTCTCAGTTAAGCTTGATGATATATTTGAGCCCACTATTAAGATTCATACTGGAATGAATGAGGTAGCTGCACTTCGTGATCTTGGTGCAGGTATCTCCACCATTCCAAAAAGCTTATTTGATAAGTTAAGATTGGGGCCATTCAAAACAACTGAGTTAAGACTACACTTAGCTGATTCAACTTATAAACAAACTGTTGGTATTAAAGATAATATTGTAGTAGAAATTAAAGGATGTCCCGCTCTTATTGATCTTGTTATTGTGGACATGCCTGAAGATCCTATAGCTCCTATAATCTTAGGAAGACCATGTCTTAGAACTATAAAATCTCTGATCAATTTGCATGAAGGGAATGTGACAATTGGACTACCGTCCAAAGAACCATTTGTAGTACACTTCCCTAGAAAGAAGAAGGCCAAGCATGATGACAATGGGATCATCACTTTAAAATCTAATTACTTTGGAGTGGGTCTTTGAGTTCCAAAATCTAAATGATCACCATTTGGGTCAAGCTAATTGACCTTAACTAGAAGCGCTTCATGAGAGAAAACCCATGTTTAATAAATTTGTCTATCTAGTTCTTGTTTTAGTTTAATTTTTATTTGTTTGTTTTGTTTTCTAATAAAAAGTGTTCATGAGATCCTTTGGAAAAGAGGAGAAGAAATAAGTATCTATGCCTCTCAATTTTATATACTAACATTTGAGCATTCTTAAAAAAAATATACTACGTTTAGAATCTTGTTGACCCTACTCGCTTAGTCATATTTTCCTTACACCATGTGGCACGACCTGACGATAGCAATGCACCAACTGTGTCCGCTTTCCCAAGGGCACCCCTGATACATCCAAAACGTATCTATAATTTTTTATTGTTTCATGTCATTTTTATTTAGCACTTGTTTTTATATTAAGATTATTATTTATTTGGACTAACCTACTAATGGTTGCAAAAGTGCACAATGTTTTTCTATACAAATTCAGGAAAGCGAGATACCACTCTATCATGCTTTATTATGATCATTACAATCTTGTTGATGTTTATAAATTTCATGTTATGAGCTCTTGGTTGGTTGATACTTTTCATTGGTTAACATGATTGCTAAGTTTTACTATCCATACATCATGCACTGGTTAAAGACCTGATCATAGTATTTACAATCAAAAATTATTTTATTATCGTATACCTACTCGAGGACGAGCGCGTAGGAATTAAGCTTGGGATATTGATACGTCCAAAACGTATCTATAATTTTTGATTATTTCATGCTTTTTTTATGCTTTTAGCGCTTGTTTTTATATTAAGTTTATTATTTATTTGGACTAACCTACTAATGGTTGCAAAAGTGCACAATGTTATTGTTTTACACTTTGATGTGTAGGAATTATCAACAATACAAAAGGAAATCTTGTTGGAATCGAATTGGGACTTTCCAGAAATCTGTCCACCAACAGTTTTAGAGATCGTCAGTTTGACCCTCGAAGACGACATCAAATAGAAAACATGATTTCTGCAAAATTGTGAGGAATTTTATGCTAATAATCATGGACCTAAAATTCAGCCCAATCCCAGTTCGGATGCTCCAGATATGCCCGTTTTTGTGGAGCCCAAGAGGGGTTGACGGAAATCCAAGAGTCTATATAAAGAAAGAAACCCTAGGATCTAGGTCGTGAGTGACACCTCCACCCACGAATTTCCAGCCACCAAAGCCACATTTTTTCCTCTCCCATGGATCCCATATTCATGGGGGAGGGCTCCCAAAAATCCATGAAGGAAGGAGGCTAAGGGGCGGCGCTTCCCCATGATGCCGGTGGCGGGGAAGCAGCTCCCCGCGCCGTCGTCACCCTGCACTCCTCGCTGCCCTCTCCGTCATCTTCACCGCCATCTCCATCACCAACTCCTCCTTGTATTCAGTGGTTCATCCTCCCACAAACCTCTGTATCTTCCTATGTAAACATGGTGTTTGATGCTATAATATTTATCCTATGATCTATGTCATATTTCTGTAGTTTATTTATTCTCTTAGATTGAATTGTTGAATGTCTTTGGTTCATTAGAGTTGTATGTCTATATGGTAATGTCCTTTGGTGTCCATTATATTTGTGCGCGCATGGATCAACACCCTAGGATTAGTAGTATGTGCAAAGGAAGGGGGTAGTTCTGCCGGAGTGATAGAAACCTGAGGACTCGAACCGGTTAGTTGCATGTATGGGAGTAAGAGGACCATGAACTTAAGGCTATGGTTGGGGCACCTTAACGCATTGTTAGTATTTATGGATGTTTGCTAACAATCCAATCATATAGTATTTGTAATCCCAAGTAGCTGAGTGCATGTATATTTAGCCTCTCCCACATAGAAAACTGCATCGAAGACAATGAACCTGATTGATGGAGCGTGATGCACACGTCCGTTGGGAACCCCAAGAGGAAGGTGTGATGCGCACAGCAGCAAGTTTTCCCTCAGAAAGAAACCAAGGTTATCGAACCAGTAGGAGATGAAGGCCACGTGAAGGTTGTTGGTGGAGGAGTGTAGTGCGGCGCAACACCAGGGATTGCGCCAACGTGGAACCTGCACAACACAATCAAAATACTTTGCCCCAACTTAACAGTGAGGTTGTCAATCTCACCGGCTTGATGTAAACAAAGGATTAAACGTATGGTGTAGAGAATGATGTTTGTTTGCAAAGAACAGAGAACAATGATTGCAATAGATTGTATTTCAGATGTAAAAGAATGGACCGAGGTCTACAGTTCACTAGTGGTGTCTCTCCAATAAGATAAATAGCATGTTGAGTGAACAAATTACAGTTGGGAAATTGACAAATAGAGGGCATAACAATGCACATACATATCAGGATGACTAATATGAGATTTACTTAGGGCATTACGACAAATAACATAGACCGCTATCCAGCATGCATCTATGCCTAAAAAGTCCACCTTCGGGTTAGCATCCGCACCCCTTCCAGCATTAAGTTGCAAACAACAGACAATTCTTCCTATAAATGTTACAACACTACCCGGCCATGCAAGGGGTCTGAGAGGGGCAAACAAATCTGGAGCACACGTTTTCACCAGAACAGTAAAATCTCCTCCCACTTTCTACCACAGCCGTTGGATGCTGTAACTTTTTATCTACCAGCTGCTTCTGCTGTTGCGTGCATGACGGCTGGGCCAGACCGCGTGCGGGGCCTCCGGACAGAGAGAGCGACGGCAGCTCGGGGGCGTACCAGGTTTTATCGCGGTGAGAAGATGCACACCAACCAATCCCCTCCCGTCGACCAGCCCCAATCCCCGCCCTCCTCTCATCTCCAATCCCAGCGTCCCCTCCTTCTCCCCCAATCTGGTGCCTCCTCCTGTCCTCCACCATCCGCCCCTATTGCTCAATCCACCGCATCCTGCCCAATCCGCCGCCTCCTACCACCAACCTTGTGCTTGCTCGTTGGTTAGGATGACCGGAGGAGGCACGAACACCAGATCCGTCGGGATTGAAGGTGGTTCTTCCAGGGAGGAGAAAAGATGAAGATTTGAAGAGAAGGCGGCGCGGGGGAGACCGGCTGCGGCGGCCAGGGCCCGTCGACGAGCGCCTCCACAGGAGGTGGCGCTGAGAGACCGACTGTCTGACCACGGCCGACGAGCTCGACGAGATGGCGGGCTAGGGTTAGCCGTTGCAAGCGTGCCGGCGAGTCCGCCATGAGCGGATCCCTGCTTCCTCGCTGCCTGTGTTGGTGAGGTCTGCTTCTCCCTCCTCTCTCCGTCTCCTCCTTTCCATCTCTAACTTCTTGTTTCTCTACTTTTGTGTAGCGACCAACACTGGGAAGGGAACGACTAATCAACCAGAGAAGTAGGTGATTCCCCAACTCTTCTTATTCCATCTCCTAGAACGGCCTCTTATCTCCCTAAATTTCCTTTTGGATCTCGATTTTGTTTGGTTCTGGGTTCTCCTCTTTAGGCTCCAGCAAAAAAATAAATTTTTAAGTCGATGGCCATTGATCTTAAAGTAACAAGACGATTGATGTTTTGTATTGCTTGCTGCAGATTTTTGCAATTTGTAGAAGGATTTAAGTAAGAAAAGTCAGAAGAAGAGGATCTGTAGGAGCAGGTCAACCATGGCCAGATGGACACGTATTTGATGAAATGCAGGTATTTGTACGAGGCTAGCACCATGCTGCGGGTAGTCCCGGCCTCTACACAAGTGCTTCTCCGCAAGCACGAGCGCATCCAGTAGCGGCGAGGTCGACATCCTGGTTGCTCCTTTCTTCGTTTTTTGCTAGGACTTCCTGTTGTGTGATTATACCTTGTTTTTGGTGCCTAGCTGACAACCATTATGCCGCTGTTATAAGTCCGTCTAGGGGTGATCACGGCATCACCGGTTGGATGGGCTTGAAGGTATTTGATAATTTCCAACTTCGCATCTTTGTTGCCTTCAAGTACAGGAAAAAATAGTTCATGAGAATGTGTAGGACTTATGATTAACAATCTGCAATATTTTAGCATTTCCCTTACTATCCATTCAAGTGTTTAATGTATTAATTATTTTACAAAAAAATGTTATGACTTTAGTTGCAACTCTGGTGTGGTTTTATGTTCAGACAATTTACTTTTATCCTGCAGTTGAGTGGATATGCTTTGATCTGAAAGGAAAAAAATTGGTGGGGTTGGTCATTAAATATTATGCGTGGTGAAATTTGGAAATGGTCTAATATATTTCATTTCTTCCGTGAATTAGATTCATTCTAAGTACTATCCCGATTTTATGCCAAAACCAGCTATCTATCTTCTTCAATTTTTCAAAATATGGCATGGTGCCTTTTATTTCTGTGTAATTATCATTATCATTAGGTGAACATACAAATTTATTTGCATTCAAGCATATAGATTGCTTTTCCATAATGTCACCAACTCAAAGCTTGATATGTATGATTTTATCTTGCCTAAAAATAAATCATGCCTCTTTTTTTTTGACAGATTGGTCTTGAGGGTAATGAGTAGAAAAAATCATTTTGTGAGTCAATTGGATTGGCTCAGTTTATTTGAGAAGGCGGAAATAACTCAATAAAAGACATATATTTTGTTATGGGAATAGCCATTTACGTTTTCTTGATATGGTACTGATGTCTTTTCTTTACTTTTTCTTGAAAGGTAATTGCCTTTGCCTATATTTTGTCTGCTGCTGCTGTTTTTATTCCTCAGATCACACATATCATGGTTTTTTTTGCAATGTGGGCTTAGTTTGCAGTCATAATGTTCAACTAATTGTTTGAGAGATAACAGCTATTATTTTAGTCCTATGAAGCATAGTTGCTTCTCTGGATATTCTCCCCATGAATACAATGGGTTTGATTTTAATCATGATATGGATATTCTTTTCAGTTCAGCTCATGGTTTGTCGTATAATAAACAAAAGAATATTCTTCAGCTTTTAGTTTGTTCATGTGATTCACGATAGTTATTACCGTGTGTGCATGTTGTTTAATATGTGGTCTAAAAATATTGTTTTCTTCTATTTCTAATGAAATTATGGTTCTATAATCCAACACATTTTTCACCCCTTAACAAATCAGTGATAATCTAATGGTCTTCTATATGGTTGCCTTAAATCCCAAGTCAAAAAGCTTTTCTTTCTTTTTCTCTTTCTGATTTCACTGAATTTTTTCAAAAGTATTATACCATGATGTGCTCTGATGGATGGACATGGCAAAGAGAAAAAAGATAGCCTGCTCTTGGTTGGTTCCTATTTGACCTGACTAATTAATTTGTGAATGAGCAGTTAGGTTGTGAAATATTTTGACCCCACCTCGAGTCTCCAAATGCTTGACGTGTCTTTGTTTTGATTCAGGGATCCCGTGCCACCTATCTTCACCGAGCTCCTCTGCATCCACCATGTCCCTCCTCGTCATGTGTGGTGGCCAGAAGGCTCGCTTTACTGGAAGCGAGACAGACAAAGAGGCCAAGTCATATGCGCCATCGTCGCCCAAGTTGTGCACTGCCATAGAGACGAACGAGGAGGGGCCATCGCCAGCATCCTTTCCCCTCAGTTTCCACAACAAAGTCCCTCAAACGCCACTGAGAGTTGACCTCGATGACGTCGTCATTCTCTCCTCAGGCTTGCCCCTTGCTTTGTATAGCATCAGTGATCGACTGAGACTACACAAAAGGAAAATAAAACTCCACTTGATGTCGAAGTCGAAACAATGGTGAGTGTCCTAAACCCTGTGTTATTAACCTTATGTACGAACTTACATTGAAGGTAATTACCAAGTTCTATGCATTTGTTTAAGAAAGGCAGAAATTCCATTGTTTGAACGCTCTTTTTTCCAAAGATTTTTCCATGAACTCTTTTAGTTGATATCTACTTGTTTAGCAACGATTTTTCTATTCTGACCGTAGATGGTAGCTTTTAACTTTGTAGCAGCTGCCATTCTTTTTTCAGTGAAGAAAAACTATTTCATTTTCTTCAGTGTTCTGGAATCTTTTCCATAATTTTCATATGTCATATCAGCTTCTACAGTGAAGAAAGAATAGGTGTAAGATATTTTTCCCTCTTGGACAAGTGACCTGCTTGCTTCAAAGATATAGCCTGTTTGGCCTCAGCGTTGTGATGATTTAGCTTACTAGATATGCCCACATATATCTGTGTATGCAATCCATCTTATCTCCGAAAGGTGCGGCTCTTAAGCACAAAAGTTAACCTACTTATAGTTTAGCCCCAGTTTAGTTTCGTTACCACATTTAGATTGATTGAATCCTTGCTGAACACTACAGATGTTTATTTGACTGCTCCTTTGGTTGGGGGAATTGGCAATTGCTCTAATCTAAAATGTGCTATGTATTTACAATGCTCAATGAACAGTGCATTAGTTTTTTTTTATTTGCGTGCATTTATAATAGAAGAAATGTTCAGTCGACCTTACAATATCAGGTCATTTATAAATCAGTAGTATTCTATCATTTAGGAAAACATTCAGGAATCACTCTTTGCATTTTCATTCATTAGTCATTACTTGAGAATATCGTGTATTAGTTTCTTGACCGATTTTCCTGTCAAGCTGGATGGGTCATATGATCTTATGGTTCTAACAGTTTGGTCGCATCGTCCTGGTCGTATTGTCGCCAGCAGGACGACAGGACGGAGGCGCATCGGTGGAAAACTGGTCCTTGCTCCGGTTCATCAGGGAGGACAAGGGGAACATCTGCAAGGCCTCATCTACGGTTTCTTCTTCGCTGAAGATGTTGGCGTGCCTTCGTCGGGCTATCTCTCTCTGTGGAATCCTGCTACGCGGCGAGTGCGGAGATCAGGTCATCGCTCGCACTCCTCCTATCCGATTTAATCCCAGAAGATCTCATCGATGCTTATAGGGTGTTTGATTAAAATCCTAGCTGAGATTAATTTATGTAATATTTATGCTCCATCTAGCTAATTGCAATATTTCAATTAAGGTGTTGGGATGTTAAGGAGAGATATGTCATACGGGCTTTTTTTTCCCATCCAGGTTGCTGCCGCAGTTCACAAATGCCATGGTCTGAATTGACCGGTCATATTGGGCTCACAGGTTAATGTCTGTTTTTGTCCTTGACTGATTGCTTTTTCAAGGTGGTTTCATATATTTGTTGGGAGTAAATTTGATCGGCAAATCATCTATTTCTATCAGGAAGCTTTCTAGGATCAAATAAATTATGGGTTCCCTTGATATTAAACTAAAGTCTATATGTGAGTGATTTTCATCTTGAACCCATGTTTTCACTCGATTTTGCAGTATGCAAGTCACTGTTATGTGTATTGCCTTGTTTAGCATGGAAGTCACATAATTAAAAATAGCTCTTCTGATGTAGAAAATAAAATGAATCCACAGACTGAACTCATTAAGGTATTACATGGGATAACTGTATGTTTTCCGAAATTCTCTTTCGGTTCTGTTTGCCCAAGTGGACAAGTAGCAATCTTGATGAAACACCGCATTTTTATTTCATAAAAGTCGATGGTATGGTTTTGCACTTGCTAAATAAATCTGCGTCGCCATCTATTACATTGGTACACATACCGCATCAAGTGATACCCAGCCGGCCAGCCCAATCCCAAATTTACTTTCAAAATTTCATTAGTATTAGCGCTGTGAAAACATGGATGCCAACATAAATGATAGGAATATAAATAGAGTACCCTCTACTGACAGGGCCATTGTCTTCACCCTTCACTGTCTTCTGATGTTGTTTATGTGCCTGTAACCAAGTTCACTTCTCTCTAAGGCACGGTTGATGAGCAACAATTTTTATCTTCCGTAAAAGTACTAAAGGATGACGCTTAAGTCTTGATCGCATCCTTCTATCCTATTTTCCTGTAATAGTAGGACCTCCTTTGAACACCTCTTAAAAAGAGCAAACTTTATATGTTAGTAGGTATGAACAGACACATTCTGCATCCATTTTTAGTCACTCTGTTGATTATTGTTTTGGTACTAAATATTGCCACTGTAGATCTTAGTCATGTTAAAAGAGCAACCGTGTGTTAGTGTGCCTCCATTGGCTTTAGTGGTTTCCCACTGATGCCCTAGCCCAGTTCTTCTGGAGTGCTTAATCTTGGCATTTCTTTGCAGAAAACTAAGTTTTTCTATACTATTGGCATCACAAAACTTAGCCCTGACCAGTGCTATTGGTTCTCTTCTTGTATAACTTGTCGTAAATCTGTGGTTTCGTACGAGACCGAGTAAAGGTGCTGCTTTTCGAACTATTGATTCATTAGTATTGAGGTGTTTATGTTTCGAACTGTTTCTCACTCTCTCATTATTCTGAACCATGGATCTTCTTGCCTGTGTGTCCTGTATTTAGTTGCATCACCCGTAGTTTTACCTGGAATTAGGTTCGGTTTCATGCCTTGTCTAGGTGGTGGTATGGAAGCTAAAGAATTGATATATGTTTCATTGGATGCATCCCCTTAGAAATTTTGCAATTGATGCATGTATGAATGTGTATGGTCTAGCATCCTGCGTGTCGATGGCTTTGGTGCTTGCTAACCTGGTTTTATATATTATCGTAGAATTTGTAAGATCTAATCCGATGGGTATGAGTACTATATTTTTTTGCTTTCATTTGGCCTTTAATACTGCATCATCCCCATAGGAACCTAACCTATTATTACGGAGTAATTGATTATTTCCGTGTGCAGAAAATACGAGATGGAGATTGAATTCTACACTATTTGGTCACTATTATTCTGCCCAAAAGGTACAGGCAAGTTGGACAGTTACAATTTTGTATTGAGTTATTCACTATGCAGAGTTAAATGCAATTCGCACATTTACTATGATATCATTAGCACCTTTCTTGCACTATTTTTACACAAATGAGTCCACTAAAATTAGCACGGAGAAAACCTGGATTGGGTCATGCCTGGTTAAATCCAAAATTCGGAAATTAATAAATTTCCCCAAAATATGGTCTTTTAGTTCCCAAGAAAAGCATGGGTGCCTAAAATTTATGGCTCTACCATCTTTTTTGGCTATTGAACTCTGGTTTCATTTTTCTACCACAAAATAGCAATCAAGTGTTGATGTCCTCTAAGGTAGCATTGGGATACTATTTCAAGTTATCATTTATTAGACAAATGTACGATAAATTATATACGAATGCTTGCAAAACGCTTGTATCTGTTTGCATTTTTTTCTGTACTCAGACGGCTTGAGTATTTATGCAATAGTTATTTGCGAATGCTTGAAAAACGCACGTATATATACTAATTAAAATGGTTTGATGTTGTGATTGTTTTGTATCTATTGGCATTTTTTCTGTACTCAGGCCGCTTGAGTATTTATGCAGTAGCCTTTCCAAAACAAACACTTCTTTTCTCTACTCTTTTTTGACTGAATAGATGGAGGTTTAAGGCAGCTACTATGAACAAGTCAAGTTGTGGATGTTATTATTTTTCTTTATTACGGTTTTATGTCATGTTGTATGGTTGATATCTTCATACTTTAGGTTTAGCTGAGAATGCCTGGCCATCTTGTGTCATTTGGACAATTGAGCAACATAAGCATATGCAAGTCTGAATCAGCATTTTTTGCTTTGAGACTGGTAGTGTCTCACAATATTATCTAAAGGTATGTTTTATTTATTTTATCCGTTTTGGATCTCTCTTTTCCTAAGATGTTTCACCATACAAAGCACACCGATGGAAAATGGAATATAACATAATAAGTACTCCCTCCGTCTCGTGAAACTTGTCTGAGATTTGACAAAATTTGGATGTGTCTTATGTACTAATAGTGTCTAGATATATTCAAATTTTAATAAATCTCATACAGCTTCGGTAGGACAGAGGGAGTACATAATTCGAGCGAGAAATTGTAACAAAGAATAGAATGTTGAAATAAAATAAATCTGCTTTAATCGCTGAAATTTCTAAAATGGCACAATACAAGCATCTTCAATACGAATGCAAGATTGAAAAGTACAGAGCCTCACCGAGATTCAGTGGTCAAGCTGCTGTTGGACGAGAGCCTGAGATGGACGCCTGTCGGCGGTCGAGGTGGGCAATAGAAGGCGGCAAGGCGATCAGGCGCAGGCGTCCAGGAACCTCTCAGCTCTGCCGCTGCTGCAAGTTGCAATGCGGCCGTCGCACTGCCTCCTAGCTAGCTTCTCCCGTCCTCCCAATCTCCACTGTATCTCAATCTATTGGGAATAAAGGATAAATAACGAAGGATAGGAGCTGGACCTGCACGTGATGAAGAGAGATTGGGGATTTTGGTCGACTTGGAGAGGGAGCAGAGCTGGACAGGTTTTTGCTTGATGTACCAACTTCTCTACCAAATCAGTGAATGACAGTGATGTCAGGTGTTGTAACTTGTTGGTTCAGTGGTAGTACTGCTAGGTTGAGGTCAGAAAATAGCCAAAAACTCCTGAACTATGCTTGTTTGTTTTTTTTTTGCTACGAAGTGATATTACCTGACAGGAAAAAACTCTCGAGCTGGATGTTAAATTGATGTTATCTATTTGTACACTTATATATTTGTTTTCTGCTACAACTCCCCAACTATGCAATAGTTTTACCCATGCATATGTACATGAGATTGCTACCTATTTGGTACACATGGTCTGCTGCTTCATTTCTACTCTCGTGTGATTTATCTCCATTCCATTCTAGGGACATCATTTTGTGAAACCTAATAAATGTATTATCAGGTTGGCAGTTGATTTTATCGTTGTTATACAAAGTGTACATTGGCACGAGCTCCACGGATACTATGCGAAGGGGGGCACATCTAAATTTCTGCTTTGTTTGTTATTTTGTGTGCTTCATCCTAAGTTCTTTCTACCTACTTTGTTTTCTAAAACTTAACAAATCGTATTATCATTTTCTCAAATGCTTTTTCCTAATGTCCATGGATACTACAAACTACCCACCTAATTGATCTACTTCTAAATATCATCGATTTGTATATATCATTGATTTGTATAAATGCCAATGTAGCATATTTCATCTTATCATCAAGTGTATGGCAAAACGATCATCAACGTGCAATACTGGGGCCGCGCGCATGGTATGGTTTTGCACTTGCTAAATAAATCTGCGTCGCTATCTATTACCTTGGTACACATATCGGCATGTTTTCAGGTGCATGTATCAGTCTTGGTCTATGAGGAGATGCGTGCTGTTTATGATGATGTGCTGGTGGCGACCTCGATCTTGAGCCAGCACAGCTGGCTTCTACCACCATGCAGTTATCTTACTGCATTTAACTATATGCATTTTTCGTGGTGTTGTTTTTTCTTTTCCTGAACCTTTAGATATACCGAGGCAAGGCAGTAGAGAGAGTATACTTTCGTGGGGAGCTGCCACCCCTTGTTGGCAGTGTAAACTTGGCCTTCTTTGACTCTCTTCTATGAGATTGTACACATTTTCATGGTGTGTTATCGAAAAAAATTACTGCAGCATCTCGATGTAATGGTGTGTCTTCGAAGAAACCAAAGCGGTTAAATTACGACCTATTTCTTATAATAATTAAATATGTTAAACTTATGGTTTAAATTTTGATTTGATTCTGTCATTTGCGCGATAGCGCAACGGGTCATCTAGTTGCATTAAGTATTGTGCGTAATGTAATCAACACAAATATCCTTAGACAAAGCATTGATGTTTTATCCCCAGTGGCAACAGGACATCCACAACCTTAGAACTTTTTGTCACTATCCCAGATTCAATGGAGGCATGAACCCACTATCGAGCATAAATACTCTCTCTTGGAGTTACAAGTATCAACTTGGCTAGAGCCTCTACTAGCAACGGAGAGCATGCAAGATCATAAACAACACATATATAATAGATCAATAATCAACTTGACATAGTATTCCATATTCATCGGATCCCAACAAACACAACACGTAGCATTTGTTATCACCAGAATTTGACCGGATCAGATGTGGGCCGCGATTGAAGATGGACTTGAAGAATATACATGGAAGAAGTACGTGAATCGGCCTTTTATACCAAGTTGGGCTAAGTTGCCCGTGTATCTGTAACATATTAGATCGCATCTTAGTTTAGAAGGTAGAGTTTTACCCGTGCACGGTTAGGTGCACGCCCACATTAGAAAGTCCCCTGGACTATAAATATGTATCTAGGGTTTATGGAATAAACAACAACCAACGTTCACCACAAACAAATCTCGGCGCATCGCCAACTCCTTCGTCTCGAGGGTTTCTCCGGTAAGCACCATGCTGCCTAGATCGCATCTTGCGATCTAGGCAGCGTAATGCCTATCACGTTGTTCATGCGTTGCTCGTACTGAAGCCTTTTTGATGGCGAGCAACGTAGTTATCTTAGATATGTTAGGGTTAGCATCGTTCTTCGTATAATATGCTATCGTAGTGCGACCCTTGCATGTCTAGCCGCCCTTACACCTATCTTAGGTGTAGGGGCGGCACCCCGCTTGATCATTATTTAGTAGATTCGATCCGTTACGGTTGCTCCTTGATTCTTCAAGGATTAGTTTAATATCCGCAATAGTTAGGCCTTACAAAGGGTTGGAGGATCCAGCGGCATGTAGGGTGTAGTTTGCTAGCCCTAGACAGGATGTTCCGAGGATCAACCTCGTGTTGGTTTTTAGGCCTGTCTAGGATCGGCTTACGATCACCGTACGTGGCGCGAGCCCAATCGTGAGTAGGATGATCCGATTATGCGGTGAAAACCCTAAATCGTCGTAGATCATATTAGCTTTATCTTGATCAGCAGGACCACCATATATTCGGACACCTTGTACGAATCATGGGTGGATCGGCTCTTTGAGCCGATTCACAGGAACCTGAGAGCCGATCGAGGCTCGTATTTAACGTTTACGTGTGTGCCCCCAGGAAACTAAGCGAGGCATCATCCACACCTTCGACCAGGTATAGGGGGTTGCACGCCCTTGCGACAGCATCGGGCGTGTGACCGAAGGCTTTGCGGGCCGTCGCTCGAGGGATGGGGCCAGCCGCAGCCCTAGTTGTTCCCGGCTCTCTGTGTTGCCGGTCGTTGCTCGACGGTGGGTTTCTGACCGCAACACATTCTGGCACGCCGGTGGGACAATCTTCGACATCCACCGCATCGCCATCTACATCGAGATGGCGGAAGGCACTCCAAGTACGAGGATCCGGCGACGAGCTCAAGAAGAAGCATGACGAGATCAAAGCAGTCCTCAGCCGACCTCATCGGCTCTTTCTCGAAGACCCGTTCTCATGGCATCAGGTGGAACGGCTTTACAGCCGAGGGTGCCCTCGACCAAGTAGATCTGTCCACCCCTTCGGAAGAACGGACCAGAGCTCTGCGCCGGGAAGTTAACTACATGGTAGTTCATTCTGTTTACCGCCATGGCAAAGACAAAAAGAGAGCAGTCACTCTGGTGGCAAGGACAAAGAGGAGGTCGGTTCAAGCGATCGGCTTCGGTATAATGATAAAAGGTACAACAATGAAGACGGTATAGAGTCTTATAATGCTTTCAATATGTCTTTTATGTGAGTTTTGCTGTACCGGTTCATACTTGTGTTTGCTTTAAACAACCTTGCTAGCCCAAACCTTGTATCGAGAGGGAATACTTCTCATGCATCCAAAATCCTTGAGCCAAACACTATGCCACTTGTGTCCACCATACCTACCTACTACATAGTATTTCTCCGCCATTCCAAAGTAAATTGCTTGAGTGCTACCTTTGAAATTTCTATTCTTTATCTTTGCAATATATAGCTCATGGGACAAATAGCTTAAAACATATTGTGGTATTGAATATGTACTTATGCATATTATTTCTTATTAAGTTGCTTGTTGGGCGATAACCATGTTCCTGGGGACGCCATCAACTATTTCTTTGTTGAATATCATGTGAGTTGCTATGCATGTTCGTCTTGTCTGAAGTAAGGGTGATTTATCATGATCAAATGGTTTGAGTATGCATATTGTTAGAGAAGAACATTGGGCCGCTAACTAAAGCCATGATCCATGGTGGAAGTTTCAGTTTGGACAACAAACCTCAATCTCTTATGAGAATTTTATCTGTTGTTGAATGCTTATGCATTAAAGAGGAGTCCACTATCTGTTGTCTATGTTGTCCCGGTATGGATGTCTAAGTTGAGAATAATCAAAAGCGAGAAATCCAATGCGAGCTTTCTCCTTAGACCTTTGTACAAGCGGCATAGAGGTACCCCTTTGTGACACTTGGTTAAAACGTATGCTATGCTATGATAATCCATGTAAATCCAAACTAATTAGGACAAGGTGCGGGCACTATTGGTATACTATGCATGAGGCTTGCAACTTGTAGGATATAATTTACATAACTCATATGCTTTATTACTACCGTTGACAAAGTTGTTTCTTATTTTCAAAATAAAAGCTCTAGCACAAATATAGCAATCCATGCTTCCCTCTGCGAAGGGTCTTTCTTCTACTTTTATTGTTGAGTCAGTTTACCCATTTCCTTCTATCTAAAAAGCAAACACTTGTGTTAACTGTGCATTGATTCCTACATACTTGCATATTGCACTTGTTATATTACTTTATGTTGACAATATCCAGAAGATATACACAAGACTCCATTCAGAGTACCAGGTTCAGTGGGCTTGTTTGAATATGTAGTCATGACATTTGGACTGAAGAACGCCGGTGCAACGTACCAAAGAGCCATGAACTACATATTTCATGATCTGATCGGCAAACTGGTTGAGATCTACATTGACGACGTGGTGGTCAAGTCTGTCTCCATAGAGAGACACTTGGAGGATTTACGACGCATCCGGGACCGAACTAGGAAATTCGGACTAAGGATGAATCCGAAGAAGTGTGCATTTGGAGTGACGGCCGGTCAATTCTTGGGCTTCTTGGTTCATGAACGCGGAATTGAGATCGGCCTAAAAAGTCAGGAGGAAGTGTGCACAATGAAGCCGCCTACCACGAAAAAGGAACTACAGTGTCAAATCGTGCAGAGAAGTTGAGAAGGCAAGGCATCATAATGAAGGATACTGCAATGGTTCTGCCACGACATGACCCGACGAAGGAAAAGCATAATGATTTTGGAAATGTCATTTCCAAAACTAGGGGGGCATGTGTTATCACCAGAATTTGACCGGATCAGATGTGGGCCGCGATTGAAGATGGACTTGAAGAATATACATGGAAGAAGTACGTGAATCGGCCTTTTATACCAAGTTGGGCTAAGTTTCCCGTGTATCGTAACATATTAGATCGCATCTTAGTTTAGAAGGTAGAGTTTTACCCGTGCACGGTTGCACCCACATTAGAAAGTCCCCTGGACTATAAATATGTATCTAGGGTTTATGGAATAAACAACAACCAACGTTCACCACAAACAAATCTCGGCGCATCGCCAACTCCTTCGTCTCGAGGGTTTCTCCGGTAAGCACCATGCTGCCTAGATCGCATCTTGCGATCTAGGCAGTGTAATTCTTATCACGTTGTTCATGCGTTGCTCGTACTGAAGCCTTTTTGATGGCGAGCAACGTAGTTATCTTAGATATGTTAGGGTTAGCATCGTTCTTCGTATAATATGCTATCGTAGTGCGACCCGTGCATGTCTAGTCGCCCTTACACCTATCTTAGGTGTAGGGGCGGCACCCCGCTTGATCATTATTTAGTAGATTCGATCTGTTACGGTTGCTCCTTGATTCTTCAAGGATTAGTTTAATATCCGCAATAGTTAGGCCTTACAAAGGGTTGGAGGATCCAGCGGCGTGTAGGGTGTAGTTTGCTAGCCCTAGATAGGATGTTCCGAGGATCAACCTCGTGTTGGTTTTTAGGCCCTGTCTAGGATCGGCTTACGATCACCGTACGCGAGCGCGAGGCCCAATCGTGAGTAGGATGATCCGATTATGTGGTGAAAACCCTAAATCATCGTAGATCATATTAGCTTTATCTTGATCAAGCAGGACCACCATATATTCGGACACCTTGTACGAATCATGGGTGGATCGGCTCTTTGAGCCGATTCACGGGAAACCTGAGAGCCGATCGAGGCTCGTATTTAACGTTACGTGTGTGCCAGGAAACTAAGCGAGGCATCATCCACACCTTCCCGACGGTATAGGTCAGGTGGCACGCCTGCGACAGCATCGGGCGTGTGACCGAAGGCTGCGGGCCGTCGCTCGGAGGGACTGGGGCCAGCCGCAGCCCTAGTTGTTCCCGGCTCTACTGTGTTGCCAGTCGTTGCTCGACGGTGGGTTTCTGACCGCAACAGCATTACAAATAGATGATCCTGATCATGATACGCAGCTCACAAGATCTAAACATGATAGCACAAGAGGAGAAGACAACCATCTAGCTCTGCTATGGACCCATAGTCCAAGGATGAACTACTCACGCATCAATCGGAGGCGGGCATGATGATGTAGAGTCCTCCGGTGATGATTCCCTCTCGGCAGGGTGCCGGAGGCGATCTCCTGAATCCCCGAGATGGGATTGGCAGCGGCGGCGTCTCTGGAACTTTTCTCGTATCATGGCTCTCGGTACTAGGGTTTTCGTGACGGAGAGAATAAATACGCGAAGGGGCAGAGTCGGGGCGCGGCTGAGGGGCCCACCCCATAGGGCGCCGCGGCCAGGGGTGGGGCCGCGCCCCCTAGGGTGTGGCCGCCTCGCGTCCCGTCTTCAGACTTCTGGAAGGCTCCGTGGAAAATAAGACCGTGGGATTTTGTTTCGTCCAATTCCGAGAATATTTCCTGTGTAAGATTTCTGAAACCAAAAACAGCAGAAAACGGGAACTGACGCTTCGGCATCTTGTTAATAGGTTAGTGCCGTAAAATGCATCAAAATGATGTAAAGTGTATATAAAACATGTGAGTATTGTCATAAAACTAGCATGGAACATAAGAAATTATAGATACGTTTGAGACGTATCACCGATATCTTCACTAATTAATCTTGGACAAAGCCACCACAATTACCACCACTTTTCCACACTCATGGTACTGTTAGTTTATGGTTACTTAGTATATTTCATTGCTGCATCACTAATATTTACTTTCTTGTATTTGTTATCTTGCAAAGTTATCTCTGATACCCGTATTGTTGCTCTAGTTTTATTTCCTAGATAATGCAAATGTTTAGTGTGCGTAGAGTTGTATCAGTGGTTGATAGAACTTGATAGAACATTTATCCTATCTTTAGCTCCTCGTTGGGTTCGACACTCTTACTTATCGAAAAGGCTACACACGATCCCCTATACTTGTGGGATATCAATCCCCTCTTTCAAGAGGATTCGGGACATGTCAAGCTGTATAGAATTAAATCATCGATAGGGCTCGCCCTGAAGAGAAGATGCCGCGCTTAATATTTTCCTTGGTCATTTTCGATGGAATGTTGATGTGCAAGGGCATGTGAAGGAATGCAAAGAAATTGAAAGTTTCGCATGTTCCAGTAAGTTTAACGACCATCGGTACAGTGGTGTATGACCGTACTGCGCGCCCGTACCACATCCTCACCCCAACGAAGAGAAAGTTGGAAGTTTTGTTGAAACCATCTGAAAGTTTAGCGACCATCGGCACAGGGGTATCCGCCCGGTACAGGCCGGCCGTTCCATCATGATGAAGAAACTCCAATATTTCGTCGAGGAGTCAGAAAGTTTAGGGACCACCCGTGTACGGGGGGTACGACCGTACCACCTGGCCTTACCGAGTGTACCGCCTTCACCTAAGGCGGTGGCACCCAGTACGGGCGGGTTGTGCCCGTACCGTACGCCCGTGCCAAGTGTCGAACGCGATTCAAAGTCCGGGAAGAGGTAAACCTAAATCAGATTTTCATATTCTCTCTCTCTCTTTCTCCTCCAAACCCCAAATCAACTCCACTGGATCTTCAAAATTGTTTGTTTTTTATTCGATTCCACGCACTCCATCGAACTATAGTACGTTTCTCCTCCGATTCCCAACTTATTTTCCACAAATCCAAGCTCTAGCTTTTGCCATTAACAATCTAGACTTAGGACTTATTATGAACTTCATTACCCTAATGAGCATACTAGATTTCGAAATTAGAGGAGATTCTTTTGTACGATGTGTGGAGGATGATCATATGTCTATTTCTATCTAATCAAAATTTTCTTTTGTTTAAGTTTTAATTTGTGTTTAAGATACTTAACTGGTAGTTACTTTTTAGATGAACACGAGGAGCCGCACACGTGCCGTGGCTGCACAGGCTGCACCACCGGTTGAGAATACCCCTGCTGCGCTTGGCATCGAGTTTGATGACCAACGCCAACTCAACTATTTTAACCTCATAAAGAACCGTGAGATCAAGTCGACAAAATGGGTGCCCCCATATTCTGAAAAAGCTAGGCTTATGCCATGATTTCAATACTCTTTGCAACAATGTTGGTTTGCTTCACTTTGTTTTTCAGGAGGCTGCAACCTATCGTCGCTTGAGACTCGAGTTCCTTAGCACCTTAAAACATATTGTGGGGAAGTACCACAACTCAGAGGAAAATCAACCCGGAGTCGACCGGGTATCATTTTGTTTGATGAACCGTGAGTATGAACTAACTTTAGATGAGTGGTGCAACTACTTTGGCTTTGAGAATAGCGCTTCCGCTAACCGCTGCGCTTGCTTTACTCTGAATCCATCTCCTCTTAGTTATTATAATAGGATGAGAGTATGTAGCACACTCCCTCAGGGGAATACTATTGAGTGCCCTGATATTCGCAATTCGTACTATGTTATTGCTAACACCTTGCAGGTACGTGGTGATTCACAAGAACCAGTGAAGAGGACATGGTGATCCTTGCAAAGGTTGTGTTTCCAAACAGGAACATCCGTCCAAACTTGGGCGCCCTTCTCATCATCTTCCTGAACCACCAAGCACTTGAAGCTCGGGGCCCCATATGTGAAGGAGGAGTCATCACCATCTTGACAAGAGGACTTAACATCAATGTGAGTAATTTACGAGCATTGGAAGGCCCTCGCCGCCTTGGTTTTACTAATCAAAATGCATGTGGTATGGTTAGAAAATTAAATGATAGATATTACTTCAACATACCGGGAGGTGATCACTTGATCGCTTCCCCCTTGCCTAATGGTCTATTCTCTATCGAGAATGGGAGTTTGCATTATGATGCGCAGGTTGAGACAAGTCTACCACAACAACAAAATGAACCCCAAGGAGAATAGGAAAGTTGAACAAGAACATGCAGGACCGGAATAGGAGCAACAACCACTCCATGACTTCACCACCTATCAGGACATGTATGCGCTCGAAGAAAGCATTGAGAACATGAGCAACCTCCCCACACTAGTAGGGAAACCCTTATAGGCAAAGCTTAGTTCTGTGGCGCACCGTTTTGAATGCGCCACAGAAACTTATTTTGTGGCGCACCAGGAAGTGTGCGCCACAAAAATAGCTTATTTTTGTGGCGCAAGGCTGAACCGTGCGCCACAGAAATTATGTGGGGCCCGCATTCTTCCACCACGAATTATTAGGTATTTCGTGGCGCACAATGCTTTGCGCCACGAAATAACTATTTCGTGGCGCCTCTCGTGCGCCACGAAGTATTTCGTGGCGGCGGCTCTGGTGCGCCACAGTAGTTTTCTGTGGCGCAATTGTGCTGGTGCGCCACAATTAGGGTAAGTTATATCATCCCCGTACCCCTCCCCTCCCCTCCCCACGCCCGTACGTTCACCTCCCTCCCTCCCCGCCGCCGCCGCCATGGTCGTCGGCCGTCGCCGCCGCCGCCTCCCCTCTGCGAGGGCCGCATGCCACCACGCTCCACCCATCCCCGCCACCAGCAGCACAAGCGTGGAGGAGGAGGGGCCGCCGCATGGAGGAGGAGAGGGGCCGCCGCGTCAAGGAGGAGGAGCCGCCGCGTCTTCCTCCTCCTCCACCCCTGCCGTCGTCGTCAACCTCCTCCTCCACCCCTATCGTCGGTGAGCTCCACCTCTCCCCTCCCCTCCCTCCTCCTCCACCCCTGCCGTCATCGTCAACCTCCTCCTCGATCCACCCCTAGCGTCGGTGAGCTCCACCTCTCCCCTCCCCTCCCTCTTCCTCTACCCCTGCTCTGGATGTGTTGATGTTGTGCTCGATCTGGATGCTCTTGTGCTGCTGTTGTTCTCTGGATGTTGATGCTGCTCTGGACAAAATTACAGAGAGGATGATGTTGTGCTCGATCTGGATGCTGTTGTGCTGCTGTTGTGGTCATCATGAATAAAAATAGTCAAACATTCTTTTTGTTTTACTGTGCTGTTAGCTATATATTTTTTCTATGCTCTGCCTGTGATGCTTGTGTTTTGGAGCAAGCAGCTGGCATGGCATGTGAGAGAGAGCATGAGAGAGTTCTTGGGGGCAGAGATGATGGCAACATCAGCACTGGTCCTGCATTGGTCCTGCTTTGAATTAGTAAGATCAAGTAGTGGCTTGAGTTCCTGTTGGTAACCAATACCAACAGAGAGCTACTTCATTTTAAGTAGAATTTGTTTTAAGGACTCTAGCTAGATTAGAGGGGAAAAAGATTGCTGATTTGTTGCCTATGATAATGGATCATCAAATGTTTCCCTTTGTCCCTGGTTGCCTCCTTAATTGATGCCTTATGATCCAAATGATCCAAGTCCCTTGCATGATCCCATTTGTCCCTAATGTTGCTTAATTAAGATGAATAAATTCCCTCTAATCACCATTTGGAGATCAAGACTAGTTCTTGATATCCATTAGCTAGACTCCAATATTAAAAATGTCTCCCAAATATGGAGACAAACATTTTAACATTACCCCAATGTTATTTCTCTCAAATGGACAGTTTCTGATGGTATGCTTGCTCCTCACTGTACTTTATCAATTCCCTACTGATCCTAAGTACCCATGAATATCTGGTGGTGTTCTTCTGCTGTTTAGTTACTATCAACACATGTGTTTGCATGTGTGTGTGAGCTGCTTGTAGTGTCACTTGACTATTCAAGTTTCAATGTTGGTTACTTTTCCTCTAGTGCAAGAAATGGTTGAGCAGATGTTTATCCACTGTTGGCCTTTATTCTTGGGTAGCTCAAAGTGTCATGCACTTACTGGATCATCAAATGTTTCCCTTTGTCCCTGGTTGCCTCCTTAATTGATGCCTTATGATCCAAATTACTATATTATTGGATTGAGTGATATGGCTACTGCTTGTTTGCTCTCCAAATTACCAAGTGATGAATATATAATCCCTTTGGAGCATCTGCCCCATGCTATATATGTGTATTTGACCATGCTTATGATGGATTTCTTTTAAGGACTCTAGCTAGATTAGAGGGGAAAAAGTTGCTGCTTTGTTGCCTATGATAATGGATCATCAAATGTTTCCCTTTGTCCCTGGTTGCCTCCTTAATTGATGCCTTATGATCCAAATGACCCAAGTCCCTTGCATGATCCCATTTGTCCCTAATGTTGATTAAGATGAATAAATTCCCTCTAATCACCATTTGGAGATCAAGACTAGTTCTTGATTTCCATTAGCTAGACTCCAATATTAAAAATGTCTCCCAAATATGGAGACAAACATTTTAACATTACCCCAAGTGATTTAATTGTCGATGATTAGATGGTTGGTCGATCACTCGTACACTCGGGGGTGGAGCAAGTGAGGCTTGGTGTGATGGCACAAATATCAATATCTTGTGCATCCTACCTGGCCTCACTTACTCCATCCCTGGATGTTAATATTTGTTTCGACCAACAAAGTATGAGGCATTCCATTTAGTTGATACCACTTGGCTCTTTCTTCCATTTTAGTGCCGATGATTAGAATGTTTGGTCACCTATACGCCGCAATATACTTTGTAGACGAGCCCCCCTTTCCCTGGCCGCCGTTCCGTGAACGAGTCCTTGATGAGACAACAACGCCGACATGCCTCTCCGGCGCAGCACCACTTTTCTTCTCTCGCCGTCCAGTACGTGAACGAGTCCTTAATGCCAAGACGGTGCCAGCCTCCCTAGCATCATGCCGACCCCTGTTGTCGCGCTTCAGGCCGTGTCGATCACGCGCCCTGCACTCTTCGCCTTTTTGCCCGGTGAACAAATAGACTAATCATTGGAATAAGGAAGCCGATGACGGCCGATCGCAATTTGATCTTGCGACCGGCTGTCATCGGTTTCCTTATTCCAACGATCAGCCTATTGGTTCACCGGGCAAGGCGAACTGCGGGCGCGAGACACTGGCTTGAAGCGCGGCAACACAGCCCGGCATAATGCTGGGCAGGCCAGCACGGTCTTTGCATCAAGGACTTGTTCACTGGACAGCGAGGGACTGGCGTGGTTCTGCGCCGGAGATGCAGATCGGCGTTGTTGTGTCGTCAAGCACCCGTTGACGGAACGCCGACCGGGGAAAGGGGGCCCTTCTGCAAAGTATACGGCGGTGTATACTGCAACTATGGTTTCTGACCATAGTATTTGTGTTGACCAACAATGTATGAGGCACGTATTCTATTTTGTCATTCCATTTGCTTTGAGATTTTCAAAATGTCGATGATTAAAATGTTTGGTCACCGTACACTTGGGGGTGGCGTAAGTGAGCCTGGTAAGATATCACAAATATCAATCTCTTGTGCATCCTACCTGGCCTCGCTTACACCATCCCTAAATGTTAATATTTGTGTTGACCAACAATGTATGAGGCACTTATTCCATTTTGTCATTCCATTTGCTTTGAGATTTTCAAAATGCCGATGATTAAAATGTTTGGTCACCTTACACTTGGGGGTGGCGTAAGTGAGCCTGGTAAGATAGCACAAATATCAATCTCTTGTGCATCGGACTTGGCCTCACTGACGCCATCCCTAAATGTTAATATTTGTGTTGACCAACAATGTATGAGGCACTTATTCCATTTTGTCATTCCATTTGCTTTGAGATTTTCAAAATGCCGATGATTAAAATGTTTGGTCACCGTACACTTGGGGGCGGCGTAAGTGAGCCTGGTAAGATAGCACAAATATCAATCTCTTGTGCATCGGACTTGGTCTCACTTACACCGTCCCTGAATGTTAATATTTGTGTTGACCAACAATGTATGAGGCATTTATTCCATTTCTCTTGTGCATCGGACTTGTTGGTCTCACTTTCTTCCATTTTCATCATAGTAGAAACTGGATGAAGGACCCCGATGCAAGCGAGCCTGGTGGGTAGAGATGAGGGAGCAAAGGAGGAACCGGATGAAGACTACTTTGTATCTCGAAATTGTGAATTTTGTATGAATTAAGAGTTGTATGCAAAACATTTGACACTTGCCACTATATATGTATCTCGATCGGGCTCTAAGTAATGTGATGATGATGTCTATGTTATATCTGTGCAATGTACATGATATTTATATTATATCTGAATGTTGTATATAACCTGTGTATCTGTATTGTGTATCTGTATTGCTGTGTATAAACTGCATATGTATAGCAGGCAGCACAAAATCGTGTATAATACAAGCAAATTCTGTGGCGCACTAAGAACCAATTCGTGGCGCACGCTTTTCGTGGCGCACCTAAGAACAAGTGCGCCACGAAACCTTAGTTCTGGCGCATGGGCAGGTGCGCCACAGAAACCTTATTTTGTGGCGACATTTCTGTGGCGCACTTCCCATGCGCCACAGAATCCATTTTTGGTGCGCCACTGATGAGGCTTTTCCTACTAGTGCCATCAACCTTCGAGAATCCACAAACGATCTCACTTCCCAGTTCACTCATTGGAGCAACCAATGGAACTTTGGGAACTATCCTCCACCGCCACAATGAGTTCAATAAGAGGGCTTGCAAAAGCCTAAGCTTAGGGATGTGTTCCTCAAGCATGTTTATTTGTGTTTAATAAGTTTGTACTATAGCTCTTTGAAAGAGCTTTGAAACACTCGTGTTGGTTTGTTCCAACACTTTGCTTTTTTATTTGCTTTCTATTTTAGTTCGTTTTCCTTTTATTTGTTTTTAGTTTCTTACTTTGTTGCCAATATCTTTCTTCTTTCCCGCTCAATCCTAACTCAAAAAAATACAAAAATATTTATCCTTTTAACCTTGTTCATGAAAACGCGGATTTACATTTGCCTCTTTGCTTTGATATTATTAATGAGAGAGATTTACCAAGATTTTTGAAGGAACACATCATAACAAAGAGAAATCTGAAGTCACCTACAATAGGTATGTCATATGTCTCCCATTTTAGAAGTTTGAAATTGTGTATGCTAGTTAGTAGACTTGTTAAGATATGGTATCAGTGGGAGTAATTTGAAACAATTGGAGTAGAGTTTTAATTTGTGTGTTTGATTAATTGTGAAAGCTCTTACTCTAGTTCATTTAGTTAACTGAGTTTTGCCTTGAAAATAATATTGCCAAACAAGTACAACAAGAAAAATTCTAGAAATATGACTTGTATGATGACCGATTATCTTAAGGGTTTAACTTTGCAGATACATAACTCCATAGATATGGTGAGGACTTGATAGCACTCATGATAGGGGTTGTTTGATTGAACTAAAGTCTAGTGGTAGTTGAGGGGCATGCCAAGCTGTAACGTTGTGAATCAAGTATGATCATGCTTAAAAGCTTGTCTACAAACTGTGGTGTATACTCTTGGGATTCTAACAACTCTGCTGGCTTATGAACGATTTGAGGTATAAATCCCAATTTCAGCTATTGAGTTGAAAGCACGGGTAGCCAGCTACTCGTGTGTACTATTAACCCCTTGAGTGTTGCAAAATTTTCCTAAAAGTTCATTCATGACTCCTGATTGGAAACTATCATTGGAATCCAAAAGTATCACTTCTTCAGTCTTGGCATGGACTCGTTACAACTAGATAAATCTTCTTGAAAAGCAATGAATATATAGTAAGTGTTTTGATAGTCTAGATCAATTGATGCGGGTGTAAATAAGAGACTTCATTGCTTATACCTCTTTTGACATGAATGCTCGTACTTAATTTTGATGATAATGAACTTCCTAGTGTTCCTTGGTAAGCTGAGAGTTAACTACTTAAGCAAGAGTGATTGTTTACACAACTAGTTATTCATGCTCATAAATCTTTATTGTGATTGTCTCGAGTTACCAAAGCTTGACTATATTATTGGCACTTCTCTAACTATGATAAGCTTTCAAATGGAAGAAGTGCTGGACTCATAAGCCTACCACTTGTAAGTAAGTTTACTTTCTCGTTATTTTGGTTTAAACGCCAAGTTCCTTATGGTTCTTTGGTTCTTGCTCGAGGACGATCAAGTTTAAGCTTGGGTAAGCTGAAGGTTGTGAAATACGCCACCTTTTCTCACGTTTAAACCCTTAGCTAAGTCAAGAAATGGACTAAGTTTACCTCTCAATTTGGCTCTAATGACTAATTATTGTAAAGATGTGCAATCTCTCATATCTTTGAATGGTGTGAAGGAAATCACGCCATAATGATAAATGGACCTGCAATTACTGAAGAAAATTGTGTCACAAGTGCAGCAAAGTGGACTAGGCTTAAAGAGTCGATTCCAGAAGGTTTAACGGACATCGGTACGAGCAAGCCCCGCCCGTACCGTCCGCCCGTACGGCCTGCTGTAGCATTCCTGAGGTCAAACCCTATAAGTACTATGAAGGACCCGACGCTAAAGGGAGAGCCATTCGTCGCCAAACAGAGCTGTGTTGTCCATCAGATCCATCTACACCATACCCAAGGAGATCCACCACCATAGTTCATCCATTACATATCCAATCTCCTTCATAGCCATAGCCATCACCATTGTAATAGAGATTCCTTGAGAATTGTCGACCATTGTAAGAATATTGTGATTTCAATCCAAGTATTTGCCATAATGATTTCTATCTTTGATATTGAACTTGATATTATGTGTGAGTAGTCCTCACAGACTAGGGGTTGGGGTGAATCCTTGCAACGTTATGTGCATCTAATCCTATAATTTATGGAAGGATTAAATAGGAGTTTTGCAATCTTGTATCCTTGTATCTTTGCTTTGATTCGATGATCTGTAGGCACCCATGTCTATCAGATCGATCAAGGGAAGAGGTGGAATAAGTGGAGAACGGCGTGCTACCGCGAAACCTCATTGACAGAAAGGGAAAAGTAATGGTAACATTTTTAGTAACTCATTCGGGATCAATGGCACAATCATCTAGCTTAATTCTTTGGTCTGTATTTATTTACTTAATAACTGTTGTTACTCGCGACTGTCGGAACAGTGGTTGGACCAAGAGGCTCTTGTCACCTCTGACTTTAGGGGCAAGAGTATCTACGGATGTCCTGCTCACAAATGTCTTATCTATTTTATTTACTACACATTTACGCTTCATGTCTATATGTATGCATTGCTGCAGGAGAAACCTTAACCCTAGCATATTTCCCCCAGTGAACACAACCCCTTTAGGAGTAAACAAGATAGGCCCGGTAAACATAAAATCGAAGTAACAAGAAAGTCTTATAGACGTTTCCTTTACACCATTTTAGCAGTGCTTCCAACCGCTCGGTTAAACATAGGTCTTCTAGGAAAAAAAGTTATCATACTACAATCCATAATCCGGACCGAAGGTATCATTTATCATCCTCTTCTATTTATAATTCCTCCAAGGAAGATGTCTAAAATTACCTCCTCAAGCGTAATTTTGAGGTGAGTATCAAATATAATTTATCTCGATCATTACATTCATCATTGGTGAGGCCTCTCTCTAAAGCATCCTCGGAAGTTCCCAAATGATTAGTGTCCATACAAGGGAGTATGGTGTTCTCCTTAGTATATGTTGTCTTCTCATAAGGTTGATTCTTAAATCTAGAGAAGTTAAACCGGATTTCATATTCCCCAAACTTAAGTGATATCAACTCTCTTTTATGATTAATTTATATTTAAATTTATTATAAAAGGTCTACCAAAAATGATAGGATAAAAAGGATCATGAGGTACATTCATAACAAAATCAATAGAGAGCATGTGCGGACCAAGAAATATATGAGCATT
Source organism: Lolium multiflorum (assembly GCA_030979885.1). Taxonomy (NCBI): domain Eukaryota; kingdom Viridiplantae; phylum Streptophyta; class Magnoliopsida; order Poales; family Poaceae; genus Lolium; species Lolium multiflorum. The sequence goes on from CM061749.1 coordinate 111,056,760, forward strand.
CTTAATTATACCCATGGGCATTCTAATAACCCTATTAGAGAGTTAAACTAATGTATTTGTGGGTTCCATCTCGAGGAAATCTAAGTTGTGAGATATCTCCTTAAAAATGGAATATGAGCTTATGTTTTTTTTTTGAGAAATATGAGCTTATGTTAATAGGTGTACTTTCATCACATAAGCCTTTTTAAGGGATTCCTCCTAGAATACACGCCATCATGGGTTTAACCCCACATATAACTTGACTTCTATGTTCAATAATCTTTGAAATCTCGTTATTTAATAGGATCATATCATCACATGGTGATTCGGGCTCAATGAGATTTCAAGTATGTCCATATTAATTGGTCATCATGCCTTGTGTTGTAATGAGTCTCCTCAGTCAAATTGCCTTTAGACTCAGTTTGAGATGCAACTTATATTTCTTCTTCTTGAATAGGAACTATTGAGGTAGAAAGCTGCTCAAGTTCTTCCTTCTCATTTGCCGGTATTTGTAGATACTCATAACTTTTTGTATCATTTCTGAAAGAGTGTCGAAGTCAACTTGGAGATTTCCAAGTAAGTCATCTATTCTTCCAGTTTCTAAGAAGGCTTCAATACATTCACATCAATATAGTGTTCCAATACTATTTATTTCTAGCAACCAAGATGTACTGGTATGATAGGTTTCATCGAAAATGTGCCAAGCATCATCAATTGGTAAACTAATAATGATGTGGGCATACCTTATTGGGTACCCACCATTACCGTGTTGGGTGCCATCCAACCGGAGGCCCATGAAGCCGATGGCGCAATAAGCAAATGAAGCCTAGACCTGGCATTCAACACAAGTACAAGTCCATACGGGGATAGTTGAACATGTAACTGGCTCGGAGACTTGAGACATGAATCCTATATAAGGACCAGGAGGGATCGACGTAGAGGACAAGATACACACTACGTAACATAGACCATAGCAGAGCCATCATGAGGAGATTCGAAACCCTAATCCTCCTCAATCAAAGTAGACAAGCATCGCATAGGTTTTTTTTCCTCCGAGGGCCTGAAGCTAGGTAAATCATGTCCCGTGTGTTGTGTTGTTGTACGCTGACAAATCTAACATGGGCCCTTCTTCCCTAAAACCCAAGTCCGCAATCATGGGAATTACGGTAGTACCCCCAAGTCACATAAAGGATCCATAACAAGTTGAATCTAAGAGATCTCCGTATCTACTGCTAAGTCCTCCATATAAAGTTTGTAAAACTAACGAGGGTGGTAGTTCATGTTCAGGACAACATTTAAGCATTTTTGTGAACCTAAGGTAACATTTTATCATGTCCTCATCTGGGTGGTACTTAAAATTAATGATCATGTGTCTTTCTCCATAAGTTTTATTTTGAGGATAATAGTGAGTTTAGAATACATCAAATAAATTATCCCAAAATCTTAGTTATATATGTGGGAAATCTTTTATACCAAATGAATGCATATTTTTCAAAAGTTTTACTAAAAAGTCTCAGTCTAACATCCTTATCAGTGAAAGCATTCATTCTAAAATTTGAACTGACTTCTTCGAAATATGCAATATGTGAGTATAGGTTTTCAGTAGTGTGGTTGCCACCATTTCAGTGTGCCATGGGTGACCAAATCACATATAGCTATTTTCCTAATAGTGAGTGTGGAACAAATCAAGCAGATAAGGATTGATTTCATAACCTTCGGTGTTTTTCTATAAAGATGCCTTAACGAAGGGATCATGGTGTGGTCCTCTAGGTGCTTGAACCGCGCACAACTTAATGACATGTTTAAATGATGGTACATAATTAAGGAAATTCATGGTATTTTTCTGGAACCTGCAAACAACTCAATGCAAGTAGTAAAATAAAATAACTTAGAAAAAGACAAAAACATTAAGCTCCCCAACAACGGCATAAGAAAATAACGTGATGTCCGCAAGATCACATATTGTGTGTAGCTAGATTTTAAAAGTAATTGCATAGAATCCATGATAGAGCTGATTGGTAATGGTTTTATTGATTTTCGCTATCTTCACTAAACTTTACTTAAGAGCTATTCTTAGTTCTAAGCAAATAAAAGATAATGATTGAGAGGTAACACTGTAATAGTAAATAAATATGTCAAGAGAGTTGAGACAATCTTAATGCTATGAAGTACTTGAAAATCAATGGTTGTGAAGTTTTCTCGGGGACTTGCGAATTTACCTCTAGCATGCTACTAAGTTGAATAGGATTTAATATGTTTTGTATGCATGTGTGAAGTGAGGAGAGGCCCGGATAAATGTCCTCCCAGAAGCACTTATCCGCACCCCTCATAACTACTACCTTCCCCTCACATGTCTTGAAGGTCTAGTAATTAAGGGTCTACCAATGGCTATGGCCATATGCTCTTGTACCTCATACCCCTCGTTGAGACATGGTTGAAAGAGACGGCGGATTCTATCACTTTACTCAAACGTACCTGCAAGCACGCTCAATGATGATTACCTTCAACGTCCCTAATGGAAAATATTGCATGGTGTACAACATACAATATCATTGAAAACAACCACCACTTTCAAAATTAAACAAGATAAATCTTTATTTCAAATAATATAAGTGCTAGGGGTCCTCCATATACCCAAGAATAAATGGAACTATTCACTCCCGTGGGGCCAACAAATAACACCACCATACATATAAATTAAGTATGATGGATCAAATGAATATGAGCGCAAACCAATCTAAGATTTGGTATTACAACAAGATGTATGATGATGACGACGATGATGGTTGCGATGGTGTTGTTGATGATGATGAAGATGATGCCTAAGCCTCCAAGATCCAAACAATGGTGTGGTGGATCCCCTTTGGCTAGTTCCTCTACAGATCCCTTCCGGAGGCGAGGTTTCGTGTTTTTCTGGTCTCTCTGTGTCTCTGATTCGAGATCCGTCTTCACAAGGTTGACATATTTGACGAGGGGAAGCCGTCACCATGTGGTACAGTTGCACCGTCCGGTCGGGTGTGAAGGTACCACTGGTTGTTAAGTTTTCTATTTCTGCGGATTTCATCCTTGGTTTTACTTTTGGGTGCATGCCAATGTAAGGAAGATGTTTTAATGCCTTCAATCATAATTCCCATGTATGATCTCTTTTATTGATTTTCAGTCCTCCTCCTTAAAGGTGGGATCATGGTGAAACAAGCAAAGTAGACGCGTGCTAGAGCGGTAAAATGATAAAAACTTCCTACTACTTTAGGAATTTATGTGTGGCAAACGGACTATGTAGTTGTTTGTGTCCATTTGACCTGCAGTTCCAGCCCAAATTTTGGTTGGATTTGCGATTGCCGCGAACAACGCGCATTCACAGTGTCCTCGCTAGATTTTCCCGGGCCCGCGTGTTAGTGACCGAGGGAGGCAAAAGGCGACAACAGATCCACGCGGTCTAGCCTCATGCGGACCTTAACTCCTTATTAATGGGGAAGCTTCTCAAATCCTAGAGCGCTCGAATCCCTCATGACGAAGGAGGCGGCAGGTGGTTCTGCCCTGGCCGTAACAACCACGAGGCGAGCGGGTTAGGCAGAGACGGCAATGGCATAGCCCGAAGAAATATGTAAATTATATTTATTTATTTTTAGTTAACACTTTTTTTTGCGGTTTAAGGCTGTTGGGACCGCTTGCAAGAGCAAACAAACTAGAGACTTTTCCTATCAACGGGCCAGTGCAAACCGACTCAAACAAACATTTTAGCTATCCGTGGTGGCCCCTCGAAGGTGGCCTTGCAACCCCTGTAGAACGAACCCTTCTCCTTCTCAAAGCTTTTGCCCCCGCGGTCGGCCACCTATTCAGCAGTGTCAGCGTCCTCCTCTACATCGTCCACCTGCGGCTCGTCCTACCCAGCCAGCACCACGCCACTAGAGGCCTACGGCCATCACCTCGAGATATTCCATAATGTCTGCACCTACTAGTTCTGGCAACCGCCCAAGTGTTCTTCTAGTGGGGCGACTTGCGGGAGCACCAAGGAAGTCGTGTGGAGGAACTAGTCATGCATGGGGTAGCAATCAAGGAAGGGTTGTTGCACCATCGTCACTACACTGACGTAGGCCTCCATCAGTCATCAATGACATAATACATGCCTTGGCCTTTGGGTCGCTACGTGTACAGCGTACTCAGACTAGTTTCATCTTGGACTAATTGAACTGAAGGAAGAAAAAAAAACGGCGTGTACTACTCAAACAGTTTCAGTTTCACGCCCCGAAACTAATTTAACCCTGACCTGGTTGTTTTCGCTTCGAGGCACCTGAAACTTAGTTTTCATCATCGTCATCTATGCCACGCCAGGCCACGCCGCGCCACGAATTCGATCTATCATCTCTAGTGCTCACCATCGATCATTCGTAAGTCGTAACACATGTTACCGATCTCTGGATTTGCATGATACTATACAGTTCCAAATTTGTGTGGGGGTTTGGGCCGTTGCGCGTTCTTAATGACGGCCATGTATTCAAAGCTGTTTGGTCCATCACTCCATCACCGTATCAAATTACGAGTGACACCTCCATATTTTATTAGAATAAGACTTTTCAGTACGACTCCTTGCTGGTGTTTGAGTTTTTCTTCGTTGATCTACTCCGTTTTTGTTGGTTTACTGCTTCCTTGCCGGACTCTGCGGGTACGGCGACCTCATCAACACCATGGTTGACATTACAACAATAGAAATGTTGTGGTGGTGGCCTTTTTAGGTCCAACGTATCTGCCTCTCTCTCACTCTTAGCACCAGTAGTTGTTCTATTTGTAGATATGCTAGGTGTGTTTGCTTGTGTGCATATACTATCTCCATTTCAAAGCTTAAGGCTTATATTCATTTTGAAAAAAACAAAGCTAGTAAAGTTTGACTAAACTTTTAGAAAAATCTTACCATATTGAAATATATTTCATTATCTATCTAATGATATTAATTTTGTATTTTGCATGTTAATAATATTTGGTAAAAACTTTATCAAACTTAACATAGTTTGACTTTCTAAAAATAATATAAACCTTAAACTTTGAGATGGAGGCAATATATGATTAAATTTGCTACTACTTTTATGGCAGTAATTTTGATAATTAAACTCACTAAATTTTTTGCAAATAACCTACGTTTAACACATGATTATCTCTCCTCAGGATTTTCATGATATTATACAGTTGCAAATTTGCTTAGGGTTTGGACCATTGTGCGTTTTTAATGACTGCCATGTATTCAAAGCTATTTGGCCCATCACTCTATCTTCGAAAGAAAGGGACTTCTCGGCGTGACTGCTCGCTGCTGTTCGACTACTTTATTGCCTACCTACTTCGTCCTTGTCGGTTTAATTTATTGCTTCTTTGGCAGGCTCTACGGATTTGGCGACCTCATTAACACCATGATCGACATTAACAACATAAATGCTGATGTGGATGGTGGTGGCCTTTCCAGATCGAACATATGTGCTTCTCTTTCTCACTCTTGGCACTAGTAACTGTTCTATTTGCAGATATGTTAGGTGTGTTTGCTTGTCTGAATGTGCCTAAATGTGTTAGTGCTTTTGTAACGGTTCGATAATTAAACTCTCTCGCAAATTTCCTATCAACCTAATACTTAACACACGATTACCTCTCTCTATCTTGATTCTATGATACTATACAGTTGCAAAATTGTGAGAGGTTTGGACTGGTGCGTGTTCTTAACGACGTCCATGTATTCAAGCTCTTTGGTCCATGGTCATATCAAATTACTAGCAACACCCCTATATTTCTAAAAGAAAAGGGCTGGCCGGCAGCTAGTGGTGCCAAAATAGTGGTGACCTGCCTCACTAGAATGCATGCATCTACCAGTGAATGCTTGCCATTTCGAACTTGCGAGTGGATGGCCAACTCAAAATCTGTTAGTACAATATTGTGTACAGTGCATAAACTTTCAGCTAACGGCTATAGCAATTGAAAAGACCTAAACGGTGCGAGACCCAAAGGATGCGACAAGAGGCACGCTTCCCCAGCCATCAAAGCTTGATTCGAGTGATTTTTGACATCAATCAATCAACCAATCAAGAGTGGTTGCAGGGCCAACCCTATTTCAACAACACACAAGTGGAAAACGGGGCTATAGGCCCGGTTCATTTGGGCCTTCAGTCCCGGTTTCCAAACCGGGACCAATTAGGCGGGACTAAAGGTTCCCCGGTTGTAAAACAACCGGCCTAATGGTCCCGGTGGGCTGCTGGCGCGCGTCAAGGATAATACCCTTTAGTCCGGTTTATAACCGGGACTAAAGGTTATTTCGTTATTTTTTTAATCTATTTGGTTATGTCCAATTATTTTTCGCTCCTCTTTTTTTCTATTTTTTCAGAATTTCTAGTATTTCAGTTATTTAACTAGTTTAGTTTCTAACTATACTTAATCTCTAACTACGCTTAATCAATAGTCAAATTACTTACCCGTGGTCCAACTTCTCGGTCACCCATCCACTACTCTCACTAGCTAACTTCCAAGTTCCTTATCTCGCTTCCAAGTGCTACGCGCGCATGTTGTGATACTAGTATCATATCAATCCTATTAACATGTTAGTCGATGTCACACTTATTTATTATTCGAATTTCAAATAATTATTTTAATAAACAAAACTAATGACGTAATAACATGTTGTGGTAATGGTATTACAATTTTAATGTTTTTAATTTGTATTAAAATAGTTTTTTAATTTATTATTTTTTAATATTTTTTTGCCAAACTTGAAAATTTGAAAATCTAAAACTTGGCTAACTTTATAGTTAAGTAATAGTAATCTTTATGCATGATGTAATTATTATTTTAAAAAAATTGAAAATATAAAATTCCGAATTTCTAGCAAAAACTAAAATCTTCCTGCTTTCATATTTTCATTTGGAATTTTGAGAATCTAAAATTGGCTACCGGGTAAACCCGGTGAATTCGGATGTAACTTTTTCCCACGATGATTTTGATATATTACACGTTTTTTCGACGTCGTATGCAAAAGTTAATGCGGTTTTACCATTTTTCAAACCTTTTTTGCAAAAAAAAATGAAAACTCAAATTTGTTAATTTTCCCTAATAGTAGGTTGCATAACATACAAGAATCTGAAAAGATTTTATTTTTTTGAATTTTCTATCATTTTCTTTTATATTTTACAGTGTTAAAAAAGGCGATCCACGGGGGGGGGGGGTGTGTGGAGGTGCATGGGGAGGCAAAAAACCCTTAGTCCCGGTTGGTAATACGAACCGGGACTAAAGACTTTTGCCCCATAGACCACCCTTTAGTCCCGGATTGTATTACCAACCGGGACTAAAGGGTCCAAACGAACCGGGACTAAAGGGTTTTCATGATGAACCGGGATCAATACCCCCCATTGATCCCGGTTTGGTTCAAAACGGGGACATTTGCTTGGGACGAAAGACCTCTTTTCCACTAGTGACATGAACATGTAAATTTCAGTGTATCGAGCGTCGTCCCTTGCACCGGTACAGAAATGGCCGGCGGCATCCCGGGGGGATGGAGCGCCCTCGCCGGAGACACTGCCCTGTGCCCACTTGTTGGCGCTCCCTCTCTCGGTGGTCCGTCATGGCCGCTGCTAATGTACGGCTTCTGCGTGGCCACAACGAGAGACCAAAAATAGTATGCACATGCTATTAGGTCATATATGCTACTACATCTACATTTTTTGTTTATAAAAATATGTCCCAAGTTTATCTAATTTTAGATGTATCTAGATAATTTTTAGTGTATAGATACATCTAATTAAAAAAATATTTGTCATTCTTTTATAAAAGTAGGGCGTACTAAATCATTATTAATATACTTACATAAAAACTTCCTATGTTTTCTACAGTATTAAACTTAGTAGGCTTTGACTTTGATGCTAGGATCTAGGTCACTGCGCTGCTAAACTTTGATCAGAGTTTTACAAAGTTCCCACGAATTGCGCGAGGAAGAATAAGAAAAAGGCGAAGTAGCGGAAGATAAGGGATTCAATTTCAACTGATTCGGTCCAAGATGACGGGCCACAGCTCTCTTCATTCCTCATATAGCTTGAGCTTCTCCTTTGTGGTTGGACCCTTCACTACTAGGGAAAGGCTTATAGCAGCACTCCTTACCGCCGGCGAGTACGGTTTGCAAATGCCGGCGGTAAGACCTTCTAGGGTGGCCTAAACCTACCGCCGGCGAGTTGGATGCAAGGCGCCGGGGGTGCGGGCTTTACCTCCGGCGAACACGGAAAGCAAAATGCCGGGGGTAACGAGTGGCTGGGTGGGCCACCCAGCCTGCACTTACCGCCGGCGTTTTGTGCCAAAAGCGCCGGGGGTAGCGGGCTGTACCGCCGGCGAACCCGGAAGTGAAAATGCCGGGGGGTAACGAGTGGCTGAGTGGGCCACCCATCCTGCACTTACCGCCGACGTTTGTGGGCCATAGGTGCCGGCGGTAATTGGCCCTACCGCTGGCAAACGCACATGTAGGCGCCGGCGGTAACCTGGGATATGCCATAACTCGACCAGCCACCTACCACCACCCTCACACACTCATATGTGATGGCAAATCAACCCAGGCACTTGTTATCTCATTCCCCCACCCATTTTAGCTATTTCAACCAACAAAATATGATGTATTTGAGCAAATCATGCAGTACCTAGCCCCTCTAGCATGATTTGCATGATCTAGATCTAGATCTATCTCCTCCCACCACCTTTTCCACTAGATCTAGCTAGATCTCTCTATTTGTAGATCTCTCTAGATCTCTCGAGCATAAAGTCGACGTGTGACGTCTCTCCGGTGCTTTTGGACGTCGCGTCAACTAATAGGTATATAACTAATGAGTGGAATGTTCATGAGTTGGAAAAGTCGCGGTTACACTAGTAGAATTGCAAAAGGCGCGGTTCCATATATGTAAATGCATTGTTTTGCATTTGTTTACGCGTGCAGGAACATTGAGTTGCCAATGTTTTGCCGGAATGTTGATTAACTTCCGTTCCGGCGAATTTTGGAACTCCAGCATGACAATATTTAGCAAAGGTCATGCCGAATTTTTTCCGTGAAAACCGAGACGGCGGTGTAATCAATTATCTTGTCTTGTAGGCGGCGATGGTCATCGCGATGAGGGAAAGCGTCGTGGATAGATACGTGGAACGCGCGACGGCCGACATGTATCGAAAAAAGCGAAAGGATATAATGTGTCCTTGTCGAAAATGCAAGCTAGGATCGTTGTTTGACCCCTTCTCAGGCATAGTGAATCAACACCTGCTCAGGTATAGTTTCATGGAGGGGCATACTCAGTGGATGAGTGATGATGGAGATGATGATATCGATGGTGATGATGATGGAGATGATGATGGTGGAGATGATGATAACGAAGCTGATGGAGAGGATGCCCCACACGACAATAGAGACAAGGTTGAAGAGGATGGCGCACACGTTGATGGTGATCAAGAAGGCCGGGAAGAACATGCAGCCGACGAGGACATTAGTAGAAATACCCCGCTAACCGCGGCCGTGCAGGACCGTCATGTTCAAGAACTTCTTCTCAGCAACACATCGACCGACCCCAAAATCGCTGGTAGACGGAAGGCTAAACTGGATCAACTCAAGGTAGACTCGAGAATTCCGTTGTACGATGCAGCTCGTGGGACGGAGGAGAGCCGTCTGAGATACACTCTCGATATTATGGAGATGAAGGCAAAGTACAAATGGACGGACACAAGCGTGGACGAACTCTTCGGATACTTGAAGATCCACTTTCCTAAAGATAACACGTGTGCCGGTAGCCTACAGGAGGCCAAGAAAATCGTGTGCCCTCTCGATTTACCGCACCAGAAATACCACGCATGCATCAGTGACTGCGTAATATATCGGAACGAGCATGCCAGTCTCGATACATGCCCACAGTGTGGCGAATCTCGAAACAAGAGAGGGACAAGAAAATCTCCTCGAAAAGTTGTGTGGTACTTCCCGCTCACGCCCCGTCTGCAGCGGTACTTCGTGGACCCCAAGGAAGCAAAGCTCATGCGCTGGAAAGAAAGGAGGCGGTGATGCGTGATGTAGAACGGGTTGAAAACCCAGTGCTAACACACCCTTAGGATGCAAGCCAGTGGAAAACATTAGACGATGAGTATTACGAAGAATTCGGGAAAGAACCAAGGAACATCAGGTTGGGTGCGAGCACCGACGGACTCAATCTGTTTGGGAACCAAAGCAGCAAGCACAGCAACTGGCCCGTGTTTGTATGGATGTACAACCTCCCTCCATGGCTATGAAGAAGAAGTACATACACATGAGTATGCTAATCCAAGGGCCGACGCAGCCAGGGAGCGATATCAACCTGTATCTGGAGCTATTGAAGGAGGAGCTAGTCACTCTGTGGGAGGAAGGGATAGAAACTTGGGACGCCTACGGACAAGAAACTTTCCGTATGAAAGCTGCATTGTTGATGACGGTGCGGGACTATCTTGGATACGGATATATCGCGTGCCAGGTGTGCCACGGACACAAGGCATGTGTGAGGTGCATGGAAAAGACGCCGTTTTTACAGCTGGGTAAGGATCCCGGGTCTTCAAAAACCGTCTACATGAGGCATCGAATGTGGCTTCCCAAGAATGACCCGTGGAGGAAGCGTGGAGACCTGTTCAATAGGAAGGATGAGGTCGAGGGACCTCCACCTAGGCGAAGCGGCGAAGAGATAGATACTCTGTTGAAAAACTGGAAAGACTGCTCCGGCGGGTAAGATAAAGATCCAGAAGCGGAAGAAAGGAGACAAGAGAAAGAAAAAGGAACCCGGGCCGCTCTTGGGGGTATGGAAAAGGAGGTCCGTGTTTTGGGAATTGCCGTACTGGAAGATCCTCGGTACGCCTCATAGCCTTGATGTCATGCATATCACGAAGAACGTGTGCGAGAGCTTGCTTGGCACTGTGCTCAACATGCCGAAGAGGACCAAAGACGGGTCGAAAGCAAGACACGACCTGATGGCGCTTGATATCATAAAAGAGCTTCATTTCGCCCAGGTTGACCAGGAAACCGAGGAGGAGGAGACGGATGGTCGCAAACGCAAAAGGGTGGCCAAGCAGCGCGAAACTCCTCGCCCCTCCTGCTTCACTCTAAATCCCGATGAGCTCGAACAATTCTTCAAGTGCCTACTAGAAGTCAAATTTCCCCTAGGCTACGCGGGGCTGATACGCAGATGGCTGGACCCGACGAAAAAATCTTCAGCGGGATGAAGTCTCATGACTGTCATGTCATGATGACGCAGATACTTCCGGTTGCTATCCGAGGGATAATGGAACCGCACATTCGTGCGACGCTGACTGACCTGTGTAACATCTTCGACGTCATCACTCGAAAGTCGATAACCGTCAAGAAACTCGGGAGGCTGCAGGAAGAGATCGTCACCATCCTATGCGAGATGGAGATGTACTTCCGCCCGCATTCTTTGACATCATGGTCCATCTGGTGCATATAGTGGACGATATCGAGGATCTTGGGCCCGCGTTCCTTCACAACATGATGGCGTTAGAAATAATGAACGGCTTCATCAAAGGATACGTTCGTAACAGGGCACATCCGGATGGAAGCATCGTCCAGGGCTTTCTCACCGAGGAGTGCATCTCTTTCTGCAAGAATTATTAAAACGAGGACGACCCACATCCGTTTGGATTGCCCGCCAACAAGCACCTCGGCAGATTCGAGGGAGTAGGCCACAACGCTGGCAGAAGGGAACTCGACGCGGATCAAAATGATAGGAGAACAGACTTTAACAGGGCCCACTTAGTAGCACTACAGCACATGAACGAGGTAGAGCCTTGGGTGGATCAGCACATAAACATGATCAAGAGCAGGGCTCATAAACATGATCAAGAGCAGGGCTGACAAGCCGATGACGGAAGAAGAGGTATTTAGAGCGCACAACTCCTCTTTCGCGAGCTGGTTCAAGGACCAGATTGATGCCAATCCCCCACCAATGGCAAGCGACGTAGACAAAATGATATTGGTCTTATCTTATGGGCCCGCCCCCAACCTCATGACTTATCAGAAATACGACATCAATGGTTACACATTCTCCACAGAGGAGAGAGACAAAAAAAGCGACTATCAGAACTCGGGTGTGGCGATGGAATTGTACACGGGTGAAGAGAAGAAAAGGTACTACAGAAGGATCGAGGAAATCTGGGAGCTCGACTACGTCGGGGAGAAGCTACCGATGTTTCGTGTCAGATGGGCTACGGACGTCACAAAAGAAGATGCGTATGTCACCACCATGCGACTGCCCCCAAATCCAAGACCAAGAACCCCACCGCGCAAAATGAGCCTTGGGTATTGGCTAAGCACATCGAGCAATGCTTCTTCATAACTGACCCGTCAAGGCCCAGCCGTGTTGTCGTAAGGAGAGGAAAAAGGGCCCTCGTCGGAATGGATGGAGTTGCCGATGAGCAAGACTTCGACGGCCTCGTCGGAGACCCAATGATAGAAGAACCCGATGAAGACGATAGAATCTACACACTAAGAAGAAGAAGGACGACGCTACCTAGGTCAAGTGTTCCTCCGTACACAAGGAGTCGCGACGATATCGGTGGGGTTACAAGGACCAAGCAGAAGGGACTTTGAAGTCATTTGTGTATTTCTAATAATTATCTCTCGAACAACCATTTGTCCTTCTCAAGTGTATCCCAAATTTATGTCTTGGTTTTTTATCGGATGTCGCCGAAGGAACTTTGAAGTCATTCAAGAATTAAAATCCTAAATTTATGTCTTGCAATTTATCCTTCATTGGTTTATTTTATCGGATGTTGCCAAAGGACTTTACAATTTATCTAAATAACTAGAAACAATAAAAAAAGATCTTAAGAAAAGAAAAAAAGGGTGCCTTTTTTGCACCCACAGGGATTCGAACCCTGGGTGCTTCGGCTGTGCAGAACCGACTGCAACCACTGCATTAGGGAATCGTTTTTGTATAATGAACCTGGTTCACAGTATTAATGGTGTCACATGTTATCCCCGGCGAATTGGTCGATTTCGCCGGTGGTAAATGCACGTGGGCCCACCTGTTAGTGGCTCAAATGTTACCGCCGGCGTTTACGGCAAAACGCCGGGGGTAAAGCGTGCACGACTTAGTCGTTTGGTGGCCGCGCGTTGTTCCCCCCAAATCGACCTGCCGCCGTCGCCGCCTCCCCCAAATCCCCTGCCGCCGTCGTCGATTCGCCGTCGCCGCGCGCCTCCCCCAAATCCCCCACCGCACGCATCTCCTGCCTGCCGCCATCGTCGATCCATCGTCGTCGCCCTCGATCCATCGCCCTCCATTTCCCTCGATCTGTCGCCGTCTCCCTTGATCCGTCGCCATCGTCGTCGCCTCCCGCCTCAGCAACAACAAGGTGAGCCTCTCCCCTGCCTTCCTCTCCTCCTGTTCTTATCACTCTTCCTCACCTCTCCGTGATGGCCTCCAGCCTGCAGCAGCTCAATCTCGCCTCTCTAGCACGCCGACCAGGTGCAGATCGATCGCCAACCACCGCAGGGACCGCCTCTCCAGCACGCCGACCAGGTGCAGATCAAGCTCAAGCCCGTCTTCAGCGCTCACTCGTCCAGAAGCTCGATCAAGGTCCGTTCCCCGGCTCTCCCCCGATTGCTTGCTTGTCGATGATTGCTTGTTGTGTGTGTTCATGCCAGTCCGCTAGTATAGTCTGCACAACACTGCATTGCTGTAATCGATGCCATGGTAATCGATGATTGCTTGTTAACATTGCGCCATGAACAATGCCATGGTTACTACATTTACTACTTTAGTTCATCTATCCTACTACATTACCTCAGTATGTGTCCTACTACTACTTGCAGAATGACTATACCTAGATGAAGAATGTAACCATTTTTTAACTCAATGCTAGAATAGGGAATACAGTACATGTGTGCAAGCAGATCAAGCTAAAAGCACGCAACATAAGTAAATAGGCTGTGGTTGTTTGTTGCTTTACTGGTAAATCAAAGTTGGCATGCAAGCATTTGGGGTCTTCTTTTTGGCTGTGATTATTTGTCCCTGTGAGCTAATATGGTGAATAATAGTTAAGATATAATATGGTGAGCTAATATGGTGAAGAATATATAATATGGTGAAGCATAGTTAATATAATTTTACCTTGCAACAGTGAAACAGGATGAATTTTTAGTTTAATACTCTTTCCCTGTGAGCTAATATGGTGAAGAATAGTTAAGATATAAAACACATATATTCATATAAATGCACAAGTTTGTAAAAACAGGGGTCCATCCTTAACAATTCACATAGCACATAATTTACTGGCTGTAGCATTTAAGATGCTTATTTGGAATCAATATTCATATGTCTCATTTCCATATGTGGAGACTAAGTGTTGAATTTTCTGAATTCCAGACCGCCGCCGTCGACATCAACCTCAATCTCGTCTGCTGCCGCCTCCCCAAGACCGCCGCCGTCGTCAGCAACCTCAAGGTCGTCTGTTGCCGCCTCCCCCAGACCTCCGCCGTCGTCAGCAACCTCAAGGTCGTCGATGTCGCTGCTGTCTCCACAGGTGCGCCCCCTCTCCTCTCCCCCGAACCCCTCCCCTATGCTTCTGAAACATTACAGTGACAGTAGCTGTGTTAAAATACAGAGATTTTGAATCCTATTTCAAATCTGGACATGTGACATATATTTTAAAACAAGTGTTATTTGGAATATACTTTACAGTGACATATACTTTACTGGCTGTAGCATTTAAGATGTTTATTTGGAATCAATATGCATATGTCTCATTTTTATATGTGAAATGAGCTGAGTGTATCCTATTTCAAATCTGGACCTATTTGCATATGCTGTAAAATGGCATATAAATGCTGTGAAATGAGCTGAGTGTATCCTATGCATCTCTATGCTGTGAAATCTCTCTGCAGGTACACATTGAGTGTCCATGTTTCGCCGGAATGTCGATTAACTTCCGTTCCGGCGAATTTTGGGCACTCTGGCATGACATTTCTAGCAAAGGTCATGCCGAATTTTCGCTGTGGATTTCCACCTAGTAGTGTTTAGATGGATTAGAATAGCAGGTCAATCAAACTAAGCTAGTAATTAAATTCAACACAGAATGAATAGCAGGTCATGTTATTTCCATTAGTTCTAGATTCATTCATACTAGGCTTGGATTAGAATACTGATGGAGTTGTTCCGTACATTCCTGTAGCACTGCATTTCAACATCACTGCTCCCTATATTCCTGTTTCTTCTATCTTTCTTTTGCTCTCAGTACAATCTTAACACCCATGCTTGGATTCAGTTAACACCCATGCTTGAATTCAATTATAGTTTGTAGACTTATTTTTGAGGATGATGAAACTGAAACAAATGCAACTCTGTATAACTGAAACAAGTGCAATTCTGTAACTCTGTATAACTGAAACAATTTTAACTCTGTTTACTAATATACTTTGGCTGCACGATTAGTTACTGGTTGTTTAATTGAGTAGTTCATTACTCATCATTATTGTGATAGTACTTTTGATGCTACTGTATGCTAGTTTGTGCAGTGCTAGGTAGATATAGCCAGCGATGTCGTCTTCTGCAGACCCCAACGAAGACGTTGACGGGTCTTCTCAGCGGAAGTTGGATGAGCACTACAGGCTCATGGTCTCGGATCAGCTGGAGGAACTTCCAGGCAGCGATGATGGGTCCTCGGAGGAGGGGGATGATGATATGGACAACGATGGTGAGGATGAGAGGGCCGCTGCCGACGAGACCACCGACAGTGGCGTTGCCGGGGGTAGCTCGGATACTACTACCGAGGCCAAGAGGAAACGGAAGCAGCGGCGCCCAAACAGGGTCGGCACCACTCGCGACATAATCACCGCGGTGGACGCCAAGACCGGTCTTCCTACTGAGCCCAAGCACGTGGCGAAGGTTTACGGCCTCCAACTAGGAGCAATCCTTCGGGACATCGTCGACGTCAACGAGACGAAACTCCGAACCAAGAAGAAGCAGCATCTGCAGGCCCAACTCCTTGCGCGGCTGCACGCACGGTATGAGTTCCATGTGGAATACAGGAACGAGGATCCCAAGGATAACATCGTGAACAGACGAGCCCTCTCTAAGTTCTCCAAGAACCTCAGCGGTTATAAAACCATGCTGAGGGGGATGCTTGGTGACAATGAGACTTGGGAAGAGATCCAGCGCCACTTCCCGCGGATGACGCTGGAGCAGTATAATAAATTCTTGGAAAACGAGGAGCTCGAGTGCACCAAACGACAATCGACCTGGGGGAAGGAGCTGGCGGATAAGAACATCGGTCACCACAATCTCGGTTGCCGTGGCTTCGAAGGCAAGCAGCCGGTATGGGACATGGAGGACCTGGCCTACATAAAGGCTGGCCTCGAGCCCCCTTTTGCCAAGTACAAAGACCCACTCTTCAGGGCATATCTCAGGTCCCGATACCATAGAGAATTGGCTGGGAAACGTGTCACGAAACCTGATGTGGTGGTGGGAGTTGAGTTGGTCGCCGACGCGAAGGTGATGGCACTTGAGAAAGCAGTGGTAAGCAATTTACCAGCTTATTAATTTGATACTGCTCACCAAGTCCATTACATTCTAAAATTGTTCATGTTACTTCTGGCAGTTGACGGAACAAGCAGCCGCCGAATCAGCTGGCTCCTCGTCCCAGACGTCGACGGGCAAAGTCCCGTGGGACACGCCTTTTATCAGGGGTCTGAACACCGTGAAGGCGCGACCGCTTTTGGACAAGCCCCACCGTGTCCCCGGCGCCGGAGGAGGTCGCAAGCTTGCCGACTATGGCTTGGACGTGCCCGCAAGCACTAAGGAGTCGCGGCAGGCGCAGAAGGACCGGGAGCACGAGGCTCTTCTGAAAAAGGTGGCCGACTTGGAAACAACCATGGAGCAACGCGTCAATGCCGAGGTTCAGCAATGAGTCAGTGCCGAGGTTCAGCAACGCGTCAGTGCCGAGGTTGCTAGCAAGGTCGATGACGCGCTGGCCAACAGGGTCAATGAAATCATCCCTGATCTTGTGCTGTCGATGAAGAATTACTTCGCCGGCGGCCAAAAGGGACCGATGCCGGTTATCAGCCTAGGCGCCAGCAACTCGGACAACCGGCCTCCAACTAGACACGCTCAATGCACACCCAACTTGGTGACTCCACCCGCCGGCAATGTCGGCACTAGAGAGGATTCGCCGGACCTGGGGGGCCCCAGTACTAGCCCCTCAGTCACATGCACGCCTGGCCTCGGTCCTTCAACGCGAGCCGAGCTCGACGCCCTCACGGTAATTAATTTAGTCTCTCAAGCTCTACAAATTAGTTACTTTGTCGTCGCCCCTCTCTGACCTACACATGTTTTCACAGGAGAACGCGACTCCTTGCACCTTGCTACTGAATGTGGACAACACGTTGAAGGCTGTAGCGAGCGGCAGTGTCATCCTGCCAACACAGCGGATTTTCCACTGCGTCAGGATGGATGATAGCGTGAGCCGGGTTCGCGTGAACCGGTCGTTACCGGGATGCCAAGACCTCCATCCTCCTTATCAACCCCCGGAAACGGAAACCCCGCTCACTCTCGGGGACCTCAAGAATCACATCCTTCTATGGCCGAAAGCCCTAATTCGGCTGAACACCGCCGCCTCAGGTTCGGAGGCAAGCTATGGCATGGTCACTCCTCAGGATGCGACGGCTGCCCCGAGTCCTCCACCGGATGGTGGTCCTTTTGGGCCCGATAGCCAGCCCGACAGTCAGCCCGAGAGTCAGCACGGCAACGCGTTGGACATCGATCAAGCTCCAATCAATACGTTCATCGCTGAGATGGAGGGCGACGGGGTTTCTCCTTACAAGCCACCCGCCGATCGTACGCTAAAGAAGAAGTTGTTCCTTTCACAAGAAACTCCCGAGCAGGAAGACACTACCGCCTTCACCGCTCCACCCCGAGTTGGGCTTACCCCGAGGACACTCCTTGGTGCGACCACGGAGGGTATGAAACAAAACGCCACTCCCAGTTGCAGTAAGAAGAAGGCCAGGAAGCGGAAGAAGTTCGGAGATGTTGCCGCAAGCAAGAAAGTGGTTAATGACAAGTTGCCGACCCCGTGGAGGAAGATGCATCACATAGGCCAGCCTATGCTGCCGGCACACATTGTCCAGCAGGTGACGCCGAATATGAGGAGCTTGCATGATGATGTTCTAATGAAGGAGGACCTACTTCTTCGAGATAGAAATCCCTCATACCCTGTTTTGACG
Source organism: Lolium multiflorum (assembly GCA_030979885.1). NCBI lineage: Eukaryota > Viridiplantae > Streptophyta > Magnoliopsida > Poales > Poaceae > Lolium > Lolium multiflorum. Next base: position 111,074,977 of record CM061749.1, read on the forward strand.
GCCAAGGTGCCCACTGGCTTTGGCTTTGTCACCACATACCCTGCGGACTTGATGTTCATTCGATATGAAGACATCTTCGGGCTCTTGAACATGCAACAGCTCGACCGAAACTTGGTCCGCCTCCTATCGCTCAGCATGGCGCACGATATCGCCATGGAGAACACAGCGCACATCGCTATCATGGACCCCTTCTACATGACTCCAGCTGTCGTCCAGAACGAACAAGCGTTTCTAGCGAAGTACATCAAGGATTTCTTGGTGTTAAACAAGGATAAGAAATGCTTTGCCATACCATATTTCCGCGAGTAAGTATTTGGTTACTAGAGTACCCTCCATTACATTCTTTCATGAATTTCCTTCATAGTTGATCGAGTATGATGGTTTATTTCCATTTTGCGCAGATTCAAGTACTGCACTGATAACCCACAAGTATAGGGGATCGCAACAGTCTTCGAGGGAAGTAAAACCCAAATTTATTGATTCGACACAAGGGGAGGTAAAGAATACTTATAAGCCTTAACAACAGAGTTGTCAATTCAGCACTGGAAAAGCACTAGTAACGGGGTGATGTGAAGCAATATGAGAGCGGTAATGTGATAACACGCACGATAGCAGTAATATGAGAGCAATGGCACCAGAAAATAGTTGATACTACTTCCAATAGTCATATAGAAACGAGTATATGATGATGAGAGATGGACCGGGGTTCCCACCTTTCTACACTAGTGGTAACTCTCCAATAACAAGTGTTGGGTGAACAAATTACAGTTGGGCAATTGATAGGATTGAAATAGCATTAAGACAGAACATCAAGATTATTAATCATGTAGGCATGTTTTCCATATATAGTCATACGTGCTCGCAATGAGAAACTTGTACAACATCTTTTGTCCTACCAGCCGGTGGCAGCCGGGCCTCAAGGGAATCTACTGGCAATTAAGGTACTCCTTTTAATAGAGCACCGGAGCAAAGCATTAACACTCCGTGAAAACATGTGATCCTCATACCTACGCCTTCCCCTCCAGTTATCCCATTTTGTCACTCGGGGCCTCGGGTTCCGGACATAGACATGTGCAAACAACTTGTAGATACAATATAAGCAATAAGTATAGAGCTTAAATCTAAGATCATGCCACTCGGGCCCTAGTGACAAGCATTAAACACAACAAGATTGCAACAACAATAACTTCACAAACTTTATAGATAGACTAATCATAATGTAACAATCCATCGGATCCCAACAAACACAACACCGATTACATCAGATGAATCTCAATCATGTAAGGCAGCTCATGAGATCATTGTATTGAAGTACATGGAGGAGAGAATACCAACTAGCTACAGCTAGAACCCGTAGTCCATGGGGGAACTACTCACGGAGCATGATGGAGGCGGTGGCGTCGATGGAGATGGCTTGGGGCACTTACCCGTCTGAGTGCCGGAGCAGAGACCTGTCCCAAACGGAGTTTCGCGATGGTGTGGCGCCCCGGTCTTTCTGAGTTTCGTCAATTGATGTCGCTTTTAGGTCGAAAGGGCTTATATAGGTGAAGAGGCGGCGCAAGAGGGCACCAGGGCGCCCTCCCCATAGGTCGGCGCGGGCCTGCCGCGCGGCCCTATGGTGTGGGGGCCCCAGGCCTCCCCTCTGACTCCCCTTTGGTGTCCTGGTCCGTCTCGGTGAATTATGATGTTTGGTCTTTGATACGTCTCCGACGTATCGATAATTCCTTGTGTTCCATGCCACATTATTGATGATACCTACATGTTTTATGCACACTTTATGTCATATTTGTGCATTTTCTGGAACTAACCTATTAACAAGATGCCGTGGTTCTTGTTTTCTGCTGTTTTTGGTTTCAATCCTAGTAACGAAATATTCTCGGAATCGGATGAAATCAAGACCCAGGTCCCTATTTTCACGGAAGCATCCACGAGAAGGACCGGAGGGGGCCACAGGCCACCGGACCATAGGCGCGCGGCCAGGCCCGGCCGCGCCGCCCTATGGTGTGGGCCCCTCGCGCCGCCTCTTCGCCTATATAAAGCCCCTGGATCGAAAACCCTGACGAAGAACCACGATACGGAAAACCTTCCAGAGCCGCCGCCATCGCGAAGCCAAGATCTGGGGACAGGAGTCTCGGCGCCTGCCGGACGGGGAAGTGCCCCCGGAAGGCTTCTCCATCGACACCGCTGCCATCTCCACCGCCATCTTCATCACCCTGCTGCTCCCATGAGGAGGGAGTAGTTCTCCATCGAGGCTCGGGGCTGTACCGGTAGCTATGTGGTTCATCTCTCTCCTATGTGCTTCAATACAATAATCTCATGAGCTGCCTTACATGATTGAGATTCATATGATGATGCTTGTAATATAGATGTCATTATGCTAGTCAAGTGAGTTTTACTTATGTGATCTCCGGAGACTCCTTGTCCCACGTGTGTAAAGGTGACAGTGTGTGCACCGTGTGGGTCTCTTAGGCTATATTTCACAGAATACTTATTCACTGTTGAATGGCATAGTGAGGTGCTTATTTATATCTCTTTATGATTGCAATGTGTTTGTATCACAATTTATCTATGTGCTACTCTAGCAATGTTATTAAAGTAGTTTTATTCCTGCACGTGTGCAAAGGTGACAGTGTGTGCACCGTGTTAGTACTTGGTTTATGCTATGATCATGATCTCTTGTAGATTGCGAAGTTAACTATTGCTATGATAATATTGATGTGATCTATTCCTCCTACATATGCATGAAGGTGACGGTGTGCATGCTATGCTAGTACTTGGTTTAGTCTTTTGATCTATCTTACACTAAAGGTTACTAAAATATGAGCATTATTGTGGAGCTTGTTAACTCCGGCATTGAGGGTTCGTGTAATCCTACGCAATGTGTTCATCATCCAACAAAAGTGTAGAGTATGCATTTATCTATTCTGTTATGTGATCAATGTTGAGAGTGTCCACTAGTGAAAGTGTAATCCCTAGGCCTCGTTCCTAAATACGCTATCGCTGCTTGTTTCTGTTTTCTGCGTTACTACTGCTGCATTACTACTGCTTGTTTCTTGTCCTGGGCAAAGCACTTTTCTGGTGCCGTTGCTACTACTTATTCATACCACCTGTATTTCACTATCTCTTCGCCGAACTAGTGCACCTATTAGGTGTGTTGGGGACACAAGAGACTTCTTGCTTTGTGGTTGCGGGGTTGCATGAGAGGGATATCTTTGACCTCTTCCTCCCTGAGTTCGATAAACCTTGGGTAATCACTTAAGGGAAACTTGCTGCTGTTCTACAAACCTCTGCTCTTGGAGGCCCAACACTGTCTACAAGAATAGAAGCTCCCGTAGACATCGTCTTCGTTTCGTCGAATTCGAGAATATTGCCGAACAGCCTTTTGGAACCAAAAAAGCAGAAAACCTGCACTTCGGCATCTTGTTAATAGGTTAGTTCCGGAAAACGCATAAAAACATTATAAAGTGTGAGCAAAACATGTAGGTATTGTCATAAAACAAGCATGGAACATCGAAATTATAGGTACGTTGGAGACGTATCGCATCCCCAAGCTTAGTTCCTGCTCGCCCCGAGTAGGTAAACGATAAAAAGAATAATTTCTGTAGTGACATGCTACTTACATACTCTTGATCATATTATTATAAAGCATATGAGATGGATGCAGTGACTCAAGTCAATGATCTATAGTTGCTAAAAAATAGATAACATATAGCAAAACTTTTCATGAATAGTACTTTCAAGACAAGCATCAAAAGTCTTGCATAAGAGTTAACTTATAAAGCAATAAATTCAAAGTAAAGGCATTGAAGCAACACAGAGGAAGATTTAAGTTTTAGCAATTGCTTTCAACTTTCAACATGCATATATCATGGATAATTGTCAACACAAAGTAATATGATGAATGCAAATAAGCAAGTATGTAAGAATCAATGTACAGTTGACACAAGTGTTTGCTTCTAAGATAGAAAGAAGTAGGTAAACTGACTCAACATAAAGTAAAAGAAAGGCCCTTAGAGGAAGCAGGGATTAAATCATGTGCTAGAGCTTTTAAGTTTTGAAATCATATAGAGAGCATAAAAGTAAAGTTTTGAGAGGTGTTTGTTGTTGTCAACGAATGGTAGTGGGTACTCTAACTACCTCATCAACCAGACTTTCAAGAGCGGCTCCCATGAAGGACGTTATTTCTACCAGCAAGGTAGATCATCCCTCTTCTCTTTTGTTAACACGTGTATTTTAGTTTCATTATTTATGGATGACACTCCTCCCAACTTTTGCTTACACAAGCCATGGCTAACCGAATCCTCGGGTGCCTTCCAACATTCACATACCATGAAGGAGTGTCTATTTGCAAAATTAAGTTGCTTACTGATAGATCAGGGCAAAACACGTGAAGAGATTTATTAATGAAAGTTAATTAATTGGGGCTGGGAACCCCATTGCCAGCTCTTTTTGCAAAATTATTGGATAAGTGGATGAGCCACTAGTCCATTGGTGAAAGTCTGTTAGAAGTAAATGACAAGATCGAAAGATAAACAACACATACTTCCTCATGAGCTATAAAACATTGACACAAATAAGAGATAATAGCTTTTGAATTGTTTAAAGGTAGCACATGAAGTATTTACTTGGAATGACAGAAAATACCACATAGTACGTGAAGAGAATTATTAATGCAAGTTAATTAATTGGGGCTGGGAACCCCATTGCCAGCTATTTTTGCAAAATTATTGGATAAGCGGATGTGCCACTAGTCCATTATGAAAGTCTGTCAGGAGTAAATGACAAGATTGAAAGATAAACACCACATACTTCCTCATGAGCTATAAAACATCAACACAAATTGAGAAGATTTTTGAAGGTTTAAAGGTAGCACATGAAGTATTTACTTGGAATGGCAGGAAATACCACATAGTAGGTAGATATGGTGGACACAAATGGCATAGGTTTTGGCTCAAGGTTTTGGATGCACGAGAAGCATTTCCTCTCAGTACAAGGCTTTGGCTAGCAAGGTTGTTTGAAGCAAACACAAGTATGAACCGGTACAACAAAACTTACATAAGAACATATTGCAAGCATTATAAAACTCTACACTGTCTTCCTTGTTGCTCAAACACTTTTACCACAAAATATCTAGACCTTAGAGAGACCAATCATGCCAACCAATTTCAACAAGCTCTACGGTATTTCTCCACTAATAGGTTTAAAATACATGATGCAAGAGCTTAATCATGATCTACTTGAGAGCTAAAAACAATTGCCAAGTATCAAATTATCCAAGACAATATGAGGCATTTTCTGTTTCCAACCAAATAGCAATAAATGCAATAGCTTCCAACTTTTATCATTGAACATTAAAAGTAAAACGAAGAACACAAGTGTTCATATGAAAAAGCAGAGTGTGTATTTCTCCCACACAAGGATTGCTAGGATCCACTCTTATTCAAACAAAAACAAAAATAAAAGCACGCAGACGCTCCAAGTAAAGCACATAAGATGTGACCGAATAAAAATATAGTTTCAATAGAAGAACCTGTTGATGAAGAAGGGGATGCCTTGGGCATCCCCAAGCTTAGACGCTTGAGTCTTCTTGAAATATGCAGGGATGAACCACGGGGGCATCCCCAAGCTTAGACTTTTCACTCTTCTTGATCATATATCATCCTCCTCTCTTGACCCTTGAAAACTTCATTCACACCAAACTTCTCATAAACTTCATTAGAGGGGTTAGTACTCAAAAAACTTTTAATCCACTTTAGCCCTGTAGTGACACATTGCAAGAACTCAATAAAACATTAGCTACAGCTCTCCACGTCTAGAAAGCCTCACTTAAAGTCCACAAGAAACAATGCAAAAAACAGAGACTGAATCTGTCAAAACAGAACAGCCAGTAAAGAAGAATTTTTAAGAGGTACTTCCGTTGCTCAAATCAGAAAACGCAAAACTAATGAAAGTTGCGTACATATCTGAGGATCACTCACGTAAATTGGCAGATTTTTATGAGTTACCTACAGAGAATCATACCCAGATTCGTGACAGCAAGAAATCTGTTTCTGCGCAGAAATCCAAATCTAGCATCAACCTTCTATTAGAGACTTCACTTGGCACAACATTGCAATAAAATAAAGATAAGGAGAGGTTGCTACAGTAGTAACAACTTCCAAAACACAACAAAACAGTAGCAAAATAAACACATGGGTTATCTCCCAAGAAGTGCTTTTTTATAGCCATTAAGATGGGCTCGGCAGTTTTAATGATGCACTCGCAAGAAATAAGAGTTGAAGCAAAAGAGAGCATCAAGAAGCAAATTCAAAACACATTTAAGTCTAACCCACTTCCTATGCATAGGAATCTTGTACACAAATAAATTCATGAATAACAAGGTGACAAGCATAAGAAGATAAAACAAGAGTAACTTCAAGATTTTTAGCATATAGAGAGGTGTTTTAGTACCATGAAAATTTCTACAACCATATTTTCCTCTCTCATAATAATTTTCAGTAGCTTCATGAATAAACTCAACAATATAACTATCACATAAAGCATGCTTTTCATGATCCATAAACACATAATTTTTATCAAGCTTAAAAAGTGTGGGATCAAAAATTTCAAACTTACTTTTATCAATAATATAACAAGATGATTGATCAATCTCAAAAGATATGAGACTCATAGATAAAGTCAAGAACTCTCCAATCCCATTTTCATTAGTAGTACAATTAATAGTATCAAGTAACATAGGACCATCATCTAGAGATTTATCATAAACATTTGCCAAGCAAAACTCTTTAGTACCATGCATTTCGACATCAGGCACAAACAAAGCATTATCATAAGATTTATCAAAATAGCATGGATTATCATAGATAACAGGAGCATAATTATTCTCACAAGTTTTACTCATAGGGAATATTTCAAGAGAATCCACAGGAACATAACATTCATCCGCCTTTGGTAAGCATGGAGGACAATCAAATAGTGTAAGAGATAAAGAGTTACTCTCATTAGAAGGTTGGCATGGGTAGCTAATCCATTCTTCCTCCTTTTTTCATCACTCTCCTCTTCTTTTTCATCCAATGAGCTTTCAGGTTCATCAATTTCCTCCTCTTTTTCATCCAATGAGCTTTCAGGTTCATCAATTTCTTCTTCCACTTGTTCCTGCAAATTGTGAGTGCATTCTTGTGCATTAATGAGTCTCTCTTTATAATCAATAATATAAGGATTATTGCTGTAGCTTTCTATGCAAAAATTAAGGATAGAAGAGACATAATCTTTAAGGTCCTTACAAACAGCACAAGTTTCATAATTTTTAGACATGAAGGATTCTATCTCAGAGGCTCCCATAAATATGACAAATTGTTCTACCTCTTCGAACCCAAGATGAATATAGCTATTCCAATTATATATAGTTCTTAATTAAAACTTCCTCACTAAAGCCACATTGAAATTTAAGATGTTTAGTATCCTGTTTAGAACAACAGTTTATATCATGGCGTTTAAGCAAGATTTTAGCAATTGTATTCAGTTTTTCTATCACAGCACTCATAACTTTTCCCGTTCTTGATTCTCTATAATTATTATATAATTCAATAAGCTCCAAATAGGTTGTAGGTTCTCCCATAATAGCAGTTTTTAATTTTTCGGTTTTTCAAATTTTTATGGATTTTTGGGTATATGAGAAAAATAAAACAAGACAAAAAGAAACTAAGCAAAAGTAAACTAAGCAAAATAATACTAGACAGAAATAAACTAAGCAAAACAAAATAAAATAAAACAGAGAGAGAGGTAGAGTGTACTCCCCAGGTGAACTTATGAGTAGCGCTATGCCTCCCCGGCATGGCGGAAAAATAGTCTTGATAACCCACAAGTATAGGGGATCACAACAGTCTTCGAGGGAAGTAAAACCCAAATTTATTGATTCGACACAAGGGGAGGTAAAGAATACTTATAAGCTTTAACAACGAGTTGTCAATTCAGTTGCACCTGGAAAAGCACTAGTAACATGGGTGATGTGAAAGCAGCAGTAATATGAGAGCGAGTGTAACACAGCAGCGAGTAATATGAGAGCAATGGCACCAGAAAATAGTTGATACTACTTCCAATGTCATATAGAAACGAGTATATGATGATGAGAAATGGACCGGGGTTCCCAGCTATCTACACTAGTGGTAACTCTCCAATAACAAGTGACAAGTGTTGGGTGAACAAATTACAGTTGGGCAATTGATAGGATTGAAATAGCATTAAGACAGAACATCAAGATTATTAATCATGTAGGCATGTTTTCCATATATAGTCATACGTGCTCGCAATGAGAAATTTGTACAACATCTTTTGTCCTACCAGCCGGTGGCAGCCGGGCCTCAAGGGAATCTACGGCAATTAAGGTACTCCTTTTAATAGAGCACCGGAGCAAAGCATTAACACTCCGTGAAAACATGTGATCCTCATACCTACGCCTTCCCCTCCAGTTATCCCGATTCTGTCACTCGGGGCCTCGGTTCCGGACATAGACATGTGCAAACAACTTGTAGATACAATATAAGCAATAAGTATAGAGCTTAAATCTAAGATCATGCCACTCGGGCCCTAGTGACAAGCATTAAACACAACAAGATTGCAGCAACAATAACTTCACAAACTTTATAGATAGACTAATCATAATGTAACAATCCATCGGATCCCAACAAACACAACACCGATTACATCAGATGAATCTCAATCATGTAAGGCAGCTCATGAGATCATTGTATTGAAGTACATGGAGGAGAGAATACCAACTAGCTACAGCTAAAACCCGTAGTCCATGGGGGAACTACTCACGGAGCATGATGGAGGCGGTGGCGTCGATGGAGATGGCTTCTGGGGCACTTCCCCGTCTTGGCAGGGTGCCGGAACAGACTTCTGTCCCCGAAACGGAGTTTCGCGATGGTGCCCCTGGAGTCTTTTCTGGAGTTTCGTCAATTGGTGTCGCGTTTTTAGGTCGAAAGGGCTTATAGGCGAAGAGGCGGCGCGGGGGGCACCAGGGCGCCCTCCCCATAGGCCGCGCGGCGAGGGCCTGCCGCGCGGCCCTATGGTGCAGGGCCCCCTCCCCTCTGACTCCCTTCGGTGTCATGGTCCGTCTCGGTGAATTATGATGTTTGTTCTTCGTTTCGTCGAATTCCGAGAATATTGCCCGAACACCTTTCTGGAACCAAAAACAGCAGAAAACAGGAACTGGCACTTCGGCATCTTGTTAATAGGTTAGTTCCGGAAAACGCATAAAAACATTATAAAGTGTGAGCAAAACATGTAGGTATTGTCATAAAACAAGCATGGAACATCAGAAATTATAGGTACGTTGGAGACGTATCATGCACCCTCCTCCTCTTTCACCCGTATCATTCACATGTCAGTTACCTCGACTCCGGGCTTGATCCGGACAAGGACTTCACCGAACTTAAGTCTACACTTGATAAAGCCCTCAGCGGCTTCATAGCCGAGGTTGGCATCGACAAAATCAGGCATGAGAAGAAAGTGAAAGGTTGCTATGTGTGCAACCACATAACCAAGTTCCCCTGCCTCAAGCAATCGGCGCATGACAATGGGATGGAGGCCTGGTTTGCCATCCTACAGATGAGGTCGATTGTAAGGTCTCAGAACGATCTCTTGTTGCCATCCAGTCTTCAGCGGATGTTCGTGAACATGGCGGACACCACCGATGAAAACGTGAGAGCCGAGTTCCGTGCCATCCAGCGAACCATTTGCACAATACTCTGGAGGGATGTCTGCGGTAATGGTGGCTTGTTCCACTATGGTCCTGCACTTTCTAAGGCCGAGATAGAAGGCCGATTAGAAGATGGATGTGACGATAGAACATTCAACACGCTCGAGGGCATCCGTCCCTTCCCGCCGAAGCTGACTTGACTCAAAAACTTTTGTCCTTTGCAAATGTTAGTCATAAAATTACTTAAGTAATTTCCATGCTTTTTCTTTGCACTACTCTATGTTATATCTCTCTCTACTAATGTACTAAAAACTTTCATTTCTTTTTTCTGTGTTTGCATACATGACGTACTATGTCGTCTACCACGGCCGTGTTCCTGGAGTCTACGAGGACTGGGAAGACTGTAGGAGGCAGGTCCACCATTTCAGCGGCAACAGCTACAAGGGGTACACCACTTTGGAGGAGGCGGAAACTCGATACGCCAACTTTCGAGCGGGACAGAGGAGGGAGATGTGGAGGACCCCTTTCATCGTGATGATGCTTGCCGCTACCGCCTCTCTAGTTTACTATGTCATTGTTGTTTAGCTAGGTCGTCGACTGGACTTATATGTATTTCTGTAACATGTGCTACTTCGAGTCGTGATGGTTGAACCATATGGTCAACACTTGTGTTATTGATGCATGCATGCATGTTATGGACATTTCGGGACTTTTTAATGATGTGTATTGCCAATGATGTGTATCTTGCTAATGATGTATATCTTGCTGTCATTCTTGTACTTGCCTGTATATTCTGTGTATATGCTATGAATTCTGGTGTACATATTGTCTAATTCGAGTTTTATTTTTTGCTCCTGTTCATATTACTGCTGGCGAAATGGGAAGGCGCCGACGGTAACAACCTGATGGTCCTATTAATATTACCGCAGGCGAAATGGGAAGCGCCGGCGGTAATGTGGTGACCCGGCATACCACTGATGGTGTAGTATGCAAGTCTGATATAACACCAATGAAACACCGTTCCACTAGTATTATATCGCTCAGAGTGGTACAACTGAAACATATGCGGGTCCAAGGCATGTATATAGAATTACAACATTGACTCTATTACATAAGATCATCACAGCCTCCTACTTTACAATGAGGTAAAACTGCAAATAAACTCCAGAAGAACGACTCGTAGTCTAGTCTTATCACGAACTCTATTTGTAGAGTATTTAACTAGCTATAGAGGCTGTGAATAGATTCTAGCTAAATAGGAGCTAGGTTTAGGAAGCTAGTTCCCTTCTATGGCTAATCTAGGTTTTCTCCTTGTTGGATGTAGTATTTGACTCTTCTGACAGGGTCATGTCCCTTGAAGTAGTTGTTGACTCCTCGGTCTTCGAGTTGTACTGGAGATCCTCCTTCATGGCCTCCATATCTAAGCAGGGGATTTAAGAGTGGGATGAGTACGAGCGTACTCAACAAGTTCATTATAGGAAAGAGGTGTTTAATGCACTAGCTACAGCATTAGACCAGAAAGTCTAATACCAATGCAGGTTTCATAATCATTTCTTCAAGAGGTTGCTTTTATTCGGAAGAACTATGTCCGTCAGCCTTCACCGGTTTACTAGAACTTCATGGAGCTCCTTTCCGGCCGCGTTCGCGTTCCATATCCGGAACAGGGAGTGACAGGTCACGGTTTTACACTCTGCAGGTGTGTTGCTTTACCCATAAGAGATCTTAACCTTGGTGCCAACCGAGCCGCGAGCTCGTCCACACTTCCTTTGGTGTGAGGCCCGGTATAAGGTCTAGCCAATCATGTTCCTCCGCTACCTCGAACACCCACCCGTTGTTGCATGCCCCGACCCTGGGTCCACGCCGGTCCCATTATTCCCGTAATTTCAGGGTGGACCCCGACCACGACGACAGTGCTGGGCTCTACCATACACTCCTACGCCGGTAGCTGCAACCCATCATAGACCGCATTACCGTGGGGAATTAGAATGGGATCCCCACCCTCCGGTTGTTCGCAAGACACAACTGCTACGGCAAGCAATGCTTTACCGTGGGGAATTAGAATGGGATCCCCACCCTCCGGTTGTTCCGCCAGACACAACTGCTACGGTAAGCGCATCCGTTGATGAACGAGAGGTGGAAACACTTTGACTACTCCGTCCCACTCCGGATCTTATGGTTAACACGGGTATTACGGCACAAGAATCACTGGCGACATTTGTTGTTTAATCCTAGATGGATATAAACCCGTGCAATGGAACCTCCACCATATCAACACAATCCATGGTTCCATTGCCCACCACATAGTCATATTCATAGTTATGAAAATAGTGGTTTTGATTTTTATGCAATAGTGATAACCATAATACTTTGCAAGTAATTTGATAGAAATACTCAAATGGCATGAGCAAGTGATGAACTTGCCTTTCTTGGCTGCAAGATTATGCAGACAAGGTCTTCGATACGCAATAACTCCAAATTCTGAAATAGCATCATCGTCCGGTAAGGACGATGTTTAAAAGATTGCCAAGGATGCAATAATGCATAAGTATGAGATGCAATCGTTCTAAACGTGACCTAACCCCGATGATTTAGGATTAGTGAGTTGTAATGATTAGTTCAAAGTGGGTTGCACTTTTAGAGTGATTCAAAGATTCACAAACAAGGTTCTTATTAAGAATTGGTTGCTTGTTATCATAAACAGGTGCTGTAATAAATAATAATAACAATAATAGCACATAACAATAACATTTGGTATAATCTTAACATGTAATGAATAGTGGTTGGTTTTAGCACTATATGGCATGGTTAATGATTAATTATCATATACTTCAAAAGAATAACTTTTGAAGAACATGTTCTTTGATAAAGAACAAGTATGATAATTAGGTTGGGTTTCTATGGTTGACTATGGTTTCAGGTAGTTGCTGGAGTAAATATTAGATGGATCCCAACAAAGTTGGATTCATCAACTACTAGGCTTGTATTGTTGAATTAAGCTTAAATATTTTAATTGCCAATAGTTGCTATCAAGGTGGCATACCTTGTTGGTGATAGTTGGCTAGGGTTTATAGGTCCTTATAAGCAGGGTTGATGATGATTCCTTATTTTCTTTAAAAGAATAACTTTTGAAGAACATACTTCTTAAGTAATAAGAAGTATATCAATTAAGGTTGAGGTTGTCTAGTTTTTGTTATTGGATTCACTAAGTAAGGAATGGTGGTTTCCTAAATAGGATGTTTAATAATTATCTCACACTAATAGGGCTTAGTGGAACAGGGTTATGTACGGTAAAATAGTAGGTATGGTTGCTGTTAGGGTTCATCACAATGGTGTGATGCTAAATATGTATGGTTAAGGATGATGTTGTTTTTGGAATAGGAACTAGGTTTTACACTTGGTTAACCCTACTTGATTATCTAGGTCTGATGAAGATGAACACATGGGATACCCATAAATTAGTGATAGGTCTTCTACATTTTAGGTGGCCAAGACAAGTATTTAGTTGCCACTATGGTTCTCATGATTTGAGAGAAGGTACCATGATCACATGATAACTTGGGTTTAGGTTTGGAAGCAATTTAAGTTTCATATTGATTATTGGAGTTAAAGTCCCTAATTGAATTAGGGTTTTGGGATTACACATAAAATACTGGGTTATCACTTTATTTATAATGGGACTAGGGTTTCCCTATTACCCTATAATTCTTGGATTAATAACTTCATTAATAAGTTGAAGTTATTAATAACTTTGAAATAAAAAATAATATTAGATTTGATATTTTATTATTTTTAATGAATAATAATTAAGGTAATTATTAATTAGAGTTAAATCCCACTAATAAGGATTTAATAAAATAATAAATAAAGAAATTAGTTTTAAAGTTTTCTTTATTTATTTACTGGTTTCTATTTAATTTTAGATAGTTTTCCTAATTATTGAGGTTTAATTGAATTTATAATTAATGAAAAAGACTTAATTAACAAGTATTAAATAATTGAATTTTTTATTAAAAATATAAATTTCATTTTATATTTTTATTGGATAGATTTTTCTTTTCTAAGAATTTTGATATCTTATTTTCATTTTTCTGAGTTATAGTGAATTTTATATAATTAGACAAAGTTTCAGGTATTAATGAAATTTGAAATTAACACGAAATTCCTAAATCTACCCGGGCTAGAGCTACCCATGGGCACTGACTAGTGGGCCAGTGATCCACGTCAGCTGCCACGCGTCATTGACCGAGGTCAAAATCGCTGGCGTGGCCATGGCTTACTGCCGGCGATCAGACGGCGACGGCGCCACCGATCCAGGGCTCGCGCGGACGGAGAACTTACTATAATCGACCCAGCGCGTCACGGTGAGTTGAATGGTGGTCGCGCCGCCCGCTGATGTCCACCGGAGCACGGTCGGCGATGAGGTGCTGCGGCGGCGGACATAGACTCACGGTACAGCGACACTACAGCATGCTAGGGAGCAATATGAGCATGCCAGGATGATTAGCGGCTCACCAGGAGGACATAGGGCGTGACGGTGAGGTCCATGGCGGTCGGGTTCGCCGGAATCGTCATCTCCGGCCGTCGGAGACGATGAGCTCGGTGAGGTCGTTGCGAGGGGTTTCGACTCGATTCCTTGTGGGAGCTGACCTTGTCGAGGACGGTGATCACGCCGGTGTGCTCGCCTTGGCGCGGAGAGGCTTCTATCGCCGGCGGTAATGGCGACTGGCGGAGCCAGGGTTTCGGTATCGAGAGAAATTGGAGCAGAGGAGGACGAAAGTCGGAGCTAGGGTTCTTCCAGGGGCTTTTATACGGCGACGGAGTAGGCCTCGTCACGCCGTCGAGCACTGGGAGGTCGCCAGCGAGACGTCGAAGCCGAGCACGGCTTCGTGCTGTCTCCCATGCGAGACGAAGAGATGAGGATGAGCTCCTCTGGATATTTTGACGAAGGGGTATTCGGGCTGATCCTGGGCTGGTGCTTGGGCTGCTGAGCAGGCTGCTGCTGGGCTGCCCTGGTGGGTTGGTGCTGGGCTGCCGTGGCCTGCCCAGGTAAGCACCCCTCTCCTCCTCTCTTTTTCTTTTATTTGTTTTCTTTTTCTGTTTTATAATTCTGTTTTGAATTCTAATTTGATTTCCTTTCTATTTTGCAGGTCTTGCTTATTTGAGCCATACAATTATTAGTACAAGGCACTGCAGATACTTTAAAGATTATTGTGGTGTGTTATAAAATTCAATAGGAATACTAGAGCATAGATTTATTAATTACTATTAGGATTTGAATTGAATATCCATATATGCATTGATTTGAATATTGCCCGTGGAAATATCCAAATTACTTTCCCAATGATTGTTGATCTTACTTAATGATATATAGAGTTTTATTTGGTTATATCTTGCAAGAAACAATTCCAAAGTAATGTTTATTTATGAATTTCAAATAAGAGAGTGATTGGGATGGCATAATTTCATGTGCTAAAATATCACTAGGGACTTGATCTCTCATTTGAGATTGTTGGTCACTTACACATGAATTTATGTGAGCACTTGCTTGTTAAGGTCTTGTGAGGTTTATCTGAATTTCTATTTCAAGTTTAATACTTGTACTATTATTTTAATAACACCTTGAAATACTTAGAGTAGGTATTACTCTCATCAGGGTTTGGTCTTGGTCATAATGATAAGTGGTTGATCACCACTTATGGGTTTTAATTATAAAATGTAGCACAGGGTTTCTTATGTTCATGAATTCAAGCATAAGATATTATTGAGGTTGCAATTCTGGTTATAGAGATGGGATGACATCATATTGCATGTGCTAGGGTTAATCTCCCCTAACCAAGGTAATATGGTTACTTGCTTAGTTGTTTATGTTCTCCTTTAATTACTAAGGACTTGAGAATTGGTTTTATCTTATACCAATAAATTTCTATTATATTCTTAATCTATTGTTTAAAGTAACTAAAGTAGCTATATTTATTTTTATATTTAACTTTGGTTATAATGATGAATGGTTTCTCACCATATATATTTTAGGCTTTAACTCTAAGCTTTACTTATGAGCTTATATCTTCTACTTCAAGTTCTTAGGGTTTATGATCACTACACAATTTATAATGATCAAGGTTTGGCTTCCTAAGTTATTACTAGAAATATTTAGATATGGTTGTACCAATTACCCCTCTCACTCCACAAGGACTTGGATTATAATCTAAGGTTCTACGCAAGGAATGATGATGTGATTAACTAAATATGTGGTTTGCCTAAGAATTCTACCTTGCTAGCTTCTGTAGCTTGTTCTTCAGGAAATCTGATAAACCTGCATCTAGTGGCATGCCTCCACCTCCTAGCTGCTTCATCTTGATCCTAACTATTTTATGGAGTGGCTCAATGTGTTGGTATTCTTGCATCAAGGTGCAAGATGATGAAATGGATGAAGTGTGAGGCTCCTTTTATAGGTTTGGGCATGCTCTAGTAACATGACACATGGGTGGATGACTCTTGCTTTCATTTGATGAGTAAGGTGCTTGGTTGTCATGCTCTCATCCATAGTAATCCTTTAAGCATGAGGTGGCATTGCTTAGGATGCAAGCTATATAGATATTTTCATCCTATGTGGCATGGGTATTATCCTCTCTTGTGATTTGTTTTTGGAGAGCCAAGTGGCTTTTGTTACTAATTGTCTTATGAATGATCTTATGCTTATGGTTGAGTCACTATATCATATGTGATTGTATTTATATTATAATTGGGATCAAAATGTCAAGAATAAGAATTATACCCCAATTTTGAATGATGATGTTTAATTTCACCAAGGCATGATCATATGAGTTTCAAAGTACTCATAGTTTATTTTATTCAAATAGTTTGAACTATAATTCGTAATGTAAATGAATTTAGTTTTGTGATATTCCACATATTTAAATAGTTATGCTTAAAATAAGAATGTGGGGCTTTTATGCACTTAGGTCCTTGTGTTTTACCATATTTGGTAATTAGTTTTAAAGTGAATTCAATTATACCCCAAGGTAGTTGCTTAACTTTTAAGTGTTAATAATTTAGAGTTTGATTATTATCTATTTGATGGTTATAGGCTTCTCCCATCTCTAGGGTTTAATGATAAGCTTGTGTTGGTGTTAAGTTCAAGAATTACCATGAGGATCATGGTAAGAAAATGGTTAGTTTAAGACATGGAAAAGATAAGTGAAGAATGGGTTATCCATTATTGTTACTTGATTTCCAATTGAATATATGTTCTTATGTTATGGCAAGGAATACCATGTTATGATCTTTTATAAGATCAAGTAGTTGATCCTTGATTAAAGGGTTGTTGTGTTAGTTTATTAGTTCCATTTGATCTAACCCCTTAGATCAAATCATCTCTACCCAAAACAAGGTTTTATCAAAGTCACATTGAGGTTTGTAGCGCTTGACTTGATGTGCTACTTCAATTCCACCAAGGTCAAGTGAAACTTCAGTTACTGTGACTGTTTTAAAGCGCGAAAATTCCCCAGATTTTCTATGCATGAATGCAATGCACACATCTGTTTCCTCTATTTTTGTAACCCCATTACCTGGGATATTACAGTCTCTACCCCTTAAACTAAACTTCGTCCTCGAAGTTTGAACTCTCTCACGTTTCTGGAATGTGGATCTGACTTGTGAGACTACGACTTTTCTCGAACTCCGTATTGATCTCTTGGATATAATTGAATATATCCCTTGTCCAGATTCTTCTGGAATGTTGTCTCTGAACCATGGTTCTTACTTTGATTCTTTGATTTCTTCCAACTCTATAAGCTTGTTTCATTTCTCATTGCAGATTCAATGATTGAGACTTCTTCTAGTGCTGCTGGTCTTATTTGAAAGCTAATATGATAATAAACTCCTAATTGTTAAATAGGTCTTTGTTTTCCCTTACTACCAAAAGTGCAGTAATGGTACTTGGTAAGGCACTTACCATGGAAATGTTTGTGATGGTTTATTTTCCTAGGAATGGATTAGACTCATTTAGCCTATCCAATCAGGGTTTATAGATGATACCTATAACTATTTTGGGTTATTTAGGTTCCATGAAAGGAATCTTTCTATTAGTCTGTGGTTCTGGTATGGTCAATATTCTTCGGTCTTTGGGTCTTCTTGAGCTTTATTTGGTCTCCTACAATCCTTCATCCAACTTCCTTAGCCTTAATTTACTTGGGCTATCATACTTCTGAGTAAATATTACTCACTTTCTCAAGTTACAGTCCACTTCTTACTTCCTCGAAGTATAAACCTCGGCTTCTGGTCTGACATCCTTCTGAAAGTAATGTCCAACAATCTTATGAAAATAAGATCGAACTTCCTCTCAGTTCAGACCTTCTGTTTCTATCTAGCTTAGAGTATTGAGTCATTGTACATCCAACTCAATCTTTACTCTACCCCTTAGAGTTTTCTTATGTTCTTCGACTCCTTTTCTTCCAACTATTGAGCTTATGATTAGAATATTGGTCTGGGTCTAGCTTATGGTTTGTACTTATTCTAAGGTCTCGCGAAGAATGTTTGTGGTGTATCCACTCAATTGTGGACATCCAATGTGAATCCTTCGACTAAATGTTTATGGATCTAGCTATTTGGCTGACAAGAGTTTTATTTGTTCACAAACTTTTGTTACAACTAATTAAATCGTGGACTATTTGTAATACCAACTGATACCAGCTGTGGTTATTATACCAACTGTGGCTATTTGATATCTAAAAAAATGGATTCTATTATAGGTTCTGATCAACTGGACGAGACATCTTCTGCTTTATCTCGCAGTATTGATATTATACCAATTGTGGTCTTCTGATATCGACTATGGTCTTCTTATGTCTGCTATGATTTCATATATCATCTTCCTTTTTCGAGGGTTTATTGTTGCAAGAAAACCACTAGCTGACACTATGAATATAGTATCCTAAGCGATTTCCCATGCACTTCCTCTTCCATAATGACTATGGTTCTACTTCTACTTCTCCATAATCACCATATTTCTCACCTTCATGCTTCTTTCGTACTAAAGTACTCCTCTGTTGAGGCAAAGCATGAGTTTTGATTGGTACTATCTTCAGAGTATTGTGGTTACTTCCCACAACTTTTCTTCCTTTCTCTGATGAACCTTCACCTTGGCTTCAGAATCTTTAGAATTCGTCACTTCCTCACACGAATACCATTACCCTCTAGATCTATAGCATTAAGTAAGAACTTGATATAGCAACATGCATTTGCATACCAAAGTCAAACTTCATGTATGGATCTAGTCAAACAATGAAAATCCAATAAAATCCAAGAAAATCCAGCTTTGTGTTTATAATACACACCATCATAAGCCTGAATTATAATAGTTGAGTAGGACATCTCGAAACATCAGGCTGAGATGTGTAGTATATAACACCACATAAGATAGGTTTATTTCGTGATACTTAGCACGAATATAGGGAATTCTACTATTTGTCTCAACCTTTACCTTAACTGCACATTTGCAATGAGATAAACTTGAAACAAAATGGTCTAGGATAGTTGTGGTTAACCTAATTTTCTTTGGAAATATTGACTTAACTTTCATTTTATTGAGGACTATCTCACATGATATGTCTAGGTTCTAACATAGTTAATCTAAATACATAACTATTGGAATATAGCTCTTATACTTCTTAGTGTTTCTACTATAAGACTATGGTCATGATGTGCTTGGCACACTTCCCATATTTTTGGAACACAATTCTTGCACTATTGTTTTGCACTTGGCTTCTTATTGTACTCCTCTTAATTAATTATGAGGTTCTAGTCCATCACATAATGATTCTCAGGTGAATCATATATGATTTCTATTTCTACCATGTAAGTAGGTATATATTATTCCTATCCCTCTTCCTTTCCTCCCATGATTGAATCATCATGGTTTATACAACCTCATATAACTTATATTCATTCCTTACTATCAGTTGTTTTTTACACGTTTGGATAATTTACTTACCAATTACATATGTTGGTACACACCTTCCAATAGGATATCTTCCTTATGGTTGTATCCTCTCTTTGGACTACCATGTATTGTATACCAACTATGATCTACTCATCTATTATTTTAAGGACTTATTGATGTGCTACATGTTTTGCATTAGCTAACTAACTTTACTTAGGAAAGATAGGTAGGAAAGTTTGACTCAAGTGTGTCAGGATTATTCTCAAGTGAATATCCATCTCAAGTCATAAGAAATATTTGGTTTACCTAGGACAACTTCCTATAGACACTACCAATCCTATAGGTCTCCTTTAAAGGGTTTTAATCCTAGGGTCAAAGCATTTGCTCTGATACCAACTGTGGTGACCCGGCATACCACTGCATGGTGTAGTATGCAAGTCGATATAACACCAATGAAACACCGTTCCACTAGTATTATATCGCTCGAGAGTGGTACAACGAAACATATGCGGGTCCAAGGCATGTCTATAGAATTACAACATTGACTCTATTACATAAGATCATCACAGCCTCCTACTTTACAATGAGGCTGCAAATAAACTCCGGAAGAACGACTCGTAGTCTAGTCTTATCACGAACTCTATTTGTAGAGTATTTAACTAGCTATAGAGGCTATGAATAGATTCTAGCTAAATAGGAGCTAGGTTTAGGAAGCTAGTTCCCTTCTATGGCTAATCTAGGTTTTCTCCTTGTTGGATGTAGTTTGACTCTTCGACAGGGTCATGTCCCTTGAAGTAGTTGTTGACTCCTCGGTCTTCGAGTCGTACTGGAGATCCTCCTTCATGGCCTCCATATCTAAGCAGGGATTTAAGAGTGGGATGAGTACGAGCGTACTCAACAAGTTCATTATAGGAAAGAGGTGTTTAATGCACTAGCTACAGCATTAGACCAGAAAGTCTAATACCAATGCAGGTTTTCATAATCATTTCTTCAAGAGGTTGCTTTTATTCAGAAGAACTATGTCCGTCAGCCTTCACCGGTTTACTAGAACTTCATGGAGCTCCTTTCCGGCCGCGTTCGCGTTCCATATCCGGAACAGGGAGTGACAGGTCACGGTTCTTTACACTCTGAGAGGTGTGTTGCTTTACCCATAAGAGATCTTAACCTTGGTGCCAACCGAGCCGCGAGCTCGTCCACACTTCCTTTGGTGTGAGGCCCGGTATAAGGTCTAGCCAATCATGTTCCTCCGCTACCTCGAACACCCACCCGTTGTTGCATGCCCCGACCCTGGGTCCACGCCGGTCCCATTATTCCCGTAATTTCAGGGTGGACCCCGACCACGACGACAGTGCTGGGCTCTACCATACACTCCTACGCCGGTAGCTGCAACCCATCATAGACCGCATTACCGTGGGAATTAGAATGGGATCCCCACCCTCCGGTTGTTCCGCAAGACACAACTGCTACGGCAAGCAATGCTTTACCGTGGGGAATCAGAATGGGATCCCCACCCTCCGGTTGTTCGCGGACACAACTACGGTAAGCGCATCCGTTGATGAACGAGAGGTGGAAACACTTTCGACTACTCCGTCCCCTCCGGATCTTATGGTTAACACGGGTATTACGGCACAAGAATCACGACATTTGTTGTTTAATCCTAGATGGATATAAACCTGTGCAATGGAACCTCCACCATATCAACACAATCCATGGTTCCATTGCCCACCACATAGTCATATTCATAGTTATGAAAATAGTGGTTTTGATTTTTATGCAATAGTGATAACCATAATACTTTGCAAGTAATTTGATAGAAATACTCAAATGGCATGAGCAAGTGATGAACTTGCCTTTCTTGGATGCAAGATTATGCAGACACGGTCTTCGATACGCAATAACTCCAAATTCTGAAATAGCATCATCGTCCGGTAAGGACGATGTTTAAAAGATTGCCAAGGATGCAATAATGCATAAGTATGAGATGCAATCGTTCTAAACGTGACCTAACCCCGATGATTTAGGATTAGTGAGTTGTAATGATTAGTTCAAAGTGGGTTGCACTTTTAGAGTGATTCAAAGATTCACAAACAAGGTTCTTATTAAGAATTGGTTGCTTGTTATCATAAACAGGTGTTGTAATAAATAATAATAACAATAATAGCACATAACAATAACATTTGGTATAATCTTAACATGTAATGAATAGTGGTTGGTTTTAGCACTATATGGCATGGTTAATGATTAATTATCATATACTTCAAAAGAATAACTTTTGAAGAACATGTTCTTTGATAAAGAACAAGTATGATAATTAGGTTGGGTTTCTATGGTTGACTATGGTTTCAGGTGGTTGCTGGAGTAAATATTAGATGGATCCCAACAAAGTTGGATTCATCAACTACTAGGCTTGTATTGTTGAATTAAGCTTAAATATTTTAATTGCCAATAGTTGCTATCAAGGTGGCATACCTTGTTGGTGATAGTTGGCTAGGGTTTATAGGTCCTTATAAGCAGGGTTGATGATGATTCCTTATTTTCTTTAAAAGAATAACTTTTGAAGAACATACTTCTTAAGTAATAAGAAGTATATCAATTAAGGTTGAGGTTGTCTAGTTTTTGTTATTGGATTCACTAAGTAAGGAATGGTGGTTTCCTAAATAGGATGTTTAATAATTATCTCACACTAATAGGGCTTAGTGGAACAGGGTTATGTACGGTAAAATAGTAGGTATGGTTGCTGTTAGGGTTCATCACAATGGTGTGATGCTAAATATGTATGGTTAAGGATGATGTTGTTTTTGGAATAGGAACTAGGTTTTACACTTGGTTAACCCTACTTGATTATCTAGGTCTGATGAAGATGAACACATGGGATACCCATAAATTAGTGATAGGTCTTCTACATTTTAGGTGGCCAAGACAAGTATTTAGTTGCCACTATGGTTCTCATGATTTGAGAGAAGGTACCATGATCACATGATAACTTGGGTTTAGGTTTGGAAGCAATTTAAGTTTCATATTGATTATTGGAGTTAAAGTCCCTAATTGAATTAGGGTTTTGGGATTACCCATAAAATGTTGGGTTATCACTTTATTTATAATGGGACTAGGGTTTCCCTATTACCCTATAATTCTTGGATTAATAACTTCATTAATAAGTTGAAGTTATTAATAACTTTGAAATAAAAATAATATTAGATTTGATATTTTATTATTTTTAATGAATAATAATTAAGGTAATTATTAATTAGAGTTAAATCCCACTAATAAGGATTTAATAAAATAATAAATAAAGAAATTAGTTTTAAAGTTTTCTTTATTTCTTTACTGGTTTCTATTTAATTTTAGATAGTTTTCCTAATTATTGAGGTTTAATTGAATTTATAATTAATGAAAAAGACTTAATTAACAAGTATTAAATAATTGAATTTTTATTAAAAATATAAATTTCATTTTATATTTTTATTGGATAGATTTTTCTTTTCTAAGAATTTTGATATCTTATTTTCATTTTTCTGAGTTATAGTGAATTTTATATAATTAGACAAAGTTTCAGGTATTCATGAAATTTGAAATTAACACGAAATTCCTAAATCTACCCGGGCTAGAGCTACCCATGGGCACTGACTAGTGGGCCAGTGATCCACGTCAGCTACCACGCGTCATTGACCGAGGTCAAAATCGCTGGCGTGGCCATGGCTTACTGCCGGCGATCAGACGGCGACGGCGCCGCCGATCCAGGGCTCGCGCGGACGGAGAACTTACTATAATCGACCCAGCGCGTCACGGTGAGTTGAATGGTGGTCGCGCCGCCCGCTGATGTCCACCGGAGCACGGTCGGCGATGAGGTGCTGCGGCGGCGGACATAGACTCACGGTACAGCGACACTACAGCATGCTAGGGAGCAATATGAGCATGCCAGGATGATTAGCGGCTCACCAGGAGGACATAGGGCGTGACGGTGAGGTCCATGGCGGTCGGGTTCGCCGGAATCGTTGCGAGGGGTTTCGACTCGATTCCTTGTGGGAGCTGACCTTGTCGAGGACGGTGATCACGCCGGTGTGCTCGCCTTGGCGCGGAGAGGCTTCTATCACCGGCGGTAATGGCGACTGACGGAGCTAGGGTTTCGGTATCGAGAGAAATTGGAGCAGAGGAGGACGAAAGTCGGAGCTAGGGTTCTTCCAGGGGCTTTTATACGGCGACGGAGCAGGCCTCGTCACGCCGTCGAGCACTGGGAGGTCGCCAGCGAGACGTCGAAGCCGAGCACGGCTTCGTGCTGTCTCCCATGCGAGACGAAGAGATGAGGATGAGCTCCTCTGGATATTTTGACGAAGGGGTATTCGGGCTGATCCTGGGCTGGTGCTTGGGCTGCTGAGCAGGCTGCTGCTGGGCTGCCCTGGTGGGTTGGTGCTGGGCTGCCGTGGCCTGCCCAGGTAAGCACCCCTCTCCTCCTCTCTTTTTCTTTTATTTGTTTTCTTTTTCTGTTTTATAATTCTGTTTTGAATTCTAATTTGATTTCCTTTCTATTTTGCAGGTCTTGCTTATTTGAGCCATACAATTATTAGTACAAGGCACTGCAGATACTTTAAAGATTATTGTGGTGTGTTATAAAATTTCAATAGGAATACTAGAGCATAGATTTATTAATTACTATTAGGATTTGAATTGAATATCCATATATGCATTGATTTGAATATTGCCCTTGGAAATATCCAAATTACTTTCCCAATGATTGGTGATCTTACTTAATGATATATAGAGTTTTATTTGGTTATATCTTGCAAGAAACAATTCCAAAGTAATGTTTATTTATGAATTTCAAATAAGAGAGTGATTGGGATGGCATAATTTCATGTGCTAAAATATCACTAGGGACTTGATCTCTCATTTGAGATTGTTGGTCACTTACACATGAATTTATGTGAGCACTTGCTTGTTAAGGTCTTGTGAGGTTTATCTGAATTTCTATTTCAAGTTTAATACTTGTACTATTATTTTAATAACACCTTGAAATACTTAGAGTAGGTATTACTCTCATCAGGGTTTGGTCTTGGTCATAATGATAAGTGGTTGATCACCACTTATGGGTTTTAATTATAAAATGTAGCACAGGGTTTCTTATGTTCATGAATTCAAGCATCAGATATTATTGAGGTTGCAATTCTGGTTATAGAGATGGGATGACATCATATTGCATGTGCTAGGGTTAATCTCCCCTAACCAAGGTAATATGGTTACTTGCTTAGTTGTTTATGTTCTCCTTTAATTACTAAGGACTTGAGAATTGGTTTTATCTTATACCAATAGATTTCTATTATATTCTTAATCTATTGTTTAAAGTAACTAAAGTAGCTATATTTATTTTTATAGTTAACTTTGGTTATAATGATGAATGGTTTCTCACCATATATATTTTAGGCTTTAACTCTAAGCTTTACTTATGAGCTTATATCTTCTACTTCAAGTTCTTAGGGTTTATGATCACTACACAATTTATAATGATCAAGGTTTGGCTTCCTAAGTTATTACTAGAAATATTTAGATATGGTTGTACCAATTACCCCTCTCACTCCACAAGGACTTGGATTATAATCTAAGGTTCTACTCAAGGAATGATGATGTGATTAACTAAATATGTGGTTTGCCTAAGAATTCTACCTTGCTAGCTTCTGTAGCTTGTTCTTCAGGAAATCTGATAAACCTGCATCTTGTGGCATGCCTCCACCTCCTAGCTGCTTCATCTTGATCCTAACTATTTTATGGAGTGGCTCAATGTGTTGGTATTCTTGCATCAAGGTGCAAGATGATGAAATGGATGAAGTGTGAGGCTCCTTTTATAGGTTTGGGCATGCTCTAGTAACATGACACATGGGTGGATGACTCTTGCTTTCATTTGATGAGTAAGGTGCTTGGTTGTCATGCTCTCATCCATAGTAATCCTTTAAGCATGAGGTGGCATTGCTTAGGATGCAAGCTATGTAGATATTTTCATCCTATGTGGCATGGGTATTATCCTCTCTTGTGATTTGTTTTTGGAGAGCCAAGTGGCTTTTGTTACTAATTGTCTTATGAATGATCTTATGCTTATGGTTGAGTCACTATATCATATGTGATTGTATTTATATTATAATTGGGATCAAAATGTCAAGAATAAGAATTATACCCCAATTTTGAATGATGATGTTTAATTTCACCAAGGCATGATCATATGAGTTTCAAAGTACTCATAGTTTATTTTATTCAAATAGTTTGAACTATAACTCGTAATGTAAATGAATTTAGTTTTGTGATATTCCACATATTTAAATAGTTATGCTTAAAATAAGAATGTGGGGCTTTTATGCACTTAGGTCCTTGTGTTTTACCATATTTGGTAATTAGTTTTAAAGTGAATTCAATTATACCCCAAGGTAGTTGCTTAACTTTTAAGTGTTAATAATTTAGAGTTTGATTATTATCTATTTGATGGTTATAGGCTTCTCCCATCTCTAGGGTTTAATGATAAGCTTGTGTTGGTGTTAAGTTCAAGAATTACCATGAGGATCTGTTGGCGTCAGAAACCCACCGGCGGGCAGCGACTGGCCAACACGGTAGAGCCGGGAATGACTAGGGCTGCGGCTGGCCCCAGTCCCTCAGAGCGACGGCCATAAAGCCTTCTGGTCGCGCGCGATGCTGGGTCGCAGGGCGTGCCACCTGACCTATACCTGGTCGGAAGGTGTGGATGATGCCTCGCTTAGTTTCTGCAGGGCACACACGTACACGTTAAATACGAGCCTCGATCGGCTCTCAGGTTGTCCTGAATCGGCTCAAAGAGCCGATCCACCCACGGTTCGTCCAAGGTGGCCGAATATGTGGTGGTCCTGCTTGATCATGGTAGAGCTAATGAGATCCACGACGATGTGGGGTTTTCACCGCATAATCGGATCATCCTACTCTAGGTTGGGCCTCGCGCTCACGCACGGTGATCGTAAGCTTGCCCTAGACGAGGCCTAAAAACCAACACAAGGTTGATCCTCGGAACATCCCGTCTAGGGCTCGCAAACGACACCCTACGTGCCGCTGGATCCTCCACCCCTTTGTAAGGCCTAACTATTGCAGATATTAAACTAATCCTTGTAGAACAAGGAGCGATCGTAACGGATCAGATCTACTAAACTATGATCAAGCGGGGTGCCGCCCTGCACCCATGATGAGGCACAAGGACGGCTAGATGCGCAAGGGTTGCACTACGAAAGCATGCAGCATGAAGAACAATGCTAACCCTAACACATCTATGATAACTACGTTGCTCGCCATCAAAAGCGCGATACGAGCAACGCATGAACAACGTAGGCAGGCTCGTGCTGCCTAGATCGCAAGATGCGATCTGGCAGCATGATGCTTGGTAGAAACCCTCGAGAGGAAGGAGTTGGCGATGCGCGAGATTTGTTTGTGGTTGAACGTTGGTTGTTGTTTATTCCATAAACCCTAGGTACATATTTATAGTCCGGGGGACTTTCTAATGTGGGCGTGCACTAAACCGTGCACGAGATAAACTCTAATTTCCAAACTAAGATGCGATCTAATATGTTACAGATACACGGGCGGTTCAGCCCAACTTGGTAAACCAGGCCGATTCACGCATTTCTTCCACGTACAATCTTCACGTCCATCTTGATCGCGGCCCCCCTCTGACTTGGTCAAATTCTGGTGATAACACATGCCCCCTGGTTTTGGAAATGATATTTCCAAAATCATTACGCCTTTCCTTCGTCGGGTCATGTCATGGCAGAGCAGAACTGTCGCAGTATACTTCACGATGACGTCTTGCCTTCTCGCCTCTCTGCGCGATTTGACGGTTCTGGCACCACGTCCTCGGAAACTGCTTGGGCATTAAATTGCTTCACCTCTTTTCATTTGGCCACTCCCCATAATTCCTTTCTTCACCCCCTTGCTTCACAGTAGCCATCGTCAAACCCAAAAACCCTCATTAGCCCCCATGGATTCTTCCTCTTCCACTGCTTCCTCTGGCCTGTCCCAGTCCTCCTCCTCCAGCGAACTCGAGCGGAGGTCGATCTGATGGCCATCTACGAGGCCCGCGCCCCAGAATATTGGGACGCGCGGGACTGGGACTTCTCCCAAGAGTCGGAAGACGACGAACCCCTCACCGATGGGGAAGAAGACCTTCGGTTCCTTCTTGACGGAGAGCTGGAAGCAATAAGTGACGACGACCTCTTCCCCTATGAAGGGGGCTTCTCCTCCGACGAGGAGGAAGAGGAGGAAGAAAACGACGACGACTCCCTCGAAGGCTACCCATCAGCGAAGCGCCTCCGCATGTGGTGGGACGACGATGACAGCGATGACGAAGAAGAGGATGAAGCTCTCGCAAAGGGCTTCGGGCGACGAGGAGCCCGTCGGCAGCAGCGCCGATGGGAACTCCGGGGATGATGACGAAGGTAGTGACGGCCCGTAGATTAGGATCTACTAGTGCAGGTCTAGTAGTAGTGGCCCCTCCTTTTGTTCTTCTCTTCTTAAGCAATCGGTTCCTTCCTTGTAAGAAATCTAGTTATCAATGGAAAATTCCCCAACCTGATTTCACTGATTCTTTTTTATGCCAACTTAACCGATTGACAACTCAATCAATTTTTATGAGCCGATCTCCCTTCTCCCATTGTCAGCCATTACTTTTAGGCGATCACCCCTGTCTTAAGGAACAATAAGCCGTTTTGGGATGCCAACATTTTTAACATTGCCCAACCGACAATGAGGCCACTTTGAGCGCTCGTACTAGAGCCGATAGCCGAGCATCGGCTTTGCGCAGGCTGATGATTTGATCTCGAGCAAGTGCCCTCAACGGCGCTCCAGGCTTGTCTCCCAATTGATGTGGGAACTGATATACTTTTTTGACACCAGCGCGAGCCGATTCCAAAAATAAATCGGCTTTTGATAGCAAAGGATCCCCCAGGGCAAAGAAACTCCCACGGTCAGCTGCCCCCCGAGCCTTTGACCAAAATGAGCATGCAAGTGAACCAGTAGTATCGGGCCACTATCCATCTCTCAGCTTTCATCAATGTAGCAGAAAAACTTTTATCCAAATAGCCGATGCAGTCAACCTTCCCCTCGCACTAAGAGGCCCCCAAATGCAACGGCTCTAATGAACTAAAAGTGGCCCTAGATGCTCACACTAATTTTCTTGCTCACGAATCCGCCAACTAAAATAGCCCTGGGCTCCCATTTGCAACAGTTGTATTCCTTGAGTCGATGGCCATGCATCGGCTGTGCTCAAAAATTTCTGTATGTTTCGATTTTTTTTATTAGCCGATCGATTCACGAATCGGCTCCCCTGGGTACATCCTTTGTGGCTTTGTACCCTCTCCATGTATATGCCCCCCGAGCCGAATCCTTCACGTGACTGAAGATGTCGGCTTTCCAGCCATTCAAGATTTTCTCGCCACTCACCCATGCGAAATAGCATATCAGTACACAAGGGTGGTGCGAGTAATCGTAGCCGATCGCTGGAATCGTCTCACCTTGCAGTGGTCAATCCGACTATTCACAGAATGTTGAGATTTCGGAAATCTATGGAAACGCGCCACCGGCCATCCTTCTTCTCCACAGGTATTACATTGGAAATCCTTTCAGCGTGCTTGCATGGCCTGATGAACCTGGCGTCCAACAACTTCTTGATCTCTTTCTTGACTTTCTTAATCCCTTCTGGCCCGTCAGCCGATGTAAACCCATACCCCAGCTTTCCATCGCCTTCTAGGTCAACGCTTGCCATCACTTTGGGCCGATCGTGTGGATCGGCCTCCTTTTCGCCTTTCTCGCGGGAGAGACTGCTCCCGGGCTCATCCTCGTGATGGTGATCTTCGAGCTTTGCTCCGTCGACATCGGATGAGCCATCTCGCTCGCGACTTAAGCAGTTGCTGAGATTGACCATGTTAACCTCCGGAGCGGGCTGCGTGTCGACTTTCCTGGCGAACCGGTCGAAGAGTAACCGGCCTTGTTCTATTGCCACCTGAATCTGTCCACGCAAGGCTTCGCAGTCGTTGGTGGCATGGGTGAACGTGTCGTGCCATTTGCAGTATGGTTGGCCGGTAATCTCTTGTAACGTGGGGATCCTATGGCCGTCGGGTAACTTCAGCTGTTTTTCCTTTAGGAGCCAATCAAAAATTTGCTCCGTTTTGCTCAAGTTGAAGTCGAATTCCTTTGCTGGTCCTGGCCGCTTTGCCCCCTTGCAGGACTCGGGTTTTACTCCCCGGGTCCACTCAACATCGGTAAACTCCTGATCTCTTGCTGGGCCTTCATCTTCGTCCTTCTCGATCAGGGTGACGCGCCTGCACTTGTCCTGGTACGATTCTGGATGGCACTGTTCATATGTTATCCCTTCCTGGGCCACGTCTGTGTCTACCGATGCGTCTGCATCGGCATGAATTGATGCCTGTGCATCGGCTTCAGCCTGTTTGAGGCGCCACACCTTCTTCGGTGGGCGCGCCCTTGTCTCCACCATTCGTTGGATTTTCGCGGCCAGATCGGGCCGCGATATCCTCAACATGCAGAAGTATCGCGCCTCGGCCTCTTCCAGACTTCGCGGCCGCTGCACCCGGCGCTCCCGAGACTGGCTGGGTCCATCAGGGCACCGCCTTAGTTGGCGGTACCTGTCTTCTTCTCTACCCGACTCGTCGAAGTCTTCTTCTTGAGACGACTCAGTCCGTTTGCTCTGAGGCGGGAGAGGTCCTAGACGTCTGAACACTGCAACTCGGTTCGTCCTTCCCCTTTGTTGTGTGCACCTTGGGCAGTTACCGATTGTTGGTAATCGGCTCATTCCTGAATCCCAGCAGTGTCTGAAGAAGGGACAATTCCAGTGCTCGTCCATGTTGTATTGCTCTTCTGACCTCCCCCTGGCGCGCCGTTCGCACCCGTCGTTGTTCCGACGATACCTCCCGCCTGCATCAGACCGACGAGCTCTTTGATCGCCTCCGCCGTAGCGGTGGCGTCGGTCGTATGGCTGATCGTATTGGCTGAGGAGATGCACGGATGGTGAGCGTGGATACCGCATGCTTCTCACCTCCTCCTTGGCCAGGTACCGTTTATTGTCGTCTTGGGGCCGGTCTCGCGGACCGGCTCCCTCCTTCTCTCTGCCACGAGCGTGGCTGCTCTCCGCTTTATCCGTGCCATGGCGAATCACGAACCCTGCCATATTGGCATCGAACGAGAACCCTGGTTCCCTTATGGAGTGGCTGAGGTCGACCGTATCGTCGCCAGGCAAGGGACGTGTGCCTCCGTCGAGCCTGATGCCGTGTGAACGGGTCCTCCCATAGGAGCCGATGGGCTCGGTTCCGATGACCACCTTGGCCTTGTCATGCTTCTTCGTGGGCTCGCCAGTGAGCTCCTCGTATGTGACCGGAGTTTCTTCCGCCATCTCGATGTGGATGGCGAGGTGGTTGTCGTTGAAGATGAGTCGTTGAAGATTGGTCCCACCGGGCGTGCCAGAATGTGTTGGCGTCGAAACCCACCGGCGGGCAGCGGCGCCAGCACGGTAGAGCCGGGAATGACTAGGGCTGCGGCTGGCCCCGGTCCTCGGAGCGACGACCCGCAAAGCCTTACGGTGCGCGCCGATCTTTGGGTCGCAAGGGCGTGCCACCGACCTATACCTGGTCGGGAAGGTGTGGATGATGCCTCGCTTAGTTTCCTGCAGGGCACACACGTACACGTTAAATACGAGCCTCGATCGGCTCTCGGGTTGTCTGTGAATCGGCTCAAAGAGCCGATCCACCCATTCGTCCAAGGTGGCCGAATATGTGGTGGTCCTGTGATCATGGTAGAGCTAATGAGATCCACGACGATGTGGGGTTTTCACCGCATAATCGGATCATCCTACTCTAGGTTGGGCCTCGCGCTCACGCACGGTGATCGTAAGCTTGCCCTAGACGAGGCCTAAAAACCAACACAAGGTTGATCCTCGGAACATCCCGTCTAGGGCTCGCAAACGACACCCTACGTGCCGCTGGATCCTCCACCCCTTTGTAAGGCCTAACTATTGCAGATATTAAACTAATCCTTGTAGAACAAGGAGCGATCGTAACGGATCAGATCTACTAAACTATGATCAAGCGGGGTGCCCCCCTGTGATGAGGCACAAGGACGGCTAGATGCGCAAGGGTTGCACTACGAAAGCATGCAGCATGAAGAACAATGCTAACCCTAACACATCTATGATAACTACGTTGCTCGCCATCAAAAGCTTCAGTACGAGCAACGCATGAACAACGTAGGCAGGCTCGTGCGCCTAGATCGCAAGATGCGATCTAGGCAGCATGATGCTCGGTAGAAACCCTCGAGAGGAAGGAGTTGGCGTGCGCGAGATTTGTTTGTGGTTGAACGTTGGTTGTTGTTTATTCCATAAACCCTAGGTACATATTTATAGTCCAGGGGACTTTCTAATGTGGGCGTGCACTAAACCGTGCACGAGATAAACTCTAATTTCCAAACTAAGATGCGATCTAATATGTTACAGATACACGGGCGGTTCAGCAACTTGGTAAACCAGGCCGATTCACGCATTTCTTCCACGTACAATCTTCACGTCCATCTTGATCGCGGCCCCCCTCTGACTTGGTCAAATTCTGGTGATAACAGGATCATGGTAAGAAAATGGTTAGTTTAAGACATGGAAAAGATAAGTGAAGAATGGGTTCTCCATTATTGTTACTTGATTTCCAATTGAATATATGTTCTTATGTTATGGCAAGGAATACCATGTTATGATCTTTTATAAGATCAAGTAGTTGATCCTTGATTAAAGGGTTGTTGTGTTAGTTTATTAGTTCCATTTGATCTAACCCCTTAGATCAAATCATCTCTACCCAAAACAAGGTTTTATCAAAGTCACATTGAGGTTTGTAGCGCTTGACTTGATGTGCTACTTCAATTCCACCAAGGTCAAGTGAAACTTCAGTTACTGCGACTGTTTTACTTTAAAGCGCGAAAATTCCCCAGATTTTTTATGCATGAATGCAATGCACACATCTGTTTCCTCTATTTTTGTAACCCCATTACCTGGGATATTACAGGTAAGGACCTGATGCTCCTGTTAGTATTATCGCTGGCGAAATGGGAAGTGCCGACGGTAACATCCAAGCCCCGGCGAGATGGAAAGGCGCCGGCGGAAACGCTTACCCCCGGCGAATTGGGAAAAACGCCGGCGGTAACGGCGACTTACCACCGGCGAATTGGAAGGCGCCGGCAATGAGGCATTACCACCGGCGAGGTGATCGCCAGCGAATGCGAAGGCGCCGGCGGTAAGCCATTTCAGGACGCCGGCGGTAAGCCTTTCCCTAGTAGTGCTTTCTTCGTTGGGATTCGTACTCTGGCCCATGGCCCGATGTATGTCACGTCGACGACTACACCAAGTGGTTGATGTCATAGTAGTCCCACCAGGGAAACGACGACGAAGCTCCTCTTCGGGATCCCAGATTGCCAGCGATGTCGGTAGTCCAGTCTGGGTGATCAACGGTTGAGTGATGAAACCACGACCATGCTTGATCGTTCTACGTCCCAGTAGCTTACAGGGAAACACGAGAGTAGAGTCATCAATAATGGAAAGGAAGGATATGTCAGAGTCATGAACCTGAGCTGGAGGATCTGCTTTTTTCAATTTGAATACATGTAGTACCGGGTGTATCTGAGAACCACCAATGCGATCCAGGATTTCATAGGGGCCAAAATACTTGAAGGAGAGTTTTTTTACTTGCACAACGGTCGACAACCATTTGAGCATAAGGTTGAACCTTCATGTATGCCAGATCGCTCACCTGGGATTCGTGCTCACTGTGATGCTTGCCCTCTTGAAGTTTCATTCGTTGTTGTGCGCGCAACAAGTGTTGTTGAAGCAGGACTGTAGTTTTTTGTCAATGTTGGAGCCAATTAGCAAGCTTTAGGTGTCGGATTGCAGGTTGTTGACACAGAGATGTCTATGTTGGTATCTATATAGGATCTAGAATATTATCTTGCATGCCCAATGCTGAGTGATAGGTCGTATTATACTGATACTCTGCGAGAGGAAGCCACCGGGCCCACTTGGTTGGTGATGAATGCATTGTGCAACATTCCAGACACGGATTCAGTTTTTCCATTTGACCATCAGTCCGCGGGTGATTGGTTGTGCTCATATTCATCTTAGTATCTGACATTCCGAACAATGCTTGCCAAACCTTGCTTGTAAACAAAGGATCTCCGGCAGATATGATGACTGACGGCAGCCTGTGGAGTTTGTAAACTATGTCAACAAACTTTTGTGCCATAGTGGGAGCTCTGCAATGATGTGACGAAGGGATAAAATGCCCATACTTGGTGAATTTTTCGATGATGAACAAAATGAGCCAGGTTTTGCCAACCATTCGACGAAATCCATACCGATGACACTCCATGCTTATGTGGGGATTGGCAACGGAGCTTCCTGACAGATTGAGCATTGCCGTACATTTGTCTTGACATGTTTTTTCATTTTGGGCCATGAAAACAGAACTTTAATTCGCTGATAAGTTCCTAAAAGCCAGAGTGTTCGCCCACACTACAATCATGCAAGGACAAGAGGATGGCATGTTGTGCTTCCTGGTTATTCCCAATCCAAATACGATCCTTGTATTGGATGATGCCATGTTGTAGAGAATACCCTTTGTCATTAGGGTTAGCCAAGCTCAACTCTTGCAGGGAGACTTGTGCCTTGACATCAAATAAGTAGCCCTCGACAATGATTTCTAGCCGGGTAGATACAGTGAGATATTTTACAACTCAGTAGTAGCAAGGTTCCTAGACATGAAATCAGGAGATGTGTTATCTTTAAGCCAGCTTGAATTGTAACCCCATAAGATTGACAAAGGCCTTCTGTTGCATGTCTGTAGTCACATTCTGATTAGATAAGTGCACTAAACTGTGATGATCTATGATAATAGTAAATGGGGCATGTTGTATGTATGGTTTACATTTTCCACTACTAGCAAAGTAGCAAGGTACCCCTTCTCATATGTAGACAGAGTGAGTTTGATCTACATGTCCAAGAACTTTGCTTAAATATGATATTGCATGTCTTGATTGCATGATCACTACTCCCTGTCCTCTCTTAGAAGCATCTGTTTCAATGGTGAAGGGGAAAAAAATCAGGTAGAGACATATCTGGTGCTTCTAGCATTCTAATCTTCATGTGATCATGTTGCTCAGTTTCCATCGAGTGGAAGACTGTGTCCTTCCAAATTAAGGACGTCTGACAGAGTTATGTTGATCAAACTCTAGCGCTGGTAAATTTTCTGTAATACCATGTTTATCCAAGGAACCCTCTTACTTGCTTTGTATTTGTAGGCACATGCCATTCTTGCTCTTTCTTGGCTTTGTTGGGATCAGTGTCCACATCTGCATTGTTGGTATGTGGCCCAAGTATTCCAATTATTGTTGAGAAAACACATATTTACTTTGCTTGACTGTTAGTTGTTGTTGCTGAAGAATGTCCAATGTCTGCCGTAAATGAGAAAGATTTGCAGGGAATGAAGGTGCATAAACGAGAATATCATCCATGAAGATTAAGACGCGCTTCCTGATTAAGCTTGCAAACATGGAGTTCATAGCTGCTTCGAATGTGGTTGGCGCGTTGGTGAGACTAAAAGGCATCACCTTGAACTCAAATAATCCTTAATTAGTTTTGAAGGACGTTTTATGTTCATCATCGGACACTAATCAAATCTTGTTATAATCATAACAGAGATGAATTTGAGTAAACCATTGTGCCCATGCAAGCTCATCTAGCAACTCATCCAGCACTAGCATTGGATATTTATTTTTCGGTGTCATGTTGTTCAAGTCCCAGTAGTCCAGGCAGGAGCGCTAGGTGTTGTCCTTCTTGCAAACTAGCAACACTAGTGATGCAAAAGGAATTGTGCTCTCTTGAATCACACCTCTCTTGAGAATGTATGCCACTTGTTTCTCAATTTCTGACTTTTGGTGAGGAGTATAACGGTGCGGCTTCGCATTTACAGGTTCGGTACCGGGAATAAGAGGGATATGGTGATCGTATTTTCGGTGTGGGGGTAGGGAATGAGGATCATCAAAGAGTAGCGTACACCGTTGGAGCACTATTTGGACTTCTGGTGGTACAGTTGAGTCGACTCATGTTGTTTCGTCAGAAACATTGAATAGTTCTAGAACCTGGCACACCTCCCCACTACTGATCAATCCTTGAAAGCTAGTAGCTGATATAGCAGTACAACTATCAAGGTTTGTTTGTACACCTCTTAGTGTGATACGAGTTCCTTCATGATTCAAGCGCATGGTCTTCTTCTGCTAGTTAACCCACATTTTCCCATTGTTTTGATTCTCTAACCAATCCATGCCAAGTATGATATCATAGGATGTTAGAGGAAGCAATTTAACATCAGTAACATTGTGCCCTTGATTGTGCCAAACCACCTATGGCAGCAACTTGTTGCAACCAATGCTACCTCCCTTAGTACATGAATTCTCGGTGGTGGCATGTGTGTAGTTGGTAATCTGTCAGCTAACTGTTTGCTGATGAAGTTGTTGGAGCTGCCAAAATTGATGGGAATCAACAGACTATATTTGCCCACTTTTCCTTGTAACCTCATGCTTCTTCTGCTGGTTGTTCCATACATGTCTTGCACCTAAAGTCTTATCACATGCTCTGTTTCAGTGTCATCTGAGTCTGACTATGATGTGTATGTGTGTCAGTGGGCTGGATCATCTCGACTCAAGTATTTCTTCTAGAACCTAAAAATGAACTTGTGCTAGGCATTTGTGGCCTGGAGAAAACTTCTAGCCACATTAAAAACATTCTCCCTTGGCTCCACATGGTGCTCGAAGTGAATCGAATCAAGATGGTGGTGTGACCCTCGATTCAGTCTTCTTAATTATCATCATGTGTGTGTGACCCTAAAAACCAGGGAGCTAGCTTTGATGCTTGAATTTCAATTTCGTAGCATCTCTCAGAGAAAATTTGCTGCTACCAACAGTATTATCCTCAACCAATAAAGCCTCTTGCGTTTGAACCATGGAATAAGCCAGGGTTATGTAATTTAATAGCGCTATGAATTTCTGGCTTTAATCCAACTAGGAAACGCCTAACAAAGAAGGTTTCATAGTAGGAATGGTTATACATCAAGATCTTATGCGCGAGTTCCTCATATTTGTGTGCATACTCATCTACACTGCATTGCTTGTGTGCAAAGAAAATATCCATGATTTTAGCATATTTGTTTCTACTGAATTTTGCAAACACACCTAGGCAACAACTCTAGCAAACTGGCCACACCATGCAAAGCTTCATAGGTTTGTAGCCATAATTCTGCATTTCCTTTAAAGTGCATAGTAGCAAAATCTACCCACGAGTGTTGTTGGACAGTGTATAATTTGAAGTATTTCTCACAACTTTTCTTCCACCACTTTGGATTATCTCCATCGAAGTGAGGGAAGACAAACTTAGGCAACCTGGTGATGTTGTTGGAGACGGTGCCCGTTGGGCTGAAGCGAACCCGGGTGTAGATCGGCGTGCCCCAGGGTCAAGAGTGTGGACACGGCGTTCTCCCTGTTGTTGAGACATGAAGCCATCAGCTCCATCGACTGCTTCAACTCCGGTGATGGAGCGATCCAGAGTCGAGTTGGCCTAAATTACCCGATCTAGCATGACGTCGACCTTGCTGGTGTTGCGGGAAAGGTCTTGATGCGAGATTGTGAGCTTGTTGAGCGCTTCGTTGATCTCCGAGATGCGGGTAACTTTGGTCTGCCCTGCCTCCATCGTCGCCTTGTTAGCCTCCACGGTGGCCACGAGGAGGTTGCGGAGATCGGCGATCGAGAGTTCCGCCTTTGTACTCGATTGGCAAAGTTCAGACGGCCGGATTTCGTCGCCGTGACTCACTAGATTTCTGTCGCACCGATCTAGGGTACACCGAAGTTTTTTTGCGCGAATTCGCAACCGTCATCCAGATTTATCAACACGAAATCCGTGAAATCGCATTTTGGGAAAATTTCCCGGATCTGAGATGGCTCTCGTACCACTTGCTAGGATCTAGGTCAGCATCATGCAAGGTACCATCAGAGTTTTACAAAAATTTCATGAATTGCGGGAGAAAGAAGGCAGAGTAGCGGAAGATAAGGGATTCAGTTACATCTGATTCGATCCAAGCTGCCGAGTCAGAGCCCGTCTCATTCCTCATATAGCTTGGGCTTCTCTTTTGTGGGCTGGAGACTTTCTTCGTTGGGTTTCATGGTGCGGCCCATGTGAAGCTGAGTACATTTATTATGCGCCTTATGTTTTGATTGAGAGGGATGATGTTGGCAAAAAAACAAAAGATGATGACGTTATCACTCATGCCTGACAACGTCCAAAGTAAGCACGATCTGTCAGTCTAACACAAGTGGTTCTGGGGCCTACACAGCGAACAAGTGGGGCCCAAACTGAACCACATCACTGTGGCAAGGAATTGCAAGTATAAAGACATGGAACTTACCGGCTCCACATTCTCTAACGTGAAGGAGCAAAGTCAGGTAACCTACACATTTTTTATTCATATCCATATGATTAGGGCTAATTTTTCGATATTTCGAAATATGATTTTTTGGTAGAGGGTGCATACGCACCCGGGAGCCGAATTGAATATTTTCTAATTTTGATCTAAACTAAGATGCGCAATATAAATAGGTGGAATCCATTTAAAATAAGAGCTATATATAGTTTTAGTCCCACAACTTGTTTACGATGTGCAAATTAATCCCACTTCTTGTAAAATGGAATATAGTAGTAGTCCCACAACTTGTCTTTGTCATGCAAAACTGGTCCAAACAACCACGAAGCGGACACGTGGCAACGTTCATTTTGCACAAATACCCCTACATATTTACCTCGAAGAAACACATAAAATAGGTTGTGCACTGAGGATTCGAACTCAAACTCACGAGCTTAGGTCAGGAGCTAAATGTGTAAGCCACTTGAGAAAGGAGTTATTTGTGTTGGATATTGCAACGCCCTTATATTGTCTCCTGAAACATGGTTCATACTTTGTTGCCGTGTTCCTCATTATTTACAACATTTAATCCTGTTGCATACCCAGCCTCCTGAGGCTACTCCCGCGCGCGCTTTTTTTGGCCGTAGGATCTTGGCTGTGAGCGGCTAGGATTGCATGTTTAAAAAGAACGAAGCAAGTTACCATTACACAGGTTATATCTCTGGTGTGGCTGACATCTTGGCCCGCTTGATGTTGGTTGTACTCTTG
The DNA here is from genome assembly GCA_030979885.1 of Lolium multiflorum. NCBI lineage: Eukaryota > Viridiplantae > Streptophyta > Magnoliopsida > Poales > Poaceae > Lolium > Lolium multiflorum. The sequence continues at coordinate 111,113,873 of CM061749.1, forward strand.
TTTGTGGGGGTATACTGTGTTCGGTAAAAAAAGACAGCGTCAAGACCTTTTATCCTTTCTCTTCTTCCTCCTCACCCTGGTCTCTGTCCTCTCCCCAATCTCCTCCGCCGCCACGCGCTGCCCATGCCACGGCGGAAGCTGCCCGTCGTCCCCCTTGCCGGAGGACGCGCTTCGATTATGCTATTCACCGGTGCCGCCCCGCAAACTCCTGCTCTACCGGATCCTGCCGCAGCGGCGGTCCTTTCGTTCGTGCCTACACCCGCGGAAACCCTTATCTAGGCTAGGACGCCGGCGCGCTCCTGCTGTTCCCCCGCGTCTCTTGCGTGGCTTCGCCGTTTCCGGCCTCCTCCCACACCACCGCGCCTCTCGCCGACCGGTCCACGGTGTAGTTCTGTCAGGATCTTGTCCAATATCTATCCTAGTACCTGATGAAGACTGACGCTCGAGATCAACTGAAGCCGTCCAAAAGTGATCCGACGGTCCAGATTCAAAGTTACCGCAAATAGCAAGATTCCCTCGCATATTCTCTCTGTAATAGGGATTAGTGTTAACAATCGCGTGGGTTGTCTTAAGTACGTTTATTGTCGAGGCTCGCGGTCATCGTTATAAGGCCGGAGAGTGGGCGGCTGGGTGGCTCGACGAATAACAAAAACCAAAACCCTATTTCCTGTTTATCCTGTTCTTCCTAGTTTTTCCTGCCTTATTTACCTGCATCTAGATGAATTAGATCCTAGTAGCTATCCTCCCCTCGAGATCCATGACAATTGGTATCACGAGCATCGTTCCTCCGGCCAAAATTTTTTTCCCCCAGGGCCTATACTATCTTCCCCGATCTGCACAGATCTCGATCTGAAGCTTACACCTTTTAACCAAATATCATGTCTATCATCCGCACGCGTTCACAGGAGCGGATGGAGCGGGAGGCTGAGGAAGCAGCGATATTGGAAGCGGCGCAGGCGCAAGCGGCGGTCGAGGAGGAGATCGGATCTCGCCTTCCAAGGGAGGTCCTCAACATCAACAAGAAACTGGAGCGGCAGCAGCAGTCAGTGGATTTGATTCAAGGTAATCTAGCTAAACTCACTGACATGGTTACACAGTTAACTCTGGGCACGAATCCGCCCGGATCTGCAGCCGCAAGGAGTCAGATGAGACAGGATCTAGGTGGGCTGCATACACCTCCACAGCTTGGGAACGTCCATCTCAGTCCAATCATGGAGGGCCAGACACCATCGGAGCAGGCAAGCTCTTCTCACCAAAACCATCATCCACCATACCCCAACCCACCGCCTCTATCTCAACCACACCCAAGCCAACTTCCCCAACCATGTTTTGTTCCCCTTACCCAAGGCAACAGCTTGCGAGTTGTTACCCCGCAGTATGCTTCACAAAAGCCAGTCCCTTTCCCTTCAAACACCATGCCAGAGTCCAACCAGCACCAAGATCAAGCCCAGATATACTACAACACAAACCCATACACACACCCAAACCAATACCACCACCAGCCACACCTTTACCAGCCACATTCCCCAACAGCCCAATACAACAACCCACACAGCAGCTACCAATTTTCCCAGCCACCATACTTCTCACAAAACCAGACCTTTGTTCCAAATTTCCCACCCATATACCCACCACCACAATATTCCTATGCACCATGACAACCCACAGTGTTACCTCAACAAGCAGTGCAGTGCTTTCAGCAGCCAGAGGCACTGGCAGGCAGCAGTGGTAATGAGCAGCAACGTCCTAATACATCCGGCAATGTTAGAAGGACTATTACCTACCCAACTGAAACCAGACATCCAAATATTCAGCAACACCAAGTGGAGCCTCATATTCGACCTCCAAGTATTGAATTGCCCATTTTTTCTGGAGAGAATGCTGCCATTTGGATCCAGGAATGTGAGAGTGTTTTCACCCTTGCTGGTATTACCACAGAAAACAAGGTCAAGTGGGCGAATGCACATGTCAGAGGCAAGGCCAAAACATGGCTTAACAGTGCAAGACCAGAAATTCATCAGTTGAGTTGGAACAAATTTTGTGAACTGATTTGTGAGCGTTTTTCTTGCCCTGGAGCTGAAGAATCAATGGAATTATGTCAGCAATTGAAGCAAACCTCCTCAGTGGACCATTATATTGATCAGTTTGAGGATTGGATGACACTTATGAAGCAAGATCACCCTTATCTGCCTGAGAGCTTCTTTCTCTTGCGTTTTATTAGTGGATTGAAGGATACTATAAAGCATGACACTCAGTGCCATCAACCAGCAACATTAAGGAGTGCTTATTGGTTTGCTAGGAAGCAGGAATTATCATACTTGTGCAATAATAAGAAAACTGCAGCAAGTGCAAAGCCTGTGACAACCTTCCCTGCTAACAGAAATAGTGGAGCCAGGGATAACAGGGCAAAACCCACACAAGACAAGACACGAGAGAGAGGCAAATGTTGGTACTGTCCAGAAAATTGGCACTATGGCCACAAGTGTAATGAAATCAAAAACCTTCTGCATGCTATACAGTTACAGGGACACTCGGATGAGGAAGTGGAAGAAATAGAAGAGGTACCTGGACCACAGCAGGAGCAACGGTTGCAGCAACTGCCTCAGGAGAATCCACCACAGAAGGACAAGTTAATGTCCATATCCATAGCAGCTTTGCAAGGCCAGAATGGTGATGCGACTATATCCTTACCAGTAGTTATTGGGGGAAGACAAGCAGTTGCTTTGGTAGATTTAGGCAGCTCCAACACATTTATTGATCATGACTTTGCAGTCAAGTTAAATCTTCCAATGAGAAATACAGAAGCCAGAAAGGTGGTAGTAGCTGGAGGAGGGACTTTAACTTCAGCAGCAGTGGTGTCAAATTGTCCCTTTTCTATACAGAAAATTCAGTTCAACAGTGATTTTAGGGTATTGCCACTGAAAGGATATGATTTAGTGTTGGGAGTTTCATGGCTCAAGAACTATAACCCTACAACATTTGATTGGGTCGCCAGAACCTTGTCTTTGACAAAGGATGAGCAAATTTATACATTTGTGGATCATACACAAGGGCAAAATACCAAGTGTATATCTGCCAAGAGGTGCTCCAAGCTGCTAAACAAAGGAAATGCAGGATACTTAATTCAGTTGTACTGGGTCAATGACAAAACAGTGCAACCAACACAGCTCTTACAGTCATCAGTAACACTACCACCAAGCATCCAGAAAATACTCCACCAATTTGAGGATGTGTTCCAGATACCAAAAGGACTACCTCCAAAAAGGGACTGTGACCACAGAATTGTGTTAAAGGAGGGAGCAAATCCTCCAAATATCAGACCTTACAGGATCCCACATAGACAAAAGAATGTAGTAGAGGAATTGGTCCAAGAACTGCTCCATAATAAAGAAATCAGACACAGTTCTAGCCCTTATTCATCACCAGCCTTGGCAGTGGCAAAGAAAGATAAAACATTCAGACTTTGCACTGACTTCAGACAACTAAATGATTTAACTATCAAGAACAAATATCCAATTCCTGTGATTGAAGATCTCTTGGATGAATTGACAGGAGCAACTATATTCTCTAAATTGGATCTGAGGTCTGGTTATCACCAAATTCGAATGCATGAGAAAGATATTGAGAAAACAGCATTCAGAACACATTCAGGCCACTATGAATATTTGGTGATGCCTTTTGGTCTCACAAATGCCCCTGCAACTTTCCAGGAACTGATGAATACTATCTTTGCAGCATTCCTGAGGAAATTCATCTTGGTATTCTTTGATGATATATTGGTTTATAGCAAAAATATGGAAGAACATGGCAGACACTTGCAGATAGCCTTACAGATCTTAAGAACTCACCAGCTTAAGGCAAAATACTCCAAGTGCACATTCGCTGCTGAACAAGTGGAATACTTGGGGCATATCATTTCAGCCAAGGGTGTGGCTACTGACCCCAGTAAAATCCAGGATATTATCCAATGGAAGACTCCTACAACAGTCACTCACCTCAGAGGATTTTTGGGATTAACCGGCTATTATCGCCGCTTTGTGAAAGGATATGCGTCTATATGTCGACCATTGCATGAGGTACTAAAGAAAAATGCCTTTCATTGGGGACAAGAGCAAGAAGAAGCATTCCAGCAATTGAAGGTAATTATGACCACACCACCTGTACTAGCTCTTCCAGATTTTACTCTCCCATTTGTTCTTGAGACAGATGCATCTGGAGTAGGCCTAGGAGCAGTACTCATGCAGAAAGGACAACCCTTAGCCTTCTTCAGTAAAACTTTGGGAATTAAATCTCAAGCCCAGTCCATCTATGAAAAGGAAGCAGCAGCTATTCTAGAGGCACTAAAGAAGTGGAGGCATTATTTAGTGGGCAACAAATTGGTCATTAGAACAGACCAGCAGAGCCTCAAATTCCTCACAAGCCAAAGATTATTGGAAGGTGTCCAACATAAGCTCATGTTGAAACTACTGGAATATGACTACTCCATTGAGTACAAGAAAGGAAGTGATAACACTGTCGCAGATGCCTTATCCAGGAAAGTGGACCACCATTCTTCAGAAGAATGCTTGGCAATTACAACAGTAATCCCTAAATGGATGGAAGAAGTGATTACATCTTATGCTACTGATGAGGCTTGCACCAAGAAGTTGCAGGAATTGGCAATTGATCCAATGAGCCATCCAAACTATTCTCTGACCTCAGGACTCCTCAGGTATAAAAATAGAATTGTTGTGGGACATCACTCTGCTCTTTGCACCACTCTGTTTGATGCATTCCATAGTTCTCCAATGGGAGGACACTCTGGTCAGAAGGTGACTTTACCTAGGTTGAAGCAATCCTTCTATTGGCCTCACATGAAACAATTTGTCAGTACAAAAGTGGCTCACTGTCCAATTTGCCAAATATCAAAGACTGAACATGTGTCTTATCCAGGATTACTGCAACCATTGAATATTCCAGAAGAAAAGTGGACTGAAATCAGTATGGATTTTGTGGAGGGGTTCCCAAAAGCAAAGGGTAAAGATGTGATATTGGTCGTTGTAGACAGACTTACTAAATATGCACATTTTCTACCTCTCTCTCACCCATTCACTGCACAGCAAGTTTCTCAAGTATTCATGGATAATATTCATAAACTCCATGGCATGCCTAGAGTTATTGTCAGTGATCGAGACACCATTTTCACTAGCAAGCTGTGGAAAGAAGTGTTCTCTGCTCTCAAAGTACAGTTGCACTATAGCACTGCTTACCACCCTGAATCTGATGGGCAAACGGAGAGGGTAAATCAATGTTTGGAACAATACTTGCGCAGCATGACCTTCAGGGAACCAAGGAAATGGATAGAATGGTTACCTGCAGCAGAGTGGTGGTACAACACATCATACCACTCAGCCATTAAGAAATCTCCATTTGAAGCATTGTATGGGTACAAGCCTCCACAGCTTGGAGAAATTGCTATACCCTGCAATGTCTCCCAGGAAGCTGAGGTTACTTTGCACGATCAGGAGGTAGCAGTCAAAGCATTGCAAGCCAATCTCCAACAAGCTCAACAAAGAATGAAGAAGTTTGCTGATGCAAAGAGGACAGAGGGGAAATTCGATGTGGGAGATCTGGTCTATCTGAAGATGCAACCCTACAGAGAAGCTGCATTGGGATTGCGAAACTATCTCAAGCTAACATCAAAATTTTATGGGCCATTCAGAGTAATCCAGAAAGTGGGTACTGTTGCCTATAAGTTGCAGTTACCAGAGGGCACAAAATTGCATGATGTCTTTCATGTCAATCAACTGAAGAAGCATCTGGGCCCAAATGCAGTTCCTAACCCAAGATTGCCAGTACTGACACCGGAAGGTAAGATCAAAACTGCCCCTTACAGAATTCTGCAAAGGCGTCAAATTCCTCGATCAGCTGGTGATTATGACATCGCTGTGGACCAATGGCTCATTCACTGGGAGAACCTCGACGAAGGAGAAGCAACATGGGAGGACGTCAAGTTCATTCAAGCTGTTTTTCCTTCGTTCAAGCCTTGAAGTCTTGCCTCGAGCGGCCGGTATTGTCAGGATCTTGTCCAGTATCTATCCTAGTACCTGATGAAGACTGACGCTCGAGATCAACTGAAGCCGTCCAAAAGTGATCCGACGGTCCAGATTCAAAGTTACCGCAAATAGCAAGATTCCCTCGCATATTCTCTCTGTAATAGGGATTAGTGTTAACAATCGCGTGGGTTGTCTTAAGTACGTTTATTGTCGAGGCTCGCGGTCATCGTTATAAGGCCGGAGAGTGGGCGGCTGGGTGGCTCGACGAATAACAAAAACCAAAACCCTATTTCCTGTTTATCCTGTTCTTCCTAGTTTTTCCTGCCTTATTTACCTGCATCTAGATGAATTAGATCCTAGTAGCTATCCTCCCCTCGAGGTCCATGACAAGTTCGTGTCCGGCTACCCGATGGTGTGGGCGTGACGTGGTGGTGCTGCAGCAGCAGCTGCTGCTATGGGCCTGCTGTTGCCTCCCACACTCGATGTGGTGGTAGGCTGCGGCTCAACCCAACCTCGACTACCTTGACCTACCATTACGTTCCTCCCTCGGCTCCCTCTCCCCTGGTGAGTTCCTTGGTCCCCCATCCGTATATGAACATGGTCATCTAGCGAAATAAAATGCAGTGTAGGAGGGGTAAATTTAAGCAGTAAGAAAGGCCCCTGATGTGCAATATCAAATACGAGTAGAATATATGAATACATTGTTAAACAGAGGCTTAGGTTGATGCAGGAAAGTTAAGAGACTTCGAATTTGTCTTCCCATATATACCAGGTGCCAAGAATGAAAAACTTGGACGAATACTGGCTAGATTAGTGATCTTCTTCTTTCTAGCGTTAGGAGTATGCCTGGTGGATTGTTGCATTAAATATATTTTGCTAGGCTATCTTTTGCACGACCAAAATCTGATGTCTTTGCTTATTGTTTAATGGTTGTTTGTGTTCTGGAATCGTTTTGATTTACTGATTCCAAGCTAAACTATTTATTTTTGTAATCAACAAAGGTACTAACTTAGGTACAGATAGAAGTATTGTTCCTTTTGTACACTTAAATTGGTTTGATGAAGTTAAATTTAGTGTAATAGTTCATAAGTTAAATTTAGTGTAATAGTTCATAACGTGGTAGACGTCATATGAAAATTAATCAGTTAGGGCATTTAGTTTTAGATTATTAGCAGTTGATTTTTTTAGATCAGATTAGAGGTATGTTTTGCATGATAGCTCTTTGGTTCATGGAGGCATTTGTATATGCATACCACCATAAATCGAGAATGGTTGTATTTAGTCTGGTCCTGACATCTTTGAAGATGACGTGCATACTGTTGCTTATTGCATATGAGTCAAATCACTGATTTGCATCCGCCTTAAGATGTGTTGCTACATCTGCACATTCCTGTATTCTGCATGAACTGGGTATTGTTCATTCGATTGCTTAGCATGCAACCTAGCAGCCTATCAATGAGGAATTTAGGTCGCTATTTATGGGCTGAGATTTCGGAGATATGTGTGGTTCAATTTCTTTTGTGCTCATTTGTGGATGGTTTTTATATAGTATTCAGGGTTGTCTTATTGCAATACTGGAATTATCTGGTTGCTTTTAGGTGCGAGGAACTAACTTAGCTAAAATATTTTCTTTGCCATATGTTTTTTTTTTGTATTCTCTAGCAAGTGTATGTGCTATGAAATTAAAGGTTCTTGAGATGGTTGATGATATAAGCCATATTCCCCGGCTATATGGTTTACTTCAATTTTCGTCAGCCAGAACAAGGTCATATAGATCCTCTCCCCGCACTAAGATTAGATTTTTATGGGTCTGTTTTTTTATCATGTTTGTAACTTGAGTTAACTGGTTTAATAAAAAAGGCCGACTCAGCAAAATTGAGATTTATTCACGCATCGTATCTTCTAGAATGACTGTTAGGTCCACATGACTTCTTTGATATTATTCTAAGTTGTAATCCTGGTCACTGACCCAGCTATTGAGGTCACTCCCGGCTAGGACGTGCACAAGCGTTGGATATTGGATTGAAGATCACCTAGGTCGTCGAACAGGGGTGATAAGCTGTTTTTTTTTTGCCGCGGTTCGGGCTTCTTCCAACAACCGATTGGGCCCACCCACAACCCTTGAATTTGTTTATTTGTGTGCTAAAGGAAGTTTTATAAGGAGAAAAACATGGTCCTTATGCTTCACTGATATTTATATCTGAATATTTCAGACCAAAGTGTTGCCAAAGGCTTGAAGATTTAATATCATCTACAGCTCTGCACACACAATTTATTTCTAGGGTCGCTTTGGTCTATATTATATGTGTTCTTAGAGGCACAAGAGAGGAAATAAGTGTGTAATACTATGAAGGTTTGCTCCTCTATGATTAAATTCGGTGGTTAATCGAAGAGGAATTGGTTTCCGTACCAACTAACCACAAACAATATAGCTATGACTCCTTTTGCTTATCCTAGAGCGTTTTATTAGGTGTCCCCTGCTTTTTAGTTTTGGAATCTGATGTGATCTGGATACAATGACTAGGTAGTGTGCAAAGTAGGCTAGAATTTGGATATAAATTCGAGCCTTCTGTTTTTGATTTATTGACCACATTGCCTGTAACAATGTGGTGCCCCAACTTGTTGAGACTGGTGGTGCACAACATTTTGTGTTTTACGACTACTAGGGGTGAATCCTGCGTGGTGCATTTTACCCAGTGGGGCGGCATGTTCGTGGCATCTTTCCGTTTTTTCTTATTTTGTGGTTGTCTGTTCTGTTCTCCTACACTGCCAACCCTTATTTTTCTGAATGTGTTGTATGTCTGTGCAGTGTTGTTCTACATTTGTTGGTTCGTGGCACGTGGTTGTTGATATGTACTGATTTTGGTGCTTCTATTGGTGGTTGTGGCGTTGTCTTTTCCTGCATCTTGTGAGGTGGTTTGCTTTCCATGTCCGATTGGTGAGTTGTTCTTGGTTTTGCTGCTTATTGATTGGCTGGCATTCTTTAGTTTTGTTGTCGTGTGATGGGTGACGATGCTTCTGGGTTCAGGAACACCGCATCATATCCTCCCTAAACGCAATGGTGACCTAGGGTTTTCGTTAATTGGTAGATGCTTGGTGACTCCATCGGCGCACTCCACTTATGCTACACCAACAATGCGGCGAATGGAGCTCTTTGGGCTTCACCGCACGCACGGTCCTCTTCTAGATGCTCCCTGATGCATTGTCACAGCGCTTTCCTTCATTTTCATTGGGGCCGTGGAAGATTTAGGAGGGGTTGCTCTAGGGGAAAATCTTCCCTAGACATTGAACGTGGACCTTATTAAGTTTATATAGGTGGCCTTCATTAAGTTTATATAGGAAGGGTTACCAATACAGTTTTAGTAGCACCTTAATACTGATATTAAATTTTTGTTTGGATACGCCAAAAGTTTTTTTTGGTGTTCAATGTTTTTTGAGTAGTCCTTTGCTCTCATCATATTTTGTGTAGATTAAGTTGTTCCAGGGGTATCCTATAACGTGCAACTAAAGTTAGGAGCATGCATGGGAGCTACCTAAGATTCAGTTTGGGTTGCTGAATCTTCTGTTCTAGGTTCAGAGGAAGTGTCAAAACATACTACTAAATGTGTTGTTCATCCTCCAAAATCGACAAATGCTATCCAGAGGATCACATGCAGTAATAAAGAGGAAACTGTAATATCTAGCTTACCAAATGGTGGGCCAGTGCAGGTCAATGGATGTACAATTTTTCTCCTAATAATGGTGTTCTCAAGAATGTAAAGTCTCAAGCTACGGTTCCTTCAGCTGGGCCTATTAGCAATGTAAAGGATACTGAAACGATGGTTTCGTCAGCTGGCCTGTCGGCGATGTAAAAAAGACTGAAGCTCCAGTTCCTTCAGCTGGTCCTATCAACATTGTAAAGAAGAGAGGAAACTACGGTTCTTTTACATGCGCCTGCCAAGTATATAAAAAACACCGAGGGTATATATTGGCATGTCAAACAAGAATGTAAAGAAGACTGAAACTGATGTTCACTCACCTGGTCCTATTAACATTGTAGAGAAGACTGAATCCTATCAGGAATATTAGAAGTTCAACACCACTTGGCATGCCATGGTTATACCATGATGGGGTCAAGTGCACACACCACAACAATTTATCTATGCGAGTAACTGATAATGAGAGCACAAGTGTTGATGACGTATTATTGTAGCTCAATGGTCTGGCACGAGCTTAAACAACGAAGTCTATCCTAACAAGCCATTGCTTCTCACAGTTTGAAGAATACATGAAATAAATGTTTCCAGAATGCTACTCCCTTCTAATATAAGACGTTTTGTCAGGCTAATTTTGCTAGCCAAAATGTCTTATATTAGTGAACAGAGGAAGTACTTTGTAGGCTTTCCATGATTGCCTGTTGTTCCGATTGTACGACTTGAGGAATTGGAGTATACCCAACGTACTACTACTAAACGAATATGTTTCATGGTTTGTCTCTGCTTATTTCATTCATTTGTGTTTTGAATACTGCTTCCATTTTAGGTTGGCCACCCTACTTTGAGTGTTCTGTCTAATATTTCATTGACTTTTGTTCTGAATATTGCCATTTTAGGTTGGTTACCCTACTTTGAGTGCGTTCTTTGAGCTCATCTCTCAATCTGATGTGTTTGATGAGTCTGGCCACCCTACTGGCTAGAATATCTGCTCTGCCAAGGCAAGTGTCGTCGAGGTTTTGCTAGGCCATTAGTTTTGAACTTAGAATTGTGAACTGCGAATGTTAATTGTTTGGCAGTTCCAATAGTTATGCTTGGTTTGTCCTTGGGTGTTGGTTGTGTCTTTTTCTGAAATTGGTGCTTCTTGCTTGCAGGTTTGGTGTAAAAGGCTGGTTTTTGGAATCGCTATTTCAGCCGCTAGCAATCTGACACTACATTGCTGGATGATTTTTTTTGTGCTCTCATTCTGGGTTTTATTTAGTTTGTATTCCGGATATTCAATTACTCCATTGAACCAATATACAGATCATGTTGGCGCATGTCAAGTAAATCAAGTTTGCAATCTTTATGGTTAAAGTGTAATGTTGTGAGAGTGTCCTAGACATATTATGCCGAGTGCACCGGCCACGTTGTAGCATGGGATGCAGGCGGCGAGGCGAAGCTCGCCTGTCATCTAGTACATATATACTCCATTTTCAGTTGAAGAACACCATTCCCACGACTAGAAACAGCAACTAACCATCTACAGAGGTACTTCGAGGGAAGAGTTCAATGAGAAACCCACTAATTCCATTTTAAGTTGTTGTTCAAATATCCCTCTAGTTTCCAGAACGTGAAGATTTTCAACTTCATCGGGTAATCAAATGGCATAAGCAAACCTGCATCGTCTCAATCTACCATTCTTACTTTTTATCCTAAACTAGCAGTGTGGCCCTCGCAAATGCGAGAGCATCCTCTCTGGTTTGTCGAAAGTGATACTTTCCATTGTAGGGAATACTATTGTTTCATAGTCCACGAAAGAAGAGAGATATATGAAAAAAAATCAAGATTATAGTACATGTTGTAATATATTGATTTTTCTCTAATAGACTGCAAATGTTTATTCTCATTTCAATTTGAATCTACGGGTTTTCCTATCCTCCAAGTAAGGTTTGCATCTTAGAGCAGAATTGATATTTTGTAGAAGTTCTCAGTACGCTTTAGCATTACTACTTGATATGTGTTATATAGCTAAATTGGAAACCCAGTTGTTCGGATTAGATTGCTCAAACATGCATATTTACGGATCAATATACTCAACCTATGATACGAACTATTGCCCAGTTCATGCTATATCTTAGCACTTATTTGCATTTCCACCACGATCTAGCTAGCTTCGCGTAAAAAGTTTATTTTTTTTCCTTTTGTTGATACGCCTACGAAGATATCACTTGACAACCCAGTACTGTGAGTTTTTCTTTTTGTAGGGAGAAACGGTAGTAGTGTCTATTCTGCCTAATTTCCATCCATTTAATGTGAGATACTATCTGGTAAATGTACGTGTAGATTGGCATGGATCCTACCCTATCTACTAAATAATATATTTAGAATTGGTCGTAGCTTTCCACTGGCGGAAAAAAATCTACTTATAGTCAAGGTTTGTTTGTGCGTTGGGTAAAATTATGGCTAGACAACGGAATACCACCAGGTATTTTACAGAGATATTCCAAAAAAATCATAAATTATTTAAAAAATTCCTAAAATTATTTATAGTTGAAAAAATTATATTAATATAGGTAAAATTCTGATGTGAGACCCAATCGAATAGATGTACATGTAGAGCTGCATGGATCATACCTGTCTTCTAAATAATATAGTTTGAATTCACGGTAGCTTTCTTCGGTGCAAAAAAATCTATGGCCAGTCAAGGTTTTTTTTTCGGTTTGGTACAAATATCGCTAGCCATCATTATTTCCCTTTCTTCGCAATATCGGAAATACCGGCAGGTATTCCGTCCAAGATATTCAAAATGAATTCATAAATTCTTTCAAAATTTTCCATGGATATTTAAATTTGAGAAAATTACATTAACACTGGCAAATTTAGTCCGGTAGAAAATAATATCGGTGGTAGCCGATAAAACCGGTTTCCAACGTAATATTAAAATTACAAGCAGACAAAAAAACATATACATATATACTATGCTGATCTTCTTTTTTTGCGGGTAAGATTCTTTTTTCGAGTTACTATACCGATCTTCATATATATTATCAAATCTGCCGTGTAATCATAGTCTAACTAAGCTAGCTACACATGCTTAATTATACTTTTATTGAACAAACGCATCTACAATCTACGTCCTTTGAAAATATCTTATCTGTTTCTCTTTGTGTTGTATGGAAACAAATCAGCTGGTTCTGGTTTCCTTATATGTTGAACGGACGAGCATACATGCAGATTGCACTTCGTGTCGTATAGAAATAAATCTTCAACAAATAGTTTATTTCCTTTTTAGCAGATAACATATTCTTTTTACGACCTGACTGCTTAGTTCCGTGAGACCACATCCTACACGTGACTTCCGGCCGGGATAAATAATCTACGTGACAGGTTGTACATAACAATAGTGTACGTAACTTTTCTAGCTTTAAATCTTAACCGTCACAATTAAGATCAACGAATCAAATAATTTAAGTATATGTGGATTAACATGGTGTCTTCTTTAAACATCCTTATTTTGCTTTTAGTATATAATAGATAGCAAACTTCTAAGAAGTGCAGCATGATAACCACAATATATCATGTACTCCTTCCATCTCGAAATATATGTTAGATACATTCAAATTTAGCCAAATTTACGATATCTATTTCGAGACAAAAGGAGTACTAATACTATCAATGCGCTAAAATAGGGCACGCGCTAATTTTTTTGCCCCGCATGCAGAGCGCGCGGTACAAAATGGCGCGTGCAACGTGTCCTCAACTGCCGCTGAAAAGTCCCTCCCGCCACGCGCCGCCCTTTCGCCTGCCACGCGCCACTTCCCCTTCCACGCGCCCCACCGCCGCCGAGACCGCGCCGCTACCATGGCCCCCGACGCAACTGCTCCGGTTTCATGGGCGTGCGCGCCCGCTCGAGCGGCACGTTCTACGTGAAGATCTACGCCCGCAGCGCTCGCCTCACCCTCTTCGCCACCGTGGAGCAGGCGGCGCGCGCCTACGACGTGGTGGCATCGCGCCTCTCGGGCGCACCCGCCAGCAGCTCAATTTCAAGGACCGCGAGTCACTCGCGGAGGCGAAGTTCTTGGTCGACTTCGACAGCTTTGTCACCGCCGAGCAGCGCCGCCACCGCCAGCCGATTCAGCGCCACCTCGCCATTGTGTAGGCGGATGAACGTGCCATGGAGGCGTGGGCCGCTGCCTTCCCGCATGATGTCCTCGACCAGCACGCCTTCTAGGAGCAGAAGAAGGCAGAGCGCAGGGTGGAGAAGGAGGCCATTCGTGCGGGCAAGCCGTTCATCGAGGCGCAGGAAAACAATGAATGTTGGGCCGATTTGGTCTTGACTGAGCCGTCGGAGTCGTCGGGATCGGACTTCGACTTCTCCAATTTTTAGATGTATTGTATCGTTTAATTATCGTTCTTTTCGTGAACAACACCTGCATACCGCCCTTCACGAGACTAGAACGTGTTAACGTTGTAAGCTAACACATCAAGCTTCATAATTAAGTGGCTGGCACACACCACGAAACGGCCATATATGCTAGAGGGAAATATGAAGGGGCATTTCTGCAAAAAGGACGTCGCCACGTGTCCGCTTCTCGGTTGTTTGGACTAGTTTTGCACATAAAAGACAAGTTGTGGGATTGTTATAGTCTATTTTACAAGAAGTGGGACTAATTTACACATCATAAACAAGTTGTGGGACTGAAGGTGTATATACCTCTTAAAATAATTACTTGCAATAAAAATTCTGACCAGCTATGTTTTTAGTTTAGATGATCTATATAAACAGTAACTACTTAGAGTAATTTGCTACCGTACGAGATATACAATGTTTGCTACAGTGTCCTGACTTTGCTTCTTCATTTTACACTAGCTCACCACTGTAGCTTCCTGACTTTTCTCTTTCACCCGTTTAGAGGATCTGGTTCCGCTTAACTCGGTTTGGATGCACATTTAACTAGATTCGTATGTATCCGTAATAAACACTAAAAGGCGTATAGATATATGTGATATGTGAATCTCGATAAATATACGACAATTATTTTCGAACAAAGGGAGTACATCAGTAGAAGACGAGAAGGAAAGAGCAAAAAGTAGGCAACATGCAAACCATATAGATACAGATCTGACTCTACCATCAAAATGGGTAGAATAGGATTTGGTCCCTCTACTGTTCATATACAATCTTCATAAAAAATTCTGATCTTCCAAGATATATATGCACCACAACAATCAAAAGCTCGCATACACTATAAATAATACCAACTCTATACCATCTAGCGCTCATACAAAGAATCATAAGTTAATCAACAAATTCTCCAATTTTCGTTGGAGAGACTAACAATATGTAGCAATTGATACAAATAGCAGCTTTCAAACTAAATATATCAAACTCAGATACCGAAGAGCAAGCATCACAGAGGAGATCACTTGATCCATATCTTCTAGCATTCACAGCCTGATGACGAGCGTTGTTGCCTTCCAGCACCCCCCATGTCAATTGTATCAGGAAGATATCTACAAAATTTAGCAAAGCATCAATCTACCAGCCTAAAATATTGTTAGTGCATTTCTGTATTGAGCAAAAAGTATTTTTGTGCCTAAACAATGCATCTACTTCAAGAAGTAAACGTACACGTCTTCTTCAGGTTCATTCTTGATAGCATTCCTTGCTATACACTCGAAAGCAGCTTCCACATTGAAGCCTTCTTTAGCAGACGTCTCGAAGTAAGGCATGTTTCCCTTGGAAGCACACCATGCTTTAGCCTTCTTCTCAGAGACCTGAGAAAACAAATTATCTCAAAATCAGTATACAATATTAAGTAAACCAAGAGTAAATACTAGTCCCTCCATCCCATGAAATATGTCCGAGATTTATCTAAATTCGGACGTATCTAGATACTAAATAATATCTAGATACATTCAAATTTTGACAATCTCAGACAAGTGTCATGAGACGGAGGAAGTAGTGAATAGCACAATATCATGACAAATACTTACAGTCCTGCTATTACCACCATCAACGTCAATCTTATTTCCAAGTAAGACAAAAGGGAAATTCTCTGGATCTGATGGGCTAGCCTGTAACAAGAACAGCCAAGCTTTCAATACAACATGATGCAGTACACTTCAATCTTATTTCGAACTAAGCAAGTGGCTTACTTGGATTAGGAATTCCTCGCGCCAGTTGTTGAGTTTTTCAAATGACTTGGTTACATTGACATCATATACAAGAACACAACAGTCAGCTCCACGATAAAATGCCACGCCAAGACTCTGAAAACGTTCCTGTCCTGCTGTGTCCCATATCTGAGTTTCAGGGAAATGCAAGTGTGGGTGAGTGGAAACTATTTTTCAGAAGGAACCAAGTTGATAGCCATACATTCTAGTGCTATAATTGCAAGATATGAAATTCTAACGTGCTACAGACATAAAGTAATGATTAGTTAATTAGAGCAGAAATATCTGGAGTTGCTTCACTGAATCATGTGAATAACAAAAAATAAGTTGTAACATCGCTGGACAAATATTAACAAAACCTACAGCACGATATAGATTGTCTTCCCCATCTTTACTTAAAGATGAGAAAGGTACAAATGTTTTCATTTGTACTAAAGATTATTCTACATACTCTGGTTCAGCTCATCTCAGAAGTGCATATCCTAGAATTATCATGACTGAACAGTTATCCATAATCATCACGTATGTGGTACTTAAATTCAGCCAGCTGCAATGGAATAAGGCAGCAAACTAAGTATGCCATGGCCTGAATGTTCAATATCAATACTTAGTTCGGATTTAAAGGAATGTAGATTACCAGCAGATAACAGCTCTACATAATGATTCATGCCCGGTCATAAAAATCTCAAATCTCAGTCTTAACTAAAGATTAAGTAAATAGTCCATAAACTTAGGTAACAGTACCTATGTGTTTTCCTTGGTCAATGCAAAGAGTTAGCTTAGTCATGTTTCATATGGGATTGCACAGTTTAATTTTGTTCCATCAAACGTGCTGGTGTTGCGCTGTTTTCAGCATTCGCCAGCTTTCTTTTCTATCTAAATCTGTTGACTTGTAATTCTCATGCAAGGTCTCTATTTTGTTCCCTGTGGGCAATTAAGTCCTAGTCCTCATCCTTATGAAGTTGCGCCATAGTAGGCAGTGCAGACTAGAGCTGAATTGATGTGATTTATTATGCATCGTGCTTAATGCTCCACATAGTGTATCAACAATACTTATCATGACATGTGCCTCTCAAATTAGCTACGCAAAGTGATAAAGAACCTTCTACAAGCTTCTTACTCAAACGAACAAAACCAATTATCAAATTGTGATGATAGGTGAGATCCATATTGAATTCGGAAGACTTTAGAATTGGCACCCGCTAAATGCAAAACACCCCAAGGAATAGACCCCAGCATGGCAGCATGCTAAAACCTGGCAACCTGTTTCAATGCCCGATTGAGAGAGCGTAGAAATCAGCTCCCCTCTTTTCATATTTGTTTTTTCTAGTCAGTGATCATTGCATTGACTTCTCCAGTAAGCAAGCCAATAGGGAGTTTGCAGAAGTAGTAATCTTCAGAATAAAAAATAAACTAAAAATGTCACTAATATGACCAAAGCAACTCATGTGGCAGCCTAGTTAGCCTGTCAGGAACAAGCTAAGCTACAGCGATACTCGTCGAGCCTATCTAAAAAATCAGAGCACTAGAGAAAACCATCAGTGCCTCCTGGTTTGGCAATCTAACTTCAGTGACAGGAGCGCAAGTGCAACACATCTCAAACAGCCTAAAATCCATTACTGCCTTCAGGATTCTAAGAACACACAGCAACTGCCCAACAGAAAAAAAAAACTAGTAGAAGGCAATGATTGAGCTAGCAAGTTTATGCCTCACCAACCTGCAAGGTGAAGAGCCTGTCGTCGATCTGCACCTCCTTGGTGAGGAAATCCGCGCCGATCGTCGCCTTGTACTGGTTGCTGAACTTGTTGTTCACGTACCTGCGCACACAATCGTTCAGAGCCGCGAAACCTCACCGATAGAAACGACCCAAATTAGACGTATTAGACGAGGCGGGATTGCGGTTTGGCCTTACTGGTTCATTAGCGACGTCTTCCCGACCCTATCAACGGAAGAAGAAAGAAAGCGCAGGAGGGATCAGAAAAACAGTGGGAAAATCAGCCCGGAAAACACAAAAGATAAAAAGGTGGGGAAAAGGTGTGATCGAGGGGCGCACCCGCTGTCGCCGAGGATGATGACCTTGAGGAGCATTCTCCGGCGCGACCCCATGGACGCGGATCTGGGGAGAGAGAGGGTTGAGGTCCGAGCGAGGAGGATCTCGGGAGATTTTGCGCTTCGGTTTCTGATTTGCTTTGGGATTGGAGTGGCAGCCGTCCGTTGCCAGAGGGCGTTTTGATGGAAGGCTGTTCCACCTGTTTGTTTGGATGGATGCGCTGCCGGGAAGAGTTATTGATTATTCCGTCAACTTAAGTTTCCAGGTCTGAAAACTCCAACAGCCGTACTGTTAGCAAGCAGCAAATACTGTTTTTGTCTGATAAAAAACAGAAAGAAGATACTCAGGTCAAAAAGAAAAGATGAGATACTCTTTTGTTATCTGTCATGAATAAACTATACGGACATGTAGAATTAGTCCAGATGATGGACCTGTTCTACCTACAACTACGCGGGTCATCCGCGTCTAAGTAACGACATAATTGAGCACTTCCAGTGCCGACTGTCTTTTTCTTCGATTTGAGGAGTGAGTGACGAACTGCCGACTCATCGCAATATATCTCTAAATAACGCGACTTACAAATGTCATCAAGGAAGTCGAGCTAAGATGTACTACACTAGTAGCTGTATTTTGTTTTGAGGCGACGCTAAGCATGTGGCACCTAATGTCAGTTCAGTAAAATAATAATTGGCATAATACAACGGGAAACACAACACCGTACAAGTATTCAGCAACCGGCCAGCACCTTTCGTCAACCAAATGCTAAATATTACGCGAGTACTAGTACCTGGTTTTGTCTTGGAGTGTATCATATCCCAACTAACTAACTGGAGCTGCATGATTGAAGCGATACAGACCAGAAGCATAGGGATGCTTCAGCCAGCAAGAAACAAAACGAGATAACAGAGCAGCATACAGGCTGGTGTCCAACGAATCCAAGCGTGTATCTCTCTGGCTCTTTCTCTGAAGCCAACGGCATCTCGTTCGGCATTAGCTATCTTCCTGATAGGGTCGAGCTCGGATTCAGACTAAGAACAGCTAATGTTCAGAAAAGTTCAGAGCAGCACCAATCTTTAGCTGCTTTCAGAGGGATGATTTAAGAGGAATTTGGCGATTACAGAGCCAGGCCGTTCGTTTGATTACCTACGGCGTCAGATGCTTGCCCTTGGCGCGAAGCGGTAAGTAGCGATGACGGACGCATGATCGTCGACGATGGATTCTTTGCACTGAACATGTATGGATAGTTTAGGAGCAGCATTAGGATTTGGGAGGGCAGGTTCTTCATCTCTCAACAATCCTCATCATATTCATGACATACACAATTTCTAGTTGCTCTCTCTCTCTCATATCAGGGGGTGTATGATTTGATCTTATCGGCCCACCCTGTGCGTTGAGAAGGTTAAGGTTCAGATATATCTGAAGATACGGAAAACTTAACGATTGAAGAATGGGATTTGTTCCTCTTGACAAAGGAGAGATATGAACATAGCCCTCTCGCTATTGTGATGTTGCAGACACATTGTGATAGTGATCACATGACATCATCAGTATACACTAAACGAGAAAAGAAGCATTGATACGGGATTCAACATATAGTGTAACAAACGGATTAACATATGAACAACACGGAAGGTTCATCCAAGTCCAAACTTCGAGTATGCAAAGGAGCCAATGTGGATGTCTGGATCCCACTGTTTGTTATTTAATGGAATGTGTTCAAACTCATGATTGTGCTATACCAAACCTATCGTGTCACACATTTAAGGTTGTACAATCTGTTGTGAGAGTTCTATTTATGGTATGTGGTTGAGAAAAGTTGTTCAGAATAATACCGGCAACATCTGAAATTGTTCCGGAGATTTTATGACTAAGAGAGAAACTTCGGAACTCGCTTCGAGCTTGTTCTAAGTGATTCGAGGTAGCATTTCGTATTGGGGATATCTTGTTTTGATGAAGTCTGGATTGTCCGGAGACCATTAGAATAAGAGAGGGAAGAGTTCTAAGGACCAGCTAGCTAGGCCCCAAGGGACCATGGGACCTCCCCCTTCCGAAGGGTGGGATTTAAGGTTAGGGTGGGTGTGGTGACCCGGCATACCACTGCATGGTGTAGTATGCAAGTCTGATATAACACCAATGAAACACCGTTCCACTAGTATTATATCGCTCGAGTGGTACAACGAAACATATGTGGGTCCAAGGTATATCTATAGAATTACAACATTGACTCTATTACATAAGATCAGCACAGCCTCCTACTTTACAATGAGGTAAAAGCTGAGATAACTCCAGAAGAACGACTCGTAGTCTAGTCTTATCACACTCTATTTGTAGAGTATTTCACTAACTACAGAGGCTAAGAATAGACTCTAGCTAAATAGGAGCTAGGTTTAGGAAGCTAGTTCCCTTCTATGGCTAAACTAGGTTTTCTCCTTGTTGGATGTGGTATCTCCTCTCTGTCTCGTGAAGTAGTTGTTGACTCCTCGGCCTTCGAGTTGCTGTAGATCCTCCTTCGATGCCTCCATATCTAAGCGGGGATTTAAGAGTGGGATGAGTACGCGTACTCAACAAGTTCATTATAGGAAAGAGGTGTTTAATGAACTAGCTACGATTAGAAGAAGTCTAATACCAATGCAAGTTTTCATAACCATTTCTTCAAAAGGTTGCTTTTATTCAGAAGAACTATGTCCGTCAGCCTTCACCGGTTTACTAGAACTTCATGGGTTCCTTTCCCACAGCGTTCGCGGTTCCATATCCCGGAACAGGGAGTGACAGGTCACGGTTCTTTACTCTCTGCAGAGGTGTGTTGCTTTACCAATAAGAGATCTTAACCTTGGTGCCAACCGGGCAATTTCCCCGACCACACTTCCTTTGGTGTGAGGCCCGGTATAAGGTCTAGCCAATTGATGGCGTGTATTTCACACGTTCGTTGGGCAACCCCAAGAGGAAGGTATGATGCGCACAGCAGCAAGTTTTCCCTCAGAAAGAAACCAAGGTTTATCGAACCGGGAGGAGCCAAGAAGCACGTTGAAGGTTGATGGCGGCGGGATGTAGTGCGGCGCAACACCAGCGGCGCCAACGTGGAACCTGCACAACACAACCAAAGTACTTTGCCCCAACGAAACAGTGAGGTTGTCAATCTCACCGGCTTGCTGTAACAAAGGATTAACCGTATTGTGTGGAAGATGATTGTTTGCGAGAAAATGAAAACAAGTATTGTGGCAGATTTGTATTTCAATATTAAAGAATGGACAGGGGTTCACTAGAGGTGTCTCTCCCATAAGATAAAAGCATGTTGGGTGAACAAATTACAGTCGGCAATTGACAAATAGAGAGGGCATAACAATGCACATACATGTCATGATAAGTACAGTGAGATTTAATTGGGCATTAACAAAGTACATAGACCGCCCAATCGCATCTATGCCTAAAAGTCCACCTTCAGGTTATCATCCGAACCCCTCCGGTATTAAGTTGCAAAGCAACAGACAATTGCATTAAGTATGGTGCGTAATGTAATCAACAACTACATCCTCGAACATAGCGCCAATGTTTTATCCCTAGTGGCAACAGCACAACACAACCTTAGAACTGTCACTGTCCCAGGTGTCAATGCGGGCATGAACCCACTATCGAGCATAAATACTCCCTCTTGGAGTTAAAAGCAAAAACTTGGCCAGAGCCTCTACTAGTGAGAGCATGCAAGATCATAAACAACACATATGTAATAACTTGATAATTAACATAACATGGTATTCTCTATCCATCGGATCCGACAAACACAACATAGAGTATTAGATAGATGATCTTGATCATGTTAGGCAGCTCACAAGATCCAACAATGAAGCACAATGAGGAGAAGACAACCATCTAGCTACCGCTATGGACCCATAGTCCGAGGGTGAACTACTCACTCATCACTCGGAGGCGACCATGGCGGTGTAGAGTCCTCGGGAGATGAACCCCTCTCCGGCAGGTGCCGGAGGAGATCTCCTGGATCCCCGAGATGGGATCGGCGGCGCGGCATCTCGAGTAAGGTTTTCCGTATCGTGGTTTTTCGCATCGGGGTTTCGCGACGGAGGCTTTAAGTAGGCGGAAGGGCAGAGTCGGGGGCTGACGAGGCCACACCACGGGCGGCGCGGCCCCCCTTGGCCGCGCCGCCATGTGGTGTCGCCACCTCGGCCCCACTTCGTATGCTCTTCGGTCTTCGGAAGGTTCGTGGCAATATAGGACCCTGGGACTTGATTTCGTCCAATTCCGAGAATATTTCGTTACTAGGATTTCTGAAACCAAAAACAGCAAACACAGCGGCATGGCATTTTGTTAATAGGTTAGTTCCGGAAAATGCACGAATATGACATAAAGTGTGCATAAAACATGTAGGTATCATCAATAATATGGCATAGAACATAAGAAATTATCGATACGTCGAGACGTATCAAGCATCCCCAAGCTTAGTTCTGCTCGTCCCGAGCAGGTAAAACGATAACAAAGATAATTTCTGAGTGACATGCCATCATAACCTTGATCATACTATTTGTAAACATATGTAGTGGATGCAGCGATCAAAACAATGGTAATGACATGAGTAAACAAGTGAATCATAAAGCAAAGACTTTTCATGAATAGTACTTCAAGACAAGCATTAATAAGTCTTGCATAAGAGTTAACTCATAAAGCAATAAATCAAAGTAAAGGCATTGAAGCAACACAAAGGAAGATTAAGTTTCAGCGGTTGCTTTCAACTTGTAACATGTATATCTCATGGATAATTGTCAACATAGAGTAATATAACAAGTACAATATGCAAGTATGTAGGAATCAATGCACAATTCACACAAGTGTTTGCTTCTTGAGGTGGAGAGAGAGGTGAACTGACTCAACATAAAAGTAAAAGAAAGGTCCTTCAAAGAGGAAAGCATCGATTGCTATATTTGTGCTAGAGCTTTTATTTTGAAAACATGAAACAATTTTGTCAACGGTAGTAATAAAGCATATGAATTATGAAAATTATATCTTACAAGTTGCAAGCCTCATGCATAGTATACTAATAGTGCCCGCACTTTGTCCTAATTAGCTTGGACTACCGGATCTTTGCAATGCACATGTTTTAACCAAGTGTCACAATGGGGTACCTCCATGCCGCCGTACAAAGGTCTAAGGAGAAAGCTCGCATTTTGGATTTCTCGCTTTTGATTATTCTCAACTTAGACATCCATACGGGACAACATGGACAACAGATAATGGACTCCTCTTTAATGCATAAGCATGTGGCAACAATTATTATTCTCATATGAGATTGAGGATATATGTCCAAAACTGAAACTTCCACCATGAATCATGGCTTTAGTTAGCGGCCCAATGTTCTTCTCTAACAATATGCATGCTCCAACCATTAAGGTGGTAGATCTCTCTTACTTCACAAGACGGACATGCATAGCAACTCACATGATATTCAACAAAGAATAGTTGATGGCGTCCCCAGAAGCATGGTTATCGCACAACAAGCAACTTAATAAGAGATAAAGTGCATAAGTACATATTCAATACCACAATAGTTTTTAAGCTATTTATCCCATGAGCTATATATTGCAAAGGTGGATGATGGAATTTAAAGGTAGCACTCAAGCAATTTACTTTGGAATGGCAGATAAATACCATGTAGTAGGTAGGTATGGTGGACACAAATGGCATAGTGGTTGGCTCAAGTATTTTGGATGCATGAGAAGTATTCCCTCTCGATACAAGGTTTAGGCTAGCAAGGTTATTTGAAACAAACACAAGGATGAACGGTGCAGCAAAACTCACATAAAAGACATATTGTAAACATCATAAGACTACCGTCTTCCTTGTTGTTCAAAACTCAATACTAGATATTATCTAGACTCTAGAGAAACCAAATATGCAAACCAAATTAGCAAGCTCTAAGTATTTCTTCATTAATGGGTGCAAAGTATATGATGCAAGAGCTTAAACATGAGCACAACAATTGCCAAGTATCAAATTATCCAAGACATTTTAGAGTTACTACATGTATCATTTTCCAATTCCAACCATATAACAATTTAACGAAGAAGAAACTTCGCCATGAATACTATGAGTAGAGCCTAAGGACATACTTGTCCATATACTACAGCGGAGCGTGTCTCTCTCCCATAAAGTGAATGCTAGGATCCATTTTATTCAAACAAAACAAAAACAAAAACAAACCGACGCTCCAAGCAAAGTGCATAAGATGTGACGGAATAAAAATATAGTTTCGGGGAGGAACCTGATAATGTTGTCGATGAAGAAGGGGATGCCTTGGGCATCCCCAAGCTTAGACGCTTGAGTCTTCTTAGAATATGCAGGGGTGAACCACCGGGGCATCCCCAAGCTTAGAGCTTTCACTCTCCTTGATCCTATTGCATCATACTCCTCTCTTGATCCTTGAAAACTTCCTCCACACCAAACTCGAAACAACTCATTAGAGGGTTAGTGCATAATAAAAATTCACATGTTAAGAGGTGACACAATCATTCTTAACACTTCTGGACATTGCATAAAGCTACTGGACATTAAAGGATCAAAGAAAATCATCCAACATAGCAAAAGAGGCAATGCGAAATAAAAGACAGAATCTGTCAAAACAGAACAGTCCGTAAAGATGGATTTTATTAGGCCACCAGACTTGCTCAAATGAAAATGCTCAAATTGAATGAAAGTTGCGTACATATCTGAGGATCATGCACGTAAATTGGCATAATTTTCTGAGCTACCTACAGGGAGATAGACCCAGATTCGTGACAGCAAAGAAATCTGGAACTGCGCAGTAATCCAAATCTAGTACTTACTTTTCTATCAAAGACTTTACTTGGCACAACAAAACATAAAACTAAGATAAGAGAGGTTGCTACAGTAGTAAAAAACTTCCAAGACACAAATATAAAACAAAAATACTGTAGTAAAAACATGGGTTGTCTCCCATAAGCGCTTTTCTTTAACGCCTTTCAGCTAGGCGCAGAAAGTGTAACTCAAGTAACATCAAGAGACGAAGCATCAACATCATAATTTGTTCTAATAATAGAATCATAAGGTAACTTCATTCTCTTTCTAGGGAAGTGTTCCATACCTTTCTTGAGAGGAAATTGATATTTAATATTACCTTCCTTCATATCAATAGTAGCACCAACGGTTCGAAGAAAAGGTCTTCCCAATATAATGGGGCAAGATGCATTGCATTCAATATCCAAGATAACAAAATCAACGGGGACAAGGTTATTGTTAACCATAATATGAACATTATCAACTCTCCCCAAAGGTTTCTTTTTAGCATTATCAGCGAGATTAACATCCAAATAACAATTTTTCAATGGTGGCAAGTCAAGCATATCATAGACTTTCTTAGGCATAACAGAAATACTTGCACCAAGATCACATAAAGCATTACAATCAAAATATTTGACTCTCATTTTAATGATGGGCTCCCAACCATCCTCTAGCTTTCTAGGAATAGAAGTTTCAAGTTTTAGTTTCTCTTCTCTAGCTTTTATGAGAGCATTTGTAATATGTTTTGTGAATGCCAAATTTATAGCACTAGCATTAGGACTTTTAGCAAGTTTTTGTAAGAACTTGATAACTTCAGAGATGTGGCAATCATCAAAATCTAAATCATTACAATCTAAAGCAATGGGATTATCATCCCCAAGGTTGGAAAAAATTTCAGCAGTTTTATCACAAGTTTCAGCAGTTTTTTTCAGGTAATTTTGCGCGCTTTGCACTAGGAGTAGAAGCATTGCCAACACCAATTATTTTATCATTGATAGTAGGAGGTGCAGCAACATGTGAATCATTAGCATTGCTAGTGGTGGTAATAGTCCAAACTTTAGCTACATTACTCTTTTTAGCTAGTTTTTCATTTTCTTCTCTATCCCACCTAGCACGCAGTTCAGCCATTAATCTTATATTCTCATTAATTCTAACTTGGATGGCATTTGCTGTAGTAACAATTTTATTTTCAATATCCCTATTAGGCATAACTTTCGATTTCAAAAGATCAACATCAGAGGCAAGACTATCAACTCTAGAAACAAGAATATCAATTTTATTGAGCTTTTCCTCAACAGATTTGTTAAAAGCAGTTTGTGTACTAATAAATTCTTTAAGCATGGCTTCAAGTCCAGGGGGTGTATTCCTATTATTGTTGTAAGAATTCCCATAAGAATTAGCATAACCGTTACCATTATTATAAGGATATGGCCTATAGTTATTACTAGAATTGTTCCGATAAGCATTGTTGTTGAAATTATTATTTTTAATGAAGTTTACATCAACATGTTCTTCTTGGGCAACCAATGAAGCTAATGGAACATTATTAGGATCAACATTAGTCCTATCATTCGCAAGCATAGACATAATAGCATCAACCTTATCATTCAAGGAAGAGGATTCTTCAACAGAATTTACCTTCTTACCTTGTGGAGCTCTTTCCGTGTGCCATTCAGAGTAATTAACCATCATATTATCAAGAAGCTTTGTTGCTTCACCAAGAGTGATGGACATAAAGGTACCTCCAGCAGCTGAATCCAATAAATTCCGCGAAGAAAAATTTAGTCCTGCATAGAAGGTTTGGATGATCATCCAAGTAGTCAGTCCATGGGTTGGGCAATTTTTAACCAAAGATTTCATTCTTTCCCAAGCTTGAGCAACATGTTCATTATCCAATTGTTTAAAATTCATTATGCTACTCCTCAAAGATATAATTTTAGCAGGGGGATAATATCTACCAATAAAAGCATCCTTGCATTTAGTCCAGGAATCAATACTATTCTTAGGCAAAGATAGCAACCAATCTTTAGCTCTTCCTCTTAATGAGAAAGGAAACAATTTTAATTTTATAATGTCACCATCTACATCTTTATACTTTTGCATTTCACATAATTCAACAAAATTATTGAGATGGGCAGCAGCATCATCAGAACTAACACCAGAAAATTGCTCTCTCATAACAAGATTGAAAGCAGGTTTAATTTCAAAGAATTCTGCTAGTAGCAGGTGGAGCAATAGGTGTGCATAGGAAAATCATTATTATTTGTGCTAGTGAAGTCACACAACTTAGTATTTTCAGGGGTAGCCATTTTAGCAGTAGTAAATAAAGCAAACTAGATAAAGTAAATGCAAGTAAACTAATTTTTTTGTGTTTTTGATATAGCAAACAAGACAGTAAATAAAGTAAAGCTAGCAACTAATTTTTTTGTGTTTTGATATAATGCAGCAAACAAAGTAGTAAATAGAATAAAGCAAGACAAAAACAAAGTAAAGAGATTGAGAAGTGGAGACTCCCCTTGCAGCGTGTCTTGATCTCCCCG
This sequence comes from Lolium multiflorum, assembly GCA_030979885.1. Classification (NCBI taxonomy): domain Eukaryota; kingdom Viridiplantae; phylum Streptophyta; class Magnoliopsida; order Poales; family Poaceae; genus Lolium; species Lolium multiflorum. Next base: position 111,141,153 of record CM061749.1, read on the forward strand.
ACAACGGCGCCAGAAAAAGAGCTTGATGGCGTGTATTTCACACGTTCGTTGGGCAACCCCAAGAGGAAGGTATGATGCGCACAGCAGCAAGTTTTCCCTCAGAAAGAAACCAAGGTTTATCGAACCAGGAGGAGCCAAGAAGCACGTTGAAGGTTGATGGCGGCGGGATGTAGTGCGGCGCAACACCAGGGATTCCGGCGCCAACGTGAACCTGCACAACACAACCAAAGTACTTTGCCCCAACGAAGCAGTGAGGTTGTCAATCTCACCGGCTTGCTGTAACAAAGGATTAACCGTATTGTGTGGAAGATGATTGTTTGCAGAGAAAACATAAAACAAGTATTGCAGATTTGTATTTCAGATTAAAGAATGGACCGGGTCCACAGTTCACTAGAGGTGCCTCTCCCATAAGATAAAAGCATGTTGGGTGAACAAATTACGGTCGGGCAATTGACAAATAGAGAGGGCATAACAATGCACATACATGTCATGATAAGTACAGTGAGATTTAATTGGGCATTACGACAAAGTACATAGACCGCCATCCAACCGCATCTATGCCTAAAAAGTCCACCTTCGGGTTATCATCCGAACCCCCTCCAGTATTAAGTTGCAAAGCAACAGACAATTGCATTAAGTATGGTGCGTAATGTAATCAACAACTACATCCTCGGACATAGCGCCAATGTTTTATCCCTAGTGGAAACACTTAACACAACCTTAGAACTTTCTGTCACTGTCCCAGGTGTCAATGCAGGCATGAACCCACTATCGAGCATAAATACTCCCTCTTGGAGGTAAAAGCAAAAACTTGGCCAGAGCCTCTACTAGTAACGGAGAGCATGCAAGATCATAAACAACACATATGTAATAACTTGATAATTAACATAACATTGTATTCTCTATCCATCGGATCCCGACAAACACAACATAGAGTATTACAGATAGATGATCTTGATCATGTTAGGCAGCTCACAAGATCCAACAATGAAGCACAATGAGGAGAAGACAACCATCTAGCTAATGGACCCATAGTCCAGGGGTGAACTACTCACTCATCACTCCGGAGGCGACCATGGCGGTGTAGAGTCCTCCGGAGATGAATCCCTCTCACGGCGGGTGCGAGAGATCTCCAGGATCCCCCGAGATGGGATCGGCGGCGGCGCGTCTCGAAGGTTTTCCGTATCGTGGTTTTTCGCATCGGGGTTTTCGCGACGGAGGCTTTAAGTAGGCGGAAGGGCGAGTCGGGGGGCTGACGAGGGCCCACACCACAGCGGCGCGGGCCCCCTTGGCCGCGCCGCCATGTGGTGTCGCCACCTCGTGGCCCCACTTCGTATGCTCTTCGGTCTTCGGAAGGTTCGTGGCAAAATAGGACCCTGGGACTTGATTTCGTCCAATTCCGAGAATATTTCGTTACTAGGATTTCGAAACCAAAAACAAAAACAACTGGCACTTCGGCATCTTGTTAATAGGTTAGTTCCAGAAAATGCACGAATATGACATAAAGTGTGCATAAAACATGTAGGTATCATCAATAATATGGCATAGAACATAAGAAATTATCGATACGTCGGAGACGTATCACCAATCATGTTCCTCCGCTACCTCGCACACCCACCCTTTGCTGCATACCCCGACCCTGGGTCCTCGCCGGTCCCATTATTCCCACTCACGGGTGGACCCCGACCACGACAACAGTTTGGGACTCGTTAACCAAACTCCTTCGCGGTAGCTGCAACCCATCATAGACCGCAAAACCGTGGGGACTTAAGGCTTCCCCAGCCAACCGCTTGTTCTTGGGCGACAAGTGTCTACGGACTATGCCGTGGGGACTTAAGGCTTCCCCAGCCAACCGCTCGCCCCCGACAGATACAAGTGTCTACGGTAGAGCGCATCCGTTGATGTACGAGAGGTGGAAACACTTTTGACTACTCCGTCCCACTCCGGATCTTATGGTTAACACGGGTATTACGGCACAAGAATCACTGGACGACATTTGTTGTTAATCCTAGATGGATATAAACCCTTGCAATGGAACCTCCACCATATCAACACAATCCATGGTTCCATTGCCCACCACATAGTCATATTCATAGTTATGAAAATAGTGGTTTTGCTTTTTATGCAATAGTGATAATCATAGTACTTTGCAAGTAATTTGATAAAGATACTCAAATGACATGAGCAAGTGATGAACTTGCCTTTCTTGACTGCAAGATTATGCAGCAAGGTCTTCGATACGCAATAACTCCAAATTCTGAAATAGCATCATCGTCCGGTAAGGACGATGTTTAAAAGATTGGCAAGGATGCAATAATGCATAAGTATGAGATGCAATCGCTCTAAGCGTGACCTAACCCCGATGATTTAGGATTAGTGAGTTGAAATGATTTGTTTAGAGTGTGTTGCACTTTTAGAATGGGTCACAAACAAGGTTCTTATTCAGGTGTGATTACTTGGTATCATAAACATGTGCTACAATATATCATAATAATAGCATTAATAACACACAACAATAACATTTGGTGTAATCCTAACATGTAATGAATAGTGGTTAGTTTAAGCACTATATGGCATGGTTAATGATTAATTATCAAATACTTCAAAAGAATAACTTTTGAAGAACATGTTCTTTAATAAAGAACAAGTATGATAATTAGGTTGGTGGGGTTCTATGGTTGACTATGGTTTCATCTAGTTTCTGGAGTAAGTAGTAGATGGATCACAACAAAGTTGGATTCATCAACACCTAGGGCTTGTAAGGTTGAGTTAAGCCTAGGCATCCTAAGCAATTATTCATATAAGGTTGCTTTTAGGATTGGTTCATTTTGCTGGTGATAGCTAGCTAGGGTTTATAGGTCCTTTTAGGTAGGGTTGAGGATCATTATTTATTTACTTCAAAAGAATAAATTTTGAAGAACATACTTCTTAAATAATAAGAAGTATATTAATTAGGGTTGAGGTGGTCTAGGTTTACTGTTGGTTTTATTAAGTAAGGAATAATTGACTCCTAAATAGGATGTTTGATAAGTATCCAATACTAGTAGGGTTTAGTGGAATATGGTTAGGTAATGCAAATTAGTAGGTATGGTTGCTATTAGGGTTCATCACAATGGTGTGATGCTAAGCATGGATAATTAAGAATGATTGTTTTGGTAATAGGATCTAGGGTTTACACTTGGTTAACCCTACTTGATTATCTAGTTCTGATGAAGATGAACACATGGAATTCTAAAGTCTTAGTGATAGGCTCCTATAATTTATGTGGACCTAGATATGCACTTGGTGGTTAATTACGGATCTAGGTATGAAAACAAGGTCTCTTGATCACATGTCCTAACCTAGGGTTTAGGTTTAGAAGCAAATTAGAATTCACATGTAATAATAGAGCTAGGTTTCTAAATGAATTAGGGTTTAGGATTACACATGAAATGATGAGTTCCTAGTTTTCTACCATATGGAACTAGGGTTTTCTAATTACCCTAAAATTCTTGAATTAATAACTTGTTTGCAAAGTTAAAGTTATTAATAATTTTGAAATAAAAATAATATTGGATTTGGCATTTTTCTATTTTTAAAGAATTAATAATTAGGTAAATAATCAGGGTTTAAATCTCTCTAATAATGATTTAACAAAATAACAAATAAAGAAAATTAGTTTTAATGGTTTCTTTATTTATTTACTGGTTTTTATTTAATTTTGGAATTTTTACTAATTATTGAATTTTAATTGAATTTAAAATTAAAATTAAAGGCTTAATTAATGAGTTTAAAATAATTAAATTTTTATTAAAAATAAAAATTTCATATTATAGTTTTGTTGGATAGATTTTATTTTAATAAGAATTTGGATATTTCATTTATATTTTTCTGAGCTTTTATGAATTTTCTACAATTATTTGAAGTTGCAGGTATTATTGAATTTTGAAATAAAACAACCGAAATGCTAAACGTACCCGGATTGAATCTAGTTATAGACGCAGACAAGTGGGGCCAATGGCCACGCAGCAGCCATGTGGATTGACCGAGTCAAAATCAAAGTTGTGGCCCGGGGAGCTCACTGTCGGCGAGCTGTGGACCACGACGTCGTCGATATAGCGCTTCCCCGGACGCGCGGCTACGATCTAATGATTCAGCGAGATGTGGTAAACCAACTGGTGGCGGTGCCGCTATCCTATTGCCGCCGGAGCTTGGCCGGCGACGACGTGCCGCGGTGGTGGTTACAGGTACACGGCGCTAGGGCGAACCAGAGGTCTAGGAAGAGGGTTAAGATGTGCTGAGGAATCAGTAACTCACCGTGAGCATAATGGAAGAAACGGCGAGGCAAGGGGTGGTCAGGAGCGCCGGAATCGACCGCCCCCGTCGTCGGGGAAGACAAAGTCCACGGTGGTGCTCCGGGAGGCTCTAGCTCAATTCCTCGGGCGTGTTGAGCACGGGGATGACGGCGGTGACCACGGCAAGGCCTGGGAATGCCCCGAACAGCGGTGATGATCGGAGGCCGGGTTCGGTTAGGGTTTCGGGTTTGCAGAGATGAAGCAGAGAGAAAGGGGAATTGAGGTGCTAGGGTTTCAGGCGGCGGCGCGGAGATCTTTATAGCCGTCTTGGGCGGCGGCGCGCATCTTGGCGTGGCCGGTGGCGGAGGAGACGCCACCGAGCTGCTTCCAGCAACGGGAGGTGGACGATGATTCTCCCCTTCGCGTGAAATAACATGAAGCGTTATTTGGGTTGGGCCAAGTGATGGGCCGTGGTGCTGGGTTGCTCTTTAGGCTGCTGCTGGGCTGCGTGCCAGGTAAGGTCCAGGTAAGCTCCTTTTTTATTATCTCTTTTCTTTTCTGTTTTTATAATTCTATTTTGAATTCATATTTGAATTCATATTTTGTTTAACTTTTTATTTTTATTTTGCAGGTGTCTCCATTATGTTAATTCACTGAAGATGTAATCCAATGACTATTTCACCACTCTCCAATTGAAGAAAGTATTTTATAGTTGCTTAATAAATCACATATGTGGGCTTATTCAATATAACAATTAAACATGAGTTTGTATTCTCATTTTAATTTCTTTTTCTGTATGTGATGACCCACAAGTATAGGGGGTGTATCGTAGTATCTTCGATAAGTAAGAATGTCGATCCCAACGAGGAGCAGAAGGTGTTGACAAGCAGTTTCGATGAAGGATTCACTGTAAATGCTCACAGACAAGTATTCGGGGTTTTGATGTAACAGATGAATAAAGTACGAGTAAGTAAAATGCAAGAGAAATAATTGCAGCGAGTGGCCCAATCCTTTTTAGCACAAAGGACAAGCCGGTTTGTTTACTTATAATGACCAAACGTTCTCGAGGACACACGGGATTTTAGTCTAGTGCTTTCGCTACATACAACTGATTAATCTTCATTGTTTTGATAAGTGTTGTGTGGGTGAACCTATGCTAATGTACCGCCCTTCCTAGGACTAATACATACTTGTGATTATACCCCTTGCAAGCATCCGCAACTACAAGAAAGTAATTAAGATAAATCTAACCATAGCCTTAAACTCTGAGATCCTGCGATCCCTCCTGCATCGATATACCAACGGGGGCTTAGGTTTCTGTCACTCCGGCAACCCCGCAATTGGCAAACGAGTACAAGATGCATTCCCCTAGGCCCATAAATGGTGAAGTGTCGTGTAGTCGACGTTCACACGACACCACTAGAAGAATAACACCACAACTTAAATATCATAACATTGAATATTACTCAACCATAGTTCACTACTAACATTTAGACTTCACCCATGTCCTCAAGAACTAAACGAACTACTCACGAGACATCATATGGAACATGATCAGAGGTGATATGATGATGAATAACAATCTGAACATAGACCTTGGTTCAATGGTTTCACTCAATAGCATCAATAACAAGTATAAATCAGTACCGGGAGAGTTTCCCCTATCAAACAATCAAGATCAAACCCAAATTGCTACAGCGGTGACGATGTCCAGCGGTGGAGATGGTGGTGATGATGGTGGAGATGATGATGATGGTGATGGAGATGATGTCCAGCTCGATGGCGGTGACGATGGCGTCGATTTCCCCCTCCCGGAGGGAATTTCCCCGGCGGATTCCTGCCCGCCGGAGAGCTCTTTTCTCTCTGGTGTTCTCCGCCCCGCAGAGGCGGCTGTAACCCTTCGTGAGGATTCCTCTGTGGCTTAGGTCTTCGGGACGAAGGGTTTCGCGAAGAAAAGGAGGCGAAAGAGGCCGAGGGGGCTCCACACCACATGGTGGCGCGGCCAGGCCATGGGCCGCGCCACCCTATGGTGTGGGCCCACCCTGGGTCCAGTGGCTCCCCCTTCTGGCTTCCTCCGTCATCTGGAAAAATGTTTGGTAAAACTCCTTCCCAGATTGATCTTCCGAAATATTGCATCTGACGGTGCTTTTCCAGCAGAATCCTGGCTCCGGTGCTCGATCCCCAAATAATCATGAAACATGCAAAATAGATGAAATAATATAAGTATTGTGTCCCAATATGAAATATATTAATGAATAACAGCAAATTATGATATAAAATAGTGATGCAAATTGGACGTATCAACTCCCCCCAAGCTTAGACTTCGCTTGTCCCCAAGCGAAACTGAACTTAGTAAACAGGACCACATGTTTATGGAGTGAAGAGTCGATAAATAAAATACGGACAAGAAGCATCATATTCATTCACACAAGACATTATAGTAAACAACTTCCTCATATAACTCAACTTGAAACAAGTATAAGGTAATCACAAATAAAGGTGCATAAGAAATCATAATTGGTGATGGCAAACTTTGTTCTTGGTCAGAGAACATTTAACAAATTATACTTATCTATTGAGCAGCGCTCTCATATTCAAAAGCTTATGGTAAACTTGCATACTCAAAAGCTATATTCATTCAGGTAAAACTTGTACTAAACAAGGAAGAGTAAAGACATGATGAAGCAAATCACAATATAATAGTTTGATCACAACAACTCAAATGCTTGCTTGAGATGGAGGGAAATAGGTTTACTGACTCAACATAAAGTAAAAGACAGGCCCTTCGCAGAGGGAAGCAGGGATTAAATCATGTGCTAGAGCTTTTTCAGTTTTGAAATCATATAAAGAGAATAAAAGTAAAGTTTTGAGATGTGTTTGTTGTTGTCAACGATGGTAGCGGGTACTCTAACCCCCTTGCCAAACAGACCTCCAAAGAGCGGCTCCCATGAAGGACGTTATCTCTACCAGCAAGGTAGATCATCCCTCTTCTCTTTTGTTTACACATGTACTTTAGTTTATTTAAGGATGACACTCCCCCCAACCTTTGCTTACACAAGCCATGGCTAACCGAATCCTCGGGTGCCTTCCAACAATCTCATACCATGGAGGAGTGTCTATTGCAAAATTAAATTGCTTACTGATGAATCAGGGCAAAACATGTGAAGAGAATTATTAATGAAAGTTGATTAATTGGGGCTGGGAACCCCGTTGCCAGCTCTTATTGCAAAATTATAGGATAAGTGGATGAAGCCACTAGTCCTTTAGTGGAGGCTGCCTAACAAGACTGAAAGATAAAACACCACATACTTCCTCATGAGCTATAAAACATTGACACAAATAAGAAGTAATAAGTTTTGAATTGTTTAAAGGTAGCACATGAAGTATTTACTTGGAATGGCAGAAATTACCATGCATTAGGTAGGTATGGTGGACACAAATGGCATAGGTTTGGGTTCAGGTTTGGATGCACGAGAAGTATTCCCTCTCAGTACAGGTCTTTGGCTAGCAAGGTTAATTAGCAAGCATAGGAGTTGAGGGAAACAAACAAATATACATGTGATAGAAACAATCATGCATCTTACTTGTAAGCACAAACAGTTTTAACTCTAGAATACTAAGCAAAGAACTGATAAGAAAGATAATAACATCTTCTACATGTATTTCCTCTATTCTTCTTAAACTCAAAGTGTTGTTGCTATTGACCATTGCTAAGTTTGCCAAAACCAAATAGATTTACTTAATGCTCCCAAAGTGGTACCAATACTAAAATCAAGATCAATCATATAGTAGAAATTGCAAACTAAAATAAGGTGTGCAATATGTAAATGATAAGACTTCTCATTAATATTCCATAACGATAACTCACACCAAGGGATACATAGACAAACTAAAGGAGAGATACTTCCACACTGCAACCCATCTTATACGATAACTTCCCTACTCATGATATGACACTACTTGATAGTAAAAAGTAAAAGGTAATGATGATGTGATACCGCGGCACTCCCCCAAGCTTGGAACAAACCAAGGGGATGCCAATACCGATGATGAATTACTCCTTTGGCGATGGTGGTGATGAATTCCCGTCTTCAGACTTCCAAGATAGAGGCTCTCCATCAACAAATGACATCTTGGTCTCGGGAATCCTGAAACTAGCAGCACGGCTTATATGTTTAAACCTGTTTTCATACTCACAGTTCTGATTATGAATGTCATAGAGTTGAGCTTGGAGTTTGTTGGTGGTGTCGTGAAGTGAGAGGATGTCGCCCCATAGCTTTGCAGTTTCCTTCTCGTGTTCAGCAATGAGTTCAGACACAATCTTGTGGAAGATATCCACTTCACGCTCGGCCATCTTCTTGTAATTGAAGACCTCTTGTTCTAGCTTCTCCATCCTGTCTTCCAAGCTTCCTTCTCCTTTGGGACCCTGAACATCTTTGATCTGCAGTTTTCCCTCGACGAGCATCAACTCCTTTGGGTGCATCCTCAGCTCCTCCATGTACAAGTTGCCAACATCCTTGCAGGAGCTGTCCTTCGGAGTTCCCGACGAAGACATGATGGCTCTAGATCCGAAACAAATCCTGGCAGAAACAGCTCGAAACAAAACACGTCGAGAAAACGATATACGGACCTCCAGGGGTCCGGGGGATTTTATAATAAAAAATTTCAGAACAAACGGAAAGTACCAGGTGGAACCAGTCGGAAAGGGGCGACGAGGCGGTGCCACCATAGGTCGGCGCGCGGCAGGCCGCGCCGACCTGTGGTGCGCGCCTCGTGCGTCCTTTCCACTCCGTTTCGATCTCGTAATTTTTCATATTTTCCAAAAATAGCAAAAATATTGTTCGGAAAGTAAATCGCGAACTTTTCATTACCAGTACTGTTACCTATTCAAAGTTGAGTTCTGGATGATGACCCACAAGTATAGGGGATCGCAACAGTCTTCGAGGGAAGTATTACCCAATTTATTGATTCGACACAAGGGGAGGTAAAGAATACTTATAAGCCTTAACAACTGAGTTGTCAATTCAGCTGCACCTGGAAAAGCACTAGCAACATGGGTGATGTGAAAGTAGCAGTGGTATGAGAGCAATAGTAACAGTAACACAGCAGCAGTAATAGTAATATGAGAGCAATGGCACCAGAAAACAGTTGACATGTAGAACAAGTATATGATGATGAAAGATGGACCGGGGTTCCCAGCTATCTACACTAGTGGCAACTCTCCAATAACAAGTGTTGGGTGAACAAATTACAGTCGGGCAATTGATAGGATTGAAATAGCATTAAGACAGAATATCAAGATCATTAATCATGTAGGCATGTTTTCCAATAATAGTCGTACGTGCTCGTAATGAGAAACTTGCACAACATCTTTTGTCCTACCAGCCGGTGGCAGCCGGGCCTCAAGGGAAACTACTGGATATTAAGGTACTCCTTTTAATAGAGTACCGGAGCAAAGCATTAACACTTGGTGAAAACATGTGATCCTCACATCACCGCCATCCCCTCCGGTTGTCCCGATTTCTGTCACTTCGGGGCCATTGGTTCCGGACAGTGACATGTGCATACAACTTGTAGATACAATCTAAGCAATAAGTATAGAGCTCAAATCTAAGATCATGCCACTCGGGCCCTAGTGACAAGCATTAAGCATAACAAGATTGCAGCAACAATAACTTCATAAACTTTGTAGATAGACAATCATAATGTAACAATCCATCGGATCCCGACAAACACAACACCGATTACATCAGATGAATCTCAATCATGTAAGGCAGCTCATGAGATCATTGTATTGAAGTACATGGGGGAGAGAATACCAACTAGCTACAGCTAGAACCCGTAGTCCATGGGGGAACTACTCACGGAGCATGATGGAGGCGGTGGCGTTGATGGAGATGGCTTCGGGGCACTTCCCCGTCCGGCGGTGCGGGACAGACTTTGTCCCCGAATTGGAGTTTCGCGATGGCGGCGGCACCCCAGGTCTTTCGGAGTTTCGTCAAGTGGTACTGTGTTTTTAGGTCGAAAGGGGTTATATAGGCGAAGAGGCGGCGGGAGGGTCGACAGGGTGGCCTCACCCTAGGCCGGCGCGGCCGGTCTGGCCCGCGCGGCCCTATGGTGTGGGGCCCCTGGCTCTCCTCCGACTCTTCGGTGTTGGAGCCTTCCGGGAAAAATAGGAGGTTTGGCGTTGATTTCGTCCAATTCCGAGAATATTGCCCGAACAGCCTTTCTGGAACCAAAAACAGCGAAAACAGACCGGCACTGTGGCATCTTGTTAATAGGTTAGTTCCGGAAAACGCATGAAATCATCATAAAGTGCAAGCAAAACATGTAAGTATTGTCATAAAACAAGCATGGAACGACAGAAATTATGGATACGTCGGGGACGTATCAGCATCCCCAAGCTTAGTTCCTGCTCGTCCCGAGCAGGTAAACGATAAAAAGAATAATTTCTGTAGTGACATGCTACTTACATAACCTTGATCATACTATTACAAAGCATATGAAATGAATGAAGTGACTCAAGGCAATGATCTATAGTTGCTAACAAGTAGATAACATATAGCAAAACTTTTCATGAATAGTACTTTCAAGACAAGCATCAAAATTCTTGCACAAGAGTTAACTCATAAAGCAATAAGTTCATAGTAAAGGCATCGAAGCAACACAAAGGAGGATATAAGTTTCAGCGGTTGCTTTCAACTTTCAACATGTATATCTCATGGATATTGTCAACATAGAGTAATATGATGAATGCAAATATGCAAGTATGTAAGAATCAATGCACAGTTAACACAAGTATTTGCTTCTTGAGGTGGAGAGAAATAGGTGAACTGACTCAACATTAAAAGTAAAAGAATGGTCCTTCAAAGAGGAAAAGCATCGATTGCTATATGTGTGCTAGAGCTTTGATTTTGAAAACATATAAAGAGCATAAAAAAGTAAAATTTTGAGAGGTGTTTGTTGTTGTCAATGAATGGTAATGGGTACACTAACTACCTCGCCAACCGGACTTTTAAGAGCGGCTCCCATTTTATTTTATTTTTGGGTGGCACTCCTTCCAACCTTTCTTTCACAAACCATGGCTAACCGAATCCTCGGGTGCCTGCCAACAATCTCATACCATGAAGGAGTGCCTTTTTATTTTAGTTTTATTATGATGATGACACTCCCCCCAACCTTTGCTTACACAAGCCATGGCTAACCGAATCCTTCGGGTGCCTTCCAACAATCACATACCATGGAGGAGTGTCTATTTAGTTTAATTAATTCGGGACTGGGAATCCCATTGCCAGCTCTTTTTGCAAAATTATTGGATAAGCGGATGTGCCACTAGTCCATATGAGAGTCCGTCAAAAGTAAATGACAAGGTTGAAAGCTAAACACCACATACTTCCTCATGAGCTATAAAACATTAACACAAATTGAGAAGCATTTTGAATTATTTAAAGGTAGCACTCAAGCAATTTACTTTGGAATGGCAGGAAATACCACATAGTAGGTAGGTATGGTGGACACAATTGGCATAGTGGTTGGCTCAAGGATTTTGGATGCATGAGAAGTATTCCCTCTCGATACAAGGCTTAGGCTAGCAAGGTTATTTGAAGCAAACACAAGTATGAACCGGTACAGCAAAACTTACATAAGAACATATTGCAAGCATTATAATACTCTACACTGTCTTCCTTGTTGCTCAAACACTTTTACCAGAAAATATCTAGACCTTAAGAGAGATCAATTATGCAAACCAATTTTAACAAGCTTTACGGTAGTTCTCCACTAATAGGTTTAAACTACATGCAAAAACTTATGATCTACTTGAGAGCTCAAAACAATTGCCAAGTATCAAATTATCCACGACATATGAGGCATTTTCCTTTTCCAACCAAATATAAATAAGTGCAATAGCTTCCAACTTTTATCATTGAACATTAAAAGTAAAACGAAGAACAAGCGTTCATATGAAAAAGCGGAGCGTGTCTCTCTCCCAAACATGGATTGCTAGGATCCGAATTTATTCAAACATAAACAAAACGAAAAATAAACACACAGACGCTCCAAGTAAAGCACATATGATGTGACCGAATAAAAATATAGTTTCAGGGGAGGAACCTGATAAGTTGATGAAGAAGGGGATGCCTTGGGCATCCCCAAGCTTAGATGCTTGAGTCTTCTTGAAATATGCAGGGATGAACCACGGGGGCATCCCCAAGCTTAGACTCTTCTCGATCATATATCATCCTCCTCTCTTGACCCTTGAAAACTTTCTTCACACCAAACTCGAAACAACTCATTAGAGGGTTAGTGGACAATAAAAATTAACATGTTCAGAGGTGACACAATCATTCTTAACACTTCTGGACATTGCATAAAGCTACTGGACATTAATGGATCAAAGAAATTCATCCAACATAGCAAAAGAGGCAATGCGAAATAAAAGGCAGAATCTGTCAAAACAGAACAGTCCGTAAAGATGGATTTTATTAGGCCACCAGACTTGCTCAAACGAAAATGCTCAAATTGAATGAAAGTTGCGTACATATCTGAGGATCACTCACGTAAATTGGCATAATTTTCTGAGTTACCTACAGAGAATTAGACCCAGATTCGTGACAGCAAAGAAATCTGTTTCTGCGCAGTAATCCAAATCTAGTACTTACTTTACTATCAAAGACTTTACTTGGCACAACAAAACACAAAACTAAGATAAGGAGAGGTTGCTACAGTAGTAAACAACTTCCAAGACACAAATATAAAACAAAGTACTGTAGCAAAATAACACATGGGTTATCTCCCAAGAAGTTCTTTCTTTATAGCCATTAAGATGGGCTCAGCAGTTTTAATGATGCACTCGCAAGAAATAGTATTTGAAGCAAAAGAGAGCATCAAAAAGCAAATTCAAAACAAATTTAAGTCTCACATGCTTCCTATGCATAGGAATCTTGTAAATAAACAAGTTCATGAAAAGCAAAGTAACAAGCATAGGAAGATAGAACAAGAATAACTTCAAAAATTTCAGCATATAGAGAGGTGTATTAGTACCATGAAAATTTCTACAACCATATTTTCCTCTCTCATAATAATTTTCAGTAGCTTCATGAACAAACTCAACAATATAGCTATCACATGCAGCATACTTTTCATGATTTCCAAACACATAATTTTTATCAAGTTCAAGAATAGTGGAATTAAAACTTTCAAACTTACTTTTATTAATAATATAACAAGGTAGTTGATCAATCTCAATAGATATGGGACTCATAGAATAAGTCAAGAACTCTCCAATCCCATTTTCATTAGTAGTACAATTAATATTATCAAGTAACATAGGACCATCATCTAGAGCTTTATCATAGACATTTGCCAAACAAAATTCTTTAGTACCATGCATTTCGACATCAGGCACAAACAAAGCATTATCATAAGATTTATCAAAGTAGCATGGATTATCATATATAACAGTAGCATAATTATTCTCACAAGTTTTACTCATAGGGAATATTTCAAGAGAATCCACAGGAACATAACATTCAACCTCTTTCGGTAAGCATGGAGGACAATCAAATAGTGTAAGAGATAAAGAGTTACTCTCATTAGAAGGTTGACATGGGTAGCTAATCCATTCTTCCTCCTTTTGTTCGTCACTCTCCTCTTCTTTTTCATCCAATGAGCTTTCAGGTTCATCAATTTCTTCTTCCACCGGTTCCTGCAAATTGTGAGTGCATTCTTGTGCATTAATGTGTCTCTCTTTATAATCAAGGATATAAGGATTCCTACTGTAGCATTCTATGCAAGAATTAAGGATAGTAGAGACATAATCTTTAAGGCCCTTACAAACAACACAAGTTTCATAATTCTCAACCATGAAGGATTCTATCTCGGAGGCTCCCATAAATAAGACAAATTGTTCTACCTCTTCGAACCCATAATGAATATAGCAATTCCGATTATAGTTCTTAATTAAAAATTCCTCACTAAAGCCACATTGAAATTTAAGATGTTTAGTATCCTGTTGAGAGCAACAGTTTATATCATGGCATTCAAGCAAGATTTTAGCAATTGTATTCAATTTTTCTATCATAGCACTCATTATTTTACCAGTTCTTGATTCTCTATAACAATTATAACATTCTATAAGCTCCAAGTAGGTTGTTGGTTCTCCCATAACAGCAGTTTTTAATTTTTTGGTTTTTCAAATTTTTATGGATTTTTGGGTATATGAGACAAATAAAACAAGACAAAAAGTAACTAGGCAAAAGTAAACTAAGCAAACTAATACTAGACAGAAATAAACTAAGCACAAATAAACTAGACAAAAGTAAACTAAGCAAAACAAAACAAAATAAAACAGAGAGAGATGTAGAGTGTACTCCCCAGGTGAACTTATGAGTAGAGCTATGCCTCCCCGGCAACGGCGCCAGAAAATAGTCTTGATGACCCACAAGTATAGGGGATCGCAACAGTCTTCGAGGGAAGTATTACCCAATTTATTGATTCGACACAAGGGGAGGTAAAGAATACTTATAAGCCTTAACAATGAGTTGTCAATTCAGCTGCACCTGGAAAAGCACTAGCAACAGGGGTGATGTGAAAGTAGCAGTGGTATGAGAGCAATAGTAACGTAACACAGCAGCAGTAATAGTAATATGAGAGCAATGGCACCAGAAAACAGTTGACATGTAGAACAAGTATATGATGATGAAAGATGGACCGGGGTTCCCAGCTATCTACACTAGTGGCAACTCTCCAATAACAAGTGTTGGGTGAACAAATTACAGTCGGGCAATTGATAGGATTGAAATAGCATTAAGACAGAATATCAAGATCATTAATCATGTAGGCATGTTTTCCAATAATAGTCGTACGTGCTCGCAATGAGAAACTTGCACAACATCTTTTGTCCTACCAGCCGGTGGCAGCCGGGCCTCAAGGGAAACTACTGGATATTAAGGTACTCCTTTTAATAGAGTACCGGAGCAAAGCATTAACACTTGGTGAAAACATGTGATCCTCACATCACCGCCATCCCCTCCGGTTGTCCCGATTTTGTCACTTCGGGGCCATTGGTTCCGGACAGTGACATGTGCATACAACTTGTAGATACAATCTAAGCAATAAGTATAGAGCTCAAATCTAAGATCATGCCACTCGGGCCCTAGTGACAAGCATTAAGCATAACAAGATTGCAGCAACAATAACTTCATAAACTTTGTAGATAGACAATCATAATGTAACAATCCATCGGATCCCAACAAACACAACACCGATTACATCAGATGAATCTCAATCATGTAAGGCAGCTCATGAGATCATTGTATTGAAGTACATGGGGGAGAGAATACCAACTAGCTACAGCTAGAACCCGTAGTCCATGGGGGAACTACTCACGGAGCATGATGGAGGCGGTGGCGTTGATGGAGATGGCTTCGGGGGCACTTCCCCGTCCGGCGGGCGGGAGAGACTCTGTCCCGAATTGGAGTTTCGCGATGGCGGCGGCGCCCCTGGAGTCTTTCTGGAGTTTCGTCAAGTGGTACTATGTTTTTAGGTCGAAAGGGGTTATATAGGCGAAGAGGCGGCGCAGGAGGGTCGACAGGGTGGCCTCACCCTAGGGGCGGCCAGTGGCCCGCGCGGCCCTATGGTGTGGGGCCCCCTGGCTCTCCTCCGACTCTTCTTCGGTGTTCTGGAGCCTTCCGGAGAAAATAGGAGGTTTGGCGTTGATTTCGTCCAATTCCGAGAATATTGCCCGAACAGCCTTTCTGGAACCAAAAACAAACAGGAACTGGCACCGTGGCATCTTGTTAATAGGTTAGTTCCGGAAAACGCATGAAATCATCATAAAGTGCAAGCAAAACATGTAAGTATTGTCATAAAACAAGCATGGAACGACAGAAATTATGGATACGTCGGGGACGTATCAGCGGACTGTCAATTTGTCCTTTGATGAAAGCCTCCGGTGTTTCCACTTGAATAATATCAACATCAACATTATAAGAATCACCGAGATATAATGCTTGAGTCTTTGTCCATTCACCACTTGCGTAGCATTGCCTTGGAGAGAGCTAATTTTAATTGCTCCTGAACGATACACCTCCTCAACAACATACGGTCCTTCCCATTTCGAGAGTAATTTCCCTGCAAAGAATCTGAGACGAGACCGATACAATAGGACTTTATCCCCAATATTAAACTCTCTTTTGATGATCCTTCTATCATGCCATTTTTTAACTTTTTCTTTAAAGAGTTTAGCATTTTCATAAGCTTCACTTCTCCATTCATCTAGAGAACTTAATTGTAGCAACCTCTTATCACCGGCAAGTTTAGGATCTTTATTTAATTCTCTAACAGCCCAATAACCTTTGTGTTCTAGTTCTAAAGGTAAATGACAAGCTTTTCCATAAACCATTTTATAAGGTGACATTCCCATGGGGTTTTTGTAAGCAGTTCTATAAGCCCATAGTGCATCCTTCAATTTACTAGCCCAATTCTTTCTAGATTTATTAACGGTCTTTCCCAAAATAGATTTAATTTCTCTATTTGATAATTCTACTTGACCACTAGTTTGAGGGTGATAAGCGGAAGCAATTCTATGATTAATACCATACCTAGCAAGAGTCTTTCTAAAACCTCCATGAATAAAATGAGAACCTCCATCAGTCATAATATATCTAGGAACTCCAAATCTAGGAAAAATAATATCTAAAAGCATTTTTAAAGAGGTCTCACCATCAGCACTTTTTGTAGGTATGGCTTCCACCCATTTAGTAACATAATCAACAGCAACAAGTATATGCGTGTTACCTTCTGAAGAGGGAAATGGTCCCATGAAGTCAAATCCCCAACAATCAAATGGTTCAATAACAAGAGTATAATTCATAGGCATTTCATTGCGTCTGGAGATATTACCAACCCTTTGACATTCATCACAAGATAAAATAAACTTCCTTGCATCTTTGAAGAGAGTTGGCCAATAAAAACCTGATTGTAGAACCTTTTGCGCGGTTCTTTCTCCGGCGTGATGTCCTCCATAAGCACTGCCATGACATTTACTCAATATCTCTTGTTGTTCATATTCGGGAACACACCTTCGCAGAATACCATCCACTCCTTCTTTATATAAGTGTGGGTCATCCCAAAAATAATGCCTCAAGTCATAAAAGAATTTCCTCCTTTGCTGAGCTGAAAAGGTTGGAGGCAAGTACTTGGAAACAATAAAGTTAGCATAATCAGCATACCAAGGACTGTCTCGCGAGCTCACCTTTATTACAGCCAATTGTTCATTTGGAAAACTATCATTAACAGGAACAGGATCATAAGCAATATTTTCCAATCTAGACAAATTATCAGCAACAGGATTATCAGCACCTTTCCTATCTACAATATGTAAATCAAATTCTTGCAAGAGAAGTACCCATCTAATAAGCCTTGGCTTAGCATCTTTCTTTGTCATAAGGTATCTAATTGCAGCATGATCAGTATGAATCGTAACTTTTGAATCAACAATATAAGATCTAAATTTATCACAAGCAAAGACTACAGCTAACAATTCTTTTTCAGTAGTAGCATAATTTCTTTGAGCAGCATCAAGAGTTTTACTAGCATAATGAATAACATTTAATTTTTTATCTACTCGCTGTCCAAGAACAGCACCTACAGCAAAATCACTAGCATCACACATAATTTCAAAAGGTAAATTCCAATCAGGAGGTTCAACTACAGGAGCAGTTGTTAAGGCTTTCTTTAGAGTTTCAAAGGCTTCCTTACAATCATCATCAAAAACAAAAGGTACATCTTTTTGAAGAAGATTAGTAAGAGGCTTTGAAATCTTGGAGAAATCTTTAATAAATCTCCTATAAAACCCAACATGACCAAGAACACTACGAATACCTTTAACATCCCTCGGATAGGGCATCTTCTCAATAGCTTCAACTTTAGCTCTATCAACTTCAATACCTCTCTCAGAAATTTTATGTCCCAATACAATTCCTTCATTAACCATAAAGTGGCATTTCTCCCAATTAAGAACAAGGTTAGTTTCTTCACATCTCTGCAAAACTTTATCAAGGTTTCGCAAGCAACTATCAAAAGAATTCCCGTAGACAGAAAAATCATCCATGAATACTTCCACAATACTCTCACAAAAGCCATGAAAAATAGCAGACATGCATCTTTGAAAAGTAGCAGGAGCATTACATAAACCAAAAGGCATACGCCTATAAGCATAAGTTCCATAGGGACAAGTAAAAGTGGTTTTCTCTTGATCTTTAGCTTTAACAGCAATTTGTGAAAACCCAGAATAACCATCAAGAAAACAAAAATGAGTATTTTTAGACAATCTTTCTAACATTTGATCAATAAATGGTAAAGGATAATGATCTTTCTTAGTAACCTTATTAACTTTTCGAAAATCAATGCACATTCTATAACCTACAACTACTCTTTGAGGTATAAGCTCATCATTATCATTAGGCACAACAGTTATTCCTCCTTTCTTAGGAACGCAATGCACAGGACTAACCCATCTACTATCAGCAATAGGATATATAATACCAGCTTCAAGAAGTCGTAATACCTCATTTCTTACCACATCCTTCATCTTAGGAATTAGACGACGCTGAGGTTCAACAACAGGCTTCGCATCATCTTCCATATTAATGGCATGTTGGCAAATAGAGGGAGAAATCCCCTTCAAGTCATCAAGAGTATAGCCAATAGCACCTCGGTGTTTCTTCAATATTTGCAATAATCTTTCTTCTTCAAACTCTGTAAGCTTAGAACTAATAATAACAGGATATATTTTCTTATCATCAATATGAGCATATTTAAGATTATCAGGCAAAGGCTTTAAATCAAAAACAGGATCTTCCTTTGGTGGCGGTGTTGTACCCAAGTCTTCCACCGGTAAATCATGCTTGAGAATAGGTTGGCGAAGAAAAATCTCCTCAAGCTCATCTCTTTCTTTCCTAAAAACTTCACTCTCGCTATCCTCCAAATGTTGCTGCAAAGGATTATTAGGAACAAGAACAATAGATGCACACTGCTCCATTTTAAAATCATTACTAGGCAAATCAGCTTTATAAGGAGTTTTGGTAAATTTAGAGAAGTTAAACTCATAAGATTCACCAGCAAATTTAGTCAAAATTTTCTCTTTCTTGCAATCTATAATAGCTCCACAAGTATTTAGAAAAGGTCTACCAAAAATGATAGGACAATAATCACTAGCAGCAGAACCAAGTACCAAAAAGTCAGCAGGATATTTAATCTTACCACATAGAACTTCCACATCTCGAACAATACCAATTGGAGAAATAGTTTCTCTATTAGCCAGCTGAATAACCACATCAATATCTTCAAGTTCACAAGAATCAATTTCGTGCATAATCTCCGTGTAAAGTTCATAAGGTATAGCACTAACACTTGCACCAATATCACATAGACCATAATAGCAATGATCACCAATTCTAACAGATAGCATAGGAACACTAGCTTGTTTGGGTTTATTAGGATGTGAAATAATATTAGAAGCATCTTCACAGAAAATAATATGACCATCCTCCACATTTTCAGTCACAAGATCTTTAACTATTGCAACAGCAGGTTCAACTTTTATTTGTTCTTTAGGTTCTATAGGTTTCTTTTCACTTTTATGAACCGCACTATTTATAACAGAGTACTCCTTCATTTTAGCAGGGAAAGGAGTTTTTTCAATATAAGCTTCAGGAATAACATGATCAGCAGTTTCAACTACAACACATTTATTAATAGATGAATCAATTTTATCTTTATACGGTTCATGATACTTGTCAAAATTCTTCTTAGGCAATTCATAATGAGAGGCAAAAGCTTTATAAAGATTTGCAGCAACTTGAGAATCAAGACCATATGTAGCACTCATATTACGAAATTTATCAGTATCCATAAAAGCTTCAATGCATTTATAATCATAAATTATACCTGATTCTCTATCTTTGTCGTTCTCCCAACCTTCAGTATTTTCTTGGATCCGATCAAGAAGGTCCCTTTTAAACTCTTCTTTATTGCGTGTAAATGATCCAGAACAAGAAGTATCCAGCAAGGTCTTGTCTTGAAAAGAAAGTCTTGCATAGAAATTATCAATAATAACATTACCAGGAAGCTCATGAATGGGGCATTTGAGCATTAAAGACTTCAATCTCCCCCAAGCTTGGGCAATACTTTCTCCATCATGAGGCCAGAAATTATATATGCGGTTCCGATCCTTGTGAATTTCACTTGGAGGATAGAACTTAGAATAAAACCGGGGCACAATATCATCCCATTCAAGAGAATCCCCATTATCCAGTAATTTATACCAATGCGCCGCTTTACCAGACAGCGATAAAGAGAATAGTTTCTTCCTCACTTCATTCATAGCAATACCTGCACATTTGAATAACCCGCATAATTCATGCAAAAACAGTAAATGATCACCAGGATGGACAGTTCCATCCCCTTCATAGCGGTTATCCATAACACGTTCAATAATTTTCATAGGTATTTTATATGGTATCTCTTCCTCACCTGGCGCCTCATCCACTACCATTGCAGTAGTAGTAGATTTCCCAAATAGAAATTGAAGAGAAGATCTCTCCATAATGAATTATAGCAGCAAGCAGAAATAAAATCAGCACAAACCACTACAAGAAAAGTTGCCATGGCCGACGAAGTTGAAGTCGCGCCGTGGTTGCTGGTGTACCATGGCCGATGATTTTGGGTCCCTCCGTGGTGCATGTCAAAACTTTTTTTCTCGTTTTTGAGGCCACCTAGCCCGACGAAAGCGGCCAAAACGTCGCGTATGGTGGCCCGGGACGTGGTGCATCTCGAAATCTCGGGTTCGCCGGCCGAGTCAACGCAAATCCGCACCACCGAGGGATGTAGGGCCCAGATGGCAGCCTCTCTGGCATTGTTTTTTTTTCGATCGCGCCATCTCGTTCAACGCTCTCCGATCGAGCCGTTTACGATGCAGGATCATGGGTCCCGCATGTCATCCTCTATGAACCAAAATTCTTTCTATTCTTGGATTTTTTTGACTGATTTCTGGCTACTTCCTTTTCTTTTGATCCCTTGCCGCCTTGGAAACGTTGAGACCGCTGCTGCTAAATGGGACCCGCATGTCATCCTCTATGTGCAATCAACTTTCTTTTCTTGGAGTTTTTTTTGGCACCTCAAATTTGGTCACTTGCCTTTTTCTTTCGATCCCTGCCGCCTCTCAAACGGTGATACCGCTGCTGCTAAATGGGACCCGCATGTCATCCTCTATGTACTATAAAACTTTCTTTTCTTGGAGTTTTTTTTGGCACCTCATATTTGGTCACTTACCTTTTTCTTTCGATCCCCTGCCGCCTCTCAAACGGTGATACCTGCTGCTAAATGGGACCCGCATGTCATCCTCTATGTACTATAAAACTTTCTTTTCTTGGAGTTTTTTTGGCACCTCATATTTGGTCACTTGCCTTTTTCTTTCGATCCCCTGCCGCCTCTCAAACGGTGATACCGCTGCTGCTACTGGGACCCATGTCATCCTCTATGTACTATAAAACTTTTTTTTCTTGAATTATTTTTGGCACCTCATATTTGGTCATTTACCTTTTTCTTTCGATCCCTGCCGCCTCTCAAACGGTGATACCGCTGCTGCTAAATGGGACCCGCATGTCATCCTCTATGTACTATAAAACTTTCTTTTCTTGGAGTTTTTTTTGGCACCTCAAATTTGGTCACTTGCCTTTTTCTTTCGATCCTGCCTCTCAAACGGTGATACCGCTGCTGCTAAATGGGACCGCATGTCATCCTCTATGTACTATAAAACTTTCTTTTCTTGGAGTTTTTTTGGCACCTCATATTTGGTCACTTGCCTTTTCTTTCGATCCCCTGCCGCCTCTCAAACGGTGATACCGCTGCTGCTAAATGGGACCCGCATGTCATCCTCTATGTACTATAAAACTTTCTTTTGTTGGAGTTTTTTTGGCACCTCAAATTTGGTCACTTGCCTTTTCTTTCGATCCCCGCCTCTCAAACAGTGATACCGCTGCTGCTGGGACCCGCATGTCATCCTCTATGTACAATAAAACTTTCTTTTCTTGAATTATTTTTGGCACCTCAAATTTGGTCACTTACCTTTTTCTTTCGATCCCTGCCGCCTCTCAAACGGTACCGCTGCTGCTAAATGGGACCCGCATGTCATCCTCTATGTACTATAAAACTTTCTTTTCTTGGAGTTTTTTTTGGCACCTCATATTTGGTCACTTGCCTTTTTCTTTCTATCCCCTGCCGCCTCTCAAACGGTGATACCGCTGCTGCTTGGGACCCGCATGTCATCCTCTATGTACTATAAAACTTTATTTTCTTCAATTATTTTTGGCACCTCATATTTGGTCACTTACCTTTTTCTTTCGATCTCATGCCACGTTTGAAACGTTGAGGAACCTGCTGGCTCATGGGACCCGCATGTCATCCTCTATGTACTATAAAAGTTTATTTTCTTGGTTTTTTTCACCCTCTGATTTTTGGCAATTTCTTTTTCTTTTGATCCCCTGCCGCCTCTCAAACGGTGATACCGCTGCTAAATGGGACCCGCATGTCATCCTCTATGTACTATAAAACTTTCTTTTCTTGAATTATTTTTGGCTCCTCATATTTTTTCACTTGCCTTTTCTTTCGATCTCATGCCACGTTTGAAACGTTGAGGAACCTGCTGGCTCATGGGACCCGCATGTCATCCTCTATGTACTATAAAAGTTCATTTTCTTGGTTTTTTTTCACCCTCTGATTTTTGGCAATTTCTTTTTCTTTTGATCCCCCGCCTCTCAAACGGTGATACCCGCTAAATGGGACCATGTCATCCTCTATGTACTATAAAACTTTCTTTTCTTGAATTATTTTTGGCTCCTCATATTTGGTCACTTGCCTTTTTCTTTCGATCTCATGCCACGTTTGAAACGTGGAGGAACCTGCTGGCTCATGGGACCCGCATGTCATCCTCTATGTGCTATAAAAGTTTATTTTCTTTATTTTTTTTCACCCTCTGATTTTTGGCTATTTCCTTCTTCTTTTGATCCCTGCCGCCTTGGAAACGTTGGGTAAGCTGCTGACTCATGGGACCCGCATGTCATCCTCTATGTACAATCAACTTTCTTTTCTTTTAATCTCAAGCCGCATTTGAAATGTTGAGACCGCTGCTGGTAAATGGGACCCGCATGTCATCCTCTACGTACAATAAAGTTTCTTTTCTTGGATTATCTTTGGCTCCGATATTTTGTCACTTGCCTTTTTCTTTCGATCTCATGCCGCCTTTGAAACGTTGAGTAAGCTGCTGGCTCATTGGTCCCGCATGTCATCCTCTCTGAACAATAAAAGTTTCCTTTCTTGGAGTTATTTTTTACCCCTAATTTCGGCTATTTGCATTTTCTTTTGATCTCCTGCCCCCTCGAAACGATGAGGACGCTGTTGGCAGGTCGGTCCCACATGTCATCCTCTATGAACAAAAAAAGTTTCCTTTGATGGATTTATTTTGAACCCCTAATTAATTTCTGGATATTTCCCCTGCCGCCTTGGAATCATTGAGGATGCTGCTGCCTCATGGGTCCCGCATGTCATCCTCTCAGAACGGTAAATGTTTATTTTCTTGGATTTTGTTGACCAAACGATTTTTGGCTTATTTTTTCTTTCGATCACCTGCAGCCTTTAAAACGTTGAGGACGCTGGCTCACGGGTCCCACATGTCAACCTCTATGAACAATAAACGCTGAGGATGCTGCTGCCTCATGGGTCCCGCATGTCATCCTCTCAGAACGAAAATGTTTTTTTCTTGGATTTTTTACCAACAGATTTTTGGTTTATTTTTTCTTTCCATCCCTGCCGCCTTTAAAACGTTGACGACGCTGTTGGCTCATGGGTCCCCGATGTCAGCCTCCCCGTACAAGAAACATATGATATCTTGATTATTTTGCAGACAATAAACAATGTATTGCGCTCTGAGCTATTTCAAACGGATAATTAAATCTTTATTTTTACATAAACAAACTTATATGTTGAATCTCCTTGTTTTTTTGTCTTTGCGAAGCATAGGACTTTCCTGTTTTTTTAGAAAATTCGGAACTTTCCTGTTTTGGAGTGGGCTGAAATTGTACAAGTCAAAAGGCCAAGCAGGATAGTTCGAAGGCCCAGATGTCCAGATGCAGCCCAATTGAAATCTTTCTTCTTGGATTTTTTCACCCCTGATTTCGGCTACTTCATTTTCTTTTGGTTCTATGCCGCCTTGGAAACGTTGAGACCGCTGCTGCAAAATGAGACCCGCATGTCATCCTCTACGTACAATAAAATTTCTTTTCTTGGATTATTTTTGGCTCCTGATATTTGGTCACTTGCCTTTTTCTTTCGATCCCATGCCACGTTTGAAACGTTGAGGAACCTGCTGGCTCATGGGACCCGCATGTCATCCTCTATGTACTATAAAAGTTCTTTTTCTTTGTTTTTTTCACCCTCTGATTTTGGCTATTTCCTTTTTCTTTTGATCCGCCGCCTTGGAAACGTTGAGTAAGCTGCTAGCTCATGGGACCCGCATGTCATCCTCTATGTCCATCAACTTTATTTTCTTGGATTTTTTGACCCCCTAATTTCTGGCTACTTTCTTTTTCTTTTGATCTCAAGCCGCATTTGAAACGTTGGGACCGCTGCTGCAAAATGGGACCCGCATGTCATCCTCTATGTAAATAAAGTTTCTTTTCTTGGATTATCTTGGGCTCCTGATATTTTGTCACTTGCCTTTTTCTTTCGATCTCATGCCGCCTTTGAAACGTTAAGTAAGCTGCTGGCTCATGGGTCCCGCATGTCATCCTCTACGAACAATAAAAGTTTCCTTTCTTGGAGTTATTTTTTACCCCTAATTTCTGGCTATTTGCCTTTTTCTTTTGATCTCCTGCCGCCTTTGAAACGATGAGGACGCTGTTGGCAGGTCGGTCCCACATGTCATCCTCTATGAACAATAAAACTTTCCTTTGATGGATTTATTTTGAACCCCTAATTAATTTCTGGCTATTTCCTTTTTTTTCTTTGATCCCCTGCCGCCTTGGAAACGTTGAGGATGCTGCTGCCTCATCGGTCCCGCATGTCATCCTCTCGAACGATAAATGTTTTCTTTTCTTGGATTTTTTTACCAACTGATATTTGGTTTTTTTATTTTCGATCCCCTGCCGCCTTTGAAACGTTGACGACGCTGCTGGCTCATGGGTCCCGATGTCAGCCTCCCCGTACAAGAAACATGTGATATCTTGATTATTTTACAAACAATAAAAAGTGTATTTCGCTCTGAGCTATTGCAAACGGATAAATTAAATCTTTATTTTTACAACTTATATCTTGAATCTCCTTGTTTTTTGTTTTGGCGAAGCATAGGACTTTCTGTTTTTTTTTGAGAAAAATCCGAACTTTCATGTTCTGGAGTGGGCTGAAATTGTACGAGTCAAAAGGCCCAGAAGGATAGTTCGAAGGCCCA
Organism: Lolium multiflorum; assembly: GCA_030979885.1. Lineage (NCBI taxonomy): Eukaryota > Viridiplantae > Streptophyta > Magnoliopsida > Poales > Poaceae > Lolium > Lolium multiflorum. The sequence goes on from CM061749.1 coordinate 111,166,932, forward strand.
GATGTCCAGATGCAGCCCAATTGAAATCTTTCTTTTCTTGGATTTTTTCACCCCTGATTTCTGGCTACTTCATTTTTCTTTTGGTCCTGTGCCGCCTTGGAAACGTTGAGACCGCTGCTGCAAAATGGGACCCGCATGTCATCCTCTATGTACAATAAAGTTTCTTTTCTTGGATTATTTTTGGCTCCTGATATTTGGTCACTTGCCTTTTTCTTTCGATCTCATGCCACGTTTGAAACGTTGAGCAATCTGCTGACTCATGGGACCCGCATGTCATCCTCTATGTACAATAAAAGTTTGATTTCTTGGATTTTTTCACCCTCTGATTTTTGGCTATTTCCTTTTTCTTTTGATCCCCTGCCGCCTTTGAAACGTTTAGTAAGCTGCTGCCTCATAGGTCCCACATGTCAGCCTGTATGAACGATAAAGCTTTCCTTTCTTGGAGTTTTTTTTGACCCCCTAATTTCTGGCTACTTTCATTTTCTTTTGATCTCAAGCCGCATTTGAAACGTTGGGACCACTGCCGCACAATGGGACCCGCATGTCATCCTCTATGTACAATCAAGTTTTTTTATTGGATTATTTTTGGCTCCTGATATTTGGTCACTTGCCTTTTTCTTTCGATCTCATGCCGCCCTTGAAACGTTGAGGAACCTGCTGGCCCATGGGACCCGCATGTCATCCTCTATGTACTACAAAAGTTTCTTTTCTTGGATTTTTTTCACCCTCTGATCTTTGGCTATTTCCTTTTTCTTTTCATCCCCTGCCGCCTTGGAAACGTTAGTAAGCTGCTGACTGGTGGGACCCGCATGTCATCCTCTATGTACAATCAAGTCTCTTTTCTTGGATTTTTTACCCCCTTATTTTTGGTCACTTGCCTTTTTCTTTCGATCTCATGCAGCCTCTGAAACGTTGAGGAAGCTGCTGGCTCATGGGACCCACATGTCATCCTCGATACTATAAAAGTTTCTTTTTTGGATTTTTTCACCCTCTTATTTTTGGCTGGTTCCTTTTTCTTTTGATCCCCTGCCGCCTTGGAAACGTTGATTAAGCTGCTGACACAAGGGGCCCGCATGTCATCCTCTATGTACAATCAACTTGCAAGATCTTGGGGCGGAAGAGCTTGTATAAGTGGGACCCATATGTCATCCTCTATGTACAATAAAAGTTTCTTTTTCTTGGATTATTTTTTGCTCCTGGTATTTGGTCTCTTTCCTTTTTCTTTCGATCTCATGCCGCCTCTGAAACGTTGAGTAAGGTGCTGGGTCATGGGACCCGCATGCCATCCTCTATGTACAATCAACTTTCTTTTCTGGGAGTTTTTTTACCCCTAATTTCTGGCTACTCTTTTTCTTTTGATCTCAAGCCGCATTTGAAACGTTGACACCGCTGCTGCAAAATGGGACCCGCATGTCATCTTTTATGTACAATAAAGTTTCTTTTCTTGGATTATTTTTGGCTCCTGATATTTGGTCACTTGTCTTTTTCTTTCGATCTCATGCCCCCTTTGAAACGTTGAGGAAGCTGCTAGCGCATGGGTCCCGCATGTCATACTCTATGAACAATAAAAGTTTCCTTCCTTGGAGTTATTTTGACCGCTAATTTCTGGCTACTTCCTTTTTCTTTTGATCCCCTGCCGCCTTGGAAACGTTGAGTAAGCTGCTGACACAAGGGGCCCGCATGTCATCCTCTATGTACAATCAACTTGCAAGATCTTGGAGCGAAAGAGCTTGTATAAGTGGGACCCATATGTCATCCTCTATGTACAATAAAAGTTTCTTTTCTTGGATTATTTTTTGCTCCTGATATTTGGTCACTTTCCTTTTTCTTTCTATCTCATGCCGCCACTGAAACGTTGAGTAAGGTGCTGGCTCATGGGACTGTACAATAAAGTTTCATTTCTTAGATTTTTTTACCCACTGATTTTTGCTAACTTGCCTTTTTCTTTTCGATCATATGCCGCCTTTGAAATTGAGGTCGCCGCTGGCTCATGGGTCCCACATGTCAGCCTCTATGAACAATAAACCTTTCCTTTGTTGGATTTATTTTTTACCCCTAATTTCTGGCTATTTGCCTTTTTTCTTTTGATCCCCTGCGGCCTTTGAAACGATGAGGACGCTGCTGGCAGGTCGGTCCCACATGTCATCCTCTATGAAGAATAAAAGTTTCCTTTTTGGATTTATTTTTGACCCCTAATTTCTGGCTATTTGCCTTTTTCTTCTGATCCCTGCCGACTTCGAAATGATGAGGATGCAGCTGGCAGATCGGTCCCACATGTCAGCCTCTATGAACTATAAATGTTTCCTTTGTAGGATTTATTTTTTACCCCTATTTTCGGGCTACTTGCCTTTTTCTTTGAAACGTTGAGGACGCTACTGTCTCATGGGTCCCACATGGCATCCTCTCTGAACGATAAACCTTCATTTCTTGTTAACGACAGGTTTATCAGTATTATTTTCGCAGACTAATACAAGCTCTTTGGCTCCAAGATCTTGCAAGTTGATAGATTAAATCAAGGAATTATTAGGATATGTTTTAAATTTCAAATCCACTTTATGAATTTTTAAAAATACCGTTATCCATGTGGGTATGGAGCGATCAAGGATTTTCATATTGGGCATGAGCAGTTTCAAAAATTGGAACCCTATAATTCAAAATAAATAAAAACAACTTTTATGTAGAATCTCCGTGTATTTTTATTTGCCAATCATAGGATCTGTGTTTCATTAGAAAAGGGCCGAAATTGCATGAGCAGAAAGGCCCATTTGTAGTTATTGGGCTTCGACAGCCGGATCAAGTAGACCGATAACAATTACCATGTAGATGTTCCTTGGCAACCCAAAAGTGAAATATTGGGCCCAACAGGGGAAGGTTGAACAATACTTTTTCTATTGGGAAGGTGGTACATGGGGTTATCCTGACAAAAAAAATGGAACATGGGTTACTGAAGGTTGCCCATTTGTGCCTAATATGTTTGTCAGCAGGAGCTTTACCTTCCGCCGCCGCCGCTCCGCTTCCGCCGCCGCCGCCATGCCTCGTCGCGGGTCGAGCTACCGGTACGGCGGCGTCTCGAGCTCGGGGTACCGCAGCGTCCGCGCGCGCCCCAAATTAAGGTACTTCCTCCTCGGGACGGCACCTACGATAGGCTCGGCTGGCCTTGGGGCATTTACCCCTAGCCTCTTCCATGCTCAAGTTTTTGAAATGTTTCTGGCTCTGTTCAACACTGGATCAAATTTGTCAACATGACCATTCTTATGGAGTAGCAACGAGTTGAATCTCTCAAAACTCTTTAAGTTCTGCAATATAACGACTAATTGGTACTACCTTATACAAAATGATTACATATCCTTATTTTGGAAGCAAGCAATCACACACTTATAGTTTGCTAGTCAGCTGCACGTAACGTTAAAAATCGGCAATTATAATGAATAAACCTGTAATTTTCACTTAAAATGCATTAAGGAGCATCAAATTTGACAAATCAAACCATGTCGTACTGAAAATTGACATGTCTTTCTCATGCAGAAATGTAAAATTATCCATGCATGTGCGTTTATACAGGTTAAGTTTTGCACGTATTATTTTTTGTAACTTTTCTGACTACCTTCAAAGCTCCAATCCTTCTTCATCATCTTTGTTGTACCGCACTGATGCAAGTGAATGCGAGCTGCTCGCCAGACGCGACTTCGTGTCCGATATGTGTACTATGCCTTCTCCATCTAGTGCTAGTTACGCCTCTGTGCTAATTAATTCAGCACAAACCTCTGTCATTGCAGCTGTGACTCACCTCGACCATTGGAGCCCAATCACAAGAGCGAGCTCAGTCTCAACCAGAGAGGCATGTGTCTCATGGTTAGCTATCTACAACTTGTTGTCTTACTAAAACCGTGCCTATCATAGAGATCACCTCGCTGGTGTAGCAATGGCTGCAAGTAGCTGCTAGCATGAGCGAAGGGGATAAGGAAGAAAAGATTAAAAAAATGGGTTGGGGCCAACAAGCAGGAAAGCTATCTACTAGCTTTATGGATGTTTCTGGAATTGGGTAGAAAATAGTAGATGACACTGTAGCAGCGAATCCCAGAGACCAAAGGCCGTTGGATGATGTCTAATGAACGGCAGAACAAAATCGGCGAAATTAGCTTGAATTTTGATAATAAATCTTGGGCATTTTCCCTCGAACATGATTTATCAACTTTGGGTAGTCTCTGGACTAGTCTCCCTCGTCCACCAATTATTATCATACTACTGCGGAAAGTTGAGGGCAGTCCCTAGTCCCGAGCACTTCGCCCACTTCCCCTGGCCTCATCCCAGAGATCTCACACCAACCACCTCACCGTCGACTAGCCGCCAGTCTACAGCCCTCCGAAGAATCCCCAATGGCGGCGACGCCCCTACTAGAGCGCTCCTCACGCGAGCGCATCATCGAGTCTGGCCCACATGTCTTCCGTGCCTGCCGTGTGTCGGCAAGCACGACCGACTTCTCCGTCGGCGAGCCGCCGGCCGTGGGCGAGGGCGAGGCGTCCCCGTACACTATGACAGTGCACATCTTCTTCTCGAGGACGTACGAGCTCAGGAGGATGGCCGGCCCCCTCCCTGCCCCACTGGATGAGGACGATATCACCACTACACCCTGCGAAGAGGTGGTGCTGGATCTTGGCTTGCCTCCGAGGGAGCTGCGTAGTGGGGGCAATGTCGTGCGAACTATGCGCGAGATTCTTGCCCGTGTATGGCTGCTCAAGAACCTGAACCTCACGGAGGAGGAGTGGGACATCATCATGCCTTACGATGTTATGCACCTGATGTGGCAGCAGGCGTGTCGTCGGCTCGGTGGCCTCCACTTCGACCTCACCCTTAGGGTGGACCACCGGCTCATCGTCAACTTGCCGGCGCTGCAGGACAGTTGGGTCCTAGTTGCGCCGGAGGACGGCCACTGCAGCATATGCATGCTGGGGCTGTCGCAGCGCACAACGGTGCGTCTCCGGGGATGCAAACACCCGTTCCATAGGAAGTGCATCTTCTCCTGGTTTGTAACGAACGCCAGCTGCCCTATCTGCCGCGATAAAGTGCTGACCCATCTTATTTTCGATTTGTAGCATAGTATGAATAAAACCCCTGTATGATAGGGATGCCATGCCAACTTGAATCCTATGTCAAGAGAAATTCTATTTGATTGTGGTTATAAGATATTCTGCATTAGTTTGATCAAGTATTATCATTCTATTTTCCTATGGGATATGACCCTATGAATCAAACAGCATGGGATTACTTCCACACAATTAAGTTTGACCAACTTTTAGTAGGACAACAAACATAAATAATTAGTCATCATGGGATTACAATCCAACAGATAATTGTCTTCAGGACTCATACATTTTCCAAATAGAAAAATCAAAACAAATCATGGTTCTTCATCTCACAGCATGATACAGAGACAAGAGTCTAATCATCATCATCATCATCATCATCATCATCATCATCATCATCACCTCCGTCTTCATTCTGATATTCGTGCATGGTCTCATCCTGCTCGTCGTGTCCATTCTCCTCCTGAGATTCACCAGGTAGCTTCAGTTTATCCATCTCTTTGTCGACTATGCTAACCTCAACAGTGAAATCTACTTCTCCATCATGTGCAGGGATACCTGTATCCAACGAGGTTTCATCAATGTCAGCAACTTTAGTTTGCATACAACCAGCGAAATCATCTTGCTGGGCACCAATTATTGGATCCGCATTCTCATCCAAATCATATATGTTCCTTGCCACAAACTTTTGCACATACTGCCATCCTTTTCTAGATCTGTCTTCCAAGAAAAGTACCTTGGCCGCTTGAGGTACCAAAATATAAGGATCATCCTTGTACCACTGAGCAGTAGTATTAACTGATATGAAATACCCATCATTTCTGGCACCTTTGCCCTTGTTTGGATCTTGGTTGTACCAATAACACTTAAATAGAACCACAGATCGGACAGTAACCTTATCACTATAGAACAACTGAATAACCTCTTCTATGTGACCATAATGGTCAAATGACTCTGATCTCTTCTTTCTGGTTGTCAAGTGATCTCCACTGGTTGTGATGCCACTATTTCGTGTCTTCAAATGTTGTTCACGCTCATAGGAGCTGTAATGGACACCATTGGCATTGCAAGCTGCAGCTACCAACACCCTCTTATCTGGACCACGTGATAGGACAAGGAGATCAGCACTAACAGCGCCTGGATTCTCCGCATGGAGTTTCGAGATCTACGATTACAAAATAGACAAGAGGTCATCTCATGTGAAAACACATAGACAAGTCAGAGTGCAATTGAACATCTTACATATTTCTCAAACCAGTCCTGAAACCCACTCCCACGTGCCGATAGCTTTCCATTCGTTTCCATGTACAACCTGCAAAACATAGCCAAGTCAGCTGAATATATTTCATTTTGATACAAGTTCATAGTATATGCGAGGAACTGAGTATTTCGTGTGCATAGTACTCACTTAACATATTCATCAGCCTCTGTAGCATTATTCAGCACATACCAAGACAGCTGTTCAAATTCAGACTGCTCTAATGTTTTTTCGGTCCTCTTTCCTATTAGCTCAACACCATGATTAAAAACAGATCCTCCAACTTCCAAAATTCTGCGACCCCGATTGAATCTGGTCTCAATATCAGGAATATATCTTGAGGCAAATGTATATGCTTCAGCAGCAATATACGCCACTGCAATGCAAGCCTCCGGTCTAGCTTTGTTCCTAACTGTATTCTTGAAAGTGCACAGTCGACGTTCTATAGGGTACATCCATCCATACTGTACCGGACCTCTTAAAAGTGCCTCATCAGGTAGATGAACAGCCAAATGCACCATCACATCAAAGAAGGCTGGAGGATATATCAGCTCCAGCTTGCACAGGATTACTGCTATGTCCACCTTAAGACGTTCTACAACAGCTCTGCTTAGAGTTTTACTACATATTTCCCTAAAGAACCTTCCCAACTCTGCAATCACGTTGTACATATTTGGCTTCACTAAATCTTTAATGCCAATAGCTAAAAGCCTTTGCAGCAGGATATGACAATCGTGAGTTTTCAACCCTTGGAGCTTGTTTCCTTCAGCATTGAGACAATTTGCAATGTTGGAAGCAAATCCGAACGGGAACATCACACCTCGGAGGTACTCACAAAATAATCTCCTTTTAGGCATCGGCAATGTGAATTCCGCGCCTCGAAATTTATAATGTTTTTCCTTGCCTTTGTTCACTTTGTCATTACGATCCAGTTGCAAGTGCCTGTTAACATTCAATGTTGCACAATCAATCCTAGCATTTGAGCTATCTTTTGTCTTGGATGGAATGTTGAGTAATGTGCCGACAATGCTGTCACATATATTCTTCTCCATGTGCATGATATCAATATTATGCCGAAGCTTCTTACCAGCCCAATACGGCAAGTCCCAAAGAGTGGTCCTGCGCTTATAAAATATTCTCGGTCTATCATTTTCCATTTCCTTCCTCTTGGTACATGCTGCTATTTCACCTCCCATCTTCCTTTTGGTAGCTGCTAGACTCAGTTCATCTCCTCTCTTCTTCCTTTTTCTATCTGCTACTACTGCTGCTGCATCTTCTGTATCCTTCTCTGCTGTACCTGCTGTGGCGGCTGGTGGTTTTCCTGGTTTAACATTTCTGACCGCTTCTAGGTGCGCCTCCAACTCGTGACTCTTAAAGTGCTGCGGTTTAGTCTTTTTACAGGCCTGATCACCAATAAATTGCAATTTTTTTCTATTTTTTCGGAAACTGTGATCTAATGGAAGGAAACGGCGATGGCCCATATAGCATATCTTGTTTATTATCCTCACTGCCAGCTGATCAGTATCACAGTGAACACATGCATTATAACCTGATGTTACTCTGCCTGACATAGTGCCCAAAGCTGGATAATCATGGGTGCAATACAGTACAGCAGCACGTAATAGAAAATTTTGTTCTTTAGGTTGACACACATCCCGTGTAGGGACACCCTCCCATAATGTTTGCAAGTCTCTAATAAGAGGCTGCATGAACACATCAAAATCCTTCCCAGGAGATTTGGGACCTGGGATGAGTAAGGCCATCATACAGTTCGACTGATCGGTGCATGTCCAGGGAGCCTGGTTGTAAGGTGTAACTAGTACTGGCCACATGCTATACGAGTTGCTCATGTTGCCAAATGGGTTGAATCCATCTGTAGCAAGGCCAAGTCTCAGGTTCCTTGGATCTGCAGCAAAATCTGGATGATCCAGGTCGAATTGCTTCCATTCATCGCCATCAGCAGGATGCCTCAGTAAATCAGGGTCGGGCGTGAGAATCTCTTTGTGCCATCTTGTTTCCCGAGATGTTTGTTCTGAAGCAAACAACCTCTGCAATCTTTGTACAAGTGGAAAGTATCTCAGAACCTTCCAAGGAATCTTTTTCTTACCACCAGCTCCATCATGTTTCCATCTTGATTCCTTACATACTGGACATTCATCGAGGTCATTATACTCCATCCAAAACAGTGCACAGTTATTTTTGCAAAAATCAATCTTCTCATATCCAAGTCCCAGTACCTTGATGTACTGCTTCACCTCATAAAAGGATTTTGGCAGTCCAGCCCCAGGGAGTGCATCGTTGTATGTCTTCGCAACTGCATTGAACGCTTTATTGGTAATCCCCTGGTATGACTTGTCATGAAGTAATTTCACAATTAATTCGAATCTTGACACAACAGAACCAGGGGCCACTAAGCGCTTAGCATCTTCTATCAGGTCATGGAAAAGAGGCTTTTTGTGATAACCATGGGGCTGTTGGCTTGCATATGGATACAGATCCCGTAACAAATTAGCAGTAGCCTCATCCTGGACGAGATCTTCAGGCTGATAACCATCAGAATAAAGAGGATCAATAATGTCAGGCTGATCATAGTGTTCACCATGGTTAATCCACCTGATATATGTCTGGTCCATCCCATAAACGAATAAATGATCTGAGACTACATGTTGAGGCTTGGACCCAATATTCAAACATACGCGGCATGGACAAATCACTTCCTTTGTCTTGTCGCCGTCAGTAAAATCACTAACGTGCTTCATGAAGTCTTCAATACCACTCAAATATGTTGGTGTGTTTAATGAGTGAAATAATATCCAAGTTCTGTCCATCTGTTGAGGAGATAGATGGTCAGAGAAGCGATAAGCTATTTCAACAAACAGGTCACCTACGAATGTAAGCAAACATACCTGAGCAAACAGGTCGAATATAAAACTATAAATGCTACATTATTTGAGCCGATTTCAGCAAACAAACTGAGTGCAAAACTACGGCTACCTAGCGAACAGATTTTTTTAGGCTGACCACTGGGTTTCCCCACTTTGTATTTTTTTATTAATAAAAAGAGGGAAATATGTACAAAAGTTGCTGGAGAGCAGCAACTAAAAGGATCATAGATCCCAAACAGCAAAATATATATAAAATGTTCTACCCATGATATGATTTCCTCTTTGCCTTATGAACAAGGAGAGCAATTTCATCCTTGAATCTCTTGTGCCATCTGTAAATGCTTGGGGGGAGGGGCGAACAGATCTATCGAAAGCAATACAATACCAACACATTCTTTCTTCTTTTTTGCCGTAATTCCGCCGATCTATTAGCAGTGCAAAGAAGCCAAAAGTAATAAGATTACATACAGGTTCATAGACCACCAGGGCCGTACCTGAGAATACGGAGGGCCTGAGCAAAACAAGAAATAGAGGCCCTCAACATGATCATTGGCAACTAAAATGATTTTATATATACTACTCACTCCATTTCAATAAACAATGCACCCTTGTTTTTCGTATTTTATCTTCGAAAAAATATTAATCTATATCTCTCTATTTAAAAATGATGTTTCAATTTTATGTAGATATACATGTATTTAGATGAGTTTAGTTTGCAGATACATGCAAGTTTTGATGAAGTTGAAACATATTTTTCAGGATGAAGTATATAAAAAATTGATATAAAACTGGTATCATTAGAAAGTATTTTCCAACACGATTCTAACAATGCTGCTTATGTATTATATGATCGTGATATTGTTGTCCTATTTATTTGGTCAAGGTTCACATTGAAATGTGGTAAAATAAATTAAAAGAAGTGCATCGTGTGAAAAAGCAATCTAAGAATTCAAAAGTGCTAATTGTTAGTCGAAACATGACATCATTGAGACAAAATATTAATATTCATTGGAAGACTAACTGAATTAGCTGCACTCGCGATGAAAGAGAAAGAGAAGATATGGGTAAGAGCAAGTACAATAAGGTACAGTCTTTTTTTGTTTGTTTGGGTTGCTCATCAAGCTTATCGCTCGATACAATAAGGTACAGTCAGCGGGAGTGGTGTTTGGAACATGGGTGCATAGTGGGTGGTATCATAGAGTACTATCATAGATATGCTATATTTATTATAGTGGAGTATTGAAAATGGCATATATAGAAGGGGATATTGAGAATTGAGAGTGGCATAAACACAACTTCAGTTTTTGTAATGGCATAAACACAACTTGTGAATTGAGGAGTGGCATAGAACCAATTAACACTTGTTTCAATAACAGCCATCAAAAGCCAATCGAACGCACGAGAATGGATCCAAAATTTACCATTTTAAGTTTCACGAGAAAATTTTAAACTTAAAATTCGTACTGCCTAGAAGTTTTTGAAACAAAAATCCAGTAAATCTTATATGTCGGGTTATGCATTCTGGGGGAGTTTCATCAGATTCAGCCATATTGTTTATCAATAAACCTCATTTTATGTTTTACAACCAACTTTAAACTTAAAATTCAAACTGTCCAGTAAAAAGAACAACATTCCAGTAAATCTTATATATTTCTTCTGCATTCCGGGAAAGATTGGTCGGATTCAAAAAAAATAGTTTGGGAATAAACATTGTTTTAGTCTGGAAACGACTTATTGTAGAGTGATTTTTGGTTGGATACATTCATGTGTGTTCGATTGGCTTTGGATGGCTGATATTGAACCAAAGTCAACGCTGGGCTTTTGACCTGAACGTCACTGGAGCTGCGTCAAAAGTCCAGCCATGACTTTGTCTCAATAACAGCCATCAAAAGCCGATCGAACGCACAGGAATGGATCCAACCAAAAATCACTCAACCGCTGGAATTTTGACCTGAAAGTCACTGAAGCTGTGTCCATACTTGCCCAACAGGTTGCGTATGAATGTAAACCAACATATCTGAGCAAACAGGTCGAATATAAAACTATATAACTAAATGCCACGTTATTTGAGCCGATTTCAGCAAACCAACTGAGGTCTATTTTTTTAGGCTGGACAGTGGTTTCCTCGCTGTGTATTTTTCACTGTAATAAAAAAGAGGGAAAATGTTACTGGAGAGCAGCAACTAAAAGGATCATAGATCCCAAACAGCAAAATCTAGCTAAAAAGGTTATACCCATGATGATAAGCCATGATATGATTTCCTCTTTGCCTTACAAACAAACAGTGTACAGTACGAACGAATTCGAGCAAATAGGTAAAGCGGAAAACAATGTCAAACAAACACATCGAGAGGAAAACAATATCAACCGATCGATTCGAACGAACTAACGAACTTATAAGGGCTGGGCGACGGCGACTGACTTCGATTGAGCTATAATGAATCGTACTTGCCCAGGCCTGAAGATAGCATGCATACCGTGAGGATCTACCAGCTGACCGCGCCTGCCGGTGCGGCTGGAGAAGAACGGCGCCACCAGCAGTCGCCGGCTGACGCGGCTGATAGACAGCGTGGGGAAGTTTTGGTGCGCGGCCTGGTTCACCGAGGGTGTGTCTAGAGAAGAACAGGGCGCCGAAGGAGGTGTCTAGAGAAGAACAAGGTGGGCTGGGTGCTGAGTTAAAGGCGAGCGTTCGAAATATTGGGCGCGCGTTCGAAAGTTTAGGTGCGCGAGGGAGGTGTCTGCTGAGTTAAAGGCGAGCGTTCGAAATTTCCCCGTCCTCTTCTTTTTTGGGCTAATCTATCTATACCTCTATTCTATCTACATGTTTTTTATTTTTTTTCTATTCTATACATGAGTTTTTGAATTTGAATTTTTTCACTCTGTCAGCCTTCCGGCCAATGCTCATTTGAAGTAATTGAAGCTGTTGATTTGCAGCTTAGAGGTGCTATCTACCGCTCATCATACAAGGACTCTTCAGATCTAACGGCTGTGAATGCACGGATTCGTCACCCATCCTTCCCTTGGACTGGCGATGCTGAAAGCCTGAAACACTGGAACCCTCTAGATACTTCGGGATACCTCACTGCCCCACATTATTAAACAGGCCTTTTCCGACACGGGAAGTCAAAAGTTGGGGGCTCCATGCAGTACATATGAATACTCGCTAGCTGCATGGTCTAGAAGCAGACTAGAGTAAATCATCAATTCGTCAAATCAATTGGTGTATAATTTTTTTTAGGAGCTAAGACGCCGGCATGAACCATTTTATCAACTTGAATGCTTACTACATGACATAAGAAGACTATGTACTTTGGTTTTTCATTTTTCTGATTTTTTAAATTTTGTGCCCATTTGAATCTTGGTCAAATCCTAGGTTTGACCAAGATTAAACAAGTTTAAAACATGAAAATGAAAAGGTAATCATGGATCCTTCTTAGTCACTCTAAAATGAAGCTTTTGGGATGTTCTTGAAATTTTCATGTTTGAAACCCAAAACGACTTCTCTTCATGCTTGACTTCATAAGACAGAGTTTAGGGGTTAGGGGGTAGATACATGATTTGTCTAGTTTGCATATGTCTAGACCTTGTTTATCAACTTTAATGCTTACTATATGACATAAGAAGACTATGTGCTTTGGTTTTTCATTTTTCTATTTTTTTGAATTTTATGCCCATATTTGAATCTTTGTCAAATCCTAGGTTTGACCAGGATTTAAACAAGTTTAAAACATGAAAATGAAAAGGTAAGCCTGGATCCTTCTTAGTCACTCTAAAATGAAGCTTTCGGGAGGTTCTTGAAATTTCCATGTTTGAAACCCAAAACCACTTCTCTTCATGATTGACTTCATAAGACAGAGTTTAGGGTTAGGGGTAGATATATACATGATTTTTGGTTTGAATATGTCTAGACCTTGTTTATCAACTTGAATGCTTACTATATGACATAAGAAAACTATGTGCTTTGGTTTTCATTTTTCTGGTTTTTTATGCCCGTTTGAATCTTTTGGTCAAATCTTAGGTTTGACCAAGAATTGAACAAGTTTAAGACATGAGAATGAAAAGGGGAGCATGCATCCTTCTTAATTAGTCACTCTAAAATGAATTTTGTAAGAGGTTTTTGAAATTTCCATGTTTGAAACCCAAAACCACTTCTCTTCATGTTGGACTTCATAAGACAGAGTTTAGGGGTTAGGGGGTAGATACATGATTTGTCTAGGTTGAATATGTCTAGACCTTGTTTATCAACTTTAATGCTTGCTATATGACATAAGAAGACTATGTGCTTTGGTTTTTCATTTTTCTATTTTTTTGAATTTTATACCCATATATTTGAATCTTTGTGAAATCCTAGTTTTGACCAGGATTTAAACAAGTTTAGAACATGAAAATGAAAAGGTAAGCCTGGATCATCCTTCTTAGTCACACTCTAAAATGAAGCTTTTGGGAGGTTCTTGGAATTCCTATGTTTGAAACCCAAAACCACTTCTCTTCATGATTAACTTCATAAGACAGAGTTTAGGGTTAGGGGTAGATATATACATGATTTTTCTGGTTTGAATATGTCTAGACCTTGTTTATCAACTTGAATGCTTACTATGTGACATAAGTAGACTATGTGCTTTGGTTTTCATTTTTCTATTTTTTATATTTTATACACATATATTTGAATCTTTGTGAAATCCTGGGTTTGACCAGGATTTAAACAAGTTTAGTACATGAAAATGAAAAAGGTAAGCTTGGATCCTTCTTAGTCACACTCTAAAATGAAGCTTTTGGGAGGTTCTTGAAATATCCATGTTTGAAACCCAAAACCACTTCTCTTCATGATTGACTTCATAAGACAGAGTTTAGGGTTAGGTGTAGATATATACATGATTTTCTGGTTTGAATATGTCTAGACCTTGTTTATCAACTTGAATGCTTACTATATGACAAAAGAAGACTATATGCTTTTGTTTTTCATTTTTCTGATTTTTTTGAATTTTATGCCCGTTTGAATCTTTTGGTCAAATCTTAGGTTTGACCAAGATTTAAACAAGTTTAAGACATGAAAATGAAAAGGGAAGCTTGCATCCTTCTTAGTCACTCTAAAATGAATTTTTAAGAGGTTTTTGAAATTTCCATGTTTGAAACCCAAAACTACTTCTCTTCATGCTTGACATAGTTTAGGGTTAGGGGGAGATACATGATTTGTCTAGTTTGAATATGTCTAGACCTTGTTTATCAACTTTAATGCTTACTATATGACATAAGAAGACTATGTGCTTTCGTTTTTCATTTTTCTATTTTTTTGTATTTTATACCCATATATTTGAATCTTTGTGAAATCCTAGGTTTGACTAGGATTTAAACAAGTTTAGAACATGAAAGTGAAAAGGTAAGCCTGGATCCTTCTTAGTCACACTCTAAAATGAAGCTTTTGGGAGGTTCTTGAAATTTCCATGTTTGAAACCCAAAACCACTTCTCTTCATAAGACAGAGTTTAGGGTTAGGGTAGATATATATATACATGATTTTTCTGGTTTGAATATGTCTAGACCTTGTTTATCAACTTGAATGCTTACTATATGACATAAGAAGACTATATGCTTTTGTTTTTCATTTTTCTGATTTTTTTGAATTTTATGCCCGTTTGAATCTTTTGGTCAAATCTTAGGTTTGACCAAGATTTAAACAAGTTTAAGACAAGAAAATGAAAAGGGAAGCCTGCATCATATCCTTCTTAGTCACTCTAAAATGAATTTTTAAGAGGTTTTGAAATTTCCATGTTTGAAACCCAAAACCACTTCTCTTCATGCTTGACTTCATAAGACAGAGTTTAGGGTTAGGGGGTAGATACATGATTTGTATGGTTTGAATATGTCTAGACCTTGTTTATCAACTTGAATGCTTACTATATGACATAAGAAGACTATGTACTTTGGTTTTTCATTTTTATGATTTTTTTAATTTTCTGCCCATTTGAATCTTTGTCAAATCCTAGGTTTGACCAAGATTTAAAAAAGTTTAAAACATGAAAATGAAAAGGTAAGCCTGGATCCTTCTTACTCACTCTAAAATGAAGCTTTTTGGGATGTTCTTGAAATTTCCATGTTTGAAACCCAAAACGACTTCTCTATACTACAGTTTGTACATACTCTCAGATAATCTGGACCGTACTTTGCACCTATGTTTAATGGATCATATGTGCCCAGAAATGGCTCATATTAGAATAGTAGACTCATATTAGTGTTCTTGACATTCTGTAAAATTATCAGATTTTTCGAAGTTTGTTTTTTTGGACAAAATTTTACCAATTTCTAGACAGAACAGAAAATGTCAGTCTTTTTATGCAAATCTGCACATAAATGGCTCAAATTAAAACAGTATACTCGTTTCAGTGTTTTTGATTTCCTATAAAAAATAGATTTTCCTGAGAAGTTCTAATTTTTGCCAGAATTTGAAAATTTTGGATTTCTTGTGTGCCCGAAACACCCAAAAGTCGCTCCAAATCTGAACACAGGATTATTTTGGTCAATACGAAAGTATAAACTGAAATACGACTATTTATTGAACCGTTTTCATGTTGTATTGTTGAAAATGGCATAGAATACTGAGATACTAAATCTTGCATGGTGATTCCTTCCCAATTCTCGCGGAAGAAATCAGCTGGTATTGTAATGAAATACCAAATGATTGCCGGGACACGATTTACCTGAAAGATATACTTTAAAAAACAATGGTTTGGGGCTTGACAATCATGCATCTCCCTTGCAATCGGCCCAACGAAATCTGAGAAAGTCGTCTGAAAAACTGGCAGAATGTTGAGAAGAGGCAAGGGTTACTCGTCGGTATATATTTGTGATAATCGCCTAGAAGCTAATCTAAATTGCCGGCTGGATGTCAGGAATGGATTGGCTCATGATAAGACCAATCAATTTAAAGGGGGATGATGACTGCTTGGCTGCCTCCATCAGTTCCTTCCTCACGATCTGCTGCCTTTCCATCAGTTTCTTATGTGTTATTATGGTGGAGGATCGGGAAGTAGAGCAGATAGAGAAGGGGATTTCTAGTTTCGTGCCCCTGGTTCGTTAGTTGTACTCAGTTTTCCCCAGCCTCTTAACTTTTCCTCAGTTTTCCCCTCCCTCTAGTTTGAAACCCCTTCCAGAGGCTCGGACGGGAGGGTTGCCGTCTGTTCAGAGGCCTTCCGTTACCGGTGACGGCTAGGGAGCCGCGGTGGTTTTGACTTGACCGTTGCTTTCGAAATGTGTTGACTATTGACTGGAAGAGCTGACCCAAAGCTTTCCCCTCCGCCCGAGACTGGAGGAGCTCACACACCGCCCCTCCGCCGCCACGCCATCCTGCCCACCTACCTTATGGCGTCGTCCGCCGCCGAGCCGGCCCCGCCCCCACCACCACCCCCGGGCTCCGCCTCCACCAGATCTGGATCTACCCCTGTCCTCTTTGTAATTCCGTCTGGTGTGCCGACTATTCCCGCCAGCCGTGGAGAAGATTGGGAATCGGAGGGATCTAACGCATGGATTCCATCTGGGTAAGCATCGTCTGCCTATGTGAATTAACAGTAGGCAGTTTTTGAGCGCCAATCGTTGTTGCTCAACTAACTGCGTTGCTTTTCGAATAGGATGGATCCAGCGCTGGCTTTTCGGCTGGTGGTTAGGCTGGATTCTAGCTTTACGCGTGATTCTAAACGCTGTAAGAATGGGTTTTACTTCCCTGCGGTGGTTGCAACCACCATCTCGTTAACGGATTTCAAAGCTAACATCTACGATAACTACACCTGGAGCTCTCTCGATGCAGTTCATTTCGAATATTTCAACAGCTCGGAGGGAAGATTTGTTCCACTAATTTCCGACGACGATCTGGGAATTCTTTTTGCTTTGAATGCTTCTTGCCGGTTCGGTAAAATTCGTATCCATGTGGACAGGGGCCAGGCATCATCTGGTGCTGGGGCATCATCAGGTGGTCGGGCATCATGTCT
Organism: Lolium multiflorum; assembly: GCA_030979885.1. Taxonomy (NCBI): domain Eukaryota; kingdom Viridiplantae; phylum Streptophyta; class Magnoliopsida; order Poales; family Poaceae; genus Lolium; species Lolium multiflorum. The sequence goes on from CM061749.1 coordinate 111,184,137, forward strand.
CTCTACTGCTGCTGCCTCTGCTAATAGTGTGCGCCGTGGCGCTCCTTGTAGGTCCACAGCAGCACCATCTGTCCCCAGTGCTAGTGGTAGCCAGATCGTTCGTACGGTCGATGTGGAGGACGATGCAGACATTGAGGATCAGCCTCCTCAAGATGATGAGGATGAGTTGATGTTTCCTGAATTGGTAGATCGATGCAGTAAGCAGGCAATGGAGGATCAATACATGGAAGATATGGCTTTTGGTGCCAGATTTGATGACACTGATGATGAAGAGAAGAATGAGAATGATGACAGCCTCGTTTTAGCCGATTACGAAGGTGAAGACTTGCCAACAATTGAGTGGAACAGGGAGAATCCCCAGCTTGTAGAAGGCACCGTGTTTCAAACGATGATGGACTGCCGTAATGCAATTACTACATATCACATTCTCACTAAGAATAATTTTGAGGTTATTAAAAGTGAGCCAGGTAGGTTCACAATTAAATGCCCATACCCAAGGTGTAGGTTTAGGCTGCATGCATCCACAATGCGCAGAAGCAGCTTGGTTCAGGTACTACGCCAACCAGTTGTGTATTTAGATCACGGTGTAAAATTTGTTATCTATTACTGACATCCCTTATCATTATGTTTCAGATAAAGAAGAATAAGGAGATCCATAGGTGTCCACCTCTAGGGGGAGAGCCAGAGCTGAAAACAAAGCTAGCGAAGACTAGGTGGTTGGCAGATATAATCCTAGATTGGCTGAGAGAAGATCCTTCACTTGGTCCAACAGCACTCGTAAAAAAGGTGGTTGAGAAGTATAAAATGAAAGTACCTTACATGAGGATGTTCTATGCAAAGGAAATGGCTCTTGACAAGATCAATGGTCCATGGAATGAAAGCTTTCAGTTGCTTTACACTTTCAAAGCTGAAGTGGAGATGGCTAGTCCAGGCAGTGTTGTAGCGATAGACAAGCATACAGTTCCCTACAAATTGAAAAGCGGGAAGGTAATGCACAAGGAATGTTTCAGAAGGGCTTTTGTTTGTTTCAAAGCTTGCTGGAAAGGCTTTTTGGACGGTTGCAGGCCTTATTTGGCCGTGGATGCATCAGCTCTTCATGGCAGGTTTAAAGGACAGCTAGTTGCTGCTACTGCAGTTGATGGACATAATTGGATGTTCCCTGTTGCTTATGGGGTTTTGGAGGTTGAGTCACAGGAAAGTTGGACTTGGTTTCTGCAGAATTTGCGCGACCTTATAGGTCATCCACCAGGACTTGTTATCCACACAGACGCTTGCAAAGGTTTGGAGACTGCGGTAGAAGCAGTATTCCCTGGAGTGGAGCATAGGGAATGTATGCGACACTTGGTACAGAATTTTACAAAGAAATTCAAGGGTAAAGTTTTTACTGACAACCTATGGCCAGCTTCATACACATGCAGCTCTAGGAAGCATCTGTTTCATTTGGATGTGTTGTATAAACAAAAACCTGGGGTGAAGGAGTACTTGGATGAACATCATGGTAGGGTGTGGTCAAGAAGCCAATTCAATGAAATTTGCAAGGTAGACTATGTAACAAGTAACCTTGCGGAGAGTTTCAATTCAAAGGTCAAGTCATTGAAAGGGCTTATGCTGTGGCAAATATTTGATAAGATTAGGCAGATGATCATGATAAAGATCGATCTGCGTCAAAGAATTGCATCCACAAATTATGTTGGCCATCTCATGCTCCCATCTTTGATTAAGTCTTTGCATGCCAGGGCAAAACAATTGAGGATGCAATGCGTCAGAAAAGGAATGGAGGCTGAGGTAACCTACACTGACAAAGAAAACAGGCAGTGGAGGTATCCAGTGAGTTTGGTTGATAGGACATGCCATTGTAGGGGATGGCAGATCCGTGGGATACCCTGCATACACGCATTGTTTTTCATGAGTGTTATAGGGGGTGAAGATGGTGAAGTTGATCAGTATGTGTCAGAGTATTTCTCTGTTGCCAAATTTAGGGCTGCATATGCTATGAATGTTCCTACCTTGTTGGGAAAAGACCAATGGATGAAAGTCGATCCAGGCTTCAAACTGTACTCTCCAGTATTGACTAGACCGGCAGGTAGGCCGAGGAAGAATAGGATCAGAGCTAGTGCAGAGGGTGGTGCACCGATTCGAAAACGTAAGTGCAAACGTTGTGGAATCCCTGGACACATTGCTAGGCTTTGTAAAAATGGAGTTGACCCAGCTTTTGGAATGGAAGATCAGGCGGGAGCAGAAAATGCAGAGGAGAATGAAGCAGCAATTCAACTTGAGATTGAAGCAGCAGTTCAACATGAGGTGATTGAAGCAGCAAATGCAGAGGAGATTGAAGCAGCAGTTCAACATGAGGAGATTGAAGCAGCAAATGCAGAGGAGATTGAAGCAGCAGTTCAACATGAGGAGATTGAACCGATGGATCGAGAGCGGAGGGAACAGATGGATGTAGAGCTGCTTGAACCGATGGATCGAGAGCAGAGGGAACAGATGGATGTAGAATGGCTTCAACCGATGAGTCTAGAGGAGAGGGAACAGTATAGTCGAGAATGCCTCGAAAGTAGTAAGGCCATGATAGAAGCTAACTTCGAAGAGTACATGGCAGAAGAAAAAGCACAAGCTTTGCAGAAGAAGAAGAACAAGAAAGAGGGCAAAAGGAAGGTAGACACCGGTAATATCCCTGGTAGGGTTACCCGGAGTAAGGTGGTGGCCCCGGCGAGTCACACCAGGAGCAAGAGAAAGATTTTATTCTGAACAACTAATTTGAATTTGTATGAACAATTTGTATTGGGGTTCCCTTTGTATTGGGGATCCCTTTGTGTTGAACAATTTGTATTGGGGATGCCTTTGTGTTGAACAATTTGAATTTGTATGAACAATTTGTATTGTGGTTCCCTTTGTATTGGGGATCCCTTTGTGTTGAACAATTTGAATTTGTATGAACAATTTGTATGCCACATTTAAGCCACATTTATCATTTTAGGGTTTTAGGGTTTTAGGGTTTTAGGGTTTTAGGGTTCAATTCAAAATAATTCAAAACATGGTGGAACCTTCCCATGGAGCCTTGTTATGTTACCTACAACCTAGAGAAATAATAATGGAAAAGGAAATATAGAGATATGAAGTTTTTATGCCAAAAGCTTCAAAACCACTTCCTAGTCCATGAGCTACTAGATATGAAGATGCAGGGCTTTCTGCTCAATACACCTCCCAAATACCCACTATGCTTACAAACTTTGTCCAAATGAGTCCAAATTCGTCACACTTGTGTATCTTTGAGTTGCAAACAATATCTAGTCGGCCAAAATGTAATATATTGTTCAAATAACACAATTTTACAATTTTTATGCCAAAAGCTTCAATTTCCCTTAGTCCGTTTATTATTTGGGTGCCCCTGTTTTACTTAGTGTTACTCAGTTTTCCCCTCCGGGCCCACTTGTTTTACTCAGTCATACTCAGTTTTGCCCTTCCGATAAACATTTCCTCACTTTTCCCCCTCTTAGTTCTACTCAGTTTTCCTAACTTGTACTCACTGGCTGATCTCTGATTGGTCGAGATGTATGTCACACGGATCTTGGTTAGTTGAAAGCTCAACGAACGCTTGCACCGTTCGATCATTTATGATCGGACGGCCTGTATCTCTCTCTCTACCACGATGGACGCATACGGAGACAAGAGCAGAGCACATACCTACCAACCCTGGCAGTCGCATATTCCAGTCGCATCCTCCTCTCTCGTATTTCCTCTCTTACTGCGGTCGCGGCGGCGCGATCTAACCGTGCGTGCGGCGGCGTGCGGCGGCGCGGATCTAACCGTGCGTGCGGCGGCGTGCGGCGGCGCGGATCTAACCGTGCGTGCGGCGGCGTGCGGCGGCGCGGATCTAACCGTGCGTGCGGCGGCGTGCGGCGGCGCGGATCTAACCGTGCGTGCGGCGGCGTGCATCTAACCGTGCGTGCGCCGTGGATCTAAGAGTGCCGGTGAGGATCTAACCGTCAGAAATAGTTGAAATGTCTCTCTCTGTCTCACTTTCGATTCTATTCTCAGATCTGTTGAATGATGAAGAACACCAAGACGGCGGCCGTGCCGACAGTGGTCATCGATGCCACGAACATTGAAGCCATCGCCTACAACATCGCTTCGACGGCGCAGACCCAGCCTTCAATGTCGGAGCCTGTTGATGTCTCACTTCCGGTGCCGAGAGTGCGAATCGATGCCAAGACGATTGAAGCCATCGTCTACAACCGCGCTGCAAAGCCGCCGATCCAGCCCTCCGCAGATCCGTCGCTGATGAAGTACACCAAGACAGCGGCGGTTCCGACACTGGTCATCGATGCCACGAACATTGAAGCCATCGCCGATAACATCGCTTCAACGTTTGATGGCGCAGATGACCACCCCTCAGCCGCCCGTCGTCCCGGCCTTTCTTGCCCATCGCTGCGCGCCGTGTTCGACGCCGCAAATTGGGATAAATTATTATAAATTTGTATTTTTCAATTTCCAAATGGGATAAAATTGTTCGAACTACTACCTCCGTCTCAAAAAAAGCTTCTTCACGTTCTTGATGTGTCCATGTACATCCGTATGTATGATTTGAATTCTATCCCAACTTGATTGGGAAGATATTGATATGTATTTGATCCGGAGGCTGGTACATGCTTTCACTTTTGGGATCCCTTGCTAAAATTATCGTGCACATTACTTAGCACAAGTAGGAAATTGTACACCGAAATACAGTGCTTAGAGCCACAACAAAATACAGTGGTTAGAGCCATCTACTGAATAACAATTCTATACTAAATCGTCTACCAGAACCACATAACTGCTAGGACAGGGATGACACCTAATAAAACTGCACAGATGAATCTACTTTTCTCCTCTCCCATCACTTTTAGTTCATGTTCTAGATTTTCTACCACTTGATCAAATACGGCAAGATCTGTCTCAACTCTCAACTTCTCCTTGCGAATAAGCTCTGAATTCTTCTTTTCTTCATCCACAATACGCTTCAGCTCGAATATCATCAGGTTTTTACGGGCCAATTCATCACCTAAATTGGCCACCTTCTCCTCCAAATCCATCCTCTGGCTACACCACTGGGTTGATTCATCTTGGTATGCAATGTACCATGGATCATCGGCTTGCCTGGCTGACATAGGCATCCCAAATGGGCCTGCCTAATATAGTACCCGGGGTTTATTGAAGGCCCACTACTCGAAGAATAAGAAGACTCGAGAGCCCAAGATGTATTTAAGGAAAAGATAGAGTTGTAATAGGAAGTGTTATTTGTAATCTGGCGGGATAAGTTAGAAACCATCCCGGACTCTGTAATCCTTGTATAGCACGAATCCCTCGGCTCCACCTATATAAAGGGGGGTCGAGGGACGAGAAGATCATCGAATCATTGTCTGCAAACCCTAGTTTTCATATTCGTCGAGTACTTTTCGGCTGAAACCTTCGAGATCTACTTGCCCTCTACTTCTAACTAAACCCTAGCCTATAATCCGTAGGCATTGACAAGTTAATCCTTTGTCAATTGGCGCCGTCTGTGGGAATTAGAGGCGTAAGGAGCTGATCTCGATGGCACGTTCAAGATCTTCGACATCGTCAACCGGAAGCAACACTATGGATCGAGGTAAACAGATCGCTGCTGGTCTTGTTGATTTTGTTCCTCACCCACCCTCCCGTTTGGATGCATATGCGTATCTGGCGGAGCCCTTGGAGATGACGTTCGGAAGATTCCACTTTCGCGTCGAGAAGGAAGGATCGTATCGTGTCGAAATTCCGATTTCGTCGGGATCGTCGGCGGTCGATTCTGATTTTTCAAGCTATGCATCGTCAACTGAGTCAGAAGAAGAAACTTCGGCAACACGTTACGTCAGCATCAGAGCAAGAGAGAAACTCGCCAAGATCTCCAGCAACGCATCGTTTGAGTCATCTGCGGACTCATATATAAGCGATGGCTCAAGCGATGTCGACAGTTACAACTTCATCGACAAATCTCTCACAGTGGGCAAGGTCTTCATCAATCTCAACAATGATGTCACCGAACCCAACATAGATCTGAGTACAAAATATCATCAGATTTATGCTATCGAAGATCAAGAGGAAACATCGGAGGCTTTCGACGAGTTGGGAAATCCTTTTGTCGATCCCTCAGATCTAAGGAGAGGTATGGGCACTAAATATGACGGGCCCACACCACGCGTCAGAGTTCAACTTCCACAGGCAGCCTGGGATAGAGCGGCAAAAGCCATAGATGGTTCAGAACCAATGACGACGACAGCTACAGCTCAAGAACTGCAAGCTTATCAATATATGCTCGCACGAACTGCCCGAGAAATAGAAAAACAGACAGCTGAGTTGAACAGGAGAAAGGAGGCAGCTTCTGCATCCAGCAGGAGAAGGGCAGATCTAAGTGGACAATCTAGAGTTTCGGGTGATAGCCACAGGGAGGCTCGGAACAGAGGAAGATCAAGGTTACAACACATACCCGAAGCAGAAAGAGAGTTCTTGGTTCAAAACCTCGACATGTCTTTTATGTCGATAGATACAAGAGGAAATATTATCCCTAAGACACCAGAAGCTGGGTATATGGCGACACAAGCTTACATCCTCGCATCCAGGCCACCCCCAGGAGATCCAAGGGAAACATTATACAACATGGCATTGGCAGGGGTTGGAGCTATGGGGACAGCGTTCGTAGCAACGCCTCCCGAAGGAGCAGCAAGGCAAAACAGTCCACGACCTGCGGCAGCAACGGCGGCAGCTCCGGAAGGACCAAGTGGAGCAAGAGACACAGGAGTACAAGCTAGGGTCGATAGAGCAAGGCAAAGCAGAAGGGATCATCGGCAGTCCCCGGAGCTTAATGACGAGGATATGTGCGGTCTACCGTGCTTCACGAGAAGAGTCCGAAAAACTCGAGTCCCCTCAGGATTCAAGTTACCCGATCACTTCAAAAAGTTCGACGGCTTGCAAGATCCAGAGGACTGGTTAATTGATTACCTCGAGACGGTAAAGCTAACTGGAGGAACTAGAGCAACAGCGATGCAAAGTATTCAGGTGCACTTAAGTGGAGCCGCACGATCTTGGATCAAAAAACTCCCGCCAGGATCCATCGACAGCTGGGAAAGTTTCGAGGACGTATTCGTCAAGAACTTCAGGTCCACATGCAAGAAGCCTGCGTCGTTAGAAGAGCTAAGGGCGTGTCGACAAAAGCCAGATGAGTCAATGAGAAAATACATCCAAAGGTGGAACATCATAAAAAATTCGGCAGAAAATATATCTGACGAGAGAGCAATAGATGCGTTTGTCGCAGGAATCAGGCGTGGAGATTTTGTCGAGGATTTGGGAAGGACCAATCCAAAAACAGTATCCGCGTTGATGGAGATAGCAAATAGATGGGCAGACGGAGAAGATGCTGTCCACAACAAACGACACAGGTCGCCAGAAGAGGATCGTAGTCGAAATTATCGGGAGGCGACGATTTCCTCGGCGATATCCTATGACGCCCCAGGGCAAATTTCGGCAGGATTTCGAGCAAATACAGGAGGAAGCAACAGAGACGATTATCAGAGAAGCAATGAGCAGCGAAGCGATAATAGGGACGACTCCCGCAACAGGCAAAATAGTGGGCCAAGGTTTCCACGACCTTTTTTGTCTCCCGAAGAAATGTTGAACGGACCGTGCCAGATGCACTTCTTCCTCGACAGCAATGGGAAAAGACAGTCAGGGCATCTACAGAAAGATTGTCGAAATTTTCAAGCAATGTTCAGATGTGCAGAAAACGCTCACGCACGAGCAGCACAGAGAAATCCTCGGGAACCTAGAAGCGAAGTTCATCTACCACCACCTCCCGCGATTACAGAGGCAATCAACACCAGCTCAGAATAGCGGCAGCACCTGCACCACCACCCTATGTTGATCCTAACTCCAACGGAGCAGTGTCGATGATTCAGAAGGGAAGGCCGTCCAATAGAGCTCAAAAAGTAATCTCGACAGGTGTTTATGGCAGAGAAAATGCCTCCACCAACAGTTGAGTACCTCAATTGGTCAGGGCAAGACATCGGTTTCACCATAGCAGACCACCCGCAACAAGTTCCTCGACCAGGGCAGTCAGCACTTATTCTGCCAGCAGTTATCGCGGGATTTGATGTTTCTCGAGTATTCATAGATGGTGGCAGCAGCTTAAACCTTATGTATGCAGATACATTGAGGAAGATGAACATATCCTTAGCAAACCTGAAGCCAACGGACACAAGGTTCCACGGTATCACACCAGAAAAACCAAGCTATCCATTGGGAAAGATCAACCTCGACGTTCAGTTTGGAACCCGAGAAAATTATAGAATCGAGAAATTGGAGTTTGAAGTCGTGGATTTTCCATCGCAATACCACGCCTTATTGGGACGACCAGCATATGCTAGGTTTATGGCAGTACCACACTATACATACCTGTTATGGAGATTGCCTGGACCCAAGGGACCAATCACGGTCAAAGGGAGTTTTGCCTTAGCTGATAAGTGCGACAAGGATTTCCATCGGTTATCAGAAACCTTCGGGATGCAAGCTGAATACTTGGCGTCGAAAAGCATGACTGATTACGACGTACTGCCAGACGTCGGAAGGCCAAATAAAGAATCAACTTTCAACACAGAGAAAAATTCTAAGGAGGTGCAGATTCACCCGACAGATCCAAAAAAGACGACATCCATTGCAAACAACATGGATATCGCATAGGAAAGCGCGCTCGTCGAGTTCCTCCGTGAGAACTGGAAAATCTTCGCATGTCCAGCTGACATGCCAGGAGTACCCAGGGAACTTGCCGAGCACCATCTAAATTTGGATCCAACAGCGAAACCGATCAGACAACCTTTGCGGCGTTTTTCGGAACCAAACCGCAAATCCATGCTATCAGAAATAAATCGACTAGAGGAAGCTGGTTTTATCAGAGAGATATCTACAGAAGCCACATGGGTAGCTAACCCAGTGATGGTGCCGAAGAAAAACACGACAGTCCTTCGCATGTGCGTCGACTTCACGTGTCTAAACAAACATTGCCCTAAGGATCACTTTCCCCTCCCAAGGATCGATCAAATCATCGACTCCACGGCAGGTTGTGAACGTCTTTCCTTTTTGGATGCATACTCTGGTTATAACCAGATCAGATTAAAAGAAGATGATGAAGCCAAGACAGCGTTTATTACACCTTACGGCGTGTTTTGCTACAAGACAATGCCCTTCGGTCTAAAAAATGCGGGAGCAACATATCAGAGGATGATGCAGAAGTGTTTAGCAACACAGATCGGGAAAAACGTGCAAGTATACATCGATGATGTCGTCATAACATCAAAAAAGGGGACAACGCTGATCGAGGATCTCAAAGAAACTTTTGACAACCTCGACAAATTCTGCCTCAAGCTGAACCCGACGAAGTGTTCTTTTGGCGTCCCAGCAGGAGAACTTCTGGGGTTTCTAGTTTCAGCAAGAGGGATTGAAGCAAATCCCGACAAAATACAAGCCATAGTAACAATGAGGAAGCCAACAAAGTTGAAAGAAATACAGCAGCTAACTGGGCGAGTCGCAGCTTTGAGCAGATTCGTCGCCAGGTTAGGAGAAAAAGCGTTACCATTTTATGCGCTGATCAAACAAGGAGATAAATTCCAGTGGAACGAAGAAGCCGATAGAGCTTTCGAGGATCTGAAGCGAAAAATATCGACACCACCAATCCTGGTGGCTCCAAAGGAAAAGGAACCTCTCCTGCTGTATATTGCAGCCACACCCCAAGTGGTTAGCACGGTGTTAGTTGTCGAAAGAGAAGAAGAAGGGAAAATCCATGGAGTACAGCGACCAGTATACTTCGTGAGCGAAGTCTTGTCTCCCTCAAAACAAAGGTACCCTCAGTACCAAAAGCTAGCATATGGAGTGTTCACGACAGCACGAAAATTGCGCCACTATTTTTCGGCACACCCGATCATAGTGGTCAATGAAGCTCCTTTATCAAATATACTGAACAACCCAGAAGCTACGGGTCGTGTCTCCCTTTGGGGAATAGAACTTTCCCCTCGGGACATCACGTATGAAAAAAGAAAAGCAATAAAGTCGCAAATACTACCGGACTTCATCGCAGAGTGGATGGAGTTGCAAAATACAGGACCCCCAGATTTATCGAGAACCTGGACCATGAACTTTGATGGGTCCAAGAGACTAGAAGGGGCTGGCGCAGGAGTAGTACTCATATCACCTGAAGGCGACAAGTTGAAGTACATCCTTCGGATGACGTTCCCTAACGCGTCTAACAATGAAGCAGAATATGAGGCTCTCATACACGGGATGAAGATGGCGAAAGCCTGCGGAGCAACTCGATTAAAAATCTTTGGCGATTCACAGTTGGTAGCTCAGCAAGTTATGAACCAATGTGACGCAGTCAATGATAGCATGATGGCATACAAGGAGGTGTACAATGAGCTCGAGAAGTTGTTCGATGGATGCGAAGTAAATCATATTAGTAGATTGAGCAACGATGAAGCCGACGTTCTGGCAAACATCGGGTCGCAATGCCTTGCAGTCCCACCAGGTGTATTCTGGGAGGAGATAACAGAGAGATCCACTAAGTCGACAAAATCAAAAAAGAAGGAGAAGAAACCCTCGGGGGCTACCAAGGAGAAGCAAGAGGAAGAAGAAGAAGAGCAAGACCTGGTCATGGTAATACAAATACCATGGATGCAGCCATACATATCATATATACTCAGGAAAGAAATACCCGACGATCCAGTCGAGGCAAGGCGAGTAATTCGACGATCCAAAGCTTTCACAGTGGTTAAGGGAGAATTATATAAGAGAAGTATTTCAGGCGTCTTGCAAAGGTGCGTCACACCTGAAGAAGGAAGAATAATTCTGAAGGATGTACACGAAGGAATATGTGGCCACCACGCAAGTAGTCGAGCTATCGCAGCCAAGGTTTTTCGGGCAGGATTCTACTGGTTAACAGCAATTGAGGATGCTAAGGACATAGTACGAACTTGCGACGCGTGTCAAAGGTTTGCCGCAAAACCTCACTCTCCAGCAGCAGAGCTAGCACCAATACCTTTGTCGTGGCCCTTTGCACAATGGGGACTCGACATGGTGGGCAAGTTACATAAATCATGGCCAGGAGGAAAGGAGTACATGCTAGTAGCTGTCGACAAATTTACAAAGTGGATAGAAGCGAAGCCGATAAATTCACCAGACGGAGCATCTGCAGTAAAATTCATACAAGGCCTCGTCTTCAGATTTGGAGTGCCCCACAGCATAGTCACAGACAACGGCAGCAATTTCACATCCAATGAATTCAAGGACTATTGCAAAGAGGTGGGTATCAAGCTGAACTTTGCGTCAGTTGCACATCCTCAAACCAATGGACAAGTCGAGAAAGCCAATGGCATCATCTGCAATGGCATCAAGAAACGTCTGTTGGGACCTCTAGAAAAAGCTCGACATACCTGGCCTGAAGAATTACCAAGTGTGCTATGGAGCATCCGAACAACACCAAATACGGCGACACAAGAAACTCCGTTTTTTCTGGTCCATGGCGCGGAGGCAGTACTTCCAATAGAAATAGAGCACGACTCCCCTAGAGTCACAGCATATGATGAAGAAGCTTCAAAGATAGCATTGGAAGATGATGTGGACGCACTCGATGAAGCTAGAGACGAAGTACTATCTCGCGTAACCAAATATCAACAGGACTTGAAGAATTACCACAGTCGACGTCTGCGGCCAAGATCTTTTCAGGTGGGGGACCTAGTTCTTCGACTCACGCAAAAAAGTCATGAAAAACTCGAGTCACCATGGCTTGGTCCTTACATCGTCACGGAAGTAATCGGAGGAGGAGCATACAGGATAAAGGACAAGAAGACAGGGGTGGAGGAGCCAAACCCCTGGAACGTGGCGCAACTCAGGCGGTTCTACGCCTAGAGTCGAAATATAGTCCTTGTAAAACTTCAATGTACTGAAACGCCCACGAGTTTTCAGACGCACTCTTTTCCTTTTTCGGGGCACCGAGTGGGGCCGGGAAAGGTTTTTAATGAGGCGGGCTCGTGGTGCTGCAATATAATAAAGATAGTGGAGATATACTTCTTATTCTTCGACACGCTCGGGGGCTCAAACGCCCAAGTCTCAAAATACATACAATATAGATTCACTGAAATATTTCGCCTTGGTACATTAATACCTCGCCAAATATAACAAAATCGAAAGACAGCAAATATAGTGTACGCATCAAAAAACGTAAGTGCCTTGGTTTAAAAACCTCGCCATGCAAATATAGAATTTCGACATCAAAGATACTCAAGAATGGGCAATCTACCCAAGGGACAAACAAAGATGTCTTTTTCCAGCAGAAAAAATAGATTTCAAGGAAGGAAAAATAATGCAATCTTCGCCTAGTCAGGCTCGGGGGCTTCAACAACATAGAGGACCTCAGCAATATACAATAAAGTCCTTCGGGAACACAAAAAAAAGAGTGAGATATAAGTTTCCAATATAATACAAGTCAGTTAAATCCCAAGATAGTATCTACGGACAAACCCCTGGTTGTCTTATGCTCAGCATAAGAACCCTTGGTAAAAAACTCCGAGTCCATCCGAAGAAGTTCATCTATCATCGATTCAGCTACAGGAGCTACCATCGCATCGATTGAGTCAATATCATTTTTTCGACGCGTTTTCTTGGCCAGGCAACCAGCAACAATCTTCGTCAGGTCCAACTTTGGATAACAAATGTTTATCATAATCATGGCAAATCTCGCTCCAGCAGTGAGTTGAGCCCGCACAAAGTTATGGATGCGAGGAGCATCTCTGAATACCTCCAATAATTCGGGAAGAGTTTTTGGAACCTCGTTTCGAGGAAACAGATTCCTATAGACAAGGGTTAACGTCGACGTGCAAAAGCTGAGAAAATCGCGCACCTGGCAAGCACGATCTTGAAACCTAACAATTTGTTGGGTTCGTTCAGGAGTGGCCCAGAACAAACACCCATGATTAAGGGAGAGATTAACAAGAAGATTTGTCCTCTCATTCACTCTCTGATCTTCGGCAGCAGAATCAAGAACTGAGCCTGTTAAAGCGACAGGCAAGAAATTGGAAGAAAGGCACAGCAAGATAAAGAAGAAGCATCAAAAGAAAGCAAAAACGTACCTAGCATATCTGTGCTAGCTTCCAGCATTAGCTCAAGCATACTATTTTCTCGGGTTGTGGCTCCCTTTGCTTCCAGTACAGCAGCATCCCTAGCAGCCACAGCTTCTTCGGCTTGATGAAGAGCAAGTTTTTCTCCTTCAGAGGCTTTTCGAGATTGTTCCATCATGGCCAAAGTTTGTTTCTTCATAGACTGAAGTTGTTGTCGAAGTTCTTGCAAATCTTCCGACAAATGTCCGCTTGATGAACTCTCGAGGAGATTATGGTCGACTAGTATTTTCTTCGAGAAGGAAGATGCAGGTGAAGCAGCGGCAGAACAAGGAGGAGTCGAGTAGTTATCAAATATTAACTGGAAAAGAAAGGCCCAGGATCAATGAAAAGCACGAAGGAAAATTTCATTACTTGCTAGAATATTTACATGGGTATTACAAAAGAAAGTTCTCCAGGAGGACTAAGTGAGTAATTGTCGCCAAGGCTAAAATGGCGACAAGAGCAAAAGAAATAGAAAAAGAAACAAGGAGGCATGCAACTAGACCTCCGGCCTCGAGGAGCTGGGAGTCGAAGTTGGCTTAATCCCGAGATACGCCAAGATTTTCTTTGTATTGGGCTTGGCCGCCTTCATCAGTGATTTCCACCTCGACTGCTCTATCTGATCGGTGTCGCCAACCTTCATCCAGTCGAGAGTCTGCTGGCTGTCAGCAACCAAGGCAACAGTATTTTCCACGGCAACCTTCATATTCTCATGACGCACTCTCAGCCCAAGATCTTCAGAGGGATTGAAGCACTTGGCGAGATTAAGGAAAGTTGCGGGTTCCTCTTTCTTTGGGAAGAAATAAGGAAAGAGCCGCGACAGCCCTGCTTTAGCCTGATCAATGCCTTCGCGTGCCTCTGATCCATGAAACTCGAGGAATGAAAAGGCGTCAAGTAGAGGATCATTGGCGGGATCTTCAAGTTCAAACTCTTGAGCTGTTCTACTGTCAAGAAAGAAACTTATTGAGCAACAAACGAGTGCAGAGAAGAAAATACAAAAGATACGAAGTGGTACAGATACTTACTAACGAAGCGGCGACTTTGCGTCCTTATACGCTTAAGAAGCGCCTCCTCGCGGGCAGATTGGGCAGCTATGTGATCGCTTAGTGAAGTTTCGGCAGTGTGAAGTTTCTTTTTAAGATCTTCGACACCAGCAGCGTCAGCCTTGGCCTTGTCAGCCTCTGCTCTAGCTTCAATAGCGTCCAATTCAGCCTTTTTGAGAGCCTCTTTACTATGCTCCAATTGTTGAGCAAGTGTGTTGGCACGCTCATTGGCTTCCGCCAGTTTTTCTGGCAAAGAAGATAAATATAGTTAAAAATTTTCGACAGCAAAGGAGCAAAAGGGTAGAGGCAAAAAGCAAAACATTACCTTCAGTTTTATTAGCATATTCACGGTACCCAACAAATTGGGCACCGATGCGAAGAAGATCCTTGATCATAGGCTGTTAAACAAAGGAAAGGAGAAAATGGTGGTATGAGAAACATACGATGGTACATCGAAATAAGCAAAGAAAACATAGACAATGACAAGAAAGTGAAAAACTTACATCCTCCAAAAGAGGGTTAGAGGAGCTACTCGATTGGAGAGTAGGCTCCGGGATGATCTCCGCCCTTGCCCTTTTTGGTGAAGGGGCTCGGGGGCTCGAAGGAGGAGTAGACACGCCGACGTTTTGTTGAGGAGGCGAGGATTCCTCCCCTTCAACTCGCGGCTCTGAAATAACTAGGGTACGTGACGTACTCGTTCGAGCAGCCACATCCAAAGTTGGTGTTTCTTCGTCATCATCACTATCGAAAAAGGGTGACAGCATAAAAAGCAAGGCAAGCAAAATTCTTCGAATAGGAAAAAAAAAAGACAGGGAACTTACGAACTGATGAGACTCGCGAGATATGGATCGTAAGCTGCCTTTTGCGGTGAAGGAACAGTTTCTTCGGGTTTAGAAGTCCCGGAATCTTCGACATCATCCCTCTTCCTTTTGTTCTTTGGAGAAACAGCAAGAGGAGGAGATTGCCGATGCAGTGCCTTCAGAGGCAGCATCCTTTTCAGCAGATCCCGCAGATTTTCGAGAATCTGCGGGTTCATTCACAAAAGAGGGGGCCTCTTGGTTATCATCATGACAACGGCCCTTTCTTCGACATCTCCACCTTCAGGAAGAGGAGGAAGAGAAACAAGATTTGGATGATTCTATATAAAAAAGGGAAGGATACAGGAAGGAGCACAAAAGATAGTAAGATAGCAATAAAACAACGCGACAAAGTTTACCTTGGGAAGCGCATTGTCGGCGCTGTATTTTACGCGACAAGAAGAAGGGATAGGATCTTTTTTGCTGAGAGAGGAGATTTTTCGGACAAGCTTTTCCAAGTCCTTAACCTCCAAATCCGCTGACAGCCGATCTACGTCTTCGTCGCCAGTATATTTCCAGAGAGGAAATTTGCGAGCTTGAAGAGGTTGCACTCTACTCTTAAGGAAATACACAGTAATCTGGATACCTGACAATTCTTTGCCGCGAGTATTTTGCAATTCATGGATGCGAGTCATCAGGGCCTCAGTCGAAGATCTTTCTTCTTCGGTAGCCTCTGCATCCCAGGAACGGCGACGAGAATCTTCTCGGCACCATCGAACGGAGGAATGTTGTCCTCTGCGCATCCATGGTTTTCTTCACGAATGTACAACCACTTCTTGCGCCACCCTTGAACGGAGTCAGGGAGTTTGACATCGAAGTAGTTGACAGTGGAGCGAACAGAGATAACAACGCCGCCTATATTATAGGCGACATTGGGAGAACCATTGCGGCGACAGAAGAAAATGCGCTTCCATAGCGCCCAATTGGGCGAGACGCCAAGGAAGGCTTCACAAAGAGTAATGAAAATGGAAATGTGGAGGATTGAGTTTGGCGTGAGGTGGTGAAGTTGAAGACCGTAGACAAAAAGTAATCCACGGAGAAAAGGATGAATGGGGGCGGACAAACCGCGGATGAGATGGTCGACAAAACTTACCCGGTACCCCATTGGAGGGGCTGGGTAGCTTTCTTCGCTTGGGAAGCACAGCGCTTTGGGCTTCTTGCTAATCCCCAGTTTCTTCAAGGTTGAGGTCTTGATTGGAAATCTTCGACCTTTCCCACTCCGCCGTCCCAAGATCCGCGGCGGCCATGGAGGATTCCGGCGTGCTGTGCCTCGTCAAACGCGGTGGCATCAACAATGGCGCGGAAGTATAGCTTGGAGGAGAAAAGCTCAGGGAATCGAGAGCGCAAGAGGAGGTTTTTGCAGAGGAGATAAGGAGAGCGGCGCGAGCGGAAGTGCTCGAGGAGGAAGAAGATGATTTTATATAGAGGTGCGGTGAAGCGACGGAACCGTTGGATGAAAAAAGAATGCAGCAGATGATCACCACGTGGCAACAAGGGTAACATAGTATTTCAACATTGACGAGGTTACAGAACGTGCGCCAGGAAAAGCGGAGGACGTGTGTCCCCCACTTGCACGATGTGTCAACATGGTGGGAACGATGGACCCACAAAGCAGAAAAATATCGACCATTGATAGAGTTGAAGAAAATTTGACAAGGGAAAATATGTCGACAAGAGAAAGGAGAATGGCGACAGGATAAGTTATTTGAATGCATCGGGAGCCTTTGGTCAGAAACAAGTTTTTGCCCAAATGCTCGGGGGCTACTTTGAAAAAAGAAAAATTTCGACCATGGCAAATATAGAAAATGTTGAGCCTACAGTCAAGCACAAGTTCTTGGCTGTAGCCTCGGGGGCTACTCCCATCAGGAGCGCTGTCCGCGCACCCGATATAAAAAAAAAAAATAATAATAATAATAAAGAGAGAAGAAGGAGGAAAGAATATCAGGAGATAATGGCAATAGAGTGACAAGATGGACTAAAATGTTGAGCCTACAACCAAGCACAAGTTCTTGGCTGTAGCCTCGGGGGCTACTCCCATCGGGAACGCTGTTCGCGTGCCCGATGAAATTAACAAAGGAAAAATAGAACAAGCAAGAGAGTATATTTCGAGTTATCATTAACTCTCCATATACTCCCATCGGGAAAGCAATATAAGTCATATTTGACTCAATAAAATGTGCCATTCCAACAGCCGGAAAAGCACTCGACAATATATTCTCAGAACGCCGAAGTTGCGATCAATTTCTGAATGCCGCAAAATTGCGAAGGTAAGACCCCAGACCTATTCTGCTGGGCGTGGCATCGCCGAAGACTGCGCTCTGCTACTTTTATCCGTATCAACAGATACGAAGAAAAATCCTAACGGACGCGTTAGGTACTCGATAAATTTAACTGGGACTCGACAGAATGGTAAGACCTTAAGCGGCGCCTGTCGAAGTTTACACCAGTATCCCGAAATCATGTCCAGGGACGTGATTTTGAAGTAGGTTTTTGCGGATTGCCACTAGAGCAGTTAACTAGTACCTGATCCGTCAGATGAACTAGCCCCAACTACCAATATCCCTGTACAATATAGAATTTTATGAGAAAAAGTGTAAAAGTTAAGAGCTTTCGAGTAAAAATAAACAGTGGAGATTTTCCCTGATTCTACGATTCAAGTAAAATCTCGGGGGCTACTGACATAGGCATCCCAAATGGGCCTGCCTAATATAGTACCCGGGGTTTATTGAAGGCCCAATACTCGAAGAATAAGAAGACTCGAGAGCCCAAGATGTATTTAAGGAAAAGATAGAGTTGTAATAGGAAGTGTTATTTGTAATCTGGCGGGATGAGTTAGAAACCATCCCGGACTCTGTAATCCTTGTATAGCACGAATCCCTCGGCTCCACCTATATAAAGGGGGTCGAGGGACGAGAAGATCATCGAATCATTGTCTGCAAACCCTAGTTTTCATATTCGTCGAGTACTTTTCGGCTGAAACCTTCGAGATCTACTTGCCCTCTACTCTAACTAAACCCTAGCCTATAATCCGTATGCAATGTACCATGGATCATCGGCTTGCCTGGCTAACTGTAACAATAATGGAAAAAAGAACAACTGAAATCACCCCAACAGGCCATGGCGGAACTTCAAATTCAACGGTAGTACAGAGAGCTGAAGCTATATACCTGCACTTCCGACGAGGTAGGAGAAGTAGAACGTGGCCACGACATGATCGAATCCCCACCCTCGCCGGTGTACCCGCTACGACGAGACATTGAGGACTATTTCGTACCTGCAAACTCCAATAAATTACGGGAACCGAATCGATTAGGGGGCGGGGGAGGCAGAAGCGGAGGTCTACCAATTGGTGCGCGGAACAAATCCCGGTCGTCGTGGGCGGCGGATCTGCTTGCGGCGGACTTTCCTGCGGTGGGTACAATGCGTGCGGACGAAACAAGTGCTGGAGCCGTGGTTGACGTGCAGCGCCGCAGTTCGTCCGACGCCGCCGGGGGACAGAGCCGGCGGCGCGACGAGGCGCCGGCGATGGCTGCTCCGTCCGACGGTGGGGAACGAGCTGCCAGCGGTTCTCCGGTCTAGCTTAAGAATAATTAATTAGCGAACTTGTTGCTTCTCTCTATGATATTCTCTAAAGACATATATCAGAGCGGCAATATATGATTTTTTCTCTCTAAATAAATAGACGACCCCACTGGTCATTGGCTGCGGCAGCCCCACAGAGCGGCAATATATGAGTTTCTCTAAATAAATAGACGACCCCACTGGTCATTGGCTGCGGCAGCCCCACAGAGCGGCAATATATGTCTTTTCCTGAAAAATAGACGACCCCACTGGTCATTGGCTGCGGAGGCCCCACAGAGCGGCAATATATGAGTTTCTCTAAATAAATAGACGACCCCACTGGTCATTGGCTGCGGCAGCCCCACAGAGCGGCAATATATGTCTTTTCCTGAAAAATAGACGACCCCACTGGTCATTGGCTGCGGAGGCCCCACAGAGCGGCAATATATGAGTTTCCCTAAATAAATAGACGACCCCACTGGTCATTGGCTGCGGCAGCCCCACAGAGCGGCAATATATGTCTTTTACTGAAAAATATACGACCCCACTGGTCATTGGCTGCGGCAGCCCTATAGAGCGGCCCCATTTGTCATTGGCAGCACCGCGTATAAAATCATGAAATAAAACGGCCCACACGTCAGCGATAGATGGATGGCTGCTCCGACGTGTCTCCTGACCCTACCCGTCAGCACGAGACGGTCAGGGAGGAGCTGCCCCTGTGCGGCCCCACCCGGTCAGACTAACGGTCAAGGCCTCTGACCTGACGGCTACCGGCCGTTCCAGCACTTGTGCGTGTTTCAAACTAGAGGAGGGGAAAACTGAGGAAAAACTAAGGGACTGGGGAAAACTGAGTACAACTAACGAACCAGGGGCACGAAACTAGAAATCCCATAGAGAAGACAACGCAGTGGCATGCATACTGTTGGAGAGGTGACCTGCAGGATACAACTAATTAACGGAGAAGACCAAGGATCGTGCAGCAAGCAGATGACATGCTCGGGTTTTTTTTATTGAACTGTAGATAATGTGGGCTTTTAATCTGATTGATGACGTGGAGATTGCATGCTTAGACAAATAGGCAATGATTGGCTAGCTCAGAGAGAACTACTACATTGACACAAGTACTAATATAATAAAGTAAGAGTACTAGTTTGTTTACATTTCCACAGGCCAATTTTACGAACAAAATTTCGAAAATTAACCTTCAGAAACTCGGAAGCCAGGTGACACAGCAGTCATCAAGGATTGCAGCTAGTGGTACACAGTGACCTGGTCAAGATCTACCTTGAGCCTGCTTGACGCTTCAGCTCGGAGTTGAGAGCCTTCTCCTGTGACAGCTCGGCCTCTAGTTTGTCCGTCCTAACCGTGAGGTTCAGGATCAGTCCGGCGAGTTTGTCCATGGTCTCCGCCTGGCCGAGGCTCCGCCGCTGGATCTCATTACTCGCAGTGAACGATTTCATGGCGATATCGTCGAGAATGCGAATCCGGATCTTCTCAGTGGCGAGCTCAGAATAAAGTCTCATGCACTCATCGGCGAGGGCGCTTCTGTCCGCCGTCTCGACGCAGAAATCGCCCATAACCATTTCTAAAATGGGCCCGATCTCGTAGCGGGGCTTCTATCAGATGGGGATGGAGCACAAAATCAGAAGTGTACCCAGAGAAGTACCAAGAAAGAGAAAATGGGAATCCCAATTTGCACGAATGTCTATACCTCGCTGCTTTGAGAACTTGGCTCCGTGGAAGATGTTTCCGCAGGCAGGAGGGCTGCGGGAAAACTAAGGCCGCCCGACCTGAATATACGATTGAGAGAAGGTAAGAAAAGGAGGGGATGATAAGTTGTGAAAGACATAGAAAGATGCGCAAGAACGGAGGATCGCCTGAAGGTGGCAGTCGCGGGCTGCGACGCCCTTGAAGACTCTTGCGCAGAAGGCACCTCGACAGCAGCACAGGGACGGCATTGCTGGGATTCCCTCAGCTTCGCCGCAGCCGCACGAGCCCTTCTGTGGCGAGACTTGCTCCCGGTCATGGTGGCGAAGTAGTATTCCAAGAGGTAAACAAAGTGGTGAACTGAGGAAGACGGCAAGAGCAAAGGTTAGTCCTTAAATTTGGCCTCCCCGTCTCCTCGGCACCTCGCGAGTAGTAATACTTATCTGGTCAAAGAGCAAACTTCGAGGCAGAGACTTGGTGGGCCATTCATCTCCAACTATACTTCCTCCGATCTTATTATACTACTACATTTATACAAAGTTTCCTATGGATTCAAGGGTACGAAAGCCAAGTTAAATCATTTACATGACATTATTTTTTCCATGAAGCCAAGTTAACTCATTTATCAATTGGTACATTTTGGAGTGACTAAGAAGGATCCAGGCTTACTTTTTCATTTTCATGTTTTAAACATGTTTAAATCTTGGTCAAACATATGACTTGACCAAGATTCAAATGGGCATAAAAATTCAAAAAAAAAAAAAAAACAAAAGCACGCCGTCTTCCTATGTCATATAGTAAGCATTCAAGGTGATAAACAAGGTCTGGCATATTCAAACCACAAAAATCATGTATCTACCCCCTAACCCTAAACAAGGATCCAGGCTTACCCTTTTCATTTTCATGTTTTAAACTTGTTCAAATCTTGGTCAAACTTAGGATTTGACGAAGATTCAAATGGGCGTAAAAATACTTAGAAAAATCATGTACGTATCTACCCCAAACCCTAAACTCTATCTTACGAAGCCAAGCATGAAGAGAAGTGGTTTTGGGTTTCAAACATGGAAATTTCAAAAACCACCCAAAAGCTTCAATTTAGAGTGACTAAGAAGGATCCATGCTTTCCTTTTATTTTCATGTTTTAAACATGTTCAAATGTTGGTCAAACCGTACGTACCTAGGATTTGACCAAGATTCAAATGGGCATAAAAATTCAAAAAAATGAAAAACCAAAGCACATAGCCTAGCTTCTTATATATGCCATATAGTAAGCACTCAAGTTGATAAACAAAGTCTAGACATATTCAAACCAGAAAAATCATGTATCTACCCCTAACCCTAAACTTTGTCTTAATTATGAAGTCAAGCACGAAGAGAAGTCGTTTTGGGTTTCAAACATGGACATTTAAAAAACCCTCCCAAAAGCTTCATTGTGGTGTGACGTACTAAGAAGGATACATGCTTACATTTTCAACAACCCCCCTAAAAGCTTCATTATAGAGTGACTAAGAAGGATCCAGTCTGGCGGGCTTACCTTTTATTTTCTTGTTTTAAACTTGTTCAAATCTCGGTCAAACCTAGGATTTGACCAAGATTCAAAATGTGCATCAAAATTCAAAATAAATTATAAAAATTAAAAACCAAATTAAAGCACATAGTGTTCTTATGTCATATAGTAAGCATTAAAGTTGATAAACAAGGTCTAGACACATATTCAAACAAGACAAATCATGTATCTATACCCCTAACCCCTAAACTCTATCTTATGAAGTCAACAACATGAAGAGAAGTGGTTTTGGGTTTCAAACATGGAAATTTCAAAAACCTCCCAAAAGCTTCATTTTAGAGTGACTAATATATATAAGAAGGATCCATGCCTGCTTACCACCTTTTCATTTTCATATTTTAAACTTGTTTAAATCCGTGTCAAATTAAACCAAGGATTTGACCAAAAGATTCAAATGGGCATAAAATTTAAAAAAAATCAGAAAAATGAAAAACAAAAGCATATAGTCTTCTTATGTCATATACTAAGCATTCAAGTTGATAAACAAGGTTTGGACATGCATATTCAAACCTAGGCAAATCATGTATCTATCCCCTAGCCCCTAAACTATATCTTATGAAGTCAAGCATGAAGAGAAGTGGTTTTGGGTTTCAAACATGAAAATTTCAAGAACATCCCAAAAACTTCATTTTAGAGTGACTAAGAAGGATACAGGCTTCCCCTTTTCATTTTCATGTTTTATACTTGTTTAAATCTTGGTCAAACCTAGGATTTGACAAAGATTCAAATGTGCATCAAAATAAAAAATCAGAAAAATTAAAAACCAAAGCACATAGTTTTCTTATGTCATATAGTTAGCATTAAAGTTGATATAAACAAGGTCTAGATATATTCAAACAAGAAAAATCATGTATCTACCCCTAACCCTAAACTCTGTATGTCTTATGTAGTCAAGCATGAAGAGAAGTGGTTTTGGGTTTCAAACTTGGAAATTTCAAGAACCCCCCAAAAGCTTCATTTTAGAGTGACTAAAGGATCCAGGCCGGGCTTACCTTTTATTTTCATGTTTTAAAATTGTTCAAATCTTGGTCAAACCGTGCCTAGGATTTGATCAAGATTCAAAAATGGGCATAAAATTTCCAAAAAAAATGAAAAACCCAAGCATATAGCCTTCTTATGTCATATAGTAAGCACTCAAGTTGATAAACAAGGTCTAGACATATTCAAACCAGAAAAATCATGTTTCTACCCCTAGCCCTAAACTTTGTCTTATGAAGTCAAGCACGAAGAGAAGTCGTTTTGGATTTCAAACATGGAAATTTCAAAAACCTTCCCAAAAGCTTCATTTTGGAGTGACTAATTAAGAAGGATACAGGCTTACCTTTTCATTTTCATGTTTTAAACTTGTTTAAATATTGGTTAAGCCTAGGATTTGACCAAGATCAAATGGGCATAAAAATTCAGAAAAAATCAAAAAAAATGAAAACCAAAGCACATAGTATTATTATGTCATATAGTAAGCATTCAAGTTGATAAACAAGGTCTAAACAACAAACTAGACAAATCATGTATCTACCCCTAACCCTAAAAACTCTGTCTTATGAAGTCAAGCATGAAGAGAAGTGGTTTTGGGTTTCAAACATGGAAATTTCAAAAAACTCCCAAAAGCTTCTCATTTTAGAGTGACTAAGAAGGATTCAGGCTTACCTTTTCATTTTCATGTTTTAAACTTGTTCAAATCTTGGTCAAACTTAGGATTTGACCAAGATTCAAATGGGCATAAAAATTGGGAGGAAGGGTATGAATTACAATTCAAAAAAACAAGGTAACTTAAATACTTGGATGCCCCAAAGATGTGTGGAAGCCCAAAACAATGGCAAAACATGTGCGCACGCTGCATCCAATTCAAGTAGAACACATAGTAGGCATCGATAGTTTGACCTAAATTTGAAATCAAAGAGAAGGTGGTTAGAAAAAATCGAAATTGGCAAAGCAAAGCATGAAATCATAAATTTGTGATGCACTATAGCTATGAAAAGTATCAAACAATGCATACCAAAATGATTTTTTAGAGGAATACTAGTTCAACTTATTTTAATTTTATATTAGTAGCCCAAAATCGAACTAGTAGTTGGATATTTTTGAACTTGATCTGTAGTAGTGGGCAAAACCCTAGTTTAACCTATTTAATCATAGATTCGTAGGTCGATTTTTCTACTTTTTTATTATTACTATGCAGCACATGTGTGTTTGCCCGTCGAGTGAAACTCGGAGGAAGAGGGATCACTCGGAAGGAGAGAAGAAGGGAGAGAATTATGGTGTCTCCCCTTTTTCGTGTGATGATGTTGACTTTTGTGCAGGGGTGTCGAGCGAGCGAGCGAGCGAGCGAGTCGAGCGAGGCCGAGAATGAGAGAGATTTGTTTTTTGTGTGAGAGGGACAACCGAAGGATCCAGAAGGACCCACATACTTCCGATACGCATCCTGATGCGTCTTCTCTTGACAAAGAAAATGGCTGGGAGTTTGCGTACCTATTGCACGTGACTTGTGCTCACTGAAGTGTGGGACCTCACGCATGGGCACCACACGTAAGTGACAGACCTGTTGATGTAAAAACTCGGTTGATTATTATACTACTACATTTATACAAAGTTTCCTATGGATTCAAGGGTACGAAAGCCAAGTTAAATCATTTACATGACATTATTTTTTCCATGAAGCCAAGTTAACTCATTTATCAATTGGTACATTTTGGAGTGACTAAGAAGGATCCAGGCTTACTTTTTCATTTTCATGTTTTAAACATGTTTAAATCTTGGTCAAACATATGACTTGACCAAGATTCAAATGGGCATAAAAATTCAAAAAAATCAAAAAACAAAAGCACGCCGTCTTCCTATGTCATATAGTAAGCATTCAAGGTGATAAACAAGGTCTGGCATATTCAAACCACAAAAATCATGTATCTACCCCCTAACCCTAAACAAGGATCCAGGCTTACCCTTTTCATTTTCATGTTTTAAACTTGTTCAAATCTTGGTCAAACTTAGGATTTGACGAAGATTCAAATGGGCGTAAAAATACTTAGAAAAATCATGTACGTATCTACCCCAAACCCTAAACTCTATCTTACGAAGCCAAGCATGAAGAGAAGTGGTTTTGGGTTTCAAACATGGAAATTTCAAAAACCTCCCAAAAGCTTCATTTTAGAGTGACTAAGAAGGATCCATGCTTACCTTTTATTTTCATGTTTTAAACATGTTCAAATCTTGGTCAAACCGTACGTACCTAGGATTTGACCAAGATTCAAATGGGCATAAAAAAAAAAAAAAAAATGAAAAACCAAAGCACATAGCCTAGCTTCTTATATATGCCATATAGTAAGCACTCAAGTTGATAAACAAAGTCTAGACATATTCAAACCAGAAAAATCATGTATCTACCCCTAACCCTAAACTTTGTCTTAATTATGAAGTCAAGCACGAAGAGAAGTCGTTTTGGGTTTCAAACATGGACATTTAAAAAACCCTCCCAAAAGCTTCATTGTGGTGTGACGTACTAAGAAGGATACATGCTTACATTTTCAACAACCCCCCTAAAAGCTTCATTATAGAGTGACTAAGAAGGATCCAGTCTGGCGGGCTTACCTTTTATTTTCTTGTTTTAAACTTGTTCAAATCTCGGTCAAACCTAGGATTTGACCAAGATTCAAAATGTGCATCAAAATTCAAAATAAATTATAAAAATTAAAAACCAAATTAAAGCACATAGTGTTCTTATGTCATATAGTAAGCATTAAAGTTGATAAACAAGGTCTAGACACATATTCAAACAAGACAAATCATGTATCTATACCCCTAACCCCTAAACTCTATCTTATGAAGTCAACAACATGAAGAGAAGTGGTTTTGGGTTTCAAACATGGAAATTTCAAAAACCTCCCAAAAGCTTCATTTTAGAGTGACTAATATATATAAGAAGGATCCATGCCTGCTTACCACCTTTTCATTTTCATATTTTAAACTTGTTTAAATCCGTGTCAAATTAAACCAAGGATTTGACCAAAAGATTCAAATGGGCATAAAATTTAAAAAAAATCAGAAAAATGAAAAACAAAAGCATATAGTCTTCTTATGTCATATACTAAGCATTCAAGTTGATAAACAAGGTTTGGACATGCATATTCAAACCTAGGCAAATCATGTATCTATCCCCTAGCCCCTAAACTATATCTTATGAAGTCAAGCATGAAGAGAAGTGGTTTTGGGTTTCAAACATGAAAATTTCAAGAACATCCCAAAAACTTCATTTTAGAGTGACTAAGAAGGATACAGGCTTCCCCTTTTCATTTTCATGTTTTATACTTGTTTAAATCTTGGTCAAACCTAGGATTTGACAAAGATTCAAATGTGCATCAAAATAAAAAATCAGAAAAATTAAAAACCAAAGCACATAGTTTTCTTATGTCATATAGTTAGCATTAAAGTTGATATAAACAAGGTCTAGATATATTCAAACAAGAAAAATCATGTATCTACCCCTAACCCTAAACTCTGTATGTCTTATGTAGTCAAGCATGAAGAGAAGTGGTTTTGGGTTTCAAACTTGGAAATTTCAAGAACCCCCAAAAGCTTCATTTTAGAGTGACTAAAGGATCCAGGCCGGGCTTACCTTTTATTTTCATGTTTTAAAATTGTTCAAATCTTGGTCAAACCGTACCTAGGATTTGATCAAGATTCAAAAATGGGCATAAAATTTCAAAAAAAATGAAAAACCAAAGCATATAGCCTTCTTATGTCATATAGTAAGCACTCAAGTTGATAAACAAGGTCTAGACATATTCAAACCAGAAAAATCATGTTTCTACCCCTAGCCCTAAACTTTGTCTTATGAAGTCAAGCACGAAGAGAAGTCGTTTTGGATTTCAAACATGGAAATTTCAAAAACCTTCCCAAAAGCTTCATTTTGGAGTGACTAATTAAGAAGGATACATGCTTACCTTTTCATTTTCATGTTTTAAACTTGTTTAAATATTGGTTAATCCTAGGATTTGACCAAGATCAAATGGGCATAAAAATTCAGAAAAAATCAAAAAAATGAAAACCAAAGCACATAGTATTATTATGTCATATAGTAAGCATTCAAGTTGATAAACAAGGTCTAAACAACAAACTAGACAAATCATGTATCTACCCCCTAACCCTAAATTAACTCTGTCTTATGAAGTCAAGCATGAAGAGAAGTGGTTTTGGGTTTCAAACATGGAAATTTCAAAAAACTCCCAAAAGCTTCTCATTTTAGAGTGACTAAGAAGGATTCAGGCTTACCTTTTCATTTTCATGTTTTAAACTTGTTCAAATCTTGGTCAAACTTAGGATTTGACCAAGATTCAAATGGGCATAAAAATTGGGAGGAAGGGTATGAATTACAATTCAAAAAAACAAGGTAACTTAAATACTTGGATGCCCCAAAGATGTGTGGAAGCCCAAAACAATGGCAAAACATGTGCGCACGCTGCATCCAATTCAAGTAGAACACATAGTAGGCATCGATAGTTTGACCTAAATTTGAAATCAAAGAGAAGGTGGTTAGAAAAAATCGAAATTGGCAAAGCAAAGCATGAAATCATAAATTTGTGATGCACTATAGCTATGAAAAGTATCAAACAATGCATACCAAAATGATTTTTTAGAGGAATACTAGTTCAACTTATTTTAATTTTATATTAGTAGCCCAAAATCGAACTAGTAGTTGGATATTTTTGAACTTGATCTGTAGTAGTGGGCAAAACCCTAGTTTAACCTATTTAATCATAGATTCGTAGGTCGATTTTTCTACTTTTTTATTATTACTATGCAGCACATGTGTGTTTGCCCGTCGAGTGAAACTCGGAGGAAGAGGGATCACTCGGAAGGAGAGAAGAAGGGAGAGAATTATGGTGTCTCCCCTTTTTCGTGTGATGATGTTGACTTTTGTGCAGGGTTTGTCAGTGAGCAGGAGGAGCGAGCGAGCGAGTCGAGCGAGGCCGAGAATGAGAGAGATTTGTTTTTTTTGTGAGAGGGACAACCGAAGGATCCAGAAGGACCCACATACTTCCGATACGCATCCTGATGCGTCTTCTCTTGACAAAGAAAATGGCTGGGAGTTTGCGTACCTATTGCACGTGACTTGTGCTCACTGAAGTGTGGGACCTCACGCATGGGCACCACACGTAAGTGACAGACCTGTTGATGTAAAAACTCGGTTGATTATTATACTACTACATTTATACAAAGTTTCCTATGGATTCAAGGGTACGAAAGCCAAGTTAAATCATTTACATGACATTATTTTTTCCATGAAGCCAAGTTAACTCATTTATCAATTGGTACATTTTGGAGTGACTAAGAAGGATCCAGGCTTACTTTTTCATTTTCATGTTTTAAACATGTTTAAATCTTGGTCAAACATATGACTTGACCAAGATTCAAATGGGCATAAAAGTTCAAAAAAAAATCAAAAAAACAAAAGCACGCCGTCTTCCTATGTCATATAGTAAGCATTCAAGGTGATAAACAAGGTCTGGCATATTCAAACCACAAAAATCATGTATCTACCCCCTAACCCTAAACAAGGATCCAGGCTTACCCTTTTCATTTTCATGTTTTAAACTTGTTCAAATCTTGGTCAAACTTAGGATTTGACGAAGATTCAAATGGGCGTAAAAATACTTAGAAAAATCATGTACGTATCTACCCCAAACCCTAAACTCTATCTTACGAAGCCAAGCATGAAGAGAAGTGGTTTTGGGTTTCAAACATGGAAATTTCAAAAACCTCCCAAAAGCTTCATTTTAGAGTGACTAAGAAGGATCCATGCTTACCTTTTATTTTCATGTTTTAAACATGTTCAAATCTTGGTCAAACCGTACGTACCTAGGATTTGACCAAGATTCAAATGGGCATAAAAATTCAAAAAAAATGAAAAACCAAAGCACATAGCCTAGCTTCTTATATATGCCATATAGTAAGCACTCAAGTTGATAAACAAAGTCTAGACATATTCAAACCAGAAAAATCATGTATCTACCCCTAACCCTAAACTTTGTCTTAATTATGAAGTCAAGCACGAAGAGAAGTCGTTTTGGGTTTCAAACATGGACATTTAAAAAACCCTCCCAAAAGCTTCATTGTGGTGTGACGTACTAAGAAGGATACATGCTTACATTTTCAACAACCCCCCTAAAAGCTTCATTATAGAGTGACTAAGAAGGATCCAGTCTGGCGGGCTTACCTTTTATTTTCTTGTTTTAAACTTGTTCAAATCTCGGTCAAACCTAGGATTTGACCAAGATTCAAAATGTGCATCAAAATTCAAAATAAATTATAAAAATTAAAAACCAAATTAAAGCACATAGTGTTCTTATGTCATATAGTAAGCATTAAAGTTGATAAACAAGGTCTAGACACATATTCAAACAAGACAAATCATGTATCTATACCCCTAACCCCTAAACTCTATCTTATGAAGTCAACAACATGAAGAGAAGTGGTTTTGGGTTTCAAACATGGAAATTTCAAAAACCTCCCAAAAGCTTCATTTTAGAGTGACTAATATATATAAGAAGGATCCATGCCTGCTTACCACCTTTTCATTTTCATATTTTAAACTTGTTTAAATCCGTGTCAAATTAAACCAAGGATTTGACCAAAAGATTCAAATGGGCATAAAATTTAAAAAAAATCAGAAAAATGAAAAACAAAAGCATATAGTCTTCTTATGTCATATACTAAGCATTCAAGTTGATAAACAAGGTTTGGACATGCATATTCAAACCTAGGCAAATCATGTATCTATCCCCTAGCCCCTAAACTATATCTTATGAAGTCAAGCATGAAGAGAAGTGGTTTTGGGTTTCAAACATGGAAATTTCAAGAACATCCCAAAAACTTCATTTTAGAGTGACTAAGAAGGATACAGCTTCCCCTTTTCATTTTCATGTTTTATACTTGTTTAAATCTTGGTCAAACCTAGGATTTGACAAAGATTCAAATGTGCATCAAAATAAAAAATCAGAAAAATTAAAAACCAAAGCACATAGTTTTCTTATGTCATATAGTTAGCATTAAAGTTGATATAAACAAGGTCTAGATATATTCAAACAAGAAAAATCATGTATCTACCCCTAACCCTAAACTCTGTATGTCTTATGTAGTCAAGCATGAAGAGAAGTGGTTTTGGGTTTCAAACTTGGAAATTTCAAGAACCCCCAAAAGCTTCATTTTAGAGTGACTAAAGGATCCAGGTCGGGCTTACCTTTTATTTTCATGTTTTAAAATTGTTCAAATCTTGGTCAAACCGTACCTAGGATTTGATCAAGATTCAAAAATGGGCATAAAATTTCAAAAAAAATGAAAAACCAAAGCATATAGCCTTCTTATGTCATATAGTAAGCACTCAAGTTGATAAACAAGGTCTAGACATATTCAAACCAGAAAAATCATGTTTCTACCCCTAGCCCTAAACTTTGTCTTATGAAGTCAAGCACGAAGAGAAGTCGTTTTGGATTTCAAACATGGAAATTTAAAAACCTTTTCCCAAAAGCTTCATTTTGGAGTGACTAATTAAGAAGGATACAGGTCAGGATGCAGGCGGACACCACCGTGGAGTCCGTTGCGTGTGCCGTCTAAGCCGCGTAAGCGAATTTGGTTGTCCGTGGATTCCGTGTGAACACATTCACCTGCCCGCTGTGTCCGCTGGACAATACGGACATTGCCGCCTAAGCTAATTTATTTGCCTGCACACTAGCTAGCTTAGCTTTGTCGCAGCTTCTTTGATCAACAGCATGTGTACACTAGCTTAGCCGCTGCCCTGCACACTAGCTGCATTGATCAGCAGCTTGCAGACTTATCTTATATATACACGAAATGATATTCATTTTGTTCAGTGTACATGCTTTGGCACAGACTATTAAAGTCTTCGAAATATATTCATTTTGTTGCACTTCACTCGGTATCTAGTAGGAAGTAGCTGAATTATTATTTGGTACAGTCTTTCAGAATCTAAACTTCAGATACATAACTCATACTAGTACTGTAGCTCCGGAGATGAAACCCGAACTAATGATCAGCTTTTTTAATGCTACGGAATATAATTTGGCTAACGTTCACACAGGCGTAGCCGATGCCCCCCCCCCCCCCTCGGAGTAGGCAGCCAGGCAAAGTCCGTGCCGCCGCCGATGAAGGCAGGTCTCTTGTGCAGCGCGTCCCATGGTCTCTGTGCTGTGTGGTTGCGGCCGCCGTGGTGGTCAGCCAGCGCATGGGTGGCCTCCTCCCCCGAGCCAGTGCTAGCTGCCAGTGGTGGCCAGCACCCCTCTTCTTCGACGGTGAGGTCAGCACTGCTTCATGCCTACCTGATGGCAGTCCAAGCTGACAAAACCAAAGTAGAGGTGTTTTATACAAAACCAAATTAGCAAGTTAGTGTTTCATTTGGTAACAAACTGAGAGCATCATGGAGCGCACAAAAATAATGAGAGGTAAATCAAAAGAAGTACAAGATTGGACTGTAGAAAAACATTAAGGGTGTGTTTGGTTCGTCGCCGGCGCCTGCCTTACCAACCTGTTGCTGTTTGGTTTGACTCCAAGAATTTGGCGAGCCCAAGCCAACCTATCGCTGGCAGTGCATTTTGACACCAATTCTTGGGCGAACTCAGGGCGGCGAAATCCCTCGCCAAAATATTGGCAGGGCACGCTCCGGCTCAATCCAAACAGCCCCTAAGATTATTTGTTCCATTTTCGTCTGAACAAAGTCTGTCTACTAACCCTGACTCCTTCAGCTAGAACTGAACAAGAAAAAAATAGTACAAGGACCACAAATTCAGAACAAACATGACAGAGTAGCTCGGGTGAAAACACCATCAATCAATCTCAGAGGATTCACAACTATGTGTTATAGATAAAAACACTGGTACCTAAGCACATACTCACACAAGTTCAGAAAAACATGCCTAGCTTACACTCACCGTTGTAGCATCAGACTAGGAGTGCACCACATTGATTGCAGGTTATGCAGGAAATACTTCGCAATTACCAAATGTTTAGTCCGATCTCTGAACGATATTGTGCAACATGGCAGAAAATGTGCGAGCTGAAAGAACAGACTTCAGTCTTAAAAACTATATTGTACAATGACTTCATTACATTCAGAATGTACAGTTTCAGAATTTGACACAGTCCTATTTACTTGTGAAAGATGGCGACACATACAGATACATGTCCCATGAAAAAATATCAAACAAACTGACGATGGATTCAACTTAGTTAATCCACGACACAGAAAAGGAATAGAACATCAGAGAGTATTGCACCATGATGCCACACTACTGTTATCGCATTTTCAGATTTGCCATCAGAGAGTATTGATTTGAAATTAGAAGATCATGGCACAGTTAAATCAGTCATGTGTGACACTAGCGAAACTAATTATTCAGATTTGCGTCAGGGAGAACTGATTCTAAATTAGAAGATCATGGCACAATCAAAACAGTCATGTGGGATGTGGCACTGGTGAAACTAATTATAAAGATGAAACCCCTGCAGCTAACATACATGCAGGTTCAAGCAGATAACTGCAAACAAAACCTTAAGCAGGCTACTGCAAACAAAAGATAAAACCCCTATGTCTGTAAAATGGGGAAGAACTCACGGACCAATTTAGACTCATCTAACCATGTTCCACTATAGATGCTTAATCACGGATTTTTTTTTTGCATCGATGGGGGCAAGAGAAGGATTAAAGAGTGCCAGACCTTATCCCCTTCCTCTGTTGATTCTTGTCCACCTCCTCAGACAGATTCTTCCCCTCCTCTACCGGATTCTTGTCCTCCTCACCGCCGCATGTATCTTGTCCGAAGATGGCGGCGGCAAGGGAGTTTGGGGCCGGGGTGGCGCAGGCCTAGAGGGGAAGGCGATGGGCGGCGACGAGCAGGGCGCTGTGTGGCGACGAGCGGCGCGTCGGCAAAGCGATGGTGGGATTGGTGGCACAGGCGTGTAGGGGAAGGCGCTGGGCGGCGGCTGAGCGGTGAGGCCGCAGGCGTAGAGGGGAAGACGGTGGGCGGTGGGCGGCAACCAGCGGGGCGCCGGCCCAGCGGCGGCGAACGGCGGCTTGCCCTATCCTACTCTTTCTTTCTACGAGCTGACCAGATTTCTTAGCAGGACAGACGGTCGTAGTGGACTAGACAGGCCGTGTCCGTCAGTCCGTTTGGCATGTGCGGCCCATCCGCGACGCCGTTTAGGCAATTTACGCGGCCCGGACAAACAGAGTCCACGGACGTCCGCGTCCATTTGCATCCTGAGATACAGGCTTACCTTTTCATTTTCATGTTTTAAACTTGTTTAAATATTGGTTAAGCCTAGGATTTGACCAAGATCAAATGGGCATAAAAATTCAGAAAAAATCAAAAAAATGAAAACCAAAGCACATAGTATTATTATGTCATATAGTAAGCATTCAAGTTGATAAACAAGGTCTAAACAACAAACTAGACAAATCATGTATCTACCCCTAACCCTAAATTAACTCTGTCTTATGAAGTTAAGCATGAAGAGAAGTGGTTTTGGGTTTCAAACATGGAAATTTCAAAAAACTCCCAAAAGCTTCTCATTTTAGAGTGACTAAGAAGGATTCAGGCTTACCTTTTCATTTTCATGTTTTAAACTTGTTCAAATCTTGGTCAAACTTAGGATTTGACCAAGATTCAAATGGGCATAAAAATTGGGAGGAAGGGTATGAATTACAATTCAAAAAAACAAGGTAACTTAAATACTTGGATGCCCCAAAGATGTGTGGAAGCCCAAAACAATGGCAAAACATGTGCGCACGCTGCATCCAATTCAAGTAGAACACATAGTAGGCATCGATAGTTTGACCTAAATTTGAAATCAAAGAGAAGGTGGTTAGAAAAAATCGAAATTGGCAAAGCAAAGCATGAAATCATAAATTTGTGATGCACTATAGCTATGAAAAGTATCAAACAATGCATACCAAAATGATTTTTTAGAGGAATACTAGTTCAACTTATTTTAATTTTATATTAGTAGCCCAAAATCGAACTAGTAGTTGGATATTTTTGAACTTGATCTGTAGTAGTGGGCAAAACCCTAGTTTAACCTATTTAATCATAGATTCGTAGGTCGATTTTTCTACTTTTTTATTATTACTATGCAGCACATGTGTGTTTGCCCGTCGAGTGAAACTCGGAGGAAGAGGGATCACTCGGAAGGAGAGAAGAAGGGAGAGAATTATGGTGTCTCCCCTTTTTCGTGTGATGATGTTGACTTTTGTGCAGGGTTTGTCAGTGAGCGAGCGAGCGAGTCGAGCGAGGCCGAGAATGAGAGAGATTTGTTTTTTTTTGTGTGAGAGGGACAACCGAAGGATCCAGAAGGACCCACATACTTCCAATACGCATCCTGATGCGTCTTCTCTTGACAAAGAAAATGGCTGGGAGTTTGCGTACCTATTGCACGTGACTTGTGCTCACTGAAGTGTGGGACCTCACGCATGGGCACCACACGTAAGTGACAGACCTGTTGATGTAAAAACTCGGTTGATTATTATACTACTACATTTATACAAAGTTTCCTATGGATTCAAGGGTACGAAAGCCAAGTTAAATCATTTACATGACATTATTTTTTCCATGAAGCCAAGTTAACTCATTTATCAATTGGTACATTTTGGAGTGACTAAGAAGGATCCAGGCTTACTTTTTCATTTTCATGTTTTAAACATGTTTAAATCTTGGTCAAACCTATGACTTGACCAAGATTCAAATGGGCATAAAAATTCAAAAAAAAAAAAAACAAAAGCACGCCGTCTTCCTATGTCATATAGTAAGCATTCAAGGTGATAAACAAGGTCTGGCATATTCAAACCACAAAAATCATGTATCTACCCCCTAACCCTAAACAAGGATCCAGGCTTACCCTTTTCATTTTCATGTTTTAAACTTGTTCAAATCTTGGTCAAACTTAGGATTTGACGAAGATTCAAATGGGCGTAAAAATACTTAGAAAAATCATGTACGTATCTACCCCAAACCCTAAACTCTATCTTACGAAGCCAAGCATGAAGAGAAGTGGTTTTGGGTTTCAAACATGGAAATTTCAAAAACCTCCCAAAAGCTTCATTTTAGAGTGACTAAGAAGGATCCATGCTTACCTTTTATTTTCATGTTTTAAACATGTTCAAATCTTGGTCAAACCGTACGTACCTAGGATTTGACCAAGATTCAAATGGGCATAAAAATTCAAAAAAAAATGAAAAACCAAAGCACATAGCCTAGCTTCTTATATATGCCATATAGTAAGCACTCAAGTTGATAAACAAAGTCTAGACATATTCAAACCAGAAAAATCATGTATCTACCCCTAACCCTAAACTTTGTCTTAATTATGAAGTCAAGCACGAAGAGAAGTCGTTTTGGGTTTCAAACATGGACATTTAAAAAACCCTCCCAAAAGCTTCATTGTGGTGTGACGTACTAAGAAGGATACATGCTTACATTTTCAACAACCCCCCTAAAAGCTTCATTATAGAGTGACTAAGAAGGATCCAGTCTGGCGGGCTTACCTTTTATTTTCTTGTTTTAAACTTGTTCAAATCTCGGTCAAACCTAGGATTTGACCAAGATTCAAAATGTGCATCAAAATTCAAAATAAATTATAAAAATTAAAAACCAAATTAAAGCACATAGTGTTCTTATGTCATATAGTAAGCATTAAAGTTGATAAACAAGGTCTAGACACATATTCAAACAAGACAAATCATGTATCTATACCCCTAACCCCTAAACTCTATCTTATGAAGTCAACAACATGAAGAGAAGTGGTTTTGGGTTTCAAACATGGAAATTTCAAAAACCTCCCAAAAGCTTCATTTTAGAGTGACTAATATATATAAGAAGGATCCATGCCTGCTTACCACCTTTTCATTTTCATATTTTAAACTTGTTTAAATCCGTGTCAAATTAAACCAAGGATTTGACCAAAAGATTCAAATGGGCATAAAATTTAAAAAAAATCAGAAAAATGAAAAACAAAAGCATATAGTCTTCTTATGTCATATACTAAGCATTCAAGTTGATAAACAAGGTTTGGACATGCATATTCAAACCTAGGCAAATCATGTATCTACCCCTAGCCCCTAAACTATATCTTATGAAGTCAAGCATGAAGAGAAGTGGTTTTGGGTTTCAAACATGAAAATTTCAAGAACATCCCAAAAACTTCATTTTAGAGTGACTAAGAAGGATACAGGCTTCCCCTTTTCATTTTCATGTTTTATACTTGTTTAAATCTTGGTCAAACCTAGGATTTGACAAAGATTCAAATGTGCATCAAAATAAAAAATCAGAAAAATTAAAAACCAAAGCACATAGTTTTCTTATGTCATATAGTTAGCATTAAAATTGATATAAACAAGGTCTAGATATATTCAAACAAGAAAAATCATGTATCTACCCCTAACCCTAAACTCTGTATGTCTTATGTAGTGAAGCATGAAGAGAAGTGGTTTTGGGTTTCAAACTTGGAAATTTCAAGAACCCCCCAAAAGCTTCATTTTAGAGTGACTAAAGGATCCAGGTCGGGCTTACCTTTTATTTTCATGTTTTAAAATTGTTCAAATCTTGGTCAAACCGTACCTAGGATTTGATCAAGATTCAAAAATGGGCATAAAATTTCAAAAAAAATGAAAAACCCAAGCATATAGCCTTCTTATGTCATATAGTAAGCACTCAAGTTGATAAACAAGGTCTAGACATATTCAAACCAGAAAAATCATGTTTCTACCCCTAGCCCTAAACTTTGTCTTATGAAGTCAAGCACGAAGAGAAGTCGTTTTGGATTTCAAACATGGAAATTTCAAAAACCTTCCCAAAAGCTTCATTTTGGAGTGACTAATTAAGAAGGATACAGGCTTACCTTTTCATTTTCATGTTTTAAACTTGTTTAAATATTGGTTAAGCCTAGGATTTGACCAAGATCAAATGGGCATAAAAATTCAGAAAAAATCAAAAAAAATGAAAACCAAAGCACATAGTATTATTATGTCATATAGTAAGCATTCAAGTTGATAAACAAGGTCTAAACAACAAACTAGACAAATCATGTATCTACCTCCTAACCCTAAATTAACTTTGTCTTATGAAGTCAAGCATGAAGAGAAGTGGTTTTGGGTTTCAAACATGGAAATTTCAAAAACTCCCAAAAGCTTCTCATTTTAGAGTGACTAAGAAGGATTAAGCATTCAAGTTGATAAACAAGGTTTGGACATGCATATTCAAACCTAGGCAAATCATGTATCTATCCCCTAGCCCCTAAACTATATCTTATGAAGTCAAGCATGAAGAGAAGTGGTTTTGGGTTTCAAACATGAAAATTTCAAGAACATCCCAAAAACTTCATTTTAGAGTGACTAAGAAGGATACAGGCTTCCCCTTTTCATTTTCATGTTTTATACTTGTTTAAATCTTGGTCAAACCTAGGATTTGACAAAGATTCAAATGTGCATCAAAATAAAAAAATTAGAAAAATTAAAAACCAAAGCACATAGTTTTCTTATGTCATATAGTTAGCATTAAAGTTGATATAAACAAGGTCTAGATATATTCAAACAAGAAAAATCATGTATCTACCCCTAACCCTAAACTCTGTCTTATGTAGTCAAGCATGAAGAGAAGTGGTTTTGGGTTTCAAACTTGGAAATTTCAAGAACCCCCAAAAGCTTCATTTTAGAGTGACTAAGAAGGATCCATGCTTACCTTTTCATTTTCATGTATTAAACTTGTTTACATCTTGGTCATAGCTAGTGTATTTGACCAAGATTCAAATGGGCATAAAATTAAAAAAATGAAAAAAATGAAAAACCAAAGTACATAGTCTTCTTATGTCATATAGTAAGCATTCAAGCTGATAAACAAGGTCTAGACATATTCAAACCAAACAAATCATGTATCTACCCCCTAACCCCTAAACTTTATCTTATGAAGCCAAGCATGAAGAGAAGTGGTTCTTGGTTTCAAACATGGAAATATCAAAAACCTCCCAAAAGCTTCATTTTAGAGTGACTAAGAAGTATCCATGCTTACCTTTTCATTTTCATATTTTAAACTTGTTTAAATCATTGTCAAACCTAGGATTTGACCAAGATACAAGTATGGGCACAAAACCCTCTTAGCCAAAATCAACTACGAGCAAGATTTTCTGTATTGTAGATGCCCCAATTGACTCTCATCCCCAATGTAGTCTTTTTTTATGTCAGTATAGACTTCTTTACTGGATGTATACTATCGTACATGGCATGCATTTGCCTAATGAGCAGCATTGTTTAGCCGTTCTAGCCAACCCGATCAATCTGTCAAGCTTCATGCACGAGATGCCAATTTACTCCCTCGCTCCGATCCATATTTCTTGGTGCTAAAAAGAATGTGAATCGGAGGGAGTACTTTTCTTAGATAGTACTATATCAGTTCAAAAAAAAGTATAGTACTACTACATCACAAATGCATCAAAAGAGTACTACTGTACATCACAAGACCACGACAGTTGTATAGTAGAGTTTAATGCTGAACTTTAAACAGGACCAGGAGCATCAGGGCCAGCAGCAGGGGCGTTGACCGGCAACAAACCAGTCAAAAGACGTAAGGAAGAGGCCATATGCTGCGTGCTTGGCCTTGATTGCAGGGTGGTGATTCTTCGCCGCTCGCCATGTATTCACGCCGTACCAGTTCCGCGTCGCCCGCGAGCGGATCGAAGCGATCCCGCGCGCCGGACACGCTCGAGGAGGCGTGGCGGCTCCAGTGCAAGCAGTCCGCCGCCGGGAGTCGGCGCGCGGCGTGCAGGTACAGAGGCTCCCTGTACATGCCGTCGTCGCTCCGCGAGTTCGCCCCGGGCGGGCTCTGGTACAAGGCGGATCCGCCGCTCAAACCGATGAGCGGCCCCGTCTTCAACAAATGGCGCGCCGACCGGGAGAGGAACCGCCGGTCGAAGGCGGCGTGGGAGGCGAGCACCAGCGGCGGATTCGCGCCGCCAGCCGGCGAGGAGGCGGAGGAGGCGGAGGAAGGGGAAGACCCCCTCTTCTTGAAGGCGCTGGCCGCGTCCCTCAAGGACGATGCCGACAAGAAGAGGGCGGAGGAAGAAGACAAGGCGGCGGCCATCGCCGCCGTGAAGGAGAAGGAGGCGCGGGATGCGGAGGAGAACGCGACCATCATCTTCCTCGACGACTAGATAGGTTAGAAGTCGCGATAAGGATCGCGCAATTCTGTATGTATGATCCGTATGTATGATCAACTATGAATTATGAACAATGAACTATCAAACCAAACCACATAGTTTTTTTTATGTCATATAGTAAGAATTCAAGTTGATAAAACAAGGTCTAGACATATTCAAACTAGACAAATCACGTATATCTACCCCTAACCCTAAACTCTGTCTTATGAAGTAAAGCATGAAGAGAAGTGGTTTTGGGTTTCAAACATGGAAATTTCAAAAACCTTCCCAAAAGCTTCATTTTGGAGTGACTAAGAAGGATGCAGGCTTACCTTTTCATTTTCATGTCTTAAACTTGTTTAAATCTTGGTTAAACCTAGGATTTGACCAAGATCAAATGGGCAAAAAAATCAGAAAAAATCAAAAAAATGAAAACTAAAGCACATAGTATTCTTATGTCATATAGTAAGCATTCAATTTGATAAACAAGGTCTAAACATATTCAAACCAGACAAATCATGTATCTACCCACTAACCCTAAATTCTGTCTTATGAAGTCGATCAAGCATGAAGAGAAGTGGTTTTGGGTTTCAAACATGGAAATTTCAAAAACCTCCCAAAAGCTTCATTTTAGAGTTACTAAGAAGGATCCATGCTTACCTTTTATTTTCATGTTTTAAACATGTTTCGTTGGCTAATGTTTTCTGATTCCACAACAATAGGGCACATCCCTATATCATCCCAAATTTTGAATTCTTATTAGTTTGGTTGATGACCACCATTCATATCCGAACTTAATTAATTGGAGTACAAATGATGGTTTCATGGTAAGCTAGTTTGACAAATTAGCCTTCGAAATGGCGATTCGCCTACCATGCATGCATGTTTGGCCTACCCGTGAAATTTTGATTCAAAGGATTTGCATAGGAATTGTGTAGGATTTGGTTCCTATGGGAAAAATTCCTATACATGTTGTTTGATTCATAGGAACATATCCTATAGGAAAAATTCCTATAGGAATCTTGTAGTGTAATTCCTATAGGAAAAAAGCATTAGCTCATACCTCATGGAAAAATTCCTTTGCTACAATCAAACAAACTTCATCTTCCTATAGGTTTCAAGTAGACATGCCATTCCAATCCTATACCTTTCCTATTCCTATGCTTTTCCTATCCTTTAAATCAAAGTGAAATTTTGATTTGTGGTATTGTGCACACACTGCACATGATAGCGAATAAACAAAACACATATTTGGACCCCTTTGGCCAGCAAGGGCATGTTTGGTTCCTAGCCACAATTTGTCAAGAAGCCAAAATTTGGCAGCCATGCATATAGTTTATTTGGCATGTGTTTGGTTTTTGCCACAATTTGGCTTATCACACTTCATTGCATGTATATATGGTCCATTTGTCATAGACTCAACTTTTTTTTACAAAGTTTTGACAAAGTTTGGCTTTAATATTTTAAGCCACAATTTGGTGGCTAGCCATACTAGCTTTTTTTTTTGCTAACCACACTTTGGCTTTGGAAAAATGTGGCTACCAAACATGGGTCCTAATAAAAAGAAAACAACACACTAATGTGTGGTAAACCAAAAATCCCTACTTTGCAAAGTTGCATATGTGCAAAAGGGGGGCAATGCATGCATTATTCAGAAGTTGATTGTGGTTTTCGTAGTGTAACCAATTAATTAAGCTTACATATGGGAAGAGGCTAGCGAGGCGAACTCAAGCAGCTATGGTTCCAATGTTGTCAAGTTTGAAGTGGACACTGCATGAAGCTTGCTCAAATTAATGGGTAGAAAGCCAAAAGTAGTCCATATTTATTCTATATGTGTGTGAATAATAACTCTTCACCCCAAACCTCTATGTATGATAGGGTTTTATATTTTTTACTTGTTAGTAGTAAGTACATGTCATGTGATGGCTCCATGCACATGTTTCACAACTTTTTTTTGATTTGTTTCTACCTCATTTGGTTGGTTTCAAATTTGCTCAAACTTCCTATATATGCGCGCAATGTTGTACTATTGGGACCCATGTTTGGGCTTTGTTTGTGGTACCACACTTGCAGGGTACCTCCAAGTATTTTATTCCCAAAAATTATGAATTCTAATTAAATGGTGAACTATAAACTGATCATCTAAAGTTGGAAAATAAAATCCATATATAGCTACACATCGAGATATGTGTATAAGGTAGACAAACTGCATTGCCACACAT
The DNA here is from genome assembly GCA_030979885.1 of Lolium multiflorum. Lineage (NCBI taxonomy): Eukaryota > Viridiplantae > Streptophyta > Magnoliopsida > Poales > Poaceae > Lolium > Lolium multiflorum. The sequence continues at coordinate 111,225,477 of CM061749.1, forward strand.
GCCTTATATAAGTTTGTTTTTTCTAGCGGAGTGGATTCCCTAATCACCCCACGGTTGTGACATTGTCAATGTTGTCATGATAAATAACATTGCGAGACTTTCCATCTTATTCTTTTTTGTAGAAATGATTGTCCCATTATGGCAAACGTCCCCATTCGTTTTTCAAATTAAGTAAACGTTATAGGATGAAAATTCATTGAAGTGACAAATTTTCTAGATTTCTAACTATTTTAGCTCATTCAAACAAGTTTGCAATAGGCCGACCTGTTGTCCAGTGACAATTTTAGAGTACAATTTGATCAACATCACAAAAAGTGCTTTTAAGGCTCGTAAGTAGTATCATACATGCCATGTTGGCAAAAATCTAATGTGTCACATCAATTATGAGGTGAGAGATGAGAGTAGTATTATAACACATAAACCTAGAAAACTTAGAAAACTTCATGACAAATACATCATGTACACACATTTGCATTGAGATTCTACAAAACTTTAAATATGACATAAGTATGAACCATATTATGATACTATGCATTGTGGAGGTAGTATCACAAACTAGTAGTGTATGATACTACGTACTACGTACTTCCCATTGTGACTAGTCTTAATCACTCTGACCTCGCCGTCTCGCCGTCTTACTATAGTACATACTACACCCCCACTCCGTCTCTCATACATCGCCCCACTCGTTTCCCACTCCGTCTCTCATACAGCGGCTGCGCCTGTAGATATCTTCGAGGATCTGGGCGATTTTGACCCGCTTTTCGGCGCTCGCCGTTTCAAGGTGAAGACCCCAATCTTAGCATGCATGTTGGACCAATTAGGAGTACAAAATTATGTTCTAAATGTTGCTCAAACTTTCCATACAACTAATATATAACTTATACTACGTAGGTTACACCATCGAAAAAGGTATGACCAGTTGAGAAATGGGAACAATAACTTGGAACCTTTCTTACTATCGAGTGGGACGTGTGATATTGGTGTGACCCTGCTTTTTTCTTCTTCTACATAATGGCTACATGATGGTTCTAGAAAGAAGTGTATGCTGTTGTGGTATCTCTTGACGCGAATCCCTCTAATCACAAGCGTTAGATTTTGGAAACCAACGGTTAGTACTGCTGTTACATGTCTAGTTCAAAACTGGTGCATTTTGTATGTTGTTGTAGTAGTCTAGTAGATAGATTCAGATGCATGGTCAGGAGTGCAAACATTTCGCAACTAGTTGATCCCTCATCTTATTGTCGGATGTCACATTTCGAGTTTGTAAAAAAATGTAAATTCAAATCATAGTCACGGGTTATGTTGTATCTTTCGCACATCTAAACATTTGTTTCAAAAAGTGACCATATGTGAGCTGTGGAAAAAAGAAAAGACCAAAGTGAATAATATTCCTTAACTATTCACATATCATTTGTCTTTTTTGTGCAAGCTAGAATTTTTTTTACATACTCATCTGTGACCTGTGGAGCAATACACAACATAATATGTGTCCCAGTTTTGTTTTTCTTCATATTTTTTAAAAGTGCAGAAGTGTGATATCCGATAATAGGATGCGAGTGCAACTAGTTGCAAATGAGATGCTAATGCATGCTGATATGATACTACCTCTGTCCATAAATAGATGTATGTCTTTTGTCGTGGCCCCATCCTACTTCTGCATTTTCTTTACGGCCATTTTTGAGTAGTTGGGACCTGGACGTGATCGGACTAGTCGATACTCGATAGTAGTCGTAGTACTGTACAACTTCTGCATGTGGCGTCAGCCTCTAGAGTAGTAGTACTAGCTAACGGATAGATTATATCTGGAGAAACTGACATGGCCATTGATATGACAAGACTATACCCGGATTCGGACGCATTGTAGTGACTCCATCAATGTTCCGCTATGATGGTCTATTTTACTGCTACACCAGATTGTCGACGCAGAGGATTCCTTGGCTTCCGCGCAAGACCCTTCCCAAAGAAGGCATCTGCTCTGGCCCGTTGATTCTATGTGGACGGTTCCAGATTGCTTTATGTGTTTTTGTACAGTATCAGATACTAGGTTTTCCTTCCCTCCATATTAGGGGTTGTTTGGTTTAGGAGATAGGTTTATGGGGTGAGAGTATCCCCAACCACCTGGCTAGGGATAGCCAATTTTTGTTGTTTGGTTGTGTAGGAATTGAGTGTAGGACGAGAGGTGGGTAGTGGTATAGATTTTTTTTGTTTGCTCGAAATGTTAGGGGTGGCTATAAGATGGTGAGATTATCTCTACACACATCAAATATACCACACCTCCTATTTTTATAGCCCAAAAAAATACATAACCGGTGGTATGTGAATTGATCTGGGTAAAAATATTACACAACCGTACAAATATTCAAATCCTATAGTCAAATCCTACATAACTCCTATAGTCAAATCCTACATAACTCCTATACAAATTGTACGAATCAAAGGATATGATTTTCCCCCTATATAGCTTGTTTGATTTGAAGAATTGAATCCTCCAAAATTTCTATGTATTGTTTTCTTATACTAGTACAACCCTATGGGATTTCTAATAAGAGGTTAGACCTCTTGGAAAAATTCATATGCATCTGTGACAACTATGCTATGCACTCTCAATCTATATAGAAATTTCCTTTGTCTTTCCTATGATACCATCACACACCTAGCTCTACCAATTCCCGTAGATTTCTTTCCCGTAGGATTCAAGGAGGCATATGTCATAGCGATTCTCCATTATTCTATCATATGAATCTAACATGCACTCTCAGTTTGAGTGATGCAAAGTGGCCACTATAAGATTTATTTAGTCAGATTAATTGGTCATGCATACACTAGTTGTTTTCTATCTTTCCTACACATGTCAATTAGCGAAATTTATAAGTAAAATCCTAAAATTCAAATAAATTGCTGAAAATTGGAAATAATATTACAGTTGTAGCAAATTACTAAATCGATCCAGAAAATATGTACATGGCTTCAAGAATCTTTTTGCCGAACTGAGTAGTCCGTAAATGATGTCCTTGGAGTAGTTTGTGAGTTAAAGAACGTCCATTTCGTCAAACTGACATGGCCTTTGATTTGACAAGAGAACACTAATATTTTGGACCTGAATCAGAGTGGTAAAGGCGTACAGCTCGATCAATGCAATGGTATGATGGCTATGCAGCTATACCTATATAGGAGTAGACTACTAGTAGACTTTGGGACACAGAGATTTGGCTTCCGCGGCCGACCCCGAACAAGATTCTTTTACATTGCCCATCTTTTCACTGACATTGAATCGCTGAAACTTGGGGTCCGCCTGTGGCAGGACCAGCCTGTCAATGGCCCAAAGTCTTATGTGCTCCCGCCCTTTGATTTTGGATGGACGGACAAGATTGCCCAGTCCCATCCCTGTCCTGTTCGTTCCAGTTTTCATCCTCCTCCCCGGGGAACCCTCCCCGGAGAGCTCTACACCGACCCCTTCTATCCCCACCTGCTTGTCCCTTCCTTCTTCCTCCAGCGATTCATCCATCGTTCAACAAGTTGTCTAAGAAGAACATGAAGAAGTGTAAGAAGAGGAAGGAGGCGTTGTTGTCTGAGACTAAATCCGCGGTGAAATCCATCCCGCTGAAAGTCCTGCAAACTCCGACTTTGAAAGTGTACCAGCGGCGCCGGCGGACAGGCATGTCTGCGCTTCCATCGCAAGCTCAGTCTGCGCTTCCATCGCAAGCTCAGTCTGCGCTTCCATCGCAAGCTCAGTCTGCTTCGGGCTTGTTGGGTCAGGGCAGAGTAATCCAGCAAGAGTCCTGGTAGGTTTTTATCGCCATGTGCTTTCTTTGCCCCCATGAACGCAGATTACAGCAAGGCAAACAGATCCAACTATTTTTTTACCCGGGAGAACCAGCTATTTGACCGTCTTTCTTCCAGGGCCGCCCGTTCAAGTGTCGCCCTTCCTACCGATGCCGAGAAATCGACCGTGTTTCGCCAAGATGGTGGGTACGTAGCTCCCCGGTATGTTTCCATCGCCATGCCGAAGTTTCTCTGCCTTCTGGCTGGCTAGCGGATCAAACAATTTAACCGTCTTTCTTCCATGGCGGCTGGTTTCAGCGCCATTCCTACCCAAGTTGAGAAATCGCTCGTTTCTCGCCAACCTGGTGGGTACGAAGCTCCTGGGTATGTTTCCATCGCCATGCCGGATTTTCGTTGAGTCCTTGCTGGCAGGCGGTGCCAACTAAACCGGCTATCATCTTCCAGGGCCGACGGTTCCAGGCTCGTGCTTTCTACCGCAGGATCCACTTCGTACTTAGCTATCGAGGACCCGTTGTTTGATGAGCACTTGTTAGCTCTCAAGAGCATTAATAATGTATGCACTATAATATACGAAGTATATCCATTGCTTTTTTTTCTTCCTCTTCATCTCCGTACTGCATGAGGGCTTCTTTAATTCGTAGGACTTCTATAAGAATTGTGTAGCATTTAGATCCTATGGGTTCTTCCCTACATTAGTTGTTTGATTTATAGAAATATATCCTATGTTTGTTCCTTTTTTCGAAATGGGGGACATATCACAGCCTCTGCATCAAAATGATGTATATGGCTGCTTTATTGCTTTCTTCAGTTCATACACAAATTATGACAACTTCTCACGGATCAGCTAGAGTCGACACAAAGATCCACCAACGAAACATAGAAAACAGCGGGTGCCAAAAAGGCAAAAACACATCAGTAAGTAATTCTATGAGGAAACTGCCAGCCACCCTGGCTGTAAAAATCCCGTGCGGCTGTCTCTAGTCAGTTGCACCCAGACTCCATGATATCCTGCTGATCCTCGGGCTGGAGATAAGAAACATACGGATCTAGTGAATAATCATAGGGATAACCTGCAAGAAGGGATGAGATTTGGGTTTATTAAACACGACTTCATTTTGTACATTCCAAAATAGCCCATAAAATAGCGCATACACCCTCTCTAATGTATACAAAATCCTATGCTTTTCCTAATCTTATGATTTTCATATCCTGTGAATGAAAAAGGATCCCTGATTCGTTCCTGGTGAATTTTTCCATGCAGGAAGGGATTATGAGATTAAAGGGCCACAACACCACCCTTCAGAACAGAAACCTCAAACTCTTGCATAGGTTTGGTATCCTGAATGCAGAATCAGAGACGAATGCTCAGTCTCCGGGAGAGGAGCAGCCAGTGCGCGTGTGTGCATCTTCGGCCGTGTATGTTTCCATTGCCGTGCCGCAGTTTCATCGCCTCCTTGCTGGCTGCCAGATCCAACTACTTAACTGTCTTTCTTCCAGGGATGGCGGTTCCATAGTTGAAGAGGTTCCTATGGACAAGGACTTTGCAGCTCTCAGGCATATTGAAGAGGTTGGCACTCCATTTGTTTATTTCTCCCCCCTCATCTGCACTCTGCATACTTCATTGCTGTTGAATTTGCAATGCAGGATGTGATAACACGATTCTCCGCGAAACTGGACCAGATCAAGGGCCACAACACCATCCTTCATAAGAAAATCCGCCACCTCGTGGGCAGGTGCATTTTAAATCGTGCCATATCGAAGGAGAATGCCCGTTCCGTGCAATCTTCTTTTGATAAACGGTACTCAGACGTTCTCGCGGAGTGTAAGAAGTTGAAGAAGGAAGTCGAGGAACTACGCGCCCAGCCACCGATGAGTGTGGTCACTGACAAGGCTGGTCAGTGTGATTGCAACTGTGACTGTGAAAGTTTTCAACAGGAAGTGGAGTTGCATGCTGAACATGCGCAATATTTCGAGACGAAGTACTTGAAAGTTCGCACAGAGTGCGATAAGTTGAAGAAGGAAGTCGAGTGTCTCCGCTCCCAGCAGCCAACTATTGCGACATCAGGAGACCAGGGTGTGCTAATTGCAGCCAGAATTTTGGAATCGATGAAAAGTTGAATTTGGCTTTGTTGTGCAATATAGCAAGACCTGTTCCTCCTCTGCCTTCGTCTTTTGGCATAATTGCTTTGTCTTCAGTATTGACTCCTGAATGATTCGTATATTTCTGACGGTTTCTGAATTATGTACAACTTTTGTAATATTGGTCAAACTAGTTTTGACCAGGGTTTGTGTAGGGTGGTTGAATTTTTTTGGTTGGTCCAAATTGTGTTGTGTGGTCCAAATGTGATGTATCATCACACCACCATGTGCCCCGCCACCCCCAGGTTTTGGTAATGCCATTCTGATACATGCTTCATAGAAGGAACATACATTTTTTCCGTTAGGGCATGACAATTTTGAAAAATTCAAACAAAAATGGGAAGAGAGAATGGTAACATCATTTTCCATGTGATGCCCCTGTGCCAAATTTTGGTTCATTTTAAGAATGTAAGGTGACAAATTACTCGAGGAAGCTAGTTGGAGTAGACGGGCATGACCGGATTGGCATAGGGGATTTATTTTTTGAAGGATGTTATTTTTCATGGACAATATCTGACACAAACAATAAAATGTTAAGGTCTCATATTATTCTGAATGATTGTGAATTACTTATGACGTTTGGAAGTATTGGTATACGTGAGAATCGAGTACATGCACGACTTCACGCGTCCACAACTAATCGGCCTCATCGTCTGTCGCGTCCACAACTAATGCCATTCTGATACAGAGAGTCAGAGGCTATAAAATAATCGGCCTCATCGTCTCTCGCGAGCTCGTCCTCTCCCCTCCCATCAACTCACCGCACCTCCGAGGCATCGACTTCCTCGTTTCCAACCGCAGCAGCATGAAGACAGGTCTTGCGTACGAGGCGGAGCAATCGGCGGCCGCTCGCGCAGAGGATGCCTCTGCGGTAGTGGCCGTCGCGGCGGGTGAGGCTTCACCGGGCACCCAGGCCGCTCGTCTCCTCTGCTTGTCTGATTCTTCGACCTCGGTCGAAACGGGCGTCCTGGCCGTCGAGGAGAAGGTGGATAGCAACGCCGTTGCTCCCGCCGAAGATCTGCAAGGCGTTGCAGGCCACCACGGCGAGGTCTTCCTAGACCCGGTGCTGGACGCGGACCTCGACCCCTTCGACGATTTCGGCCCAAACGTTCAGTTCCAGGAGGATGTCGAGGGTGACGACGAGGAGGTACTGCTCTTTTACCGAAACTGTCCCGATCCTTTTTGTGTCATATTACTGTTCACGTGGTTTGCACGAACCTGGTTCTTGATTGATTTGATCCCCTACCTTGTTCTTGTAGACGTACTTGATTCTACGGTTCGTACGGTCAGATTCTAGTTTAATTTCGACTAATCTGCCATGTAGTTGGCTTGATTTGTCATATAATTAATTTATGTGTTCATACTTAGTGGACTTGCAATTGTTGTGGCTTATGTTCATTGCTGTTCATAGGGTTTTCTCGTGATTTAGTATGATTTCTTCTGCCATTTACTTGTTCTACACATTTAATTTTAGGGTTTCTAAGGTTTGCTTATGATAGTGCAGTATTTATTCGATCTTTCATTAAGCACCTGATTATTATGTACTTTATAATTCACAGGAATATTCTGATGACATGGACGACAACAAGGAGCGCAGGGACCAGAAGAGCCGCTACGTTCTGAAGCGGCTGAAGGGTGGTGAAATTCGTTTCCGCATGCGCGGGGAGCTATTTTGCCCATTCTGTGGCAAAATCCTCCAGAAGGACATCCGCAGCCTGATCCAGCATGCGACGGGTGTAGGCCTAAGTACATCGGGGAAGCACCGCCCTGCAACCAAGGCCAAGCACGCAGCATATGGCCTCTTCCTCCAGAATTACGTCTTGCCTGGCTTGTTCCCAGTCAACGCCCCTGCTGCTGGCCCTCATGCTCCTGGTCCTGTTTAAAGTTCATATGTGTAATCTTATTCCCTTTGGAAGTTCAGTATTAAACTCTACTAGTACAACCGTGGTGGTCTTGTGATGGTAGTACTCTTTTGATGCATTTGTGATGTAGTAGTACTAGTATTTTTTTTTTGAAATGGTATAGTACTATCTAAGAAAAGTACTCCCTTCGATTCACATTCATTTTACACCAAGAAATATGGATCGGAGTGAGGGAGTAAATTAAACATGGCATCTCGTGCATGAAGCTTGACATATCGATCAGGTTGGCTAGAATGGCAATACAATGCTGCTCATTAGGCAAATGCATGCCATGTAAAGAAGTCTATACTGACATAAAAAAAGACTACATTGGGGATTAGAGTCAATTGGGGCATCTACAATACAGAAAATCTTGCTTGTAGCTGATTTTGGCTAAGAGGGTTTTACTCACATTACACGTGCCACTTTCCTTGTCTGCAAAACAAGTTCCAATAAAGGAAGAGGAAAGAAAAGGACATTGTGGGCGAGATTGAACACCTTTTTTATGTGTTAAGCTGAGGCCTCGTTTAGCTGAGGATTTCGACTTAGGCCTAACAGCTCAGCACACCCACAAATAAATTCTTGTAGCACTGCAGCCAACAGGTTTGTAGAACGCAAAAGTTTCCCTTAAGTGGATACCCAAGGTTTATCGAACTCAGGGAGGAAGAGGTCAAAGATATCCCTCTCATGCAACCCTGCAACCACAAAGCAAGAAGTCTCTTGTGTCCCCAACACACCTAATAGGTGCACTAGTTCGGCGAAGAGATAGTGAAATACAGGTGGTATAAATAAGTATGAGCAGTAGTAACGGTGCCAGAAAAGTGCTTGCTGGCGTGTAGTTGATGGTGGTAATATTGCAGTAGTAACGCAGTAAAAGTAAACAAGCAGTAGTAACTCAGCAGTATTTAGGAACAAGGCCTAGGGATTACACTTTCACTAGTGGACACTCTCAACATTGATCACATAACAGAATAGATAAATGCATACTCTACACTTTTGTTGGATGATGAACACATTGCGTAGGATTACACGAACCCTCAATGCCGGAGTTAACAAGCTCCACAATAATGCTCATGTTTTAGTAACCTTTAGTGTAAGATAGATCAACGCTACTAAACCAAGTACTAGCATAGCATGCACACTGTCACCTTCATGCATATGTAGGAGGAATAGATCACATCAATATTATCATAGCAATAGTTAACTCCATAATCTACAAGAGATCATGATCATAGCATAAACCAAGTACTAACACGGTGCACGCACTGTCACCTTTGCACACATGCAGGAGGAATAAAACTACTTTAATAACACATCACTAGAGTAGCACATAGATAAATTGTGATACAAACACATTGCAATCATAAAGAGATATAAATAAGCACCTCACTATGCCATTCAACAGTGAATAAGTATTCTGTGAAATCTAGCCTAAGAGACCCACACGGTGCACACACTGTCACCTTTACACACGTGGGACGAGGAGTCTCCGGAGATCACATAAGTAAAACTCACTTGACTAGCATAATGACATCTAGATTACAAGCATCATCATATGAATCTCAATCATGTAAGGCAGCTCATGAGATTATTGTATTGAAGCACATAGGAGAGAGATGAACCACATAGCTACCGGTACAGCCCCGAGCCTCGATGGAGAACTACTCCTCCTCATGGGAGCAGCAGCGGTGATGAAGATGGCGGTGGAGATGGCAGCGGTGTCGATGGAGAAGCCTTTCGGGGGCACTTCCCCGTCCGGCGGTGCCGGAACAGAGATCCTGTCCCCGATCTTGGCTTCGCGATGGCGGCGGCTCTGGAAGGTTTTCGTGGGTTTCGTCGATTGGTATCGGGTTTGATCCAGGGGCTCTTTATAGGCGAAGAGGCGGCCAGGGGGTCGAAGGGCTGGCCAAACCCTAGGGGGCGGCCCCTAGCCGCGCCGGGCTATGGTGGTGGGCTGTGCCCCTCCGGTCCTCTCGCGTGTTCGGATGCTCCGGGGATTCTAAGATCTTTGGCGTTGATTTCGTCCGATTCCGAGAATATTTCGTTACTAGGATTTCTGAAACCAAAAACAGCAGAAACAGGAACTGGCACTTCGGCATCTTGTTAATAGGTTAGTTCCAGAAAATGCACGAAGATGACATAAAGTGTGCATAAAACATGTAGATAACATCAATAATGTGGCATGGAACACAAGAAATTATCGATACGTTGGAGACGTATCAGCATCCCCAAGCTTAGTTCTGCTCGTCCCGAGCAGGTAAAACGATAACAAGGATAATTTCTGGAGTGACATGCCATCATAATCTTGATCATACTATTTGTAAAGCATATGTAGAGAATGCAGCGATCAAAACAATGTGTATGACATGAGTAAACAAGTGAATCATAAAGCAAAGACTTTTCATGAATAGCACTTCAAGACAAGCATCAATAAGTCTTGCATAAGAGTTAACTCATAAAGCAATAATTCAAAGTAAAGGTATTGAAGCAACACAAAAGAAGATTAAGTTTCAGCGGTTGCTTTCAACTTATAACATGTATATCTCATGGATAATTGTCAATGCAAAGCAATATAACAAATGCAATATGCAAATATGTAAGAATCAATGCACAGTTCACACAAGTGTTTGCTTTTTGAGGTGGAGAGAAATAGGTGAACTGACTCAACAATAAAAGTAAAAGAATGGTCCTCATAGAGGAAAAGCATCGATTGCTATATTTGTGCTAGAGCTTTGATTTTGAAAACATGAAACAATTTTGTCAACGGTAGTAATAAAGCATATGCATCATGTAAATTATATCTTATAAGTTGCAAGCCTCATGCATAGTGTACCAATAGTGCCCGCACCTTGTCCTAATTAGCTTGGGTTAACACTGATCATCATTGCATAACATATGTTTCAACCAAGTGTCACAAAGGGGTACCTCTATGCCGCCTGTACAAGGGTCTAAGGAGAAAGTTCGCATTGGATTTCTCGCTTTTGATCATTCTTCAACTTAGACACCCATACCGGGACAACATAGACAACAGATAATGGACTCCTCTTTTAATGCTTAAGCATTCAACAACAGTTAATATTCTCATAAGAGATTGAGGTTTTATGTCCAAACTGAAACTTCCACCATGATTCATGGCTTTAGTTAGCGGCCCAATGTTCTTCTCTAACAGTATGCATACTCAAACCATTTGATGTGAAAACCGCCCTTACTTCAGACAAGACAAACATGCATAGCAACTCACATGATATTCAACAAAGAGTTGATGGCGTTCCCCAAACATGGTTATCGCACAACAAGCAACTTAATAAGAGATAAAGTGCATAATTACATATTCAATACCACAATAGTTTTTAAGCTATTTGTCCCATGAGCTATATATTGCAAAGGTGAATGATGGAATTTTAAAGGTAGCACTCAAGCAATTTACTTTGGAATGGCGGAAAATACCATGTAGTATAGGTAGGTATGGTGGACACAAATGGCATAGTGGTTGGCTCAAGTATTTTGGATGCATGAGAAGTATTCCCTCTCGATACAAGGTTTAGGCTAGCAAGGCTTATTTGAAACAAACACAAGGATGAACCGGTGCAGCAAAACTCACATAAAAGACATATTGTAAACATTATAAGACTCTACACCGTCTTCCTTGTTGTTCAAACTCAATACTAGAAATTATCTAGACCTTAGAGAAACCAAATATGCAAACCAAATTTTAGCATGCTCTATGTATTTCTTCATTAATGGGTGCAAAGCATATGATGCAAGAGCTTAAACATGAGCACAACAATTGCCAAGTATCACATTACCCAAGACATTTTTAGCAATTACTACATGTATCATTTTCCAATTCCAACCATATAACAATTTAACGAAGGAGAAACTTCGCCATGAATACTATGAGTAGAACACATGTGTTCATATGAACCAGCGGAGTGTGTCTCTCTCCCACACAAGCATGATGTAATCCAATTTATTCAAACAAAAACAAAAACAAAAGCACACAGACGCTCCATGTAAAGCACATAAGATGTGGCCGAATAAAAATGTAGTTTCAGGGGAGGAACTGATAATTGTCGATGAAGAAGGGGATGCCTTGGGCATCCCCAAGCTTAGACGCTTGAGTCTTCTTGATATATGCAGGGGTGAACCACCGGGTGCATCCCCAAGCTTAGAGCTTTCACTCTCCTTGATCGTAGTATATCATCCTCCTCTCTTGACCCTTGAAAACTTCCTCCACACCAAACTCGAAACAACTCATTAGAGGGTTAGTGGACAATAAAAATTAACATGTTCAGAGGTGACACAATCATTCTTAACACTTCTGGACATTGCATAAAGCTACTGGACATTAATGGATCAAAGAAATTCATCCAACATAGCAAAAGAGGCAATGCGAAATAAAAGGCAGAATCTGTCAAAACAGAACAGTCCGTAAAGATGGATTTTATTAGGCCACCAGACTTGCTCAAACGAAAATGCTCAAATTGAATGAAAGTTGCGTACATATCTGAGGATCACTCACGTAAATTTGCATAATTTTCTGAGTTACCTACAGAGAATTAGACCCAGATTCGTGACAGCAAAGAAATCTGTTTCTGCGCAGTAATCCAAATCTAGTACTTACTTTACTATCAAAGACTTTACTTGGCACAACAAAACACAAAACTAAGATAAGAAGAGGTTGCTACAGTAGTAAACAACTTCCAAGACACAAATATAAAACAAAGTACTGTAGCAAAATAACACATGGGTTATCTCCCAAGAAGTTCTTTCTTTTTAGCCATTAAGATGGGCTCAGCAGTTTTAATGATGCACTCGCAAGAAATAGTATTTGAAGCAAAAGAGAGCATCAAGAGGCAAATTCAAAACACATTTAAGTCTAACATGCTTCCTATGCATAGGAATCTTGTAAATAAACAAGTTCATGAAGAGCAAAGTAACAAGCATAGGAAGATAAAACAAGTGTAGCTTCAAAAATTTCAGCACATAGAGAGGCATTTTAGTAACATGAAAATTTCTACAACCATATTTTCCTCTCTCATAATAATATCCAGTGGTATCATGAGCAAACTCAACAATATAACTATCACATAAAGCATTCTTATCATGAGTCTCATGCATAAAATAATTACTCTCCACATAGGCATAGTTAATTTTATTAGTTGTAGTGGGAGCAAATTCAACAAAGTAGCTATCATTATTATTCTCATCATCAAATATAGGAGGCATATTGTAATCATAATCAAATTCACTCTCCATAGTAGGTGGCACCAAAAGACCACTATCATTATAATCATCATAAATAGGAGGTAAAGTATCATCAAAGAAAATTTTCTCCTCAATGCTTGGGGGACTAAAAATATCATGAAAACCAGCTTCCCCAAGCTTAGAACTTTCTATATCATTATCAACAATGGTGTTCAAAGCGTTCATACTAATATTACTACCAGCATGCAAATAAGATTTCATAGGTTTTTTAATTTTCGCATCAAACAATCCAAGTTTTAAATCAGGAAATAGAACAAGAAGCTCACTCTTATACATTATGCCAAACTAGTGTAAACAAGAAACAAAAAGATGCAATTGCAGGATCTAAAGGAAATAGCTTTGAGCACACACACAACGGCGCCGGAAAAATACTTTACCTGGGACCGTAGTATGAGTGCCTTTTACCTTTCCTCCCCGGCAACGGCGCCAGAAAAGTGCTTGATGTCTACGGGAGCTTCTATTCTTGTAGACAATGTTGGGCCTCCAAGTGCAGAGGTTTGTAGAACAGCAGCAAGTTTCCCTTAAGTGGATACCCAAGGTTTATCGAACTCAGGGAGGAAGAGGTCAAAGATATCCCTCTCATGCAACCCTGCAACCACAAAGCAAGAAGTCTCTTGTGTCCCCAACACACCTAATAGGTGCACTAGTTCGGCGAAGAGATAGTGAAATACAGGTGGTATAAATAAGTATGAGCAGTAGTAACGGTGCCAGAAAAGTGCTTGCTGGCGTGTAGTTGATGGTGGTAATATTGCAGTAGTAACACAAAAAAACAAAAAGCAGTAGTAACTCAGCAGTATTTAGGAACAAGGCCTAGGGATTACACTTTCACTAGTGGACACTCTCAACATTGATCACATAACAGAATAGATAAATGCATACTCTACACTTTTGTTGGATGATGAACACATTGCGTAGGATTACACGAACCCTCAATGCCGGAGTTAACAAGCTCCACAATAATGCTCATGTTTTAGTAACCTTTAGTGTAAGATAGATCAACGCTACTAAACCAAGTACTAGCATAGCATGCACACTGTCACCTTCATGCATATGTAGGAGGAATAGATCACATCAATATTATCATAGCAATAGTTAACTCCATAATCTACAAGAGATCATGATCATAGCATAAACCAAGTACTAACACGGTGCACGCACTGTCACCTTTGCACACATGCAGGAGGAATAAAACTACTTTAATAACACATCACTAGAGTAGCACATAGATAAATTGTGATACAAACACATTGCAATCATAAAGAGATATAAATAAGCACCTCACTATGCCATTCAACAGTGAATAAGTATTCTGTGAAATCTAGCCTAAGAGACCCACACGGTGCACACACTGTCACCTTTACACACGTGGGACAAGGAGTCTCCGGAGATCACATAAGTAAAACTCACTTGACTAGCATAATGACATCTAGATTACAAGCATCATCATATGAATCTCAATCATGTAAGGCAGCTCATGAGATTATTGTATTGAAGCACATAGGAGAGAGATGAACCACATAGCTACCGGTACAGCCCCGAGCCTCGATGGAGAACTACTCCCTCCTCATGGGAGCAGCAGCGGTGATGAAGATGGCGGTGGAGATGGCAGCGGTGTCGATGGAGAAGCCTTCCGGGGCACTTCCCCGCTCCGGCAGGGGCCAGAGATCCTGTCCCCGGATCTTGGCTTCGCGATGGCGGCGGCTGGAAGGTTTTCGTGGTTTTCGATTGGTATCGGGTTTTCTGATCCAGGGGCTCTTTATAGGCGAAGAGGCGGCGCGGGGGTGAAGGGCTGGCCAAACTAGGGGGCGCGGGCCCCCTAGGCCGCGCCAGCTATGGTGTGGTGGGCTGTGCCCCCTCTGGTCCCTCTCGTGTTCTGGATGCTTCCGGGATTCTAAGATCTTTGGCGTTGATTTCGTCCGATTCCGAGAATATTTCGTTACTAGGATTTCTGAAACCAAAAACAGCAGAAAGGAACTGGCACTTCGGCATCTTGTTAATAGGTTAGTTCCAGAAAATGCACGAATATGACATAAAGTGTGCATAAAACATGTAGATAACATCAATAATGTGGCATGGAACACAAGAAATTATCGATACGTTGGAGACGTATCACTCAGCACACCCACAAATAAATCTCCTTGCGCGCACCACTGTCAGCAAAAATAACAAAATTAGCACGCAAGATTAAGAACGAAGTGAATTTAATTAACTTGGTTAGCTTTTCAAGCAATATATTCAGAGAAAGAGCACACATGTTCGGCTCGAAATAATCGTAAGAGAAGAACAATAAATCTAAGGCACCCCACTTCATCGGAAGAAGGGGCGCGACAACGCATGGATTCATACCTTGAGTCGACGCTGGCTCGTAGAAGGGCGGCCGCGCCTCGAGGATGCCGGCGACGTCTCCACCTCGGTATCACATGTGACTGCTTCTCGGTGGGCGGTGCGCCACGCCATGTAGAAGATCTATCAAAAGAGGAGAGCCCGATGACGCTACCGACGCCTCAACCTTGATAGCACCGGCTTGTTGCTCCGCACTGAGATGCGCCACATGCAAGATTTAGCGGATGCGCCAATTTCAGAGATATGTCATGATCGTTGTAACAAATTTCACCGTGATGATGATTTGATCCTGCACTCGGCCTTGAACACAAGTACTAGTACAGTCTCACAATTTTTTTATCATTATACTTTGCGAGATTTAGCGGATGCGCCAATTTTAGAGATATGTCATGATCGTTGTAACGAATTTCAACGTGATGATGATTTGATCCTGCACTCGGCCTTGAACATAAGTACTAGTACATTCTCACAATTTTTTATCATTATACTTTGCGAGATTTAGCGGATGCGCCAAATTCAGAGATAGATCATGATCATGGTAACACACTTTTCAATGTAATGATGATTTGATGTTGCACTCGACCTTGAACATAAGTCCTAGTACGGTCTCACAATTTTGTATCATTATACTTTGCAAGTTTTAGCGGATGCGCCCATTTTCAGAGGTAGATCATGATCATGGTAACAAATTTTAAACGTGATGATGATTTGATGTTGCACTCGACCTTGAACAGAAGTACTACTACTGTCTCACAATTTCTTTATCATTATACTTTGCCAGATTTAGCGGATGCGCCAAATTTAGAGATAGATCATGATCATGGTAACAAATTTTCAACGTGATGATGATTTGATGTTGCACTCGGGCTTGAACATAAGTACTAGTACGGTCACTCAAAATTTTAGCATTATACTTTGCAACGGATGCACCAATTTCAGGTGCATGTCACCAGATCTGTGTCCGATGATGATCATGGTAGTAACCGATGTTCAACTTGATGATGATTTGATTTTACAGTCGGCCTTGAACAGAGGTACTAGTACGGTCTCACAATTTTTTATCATTATACTTGGACCTTAGCGAAATTCAAAATCTCATAGCGGCAAAACTTCCCGCCCACAAAATACAAAAATTTCACACGCTTCCAAATTCCGATTCTACCCCTGTGGAGATGACAGCAAAGTCGGTTGGTGGGGGGGTCTGGCCGTCATTTTTTGGATCACCACCTCCCTAGCCCCGGATACCCTCCCAAAAAAATTCATTTCCCTGAGACCACCCACCGGAACTTCCCAAGTCCCTCTCTCTACCACCTCCACGACCACCGCACCGGAACATCCCCGCCGGACTTCCCTGGCCTACCCGAGCCCTCGCGATCCTCGTCATCCGGCTGCCTGCCGGAGCCGCTTCATCGACGCCGTCATCAACCGGACCGGATCATCCCCGCCGAACCTCGAAACCATATGCTCATCCAGCAGTCTACCGCAGTCGCTTCAGCTGCGGTATCGTCCACCCCACCGGAGCCGCTTCGCCGGATCCGTCGTCCACCGCATCGGATCTAGCTCACCGACACCGCTGTGCATGAACCGGATCTGCTTCACCGGCGCCGTGCATGATCTAAACTCTTCTACTGTCGCTTTTCTATTGCTTGCCTGCAAGTTCTTGTTTAATCTTGGGGGAACCTGTTTGTGCTAACGACGCGCCATTACGTTTTTGCAGATGAGATGAGTAATCATGAAGTGTAATGGCCGTCTCTCCAACCCCAAGTAGCACATGTAGCGTACTTCATCACCGGATCTATCAACCCCAGGAAGATCTGCTGTGACTCCCACAGAGTGCTTCTCCTAATGTAAGTCCCTTGTTTTAGCGCCATGTTCTGGGTTCAGATGCTTGTTTGTCTGAAGCTCTTTTAGTTCATTCCTAGCTATGACCGTAACACGTTGCTATTTTCTACTTCATTGCTAACTTTAAGCGATTGAACATTTTGGTTTGCATTCCCTGCTCTGTAGATGTAGCCATCATAACTTCTATCTTGCTCAGTCGTTGTTACAAAAATTATAGGTATTATAGTAACATCCTGCTATTATTTAGTTCATGGCCAATTTTAAGTAATTGCACATGTTGGTTCGCATTCCCTGCTCTATAGCTTTTGGCATCGTAACTTCTATATTTGGTTTACATTCCCTGCTCTGTAGATCTAGCCATCATAACTTTATCTTACTCAGTCGTTGTTACAAAAATTATGGCCTGCTACTATGTTGTTTGTGCCAATTTTTTACTCCATGAACATGTTGGCTTGCATTCCCTGTACTACAGGTGATGCCATTGTTTTGTATCTAGTTCATTGTAAGCTAACAAAGTAAGGACTTAGTTTGGCATGCTATCACTCTGCTATCTAGCCTGTAGTACAAATAAACTTGTCATACTACTAGATAATAATTTTGCGTGCCATCTTGTTCTTCAAAAGCTGCATTATTGACTTGTTTCTCTGACTTGGCATGACGCTCACATATGGAAAGCTGAACATATTGGTTTGCATTCCCTCTTATACAAGTTCACAGGTGATCCCACTATATTCTGTATCTGGTCCATCCTAAGCTCCAGCATTAACTATCCTCTATGTGTTGCTCATTACAAGTTTATATCCCGAAACATCTTGATTTGCATCCCCTTCACTATAAGTTCAGGAGTATTATTTAGTTCACGGCCAAAATGAAGTAATTGCACTTGGCACATGTTGGTTCACATTCCCTCCTCTTTAGCTTTTGCCATCGTAACTTCTATTTTTGGTTTACATTCCCTGCTCTGTAGATGTAGCCATCATAACTTCATCTTGCTCAGTCGTTGTTACAAAATTTATAGCCTGCTACTATGTTGTTCATGCCAATTTTGTACTCCCTGAACATGTTGGTTTGCATGGGACTCGACAGTAGTAAGTCTGCTGTTTCATTCTAACATGCTCTGTTATATTGGCTGTTGGTATGCGGCATGCACTCTTTGTTTGCTTATTGTGCGCATTACAATGATCTTGTTATAACAACGAAATGATGAGTTCCAAATTCTTTGGCAAACAATATTGCAGTGTCTTTGCCTTTCCATTGTTGCTATCTTAACTTGTAATGTCTTTGTTTCAGATATAGGTGCTGCATGGACAACTTAAAAGATTGCCGGATCGCTTCATTGTATTGCTAGGTTTAATTACCATTCAATTTCTCTGGGTTCTGTAATATTTTTTCAAAGCCTTGCAGCTGATGTAATATTTAGTTAGTTTTTATAGTTCTTTCGCGCATTTTTTCTTTGGTGCTTGTGGTAAGTGAGGCTATCCGACAGAAATCAATGCTGCGTAAATATTCTCAGTATCTAAATCACGAATTCCCATCCCTTAAACGGCCCAATTAAGCGAAATCACATATGTGCCGGCCCGCAAAATCCTAAAGCGCCTATTACGCCGGCATATAAACAGCAACTAAACGGGCTAGCCCACTTACTTATTGGCGGCCCATTTGATTTCTTGTGGACCCCACACTCTAATTGGACGGCCCACTTGCTTTAAGGTGGACCCCACCACTACTGGGCCCCACTAACTAGTTGGGCCAGCCCAATTGCTTTTGTGGTGGACCCCACATATTAAATGGGCCGGCCCTTTAAGACGAAAGTGGGACCACATGTTTTTGGCCCGCCCACTCTCTGTTGGGCCCCACTTGCTATATGGTGGACCCCACGTACTAAATGGGTCGGCCCTTTAAGACGAAAGTGGGACCCCAGTTTTGGCCGCCCACTAGCGTGTTGGGCCGCCCACTTGCTATATGGTGGACCCCACGTACTAAACGGGCCGGCCCTTTAAGACGAAAGTGGGACTACCTGTTTTGGCGGCCCACTAGCGTGTTGGGCCGGCCCACTTGCTATATGGTGGACCCCACGTACTAAATGGGCGGCCCTTTAAGACGAAAGTGGGACCTACTGTTTTTGCCCGCCCACCGCTTGTTGGCCGGCCCACTTGCTATATGGTGGACCCCACATACTAAATGGGCCAGCCCTTTAACGGAAAGTGGGACCCACTGTGTTTTTGGCCCGCCCACTATCTTGTTGGGCCGCCCACTTGCTATATGGTGGACCCCACATACTAAATGGGCCACCCTTTAACAGGAAAGTGGGACCCTTTTGGCCCGGCCCACTGGCTTGTTGGGCCAGCCCATTTGATCTAATGTGGACCCCACGTACTAAATGGGCCGGCCCGATAGCAGGAATGTGGGACCCACATGCTAATTGGGCCGGCCCACTAACTTCTTGGGCCGGCCCAGTTGCTTTAATGTGGACCCCACTTTGTAAATGGGCGGCCCGATACCAGGAAAGTGGGTCCCACATGTCTTGTGGGCCGGCCCTTTTGCCTGTTGACCGGTCAAACGAGTGCATTCGGCCCGGCCCACATGCTTAGTGGGCCGGCCCATTAAAGTTTTGACCAGTCAACCTTAGAGGTTAGGCCCGGCCCACGTAACTAATGGACCAGCCCAGCTATATAGTTGACCGGTCAAACTAAGTCAGCTGGCCCGGCCCCGCAAACTTAATGGGCCGGCCCGCTTAAGACGTGGCAGGCCTCGTGTGGGCCTACCATCTACCACGGGGTTTCAGCCGGTTAACGCCGTTAACTGCCAGTTAACGGCGTCTGCCACGTGTCAGTTTGCATGACGTCAGCAGTCAACGGGCTCCCGGAAACACTTGGGCAACGGTCCGATTTTCCGTGGCGGAAGGGCGCCCAAGCGCGACGGACCGAAAAAATCGTCGTAGGACTTTGCCTGACGCAGTTTCGACAACAGAACCCATATCGTCGGGTTAGGCCCATAGGCGACGAAAAATACCCCTTAGCGGACGATTTTGAGACGTTGTCTATCAGAACTTTTCTTGTAGTGAAGGTAGGTTTTCCTTACCAATTCCACTTACCAATAGCGCTTCACTCCCCGACAACGGCGCCAGAAAATAGTCTTGATGACCCACAAGTATAGGGGGTGTATCGTAGTATCTTCGATAAGTAAGAATGTCGATCCCAACGAGGAGCAGAAGGTGTTGACAAGCAGTTTCGATGAAGGATTCACTGTAAATGCTCACAGACAAGTATTCAGGGGGTTTTGATGTAACAGATGAATAAAGTACGAGTAAGTAAAATGCAAGAGAAATAATTGCAGCGAGTGGCCCAATCCTTTTTAGCACAAAGGACAAGCCGGTTTGTTTACTTATAATGACCAAACGTTCTCGAGGACACACGGGATTTTAGTCTAGTGCTTTCGCTACATACAGCTGATTAATCTTCATTGTTTTGATAAGTGTTGTGTGGGTGAACCTATGCTAATGTACCGCCCTTCCTAGGACTAATACATACTTGTGATTATACCCCTTGCAAGCATCCGCAACTACAAGAAAGTAATTAAGATAAATCTAACCACAGCCTTAAACTCTGAGATCCTGCGATCCCTCCTGCATCGATATACCAACGGGGGCTTAGGTTTCTGTCACTCCGGCAACCCCGCAATTGGCAAACGAGTACAAGATGCATTCCCCTAGGCCCATAAATGGTGAAGTGTCGTGTAGTCGACGTTCACACGACACCACTAGAAGAATAACACCACAACTTAAATATCATAACATTGAATATTACTCAACCATAGTTCACTACTAACATTTAGACTTCACCCATGTCCTCAAGAACTAAACGAACTACTCACGAGACATCATATGGAACATGATCAGAGGTGATATGATGATGAATAAAAATCTGAACATAGACCTTGGTTCAATGGTTTCACTCAATAGCATCAATAACAAGTATAAATCAGTACCGGGAGAGTTTCCCCTATCAAACAATCAAGATCAAACCCAAATTGCTACAGCGGTGACGATGTCCAGCGGTGGAGATGGCGGTGATGATGGTGGAGATGATGATGATGGTGATGGAGATGATGTCCAGCTCGATGGCGGTGACGATGGCGTCGATTTCCCCCTCCGGGAGGGAATTTCCCCGGCGGATTCCTGCCCGCCGGAGAGCTCTTTTCTCTCTGGTGTTCTCCGCCCCGCAGAGGCGGCTGTAACCCTTCGTGAGGATTCCTCTGTGGCTTAGGTCTTCGGGACGAAGGGTTTCGCGAAGAAAAGGAGGCGAAAGAGGCCGAGGGGGCTCCACACCACATGGTGGCGCGGCCAGGCCATGGGCCGCGCCACCCTATGGTGTGGGCCCACCCTGGGTCCAGCTGGCTCCCCCTTCTGGCTTCCTCCGTCATCTGGAAAAATAGGATTTTTGGTAAAACTTCCTTCCACAGTTGATCTTCCGAAATATTGCATCCTGACGGTGCTTTTTCCAGCAGAATCCTGGCTCCGGTGCTCGATCCCCAAATAATCATGAAACATGCAAAATAGATGAAATAACATAAGTATTGTGTCCCAATATGAAATATATCAATGAATAACAGCAAATTATGATATAAAATAGTGATGCAAATTGGACGTATCAGTATGAATCAAATCTATTTGGAGTTAATGGAGTTGATAATCTCAACTCAAAGTATTTCAGAGTTGGTTATTAGGAGTTGGTTTCTATTTGGGAAGTTGGTTGTTCACATATCATTTTATGTGAACATTAATGCTATTAGGGTTTTATGATTTCCATTACAATCTGATGTCTACGGGAGCTTCTATTCTTGTAGACAGTGTTGGGCCTCCAAGAGCAGAGGTTTGTAGAACAGCAGCAAGTTTCCCTTAAGTGGATACCCAAGGTTTATCGAACTCGGGGAGGAAGAGGTCAAAGATATCCCTCTCATGCAACCCTGCAACCACAAAGCAAGAAGTCTCTTGTGTCCCCAACACACCTAATAGGTGCACTAGTTCGGCGAAGAGATAGTGAAATACAGGTGGTATGAATAAGTAGTAGCAACGGCACCAGAAAAGTGCTTTGCCCAGGACAGTAAACAAGCAGTAGTAATGCAGCAGTAGTAAACAAGCAGCGATAGCAGTATTTAGGAACAAGGCCTAGGGATTAGACTTTCACTAGTGGACACTCTCAACATTTATCACATAACAGAATAGATAAATGCATACTCTACACTCTTGTTGGATGATGAACACATTGCGTAGGATTACACGAACCCTCAATGCCGGAGTTAACAAGCTCCACAATAATGCTCATATTTTAGTAACCTTTAGTGTAAGATAGATCAAAAGACTAAACCAAGTACTAGCATAGCATGCACACTGTCACCTTCATGCATATGTAGGAGGAATAGATCACATCAATATTATCATAGCAATAGTTAACTTCGCAATCTACAAGAGATCATGATCATAGCATAAACCAAGTACTAACACGGTGCACACACTGTCACCTTTGCACACATGCAGGAGGAATAAAACTACTTTAATAACATTGCTAGAGTAGCACATAGATAAATTGTGATACAAACACATTGCAATCATAAAGAGATATAAATAAGCACCTCACTATGCCATTCAACAGTGAATAAGTATTCTGTGAAATATAGCCTAAGAGACCCACACGGTGCACACACTGTCACCTTTACACACGTGGGACAAGGAGTCTCCGGAGATCACATAAGTAAAACTCACTTGACTAGCATAGTGACATCTAGATTACAAGCATCATCATATGAATCTCAATCATGTAAGGCAGCTCATGAGATTATTGTATTGAAGCACATAGGAGAGAGATGAACCACATAGCTACCGGTACAGCCCCGAGCCTCGATGGAGAACTACTCCCTCCTCATGGGAGCAGCAGCGGTGATGAAGATGGTGGTGGAGATGGCAGCGGTGTCGATGGAGAAGCCTTCCGGGGGCACTTCCCCGCTCCGGCAGGGTGCCGGAACAGAAACTCCTGTCCCCCAGATCTTGGCTTCGCGATGGCGGCGGCTCTGGAAGGTTTCCGTATCGTGGTTCTTCGTATCAGGGTTTTCGATCCAGGGGCTTTATATAGGCGAAGAGGCGGCGCAGGAGGGTCGAAGGGGTGGCCACACCATAGGGCGGCGCGACCAGGGCCTAGGCCGCGCCGGCCTATGGTCTGGGTGGCCTGTGGCCCCCCTCTGGTCCTTCTCGGGTGTTCTGGATGCTTCCGGTGAAAATAGGAACTGGGTCTTGATTTCGTCGATTCGAGAATATTTCGTTACTAGGATTTCTGAAACCAAAAACAGCAGAAAACAGCAACTGGCACTTCGGCATCTTGTTAATAGGTTAGTTCCAGAAAATGCACGAATATGACATAAAGTGTGCATAAAACATGTAGGTATCATCAATAATATGGCATAGAACATAAGAAATTATCGATACGTCGGAGACGTATCAAGCATCCCCAAGCTTAGTTCTGCTCGTCCCGAGCAGGTAAAACGATAACAAAGATAATTTCTGAAGTGACATGCCATCATAAACTTGATCATATTGTAAACATATGTAATGAATGCAGCGATCAAAACAATGGTAATGACATGAGTAAACAACTGAATCATAAAGCAATGACTTTTCATGAATAGCACTTTCAAGACAAGCATCAATAAGTCTTGCATAAGAGTTAACTGATAAAGCAATGATTCAAAGTAAAGATATTGAAGCAACACAATGGAAGATTAAGTTTCAGCAATTGCTTTCAACTTGTAACATGTATATCTCAATGATAGTTTGTCAACATAGAGTAATATAACAAGTGCAATATGCAAGTATGTAGGAATCAATGCACAGTTCACACAAGTGTTTGCTTCTTGAGGTGGAGAGAGATAGGTGAACTGACTCAACATAAAAGTAAAAGAAAGGTCCTTCAAAGAGGAAAAGCATCGATTGCTATATTTGTGCTAGAGCTTTGGTTTTGAAAACATAAAGAGAGCATAAAAGTAAAGTTTTGAGAGGTGTTTGTTGTTGTCAACGAATGGTAGTGGGCACTCTAACTACCTCATCAACCAGACTTTCAAGAGCGGCTCCCATGAAGGATGTTATCTCTACCAGCAAGGTAGATCATCCCTCTTCTCTTTTGTTTACACATGTACTTTAGTTTAGTTTTTCTTTATTTATGGATGACACTCCTCCCAACCTTTTGCTTACACAAGCCATGGCTAACCGAATCCTCGGGTGCCTTCCAACAATCACATACCATGAAGGAGTGTCTATTTGCAAAATTAAGTTGCTTACTGATGAATCAGAGCAAAACATGTGAAGAGAATTATTAATGCAAGTTAATTAATCGGGGCTGGGAACCCCATTGCCAGCTCTTTTTGCAAAATTATTGGATAAGCGGATGTGCCACTAGTCCATTGTGAAAGTCTGTCAGAAGTAAATGACAAGATCGAAAGATAAAACACCACATACTTCCTCATGAGCTATAAAACATTGACACAAATCAGAGGTGATAAATTTTGAATTATTTAAAGGTAGCACTCAAGCAATTTACTTTGGAATGGCGGAGAAATACCATGTAGTAGGTAGGTATGGTGGACACAAATGGCATAGTAGTTGGCTCAAGGATTTTGGATGCATGAGAAGTATTCCCTCTCGATACAAGGCTTAGGCTAGCAAGGTTATTTGAAACAAACACAAGGATGAACCGGTGCAGCAAAACTCACATAAAAGACATATTGTAAACATTATAAGACTCTACACCGTCTTCCTTGTTGTTCAAAACTCAATACTAGAAATTATCTAGACTTTAGAGAGACCAATTATGCAAACCAAATTTTAGCAAGCTCTATGTATTTCTTCATTAATAGGTGCAAAGCATATGATGCAAGAGCTTAAACATGAGCACAACAATTGCCAAGTATCACATTACCCAAGACATTATAGCAAATTACTACATGTATCATTTTCCAATTCCAACCATATAACAATTTAACGAAGAGGAAACTTCGCCATGAATATTATGAGCTAAGAACACATGTGTTCATATGAACCAGCGGAGCGTGTCTCTCTCCCACACAAGCATGATGTAATCCAATTTATTCAAACACAAACAAAAATAAAAGCATACAGACGCTCCAAGCAAAGTGCATAAGATGTGACCGAATAAAAATATAGTTTCAAGAGAAGGAACCTGATAATGTTGTCGATGAAGAAGGGGATGCCTTGGGCATCCCCAAGCTTAGACGCTTGAGTCTTCTTGAAATATGCAGGGGTGAACCACCGGGGCATCCCCAAGCTTAGAGCTTTCACTCTCCTTGATCATAGTATATCATCCTCCTCTCTTGACCCTTGAAAACTTCTTCCACACCAAACTTTAAGCAAACTCATTAGAGGGTTAGTGCATAATCAAAAATTCACATGTTCAGAGGTGACACAATCATTCTTAACACTTCTGGACATTGCTCAAAGCTACTGGAAGGTAATGGAACAAAGAAATCCACCCAACACAGCGAAAGAAGCAATGCGAAATAAAATGCAGAATCTGTCAAAAACAGAACAGTCCGTAAAGACGAATTTTAAAATGGCACCAGACTTGCTCAAATGGAAAAACTCAAAACTAATGAAAGTTGCGTGCATATCTGAGGATCACTCACGTAAATTGGCATAATTTTCTGAGTTACCTACAGAGAATTAGACCCAGATTCGTGACAGACAGCAATGCTGTTTCTGCGCAGCAATCCAAATCTAGCATCAACTTTACCATAGAGACTTTACTTGGCACAAAAACATGATAAGGAGAGGTTGCTACAGTAGTAAACAACTTCCAAGACACAAATATAAAACAAAGTACTGTAGCAAAATAACACATGGGTTATCTCCCAAGAAGTTCTTTCTTTATAGCCATTAAGATGGGCTCAGCAGTTTTAATGATGCACTCGCAAGAAATAGTATTTGAAGCAAAAGAGAGCATCAAGAGGCAAATTCAAAACACATTTAAGTCTAACATGCTTCCTATGCATAGGAATCTTGTAAATAAACAAGTTCATGAAGAGCAAAGTAACAAGCATAGGAAGATAAAACAAGTGTAGCTTCAAAAATTTCAGCACATAGAGAGGCATTTTAGTAACATGAAAATTTCTACAACCATATTTTCCTCTCTCATAATAACTTTCAGTAGCAACATGAGCAAACTCAACAATATAACTATCACATAAAACATTCTTATCATGAGTCTCATGCATAAAATTATTACTCTCCACATAAGCATAATCAATTTTATTAGTTGTAGTGGGAGCAAATTCAACAAAGTAGCTATCATTATTATTCTCATCAAGTGTAGGAGGCATAGTATAATCACAACAAAATTTACTCTCCATAGTAGGTGGCACCAAAAGACCACTATCATTATAATCATCATAAATAGGAGGCAAAGTATCATCAAAGTAAATTTTCTCCTCAATGCTTGGGGGACTAAAAAGATCATGAAAACCAGCTTCCCCAAGCTTAGAACTTTCTATATCATTATCAACAATGGTGTTCAAAGCGTTCATACTAATATTACTACCAGCATGCAAATAAGATTTCATAGGTTTTTTAATTTTCGCATCAAACAATCCATGTTTTAAATCAGGAAATAGAATAAGAAGCTCATTGTTGTCCATTATGCCAAACTAGTGTAAACAAGAAACAAAAAGATGCAATTGCAGGATCTAAAGGAAATAGCTTTGAGCACAAACACAATGGCGCCAGAAAAGTACTATTACCTGGAATCGGAGTATGAGTGCCTTTTTACCTTTCCTCCCCGGCAACGGCGCCAGAAAAGTGCTTGATGTCTACGGGAGCTTCTATTCTTGTAGACAGTGTTGGACCTCCAAGAGCAGAGGTTTGTAGAACAGCAGCAAGTTTCCCTTAAGTGGATACCCAAGGTTTATCGAACTCAGGGAGAAAGAGGTCAAAGATATCCCTCTCATGCAACCCTGCAACCACAAAGCAAGAAGTCTCTTGTGTCCCCAACACACCTAATAGGTGCACTAGTTCGGCGAAGAGATAGTGAAATACAAGTGGTATGAATAAGTAGTAGCAACGGCAGAAAAGTGCTTTGCCAGGACAGAACAAGCAGTAGTAATGCAGCAGTAGTAACGCAAAACAGTAAACAAGCAGCGATAGCAGTATTTAGGAACAAGGCCTAGGGATTAGACTTTCACTAGTGGACACTCTCAACATTGATCACATAACAGAATAGATAAATGCATACTCTACACTCTTGTTGGATGATGAACACATTGCGTAGGATTACACGAACCCTCAATGCCGGAGTTAACAAGCTCCACAATAATGCTCATATTTTAGTAACCTTTAGTGTAAGATAGATCAAAAGACTAAACCAAGTACTAGCATAGCATGCACACTGTCACCTTCATGCATATGTAGGAGGAATAGATCACATCAATATTATCATAGCAATAGTTAACTTCGCAATCTACAAGAGATCATGATCATAGCATAAACCAAGTACTAACACGGTGCACACACTGTCACCTTTGCACACATGCAGGAGGAATAAAACTACTTTAATAACATTGCTAGAGTAGCACATAGATAAATTGTGATACAAACACATTGCAATCATAAAGAGATATAAATAAGCACCTCACTATGCCATTCAACAGTGAATAAGTATTCTGTGAAATATAGCCTAAGAGACCCACACGGTGCACACACTGTCACCTTTACACACGTGGGACAAGGAGTCTCCGGAGATCACATAAGTAAAACTCACTTGACTAGCATAGTGACATCTAGATTACAAGCATCATCATATGAATCTCAATCATGTAAGGCAGCTCATGAGATTATTGTATTGAAGCACATAGGAGAGAGATGAACCACATAGCTACCGGTACAGCCCCGAGCCTCGATGGAGAACTACTCCCTCCTCATGGGAGCAGCGGTGATGAAGATGGCGGTGGAGATGGCAGCGGTGTCGATGGAGAAGCCTTCCGGGGGCACTTCCCCGTCCGGCAGGGTGCCGGAACAGAGACTCCTATCCCCCAGATCTTGGCTTCGCGATGGCGGCGGCTCTGGAAGGTTTCCGTATCGTGGTTCTTCGTATCAGGGTTTTCGATCCAGGGGCTTTATATAGGCGAAGAGGCGGCGCAGGAGGGTCGAAGGGGTGGCCACACCATAGGGCGGCGCGGCCAGGGCCTGGGCCGCGCCGGCCTATGGTCTGGGTGGCCTGTGGCCCCCCTCTGGTCCTTCTCGGGTGTTCTGGATGCTTCCGGTGAAAATAGGAACCTGGGTCTTGATTTCGTCCGATTCCGAGAATATTTCGTTACTAGGATTTCTGAAACCAAAAACAGCAGAAAACAACTGGCACTTCGGCATCTTGTTAATAGGTTAGTTCCAGAAAATGCACGAATATGACATAAAGTGTGCATAAAACATGTAGGTATCATCAATAATATGGCATAGAACATAAGAAATTATCGATACGTCGGAGACGTATCACAATCCCCCTTGTAAGTTAACACTATAATTATCATTGAAAAGGTGTAGGGTGGTATTGTTCCATCATGGTTGTGCTTGGTTACCAAAATAAATAGTTGATCACTACATATATGGTTTGAACCATATAATGTAGCACATGGTTTTTCTTATGTTCAAGAATTGAAGCATAAGAATTGATTAATGTGCACTAGGGTTCTCATGTTATTTACCAAAGGGCATATGGTTGGGAACTTAGTTGTGGCTTAGGTTTTAGTTATGATCACCCAAGTGATACTCAAACTAGGGTTGAGATTTAACTCTAGGTTATTGATGCGTGTAATTGACACGTCCGTTGGGAACCCCAAGAGGAAGGTGTGATGCGCACAGCGGCAAGTTTCCCTCAGTAAGAAACCAAGGTTTAATCGAACCAGTAGGAGTCAAGAAGCACGTTGAAGGTTGATGGCGGCGGGATGTAGTGCGGCGCAACACCAGAGATTCGGCGCCAACGTGGAACCTGCACAACACAACCAAAGTACTTTGCCCCAACGAAAGTGAGGTTGTCAATCTCACCGGCTTGTGTAACAAAGGATTAACCGTATTGTGTGGAAGATGATTGTTTGCAAGAAAACAGTAAGAACAAGTATTGCAGTAGATTGTATTTCAGTATAAAAGAATGGACCGGGGTCCACAGTTCACTAGAGGTGTCTCTCCCATAAGATAAAAGCATGTTGGGTGAACAAATTACAGTCGGGCAATTGACAAATAGAGAGGGCATAACAATGCACATACATGTCATGATAAGTACAGTGAGATTTAATTGGGCATTACGACAAAGTACATAGACCGCCATCCAACTGCATCTATGCCTAAAAAGTCCACCTTCAGGTTATCATCCGAACCCCTTCCAGTATTAAGTTGCAAAGCAACAGACAATTGCATTAAGTATGGTGCGTAATGTAATCAACAACTACATCCTTAGACATAGCATCAATGTTTTATCCCTAGTGGCACAACAGCACAACACAACCTTAGAACTTTCTGTCACTGTCCCAGGTATCAATGTAGGCATGAACCCACTATCGAGCATAAATACTCCCTCTTGGAGTTAAGAGCAAAAACTTGGCCAGAGCCTCTACTAATAACGGAGAGCATGCAAGATCATAAACAACACATAGGTAATAACTTGATAATTAACATAACATAGTATTCTCTATCCATCGGATCCCGACAAACACAACATATAGCATTACAGATAAATGATCTTGATCATGTTAGGCAGCTCACAAGATCCAACAATGAAGCACAATGAGGAGAAGACAACCATCTAGCTACTGCTATGGACCCATAGTCCAGGGGTGAACTACTCACTCATCACTCCGGAGGCGACCATGGCGGTGAAGAGTCCTCCGGGAGATGAATCCCCTCTCCGGCAGGGTGCCGGAGGAGATCTCCTGAATCCCCGAGATGGGATTGGCGGCGTCTCTGGAAGGTTTTCCGTATCGTGGTTCTCCTGGGGTTTTCGCGACGGAGGCTTTAAGTAGGCGGAAGGGCAACGGGGGGCCACACGAGGGCCCCACACCACAGGTCGGCGCGACCAGGGCACGGGCCGCGCCGCCCTATGGTGGCGGCGCTCGTGGCCCCACTTCGACTCTTCGGTCTTGGAAGCTTCGTGGCAAAATAGGACCCAGGCGTTGATTTCGTCCAATTCCGAGAATATTTCGTTACTAGGATTTCTGAAACCAAAAAAGAGCAGAAAATGGCTCTTCGGCATCTTGTTAATAGGTTAGTTCCAAAATGCACGAATATGACATAAAGTGTGCATAAAACATGTAGGTATCATCAATAATATGGCATGGAACATAAGAAATTATCGATACGTCGGAGACGTCAGCATCCCCAAGCTTAGTTCTGCTCGTCCCGAGCAGGTAAAACGATAACAAAGATAATTTCTGAAGTGACATGCCATCATAACCTTGATCATACTATTTGTAAACATATGTAATGAATGCAGCGATCAAAACAATGGTAATGACATGAGTAAACAAGTGAATCATAAAGCAAAGACTTTTCATGAATAGTACTTAAAGACAAGCATCAATAAGTCTTGCATAAGAG
This sequence comes from Lolium multiflorum, assembly GCA_030979885.1. Taxonomy (NCBI): domain Eukaryota; kingdom Viridiplantae; phylum Streptophyta; class Magnoliopsida; order Poales; family Poaceae; genus Lolium; species Lolium multiflorum. Next base: position 111,256,392 of record CM061749.1, read on the forward strand.
TTAACTCATAAAGCAATAAATCAAAGTAAAGGTATTGAAGCAACACAAAGGAAGATTAAGTTTCAGCGGTTGCTTTCAACTTGTAACATGTATATCTCATGGATAATTGTCAACATAGAGTAATATAACAAGTGCAATATGCAAGTATGTAGGAATCAATGCACAGTTCACACAAGTGTTTGCTTCTTGAGATGGAGAGAGATAGGTGAACTGACTCAACATAAAAGTAAAAAGAATGGTCCTTCAAAGAGGAAAGCATCGATTGCTATATTTGTGCTAGAGCTTTTATTTTGAAAACATGAAACAATTTTGTCAACGGTAGTAATAAAGCATATGAGTTATGAAAATTATATCTTACAAGTTGCAAGCCTCATGCATAGTATACTAGTAGTGCCCGCACCTTGTCCTAATTAGCTTGGACTACCGGATCATCGCAATGCACATGTTTTAACCAAGTGTCACAATGGGGTACCTCCATGCCGCCTGTACAAAGGTCTAAGGAGAAAGCTCGCATTTTGGATTTCTCGCTTTTGATTATTCTCAACTTAGACATCCATACCGGGACAACATGGACAACAGATAATGGACTCCTCTTTAATGCATAAGCATGTGGCAACAATTATTATTCTCATATGAGATTGAGGATATATGTCCAAAACTGAAACTTCCACCATGAATCATGGCTTTAGTTAGCGGCCCAATGCTCTTCTCTAACAATATGCATGCTCCAACCATTAAGGTGGTAGATCTCTCTTACTTCAGACAAGACGAACATGCATAGCAACTCACATGATATTCAACAAAGAATAGTTGATGGCGTCCCCAGAAGCATGGTTATCGCACAACAAGCAACTTAATAAGAGATAAAATGCATAAGTACATATTCAATACCACAATAGTTTTTAAGCTATTTGTCCCATGAGCTATACATTGCAAAGGTGAATGATGGAATTTTAAAGGTAGCACTCAAGCAATTTACTTTGGAATGGCGGAGAAATACCATGTAGTAGGTAGGTATGGTGGACACAAATGGCATAGTGGTTGGCTCAAGGATTTTGGATGCATGAGAAGTATTCCCTCTCGATACAAGGTTTAGGCTAGCAAGGTTATTTGAAACAAACACAAGGATGAACGGTGCAGCAAAACTCACATAAAAGACATATTGTAAACATTATAAGACTCTACACCGTCTTCCTTGTTGTTCAAAACTCAATACTAGATATTATCTAGACTCTAGAGAAACCAAATATGCAAACCAAATTAGCAAGCTCTATGTATTTCTTCATTAATGGGTGCAAAGTATATGATGCAAGAGCTTAAACATGAGCAAAACAATTGCCAAGTATCAAATTATCTAAGCTTGGGGATGCTGATACGTCTCCAACGTATCGATAATTTCTTGTGTTCCATGCCACATTATTGATGTTATCTACATGTTTTATGCACACTTTATGTCATATTCGTGCATTTTCTGAACTAACCTATTAACAAGATGCCGAAGTGCCAGTTGCTGCTGTTTTTGGTTTCAGAAATCCTAGTAAAGAAATATTCTCGGAATTGGACGAAATAAAAGCCCAGAGGCCTATTTTCTCACGAAGCTTCCAGAAGACCGAAGACGAGACGAAGAGGGGCCACGGGGTGGCCAAACCCTAGGGCGGCGCGGCCCCACCCCTGGCCGCGCCGGCCTATGGTCTGGGCCCCCCGTGCCGCCTCTTGACCTACCCTTCCGCCTACTTAAAGCCTCCGTGACGAAACCCCCAGTACCGAGAGCCACGATACCCTTCAGAGACGCCGTCACCGCCGATCCATCTCGGGATCCTGGAGATCGCCTCACCCTCGAGGAGAGGGGAATCATCCCAGAGGACTCTACACCGCCATGGTCGCCTCCGGAGTGATGAGTGAGTAGTCTACCCCTGGACTATGGGTCCATAGCAGGAGCTAGATGGTTGTCTTCCCCATTGTGCTATCATTGTCGGATCTTGTGAGCTGCCCTATCATGATCAAGATCATCTATCTGTAATTCTATATGTTGCGTTTGTTGGGATCCGATGAATAGAGAATACTTGTTATGTTGATTATCAAAGTTATGCTTATGTGTTGTTTAAGATCTTTGCTCTCCGTTATTAGTAGATGCTCTGGCCAAGTAGATGCTTTTAACTCCAAGAGGGAGTACTTATGCTCGATAGTGGGTTCATGCCTGCATTGACACCGGGACAGTGACAGAAAGTTCTAAGGTTGTGTTGTGCTGTTGCCACTAGGGATAAAACATTGATGCTATGTCTAAGGATGTAGTTGTTGATTACATTACGCACCATACTTAATGCAATTGTCTTGCTTTGCAACTTAATACTGGAGGGGTTCGGATGATAACCTGAAGGTGGACTTTTTAGGCATAGATGCAGTTGGATGGCGGTCTATGTACTTTGTCGTAATGCCCAATTAAATCTCACTATACTCATCATGATATGTATGTGCATTGTCATGCTCTCTTTATTTGTCAATTGCCCAACTGTAATTTGTTCACCCAACATGCTGTTCATCTTATGGGAGAGACACCTCTAGTGAACTGTGGACCCCGGTCCAATTCTTCTTTACTGAAATACAATCTGCAATACATTTTACTGTTTTCTCGCAAACAATCATCTTCCACACAATACGGTTAATCCTTTGTTACAGCAAGCGGTGAGATTGACAACCTCACTGTTTCGTTGGGGCAAAGTACTTTGGTTGTGTTGTGCAGGTTCCACGTTGGCGCCGGAACTGGTGTTGCGCCGCACTACATCCCGCCGCCATCAACCTTCAACGTGCTTCTTGGCTCCTCCTGGTTCGATAAACCTTGGTTTCTTTCTGAGGGAAAACTTGCTGCTGTGCTCATCATACCTTCCTCTTGGGGTTGCCCAACGAACGTGTGAAATACACGCCATCAAGCATATTTTCTGGCGCCGTTGCCGGGGAGATCAAGACACGCTGCAAGGGGAGTCTCCACTTCTCAATCTCTTTACTTTGTTTTTGTCTTGCTTTATTTTATTTACTACTTTGTTTGCTGCACTAAATCAAAATACAAAAAAATTAGTTGCTAGTTTTACTTTATTTGCTGTCTTGTTTGCTATATCGAAAACACAAAAAAATTAGTTTACTTGCATTTACTTTATCTAGTTTGCTTTATTTACTATTGCTAAAATGGCTACCGCTGAAAATACTAAGTTGTGTGATTTCACAACCACAAATAATAATGATTTCTTATGCACACCTATTGCTCCACCTGCTACTACAGCAGAATTCTTTGAAATTAAACCTGCTTTACTGAATCTTGTTATGAAAGATCAATTTTCTGGAATTAGTTCTGATGATGCTGCTGCCCATCTTAATAATTTTGTTGAACTATGTGAAATGCAAAAATATAAAGATGTAGATGGTGATATTATTAAACTAAAATTGTTCCCTTTCTCATTAAGAGGAAGAGCTAAAGATTGGTTGCTATCTCTGCCTAAGAATAGTATTGATTCATGGACTAAATGCAAGGATGCTTTTATTGGTAGATATTATCCCCCTGCTAAAATTATATCTTTGAGGAGTAGCATAATGAATTTTAAACAATTAGATACTGAACATGTTGCTCAAGCTTGGGAAAGAATGAAATCTCTGGTTAAAAATTGCCCAACCCATGGACTGACTACTTGGATGATCATCCAAACCTTCTATGCAGGACTAAATTTTTCTTCGCGGAATTTATTGGATTCAGCTGCTGGAGGTACCTTTATGTCCATCACTCTTGGTGAAGCAACAAAGCTTCTTGATAATATGATGATCAACTACTCTGAATGGCACACGGAAAGAGCTCCACAAGGTAAGAAGGTAAATTCTGTTGAAGAAACCTCTTCCTTGAGTGATAAGATTGATGTTATGAATGGTAGGCCTAATGTTAATTCTAATAATGTTCCGTTAGCGTCATTAGTTGCTCAAAAAGAATATGTTGATGTGAATTTCATTAAAAATAACAATCACAATGATTCTAGGCCATACCCTGCTAATGGTAACTCTTATGGTAGATATGCTTCACCTAATGAAGAAAAGATGCTAGAAATTGAAAGATCCACCAAGAGCTTTATGCAATCACAATATGAGCAAAATAAATTGTTTACTAAAACTATGAATGAGCAATCTACCTTGTTGAAGAATATAGGAAATCAACTTGAAAATCTGAATAGGGAGATCTCGGGGTTGCAAACTAAACTTGCAAATGCTGAAACCCGAATCTCATACATGTCTGCATCACAATCTTCTTTAATTAATAAAATGGCTGCTAAACCTGAGGATTTAGATGATAAAATTACTACTACAGCAAATGCCATCAAGTTAGAATTAATGAGAATATAAGATTAATGGCTGAACTGCGTGCTAGGTGGGATAGAGAAGAAAATGAAAAACTAGCTAAAGAGAAGAATATAGCTAAAGTTTGGACTATTACCACCACTAGTAATGCTAATGCTACACATGTTGCTGCACCTCCTACTCATACTAATAAAAGAATTGGTGTTAGCAATGTTTCCACTTCTAATGCAAAGCGCGAAAAACTGCCTGAAACTGCTAAAACTGCTGAAACTGCCTGTGATAAACTGCTGAAATTTTTTCCAACATTGGGGATGATGATCCCATTGCTTTAGATTATAATGGTTTGAATTTTGATGATTGCCACATCTCTGAAGTTATAAAGTTCTTGCAAAAACTTGCTAAAAGTCCTAATGCTAGTGCTATAAATTTGGCTTTACGCATCATATTACAAATGCTCTCATAAAAGCTAGAGAAGAGAAACTAGAGCGCGAAGCCTCTATTCCTAAAAAGCTAGAAGATGGTTGGGAGCCCATCATTAAGATGAAGGTTAAAGATTTTGATTGTAATGCTTTATGTGATCTTGGTGCAAGTATTTCTGTTATGCCTAAGAAAATTTATAATATGCTTGACTTGCCACCGCTGAAAAATTGTTATTTGGATGTTAATCTTGCTGATCATTCTACAAAGAAACCTTTGGGTAAAGTTGATAATGTTCGCATTACCGTTAACAATAATCTTGTTCCCGTTGATTTTGTTGTCTTGGATATTGAATGCAATGCATCTTGTCCAATTATATTGGGAAGACCTTTTCTTCGAACTGTTGGTGCTATTATTGATATGAGGGAAGGTAATATAAAATATCAATTTCCTCTCAAGAAAGGTATGGAACACTTCCCTAGAAAGAGAATGAAGGTACCTTATGATTCTATTATTAGAACAAACTATGATGTTGATGCTTCATCTCTCGATGTTACTTGATACACACTTTCTGCGCCTAGCTGAAAGGCGTTAAAGAAAAGCGCTTATGGGAGACAACCCATGTTTTTACCTACATACTTTGTTTTATTTTGTGTCTTGGAAGTTGTTTACTACTGTAGCAACCTCTCCTTATCTTAGTTTTGAGTTTTGTTGTGCCAAGTTAAGCCGTTGATAGAAAAGTAAGTACTAGATTTGGATTACTGCACAGTTCCAGATTTCTTTGCTGTCACGAATCTGGGTCTATCTCCCTGTAGGTAGCTCAGAAAATTACGCCAATTTACGAGCATGATCCTCAGATATGTACGCAACTTTCATTCAATTTGAGCATTTTCGTTTGAGCAAGTCTGGTGCCATTTTAAAATTCGTCAATACGAACTGTTCTGTTTTGACAGATTCTGCCTTTTATTTCGCATTGCCTCTTTCGCTATGTTGGATGAATTTCTTTGATCCATTAATGTCCAGTAGCATTATGCAATGTCCAGAAGTGTTAAGAATGATTGTGTCACCTCTGAATATGTCAATTTATATTGTGCACTAACCCTCTAATGAGTTGTTTCGAGTTTGGTGTGGAGGAAGTTTTCAAGGATCAAGAGAGGAGTATGATGCAACATGATCAAGGAGAGTGAAAGCTCTAAGCTTGGGGATGCCCGGTGGTTCACCCCTGCATATATCAAGAAGACTCAGCGTCTAAGCTTGGGGATGCCCAAGGCATCCTTCTTCATCGACAAATTATCAGGTTCCTCCCCTGAAACTACATTTTTATTCGGCCACATCTTATGTGCTTTTTCTTGGAGCGTCGGTTTGTTTTTGTTTTTGTTTTGTTTGAATAAAATGGATCCTAGCATTCACTTTATGGGAGAGATACACGCTCCGCTGTAGCATATGGACAAATATGTCCTTGGTTTCTACTCATAGTATTCATGGCGAAGTTTCTCCTTCGTTAAATTGTTATATGGTTGGAATTGGAAAATGATACATGTAGTAATTGCTATAATGTCTTGGGTAATGTGATACTTGGCAATTGTTGTGCTCATGTTTAAGCTCTTGCATCATATGCTTTGCACCCATTAATGAAGAAATACATAGAGCATGCTAAAATTTGGTTTGCATATTTGGTTTCTCTAAAGTCTAGATAATTTCTAGTATTGAGTTTGAACAACAAGGAAGACGGTGTAGAGTCTTATAATGTTTTCAATATGTCTTTTATGTGAGTTTTGCTGCACCAGTTCATCCTTGTGTTTGTTTCAAATAAGCCTTGCTAGCCTAAACCTTGTATCGAGAGGGAATACTTCTCATGCATCCAAAATACTTGAGCCAACCATCATGCCATTTGTGTCCACCATACCTACCTATACTACATGGTATTTTCCGCCATTCCAAAGTAAATTGCTTGAGTGCTACCTTTAAAATTCCATCATTCACCTTTGCAATATATAGCTCATGGGACAAATAGCTTAAAAACTATTGTGGTATTGAATATGTAATTATGCACTTTATCTCTTATTAAGTTGCTTGTTGTGCGATAACCATGTTTACTGGGGAACGCCATCAACTCATTGTTGAATTTCATGTGAGTTGCTATGCATGTTCGTCTTGTCTGAAGTAAGGGCGGTTTTCACAATCAAATGGTTTGAGTATGCATATTGTTAGAGAAGAACATTGGGCCGCTAACTAAAGCCATGAATCATGGTGGAAGTTTCAGTTTGGACATAAAACCTCAATCTCTTATGAGAATATTAACTGTTGTTGAATGCTTAAGCATTAAAAGAGGAGTCCATTATATGTTGTCTATGTTGTCCCGGTATGGGTGTCTAAGTTGAAGAATGATCAAAAGCGAGAAATCCAATGCGAACTTTCTCCTTAGACCCTTGTACAGGCGGCATAGAGGTACCCCTTTGTGACACTTGGTTGAAACATATGTTATGCAATGATGATCAGTGTTAACCCAAGCTAATTAGGACAAGGTGCGGGCACTATTGGTACACTATGCATGAGGCTTGCAACTTATAAGATATAATTTACATGATGCATATGCTTTATTACTACCGTTGACAAAATTGTTTCATGTTTTCAAAATCAAAGCTCTAGCACAAATATAGCAATCGAATGCTTTTCCTCTATGAGGACCATTCTTTTACTTTCAATGTTGAGTCAGTTCACCTATTTCTCTCCACCTCAAGAAGCAAACACTTGTGTGAATTGTGCATTGATTCCTACATACTTGCTTATTGCACTTATTATATTACTCTATGTTGACAATATCCATGAGATATACATGTTACAAGTTGAAAGCAACCGCTGAAACTTAATCTTCCTTTGTGTTGCTTCAATACCTTTACTTTGAATTATTGCTTTATGAGTTAACTCTTATGCAAGACTTATTGATGCTTGTCTTGAAGTGCTATTCATGAAAACTTTGCTTTATGATTCACTTGTTTATCATGTCATACACATTGTTTTGATCGCTGCATTCTCTACATATGCTTTACAAATAGTATGATCAAGATTATGATGGCATGTCACCAGAAATTATCTTTGTTATCGTTTTACCTGCTCGGGACGGGCAGAACTAAGCTTGGGGATGCTGATACGTCTCCAACGTACGATAATTTCTTGTGTTCCATGCCACATTATTGATGTTATCTACATGTTTTATGCACACTTTATGTCACATTCGGCATTTCCTGGAACTAACCTATTAACAAGATGCCAAGTGCCGCTTGTTTTTACTGTTTTTGGTTTCAGAAATCAAAGAAATATTCTCGGAATTGGACGAAATAAAAGCCCAGAGGCCTATTTTCTCACGAAGCTTCCAGAAGACCGAAGACGAGACGAAGAGGGGCCACTGGTGGTTGAACCCTAGGGCGGCGCGTCCCACCCTTGGCCGCGCGGCTATGGTGTGGGCCTCGTGCCGCCTCTTGACCTACCCTTCCGCCTACTTAAAGCCTCCGTGACGAAACCCCCAGTACCGAGAGCCACGATACAAAAACCTTCCAGAGACGCCGTCACCGCCGATCCCATCTTGGGGATCCTGAGATCGCCTCCGCACCTTCTCGGAGAGGGGAATCATCTCCCTGAGGACTCTACACCCGCCATGGTCGCTCCGGAGTGATGAGTGAGTAGTCTACCCCCGGACTATGGTCCAGCAGAGCTAGATGGTTGTCTCCCCATTGTGCTATCATTGTCGGATCTTGTGAGCTTCCTATCATGATCAAGATCATCTATCTATTTATATGTTGCGTTTGTTGGGATCCGATGAATAGAGAATACTTGTTATGTTGATTATCAAAGTTATGCTTATGTGTTGTTTAAGATCTTGCATGCTCTCCGTTATTAGTAGATGCTCTGGCCAAGTAGATGCTTTTAACTCCAAGAGGGAGTACTTATGCTCGATAGTGGGTTCATGCCTGCATTGACACCGGGACAGGTGACAGAAAGTTCTAAGGTTGTGGATGTGCTGTTGCCACTAGGGATAAAACATTGATGCTATGTCTAAGGATGTAGTTGTTGATTACATTACGCACCATACTTAATGCAATTGTCTGTTGCTTGCAACTTAATACTGGAGGGGGTTCGATGATAACCTGAAGGTGGACTTTTTAGGTATAGATGCAGTTGGATGGCGGTCTATGTACTTTGTCGTAATGCCCAATTAAATCTCACTATACTCATCATGATATGTATGTGCATTGTCATGCTCTCTTTATTTGTCAATTGCCCAACCGTAATTTGTTCACCCAACATGCTGTTGTCTTCATGGGAGAGACACCTAGTAGAACCGTGGACCCCTGGCCCAATTCTCTTTACTGAAATACAATCTACTGCAATACTTGTTTTTACCGTTTTCTCTCGCAAACAATCATCTTCCACACAATACGGTTAATCCTTTGTTACAGCAAGCCGGTGAGATTGACAACCTCACTGTTCGCTGGGCAAAGTACTTTGGTTGTGTGTGTGCAGGTTCCACGTTGGCGCTGAATCTCTGGTGTTGCGTCGCACTACATCCCGCCGCCATCAACCTTCAACGTGCTTCTTGGCTCCTCCTGGTTCGATAAACCTTGGTTTCTTTCTGAGGGAAAACTTGCTGCTGTGCTCATCATACCTTCCTCTTGGGGTTGCCCAACGAACGTGTGAAATACACGCCATCATTACTACATGTAGTATTTTCCAATTCCAACCATATAACAATTTAACGAAGAAGAAACTTCGCCATGAATACTATGAGTAGAGCCTAAGGACATACTTGTCCATATGCTACAGCGGAGTGTGTCTCTCTCCCACAAAGTGAATGCTAGGATCCATTTTATTCAAACAAAACAAAAACAAAAACAAACCGACGCTCCAAGCAAAGTGCATAAGATGTGGCCGAATAAAAATATAGTTTCAGGGGAGGAAACCGATAATGTTGTCGATGAAGAAGGGGATGCCTTGGGCATCCCCAAGCTTAGACGCTTGAGTCTTCTTAGAATATGCAGGGGTGAACCACCGGGGCATCCCCAAGCTTAGAGCTTTCACTCTCCTTGATCATATTGTATCATACTCCTCTCTTGATCCTTGAAAACTTCCTCCACACCAAACTCAAAACAACTCATTAGAGGGTTAGTGCACAATAAAAATTAACATGTTCAGAGGTGACACAATCATTCTTAACACTTCTGGACATTGCATAAAGCTACTGGACATTAATGGATCAAAGAAATTCATCCAACATAGCAAAAGAGGCAATGCGAAATAAAAGGCAGAATCTGTCAAAACAGAACAGTCCGTAAAGATGGATTTTATTAGGGCACCAGACTTGCTCAAATGAAAATTCCCATATTGAATGAAAGTTGCGTACATATCTGAGGATCACTCGCGTAAATTGGCTTAATTTTATGAGTTACCTACAGAGAATTAGACCCAGATTCGTGACAGCAAAGAAATCTGTTTCTGCGCAGTAATCCAAATCTAGTATTTACTTTACTATGAAAGACTTTACTTGGCACAACAAAACATAAAACTAAGATAAGGAGAGGTTGCTCAGTAGTAAACAACTTCCAAGACTCAAATATAAAACAAAGTGTTGTAGTAAAAACATGGGTTGTCTCCCATAAGCGCTTTTCTTTAACGCATTTCAGCTAGGCGCAGAAAGTGTATCTCAAGTGTTATCGAGAGATGAAGCATTGATATCATAAGCTCCCCCATCTGTAGTGGTACTAAGGGCTTTGTCAATTTTAGGCCTATAATAATATTTCTTTGGTTTAGGCACTTTAGAGACATACATAAACTTTTGCTCCTTTCCCACATAAGCTTTCTCTCTAAACTGTAAAGATGAAAAGGTTGAACCCAAGGTTCCCATAGCTTTTTCAAGTTCGCCAATCCTATTAATTTGATTATCATGGTCAACACAAGTTCCTAGGACACTAATTCTTTCATCAATTCCTCCTAAGGATTTATCAAGTTCATCAGTTTTATCAAGTAACATCTCCAACTTAGTTTCAACACTCGGAAAATTTTTCTCTATGGTTTCCAATTTTTTCATAACATCCTCAAGAGAGGTTTCAATTTTAGTTTCATTAACAGGTGGTGTTCCAAATAAACTCTCAATAATGCAACTAGCTTCTAAAGCGGGAGCGCCTAGGAAGTTACCTCCCGCGAGACAATCAAGAACATATCTATTCCAGCTAGAGATACCAACATAAAAATTCCTGAGTAGGATAGTGGTGGAGTGTTTCTTAGTGCACCTATTATGGGCATCACTAATTCTATACCAAGCATCTTTTAAACATTCTCCCCCTTGTTGCTTAAATGAACGAACTTCAACTTCAGGATTACTCATTTTAGCAATAGTAAATAAAGCAAACTAGATAAAGTAAATGCAAGTAACTAATTTTTTTGTGTTTTTGATATAGAGTGCAAGACAATAAATAAAGTAAAGCTAGCAACTAACTTTTTTGTGTTTTGATATAAGTGCAGCAAACAAAGTAGTAAATAAAATAAAGCAAGACAAAAACAAAGTAAAGAGATTGAGAAGTGGAGACTCCCTTGCAACGTGTCTTGATCCTGAATCGCGCCGTAAATTTGCTTGATGCGTGTAATTGACACGTCCCGTTGGGAACCCCAAGAGAAGGTGTGATGCGCACAGCAAGTTTCCTCAGTAAGAAACCAAGGTTTAATCGAACCAGGAGTCAAGAAGCACGTTGAAGGTTGATGGCGGCGGGATGTAGTGCGGCGCAACACCGTAGATTCCGGCGCCAACGTGGAACCTGCACAACACAACCAAAGTACTTTGCCCCAACGAAACAAAGAGGTTGTCAATCTCACCGGCTGGTAACAAAGGATTAACCGTATTGTGTGGAAGATGATTGTTTGCAAGAAAACAAAAGAACAAGTATTGCAATAGTATTTGTATTTTAGTATAAAAGAATGGACCGGGGTCCACAGTTCACTAGAGGTGTCTCTCCCATAAGATAAAAGCATGTTGGGTGAACAAATTACAGTCGGCAATTGACAAATAGAGAGGGCATAACAATGCACATACATGTCATGATAAGTACAGTGAGATTTAATTGGGCATTACGACAAAGTACATAGACCGCCATCCAACTGCATCTATGCCTAAAAAGTCCACCTTCAGGTTATCATCCGAACCCCTTCCAGTATTAAGTTGCAAAGCAACATACAATTGCATTAAGTATGGTGCGTAATGTAATCAACAACTACATCCTTAGACATAGCATCAATGTTTTATCCCTAGTGGCAACAACACAACACAACCTTAGAACTTTCTGTCACTGTCCCAGGTATCAATGTAGGCATGAACCCACTATCGAGCATAAATACTCCCTCTGGAGTTAAGAGCAAAAACTTGGCCAGAGCCTCTACTAATAACGGAGAGCATGCAAGATCATAAACAACACATAGGTAATAACTTGATAATTAACATAACATAGTATTCTCTATCCATCGGATCCCGACAAACACAACATATAGCATTACAGATAGATGATCTTGATCATGTTAGGCAGCTCACAAGATCCAACAATGAAGCACAATGAGGAGAAGACAACCATCTAGCTACTGCTATGGACCCATAGTCCAGGGGTGAACTACTCACTCATCACTCCGGAGGCGACCATGGCGGTGAAGAGTCCTCCGGGAGATGAATCCCCTCTCCCAGGTGCCGAGGAGATCTCCAGAACCCCGAGATGGGATTGGCGCGCGGCGTTCCGGAAGGTTTTCCGTATCGTGTTCTCGGCACGGGCCTTCGACGAGGCTTTAAGTAGGCGGAAGGGCAACGTGGGGGCCACACGAGGGCCCCACACCACGTTTGCGCGGCTGTAGCTGGGCCGCGCCGCCTGGTGGTGGCGCCCGTGGCCCCACTTCGACCTCGTCTTCCGAAGCTTCGTGGCAAAATAGGACCGGCGTGATTTCGTCCAACCCGAGAATATTTCGTTACTAGGATTTCTGAAACCAAAAACAGAAAATAGCAATCGTCTCGCATCTTGTTAATAGGTTAGTCCTAAAATGCAGAATATGACATAAAGTGTGCATAAAACATGTAGGTATCATCAATAATGTGGCATGGAACATAAGAAATTATCGATACGTTGGAGACGTATCAGTTATAGAGATGGGATGACACCATATTGCATGAGCTAGGGTTTAATCTCCCCTAACCATGATAAGGTGGGTACTTGTTTAATATTTCATGTGCTTCCCTAATTACTAAGGATTTGAGAATTGGTTTTATCTTCTACCAATTAACTTCTATTATTATCCTCAATTTATCATTAAAGTAACTAAAGTTGTTATAGTTCTTTTTATAGTTAACTTTGGTCATCTGGATGGATGGTTTCTCACCATATTAAGAATGGAGTTTTACTCTAAGATTTTCTTAGGTTCTTTAATTTATGAAATATAGATATGGTAGGATTCTACTTATGATCACCAAGTGATTCACAAGTTAAGGTTGGGATATAAGCCTAGGGTTGCTTACTAGTTACCTCCCTATGATTTCATGTGGTGAATGATATCTACTTATCCTATTAGGGTTTAACTTATCCTCACATGCCTCTAGAGCATGATCATGGATTAGGCATGATTAACTTGTTCTTAATATTTCTACCTCAAGTTCCTAGGGTTTATGATCATCACTCAATTTATAATGATCAAGGTTTGGCTTCCTAAGGTATCTCTCATTAAATGGGTTTCTCACTTCCATGATCAAGAATTGTCTTGATCAATTAAGGTATATCACATCTAATTTACCTTCTTGAATGGGTCTACTATGGTTGCCTCTAAAGTTTATATTCCAGGAGAACGCCTGAGATAATATGTTAGGGTTCTACTTAATCAATGATGATATACTCATCTGGTTATATAGATAGTTCTCTTCCCCAAGTCCAAGTGTTGCCTCATTAACTTGAGTGTAACACCATAACTTGAGCTCTCTTGTATAGGAATGGATTATTCTAGGGTTTATGGTGTTCATAAGATCTCATTAGATAACAAAGGTTTAAGTCTCCACATAGATGCTTAATTGGATTAGTTGCTACTTTACTTCATCATTTAATAGATATGATCTTACTCCATTTGGTATTGGCTATCTCACCACTCCCAAATGAAATGGTTTAACGCCTAATACTTTAGTTCAGTGGTGTCCTGGATCCTTAAGTAGGTAAAGCTAGGTTTAGTATGAATGGTCTCTCTCATTTGGGAATGACTTGAATAATACTCTAGGTTCCTCTTGAAGATGATTTTGTGATCATATGGATATTAACATAGGTTTGGATCCTTCTTTAACATATAATAGAACTCTCACCTCTCTAGGTTTGATGTATAATAATTTGGAATAGAGAAGAATTATATTTCTTAGTTGGATCTCCTTGTCTTGTTTCCAAGATTAGGTAGAATGAATATCATAGGGTTTATGATAAGTGCATGGATTAGTTTAAGACATGGAGAAGATAAGTGAAGAATAGTTTTCTCCAATTATTGTTACTTGATTTCCAATTAAATGGATGTTCATAGGTTATGGCAAGGAATACCATATTGTGATCTTTAATAAGTTCAAGTAGTTGATCCTTGATTCATAAGTTCTTGTGTTGGTTTTAATTCCATTTGATCTAACCCCTTAGATCAAATATCTACCCAAAACAAGGTTTTAGCAAAGTCACATTGAGGTTTATAGCACTTGACTTGATGAGCTACTTCAATTCCACCAAGGTCAAGTGAAACTTCAATTACTGTGACTGTTTTACTTTAAAGCGCGAAAATTCCCCAGATTTTCTATGCATGAATGCAATGCACACATCTGTTTCCTCTATTTTTGTAACCCCAATACCTGGGATATTACAGTGGGCCAGCCCACCCCTGGCTGAACAAACCTAGGGAGTGCGGCGGCGACCAGCCTCCTCCTCCACCTATAAATAGAGGTGCACCCCCACCTCATTCGGTGCAATTTTCTCTCAGAATTTCTCGTGCCCTTTGGTTGGCCGTGTCTCTCTCTGTCTCCCTCTTCACATATGCCGAAAGACTACATAACACTCGTCGTGATAGCCTAGCCTTGGACGGCGAAGCCCTTGTGGATTGTACCTCTAGACATGTGGACTACGCCGGAGGAGTCGTTTGTTCGATTCTTGGAGAAAGGAGGATATATCCTCACGGCTGGGAGGATTTGCATAGCTATGGGGATTGCTCGGATCATCATCTTCATTGAGCTCTTTCGCTTTATCTGGTGAGTTGATGATCGAATCCCGTTATTACAACTACATAGAATAGATCTTGGGTGTTCCTAAACCCTAAAACCTTCAGCCAACCCCCCGTATATGCTACTAGAAGTAGGGTTCGTCTAGGCGAGGTTAGAGTTGTTTTCTTTGCTTCATCTAGGGTCCTTAATGCAAATAGTTTGGACTTGTTTGTAATTTCTACTTTTCTTGTAGTCCTCCCTGTAAAAGTTTACCACTGCTGAATGAATCCCTGTTCAAAAGAAAAAAGTTGCTCATCAGCTCTAGCTTATCAAGCTTGAATTTGTGTTTTCGTGCCAAACTTAGGGTGTGTTTGGTTCACGCCTGCAGCTGCCCTGCCAATCGTTGGCTTGCCAATTATTTGGCGGAGGAATCATCGGCCCTGGGTTTGCCAAAATATTGGCTGTAGTTTGTGAAGCAATCAAGAAGAGATGCATCGGCAACCAAAAAATTGGTAGCAAACCAAGCAAGAGTAGAACAAGTTGGCACGACCAATTTTTTGGTAAGGTCAGTTGGAGCCATAAACCAAACATGCCCTTAGACTTGCGGTATTGTAAGTTTCTAGATCCTTCGTGCATATCAAGTTGCATCTTGCATATCTTTAGGCTTATGGCATCGTAAGTGATGCTCTATATAATCATTTAGGTAAGAAATGAAGCAGTTTGCATAGTAATTATTGCGTAAATTAGGTTATTCCTGCTGACTAAATTGACTAGTTGCTCAAACTGCCCAATATAGTGATCCACTATCGAAAGAGAGAAGTGCACATTACAACCTGAACTTAAACTGAAGTTTAATTCAAACCTGAAGGTTGTGTTGTAACCGGTTTAGAACTTCAGGGATTTCTGATGTGTTGCTGACTATGACTATGACAATGACTTGGTCAAAACCAGTGTTGGGCTGAGCGAGGGGCCTAGTTTAACTGGTTATCATACTTGAAGGTTGTGTTCTAACCGGTTTTGAAATTCATGGTTGTGAATTAAACTTCAGCATAAGTTCAAGGTTGTAATGTGCACTTCCAAGTCTGAGTTAGGGCATAAAAAGCTTTGACATTGTCCCAAATGAACTTCTCACTGGTAGAAAAACGGCATTTGGTCGCGGTTCGCAACTGCCATTAGTTGCGGTTGCGCAACCGCGACCAATTAAGCGCGACTAAAGCCCCCCCTTAGTCGCGGTTTTACGAACCGCGACTAAAGGCGCGTCCACGTGGCCGCCAGCAGTCCGTCGGGGCGGAGGACCTTTAGTCGCGGTTCTCCCGGCCAACCGCGACTAAAGGCCGCCGCAGGTTTAGGGTTTTAGCCCCCCCCCCAAACCTGTTTTCTTTTAATCTGTATTGTTTTATTTCTTTGTGTTTTATTTTAATTTTGAAGGAGTTTCACATATTCTACGGTACTACATGCATATGAATGTACAATTTCAAACAAATTTGAAATTAGAATCAAAAAGAATTCAAGAGGAATATACAATATATATTCAATATCGGATGACCATATACAATTTTGAACAAGTTTCCATACATAATTTAGTGCATATGAAGTTCTACGTCCTCTACATAGTGTTCTCCTTTAGGATCGACGACTTCCCTCCTGAACCATCCAGCTAGTTCCTCTTGAAGTGGTCGGAAGCGAGCTTCTGGACTAAGCATCTTCCGGAGGTTATTCCTCTTGACATTGTTATCACACGGAACCCGCTCAGAGGTGTATCTCCGGATCATCTCACAAACATAGTATCCACATAGATTGGTCCCTGGTGGCTGAATATCCCCAGTCCCACACCGACCTTTTAAATTGTAGCTCTTTTTTGAATTCACCGACCTTTTCATCTACGAACCGTCTCCAAACCCTACGAGGCAAAGAAAATTAAATGAACAAGAGAGTTATTAGTTACTTGATATTAGGAAATGAACGAAATAGGCCGATCGATATAGAGCGCAAATGAATGAAAATAATTACTTCTGCATCATTTTTCTCATGTCGGCCCAAAGCTTTGGATCCATATTCAGAGAGTCGTGGACGAGAACTGTGGAGTCGTGAAATTGAATTACTAGCAGAATCCAGTGGAACCTGCGGACACGATACATGCACAGTCATGCATAACTCATCGATTAGCCACATACCATGCATGGAGTAAACAAAAGAGAATGTGCTCAAGACAGAAACACTCACCCAAAATGGTAAGGAAATAGAATATCACTTTTGAGTTCCTGTTATCTAAGAAACCGCCACAGGTCTTCCTCCACGTCGGCGGGGTGATGTTCTAACACATATCCATTAACGATGTGTGGGTCAATGAACCCAACATCATGGATGTTCTTTAATCTGCATTCCTTAATCTTCATTCTGCATAATAGCGTACACAACAATATAGTTAGGACATATATATAGTGCAGGCAATGAATGAGATGGGGTAGAAATAAATCACTTACAGAACGTAGCAACTGATGATAGATTTGTCGAGCTCGCGCAGATTGAAAAGCTGGAACAATTCACTCAGATGAATTGTTACATAGTAATGTTTGAAGTGATGCTCATGTCTAACTTCCGCATAAATATATTCTTTGGCGTTTTTATTTTTTATGTAACCCTTGTACCAATTTAGCAGATTTTTCATTTGTTGAGGTAGATCCTCTTCCTGCGCAGGCTCGACGAGAGGCCCATTCGGACACATATGTAATTACTGGTTTACTCATTGGCGCCTCCTCAAGGCCTAACACTGCACGAAGAGTCATACCTAAGTTGGCCGCTTGTTCTCTGGCACTCGTTACAGTCAATCCATGTGCTGCCGCAGCTGCTATGATATCGGGGGCATCCGGACCGGCGGCTTTCACTATGAGCGGGGCAATCGATTGTTTACTTTGTTCCCCGAGCTGGGCAACTCGTTTCCCGCTTTTTTTACTTGCTAATTCTTTCTCGGCCTCCTCCAAGGCTTTCTTCTCCTGCTTCTCCGCCCGCTCTTTCTTCTCCTTCAACATGAGTGCCTGCCTACGAAGTTCACGTGCATAGTCGTCAGGCAGATTCTTCGCGGCTTGGGACGGTGTGCTCAAAAATGACTTAGCCCACTTCTTTTGCTCATCAGAATTGGCTTGGGCTCGGGCTCTCTTTTCTTCTTGCAGTCCGCCTTCCATTTCTCATAATCAGCAGCCGCGGCCGCGTCGACTTCCTCGGCACTACGTTCCCAAGGCCTTGTGGGGAGAGGCTTCAGTGATGGCTCCGGTACCTTTGTGGTCTTAGGTACATAAGGGTCCGGGTTAATAGTCCAGGACTGCTTCTGCTTCTTCGCCGGAGGTGGATTGGGGGGCGGCGTCTGATCACCCGCCGGACGAGGACTGGGGGGCGGCGGCTGCTTACCCGCCGGAGGTGAATTGGGGGGCGGCGCGGACGTGGATCGAGGTGTAGGTGAACACCACCACTACCACCACCACCGCCGCCACCACCACCGGAGGGGGTGGACTTGGGCCTTGGCGCCTCGCCTGGAAACTTGATAAACTTCTTTTTCCATAGAATGAACTGGCGCTTGACACCTCCAAGTCTTCTCTCCCCTTCGGGTGTAGCAATGTCAATCTCCAGGTCCTCAAACCCTGGGACTATGTCCTCCACCGTGACACGAGCATAGCCATCTTGAATGGGGTTGTTGTGGTGGAGTGCTCCAGGTTCACATGGTAAAGCACTGCCGATGGCTACCTTCATGGACATGTTCCCAATTGGATAATGCAGATGATATTCTTTCATCTCCTTTACATCGTCCACGGGGTAGCGAGGAGGCTCCGGTCCAGTAATATCGATCGCCGGTGCATTAGCACCAGCCGGGGCATGGAAGCCACGTTGCTTCTCCGCTGCTGGCTTCCGAGATCCGCTGGATGATCTTCATGCGCCCCGAGCTGCATCTCTTTCGGCTACTAGTACACTCACGGTTTTCTTCATCACATCCATTTCCGATGCCAACCGCGCCACAACATCTGCATCCCGATCCATCTTTCTCTTACGGCTTCTATAACCGTACGGGTCATCGTTCCGGGAGAACCCTATTTTCCACTTTAATGTTCCCCATGCCTCGTACATGCCCTCCGTGTTCAGATTCCCGAGGGCTTTGTCAGCTGCCGTTCTCTCTCCGTTGAACTTGATTCTCCTCTTGAGCATCCCTCATTGCGTCAATAAGGGCTTGGGTGGGTTTAATTATTTTGCCCCGGTAAACACACTCCCCTGTCTCCGGGTTCAGCGATCCCCCATGCCCGTACCACCAGCTTTTGGCCCTTGGGTCCCATCCCTCCATACCTGGACGGATTCCTCGCGCCCTCAGCTCGTTCTCCATCTTCTCCCACCTAGGCTCCCAAAGGCGATACCCTCCTGGCCCCATAATATGATTGTACTCCTTCTTAGCCGCATTTTCCTTATTTTTTTTCGATATTTGAATGAACTGCTCCGATTTCTTTTGCTTCACAAATTCTGGCCAATCATGTTTCAGTTTCTCATATTGTCCTTTGAAATCCGGAGTCTTGTTCTCGTTGACATAGTCATGGGCTAGATTTTGCTTGAATTTCCGGAATGCGTCGGCCATCTTATGAAGAGCGAACCGTTTGACTAGCCTCCTCCTCTCCTTGTTTTCCTCAATCTTGTTACCCTCCTCATCGAATTTGTTGTATTCCGGAGGTAGAACGAAATGTTCCATAAGCTTCTTGAAGCAATCTTTTTTTGTTCTCTTATCGACAAAAGTGAAACCAACACGTGCCTTCTTTGGCGCATTCCACTCCTGGACGGTGATCGAGACGTTGTCTCTAACAACGGCTCCGCATTGGTTGATAAACTTGGTGGCGTTCTTGCTGGGCTCCAGCGGCCTGCCGGTTGCACTGTCGACAACCTCGATGGTACATGTTTCTCCTTGTTTCATCGTCTTGGTTGCGCCACGCTTTGACGACGTACTCGATTGTTTCGACGATCCGGCCGAGGGCTAAAATAAGAAAGAGAGTCGCGTGCGTTAGTACACACATATTTATTCAAATCAGTTAGTTTGTATCACCATAGGCTCAATGTATATATATACCTCGGCGCCGGAGGTGGTTGCTACTTCCAATTGAAGATCGTCGTTTATCGACGTTTGTTCGGCATCATCTTGCTGACGGCCTTCATCTTCACCGTCAAGGTTCAGATAAGAAGAGATATCATCTTCTTCTTGTTCGGTCGGCACATATATAATATCGCCGTTTATGATGCCGAACATATGGTCTTCAGCGTCCGGATCATAGTTGTCCATAATCGGGTCAGCTCTATCGTCCGCCATATGTCAGTCCTGAAAACATGTAGTAAAAACAAATTAATTGTGTATATGCATTATCACATCTCTTCTACATATAAAGAGAGAGGGCGACGAGGGAGGCGAGGGGCGGCGGTGGCGAAAGGGCGGTGGCGGTGCCGAGAGGACAACACACATAACCCTCGCCGCCCCCTCTCGATCCCAAAAAAACACCGCGCGTGGGGGCAGCGCTCGTCGCCCCCTCCGTATACGCGCGGTGGTTAAGTTATTTTTGTTATTTTAAAAGTGACAAACGGCGGTCTCTCTCTTTTCTCTTCTCACGGCCACGTGAGGCTCCTCTTTCTCTCACGGCCACGGCCACGGCGGCCTCTCTCTCACCGCGCGCGCGTTACAACCAAGCCGCCCTCCTGTCCCTCTCTCTCATCACAGTGGCGGCGCCGGCGACGATGTCGAGATGGGCCGGCGGGGACGCGGGGCTGGCGCGCGAGCGTTACGGTTCGTCGGCGGGGAGAAGATGGCGGCGAGCGCGGCGGCGGTTTGTAACTCCGGTTTTTTTATTTTTAAATTTGTAACAAAGTTTTTAATTTGTTAATTACACTTTAATTTATAACAAAGTTTTTAAGTTGTAACAAAGTTTTTAATTTGTTAATTACACTTTAATTTGTAACAAAGTTTTTAATTTGTTAATTACACTTTAATTAGTAAATAAAGTTTTTTAATTTGTAAACTAAGTTTTTAATTTGTTAATTACACTTTAATTACACTTTTATTTAAGTTCCAATTTAATTAAGTTACAAAAATTAATTTGTTAAAAATCGTCGGCGGGCGGCCTCTCTCGATCTCTCTCCTCTCTGTGGCTCTCTCCTCTCTGTAACACGCACGCGTGCGGGCGCAAACGCGTGCGGCGGCATTGAACGGCGAACGGCCGGCGCGGCGATTTCTAAGTGACGAATCCGCGGGGCGGCGATGAACTCGCTGGGCGGGCGCAGCGGGCGCGCGGCGGGGCGGTGACGCGTACCGCGCGGCGGCACGGCCACTGCTGGCCGGGCGACCCGCGGGACGACCGGGCGCGCCGCGGCGACGAACTCTTCCGGCGGCGGCGATGAACTCGGTCAGGGCGCGCGTCGAGGGCGCCGGCGGGCGGCGGCGGCGGGGTTCGTGGCCGGGCGGGCGTCAGTTGGCGTCGGTGGCGGGGCGTGGCTCTCGCGCGCGCTCGCATCGGTGAAAGGCGAGAAGGTGAACCGCCAGCGGCGCGCTGGAAATATATAGCTCCCCCCCCTTTAGTCGCGGTTGGGGAGGCGCACCCGCGATCAGGTAGCCTTGGTCGCGGTTGGCCATTCAACCGCGACTTCAAAGGCTTTTCGCCGGTTTTTTGCTCACAAGCATGACCTTTTAGTCGCGGTTACGAGGCCAACCGGACCAAAATTTTTCTGCAAATTACTTTTTCAAAATCATAAAATACAAATAATATATCAAAAAATTCAGAAAAATAAAACTAATTCAATTCAAAATGTTAAAAATACAAATAATATATCAAAAATTTCAGAAAAATAAAACTAATTCAATTCAAAATGTTAAAAATACAAATAGTATATCAAAAAATTAAGAAAATAAAACTAATTCAATTCAAAATGTTAAAAATACAAATAATATATCAAAAAAATCAGAAAAATAAAACTAATTCAATTCAAAATGTTAAAAATACAAATAGTATATCAAAAAATTAAGAAAAGTAAAACTAATTCAATTCAAAATGTTAAAAATACAAATAATATATCAAAAAATTCAGAAAAATAAAACTAATTCAATTCAAAATGTTAAAAATACAAATAGTATATCAAAAAATTAAGAAAAGTAAAACTAATTCAATTCAAAATGTTAAAAATACAAATAATATATCAAAATCAGAAAAACCAATTTCTTCCCCACTGCCTTCCCCGCCCCCCGCTTCCCACTCAGCCTTCCCCGGCCACCTCTTCCCATAAGTTCTCCGCCCGTTCCCGCCCGCTTCTTTCCCCGCCTCTTTCTTCCCCGCCTCTTTCTTCCCCGCTACTTTCTTCCCGCCACTTTCTTCCCCGCCCTCTTTCTTCCCCGCCACTTTCTTCCCGCCGCTTGTTCCCGCCACTTTCTTCCCGCCTCCCTGCCTTCTCGCTCCCATTTTTCCCGCCATTTGTCACTACATATATGTAGCCCGGCTTGGCCAGCATTATCACATCTCTACAATCTCTCATCACTCTCTCATGGCTTCCACCGCACCCACTCTAACCTACCACAGCAGGAGGAGCTTTGCGCTCGAATCACCTTGCCCACCGGGCACCGCGCCCCCCGCCGGCCGGAGCCTGTGCGCCGGCGGGCGGCCCCTCCCCGTCCCTCGTGTACCGCGTTGGCGGCCATCACGAACCACTACTACCTCGACCTCACGCCGGAGCAGCGGATGAATCCCCTGGCATCCCGATAACCAGCATACTTGGGACGCCTTCTTCATCAATCGGCGTGAGAGGGCGCTCGCCAGGTATGAGGAGGACGGTCTGCCTCCTGGGAACTTCCACGAGGCCGCCCGGCTATGGTACGGCCGACTCGCAGCGCCATGGACCACATCACGGCCGGCCATATCCCCGCCTGCGCTTACCCTCAGTTCGAACCACGAGCGCCGCCCGAAGGCTGACGACAGAAAGTACGACGGCGGTAACTTAGAAGGCGACGACTACCAGTACAACGGCGCCTATGGCTAGGAGTATGACTAAATCACTCCAAATTTCATGTATCATCAGTGCTATCTCGAATCATTCGAAAATGGACACCAAACACATCACGGGTAATATAATTCACATGATCCATTCAACAAAGTTTGGTACAATAAATTATTACACATCATTTCTTCCCTTGTGTCCCTGCTTGCTTACGATTGTGCCGTATCCATGGAGCATCCTCATCATTTAACTTAATGCTTGGGTCGGTGTTCACTTTGAAGGGCGGAATTTCAGCAAACATATTATAATCTTCTGACATGTCTGTCTTGTCCTCCACTCCCACGATGTTTCTTTTCCCTGAAAGAACAATGTGGCGCTTTGGATCATCGCATGATGTACTCGTTTTCTTATCTTTCCGTTTTCTCGGTTTGCTACTCATGTCCTTCACATAGAAAACTTGAGCGACATCTTTGGCTAGGATGAATGGTTCGTCAAGGTAACCAAGATTGTTGAAATCCACCATTGTCATTCCGTATTGCTGGTCCACCTTTACCCCACCTCCTGTTAGCTTGAACCATTTGCACCGGAACAAAGGGACCTTAAAAGAGGGTCCATAGTCAAGTTCCCATATCTCCTCTATGTAACCATAATATGTGACCTTTTGCCCATTCTCGGTTGCTGCATCAAAGCGGACACCACTGTTTTGGTTGGTGCTCTTTTATCTTGGGCGATCGTGTAAAATGTATTCCCATTTATCTCGTACCCTTGGAAAGTCGTTATAGTCGAAGATGGTGTCTTGGCCAACATGTACAGCTGATCTACAACATGATCGTCATTCATTAAATGTTTTCTCAACCAACCGCCGAAAGTCTCCATGTTGTCCTTCCTAATCCAGGATTCAGGCTTCCCCGGGTGTCCGAGCGTAAAATATTCTTGTGTTTCTCAAAGTACGAAGCCACCAAGCTGGAATTGGTCACTGTGTGGTGTGCTTCAGTCAGAGAATGGCCATCCATACATATCGTTGATTTCCTTCCGATCGTGCCTTTTCCACTTAGTCCCTCGTGCCGCGATTGAGGAAGACCAATCGGCTTAAGGTCAGGAACAAAGTCAACACAAAACTCAATTACCTCCTCATTTCCATAGCCCTTGGATGCTTCCTTCTGGCCTAGCACGGTTACGAACATATTTCTTTAATACTCCCATGAACCTCTCAAAGGGGAACATATTGTGTAGAAATACAGGATCGAGAATGGAAATCTCTTCGACTAGGTGAACCAGGAGGTGCGTCATAATATTGAAGAAGGATGGTGGGAACACCAACTCGAAACTGACAAGACATTGGACCACATCGTTCTGTAACCGTGGTAGAACTTCTGGATTGATTACCTTCTGAGAGATTGCATTGAGGAATGCACATAGCTTCACAATGGCTACTTGAACATTTTCCGGCAGGAGCCCCCTCAAATCGGAAGCAATTGCGTCATAATCACGTGGCAGTCGTGAGACTTCAGGTTTTGGAACTTTTTGTCCGCCATGTTTATTATTCCCTTTATATTGGACGAGAATCCGACGGGACCCTCAGGCATTCAAAAAGATGACCTTCTCTTCTTTGGTCAGAGCGTAGCTGGCACGACCTTGAAACCATTCCGGATGCCGGTCATTAGGGTCTTTCAAACGTTGCTGGTCCTGCCGTGCTTCCTTTGTATCATTTGTCTTCCCATACACGCCCAAGAAGCTTAGGAGGTTCACGCAAATATTCTTCGTAACGTGCATCACGTCGATTGCAGAGCGGACATCTAGGACTTTCCAATATTCTAGCTCCCGAATATAGATTTCTTTCTTCCACATGGCTGTGCTCCTCACTTCCTTCGAACCGATTGTCCGCCAGACCCTTTTCCAAAGATGACTTTCTTTTTTTTCTTTTTTTCGAGAGTACGCAACCACTTTAATTTTATAGAAGGCAGAGATAATATACAAGAAATGATGCCCAACAAACATCGTGCACCAAAGACTCCAAAAAAAGGAAAAAGGCTACTCTCTCACAACTACATTAATATCTCCTACTCCTCCCCTCTCTCGAGCTCTCCAGCATTGCACAACATCTTGCACCTCCACAATGGCAGGCTATGATCATAGGGGTGCGGCTCCAATGAGCTTCGAAGACCCTGCTGCTCTCCACGCCGCACCCCACCGTGCATACCAGGCCATCGAGCCACTTCCTGTCCTTCGCTTCGCACTTCCTCCTCTCCTCCATCCACCAAGCTTCATCGCATCGTAGCCTCCGGTGTGTGAGGTTGATTCCAAGCATTTGGGCAGACCGAACCAAACCTCCCCGGCCACTACACATTGAACCAGAGATGCTCCGCGATCTTCCTCCCGGCAGCATACAAAGGCAGCCGAGGATTGGGCTCGAGCCCATGTCTCTCGTCGTCGATCCGACGCCCGCATCCCGGCCGGACTGCAAGCCACATAAAGAATTTGTTTTTGAAGCAGCCTTGGCCCGCGCATAGCCCAAAGATGACTTTCAAATCCTTGACCATATCAAATACCTCAGTACCACAGGCTTCGGCCGGTGATCTGCCTTGCCGTTGTAATGCTTGCCTTTCTTCTTACTGATGAATTTTTGAAGAAATCGACGATGCCCAAGGTACACGTTCTTCTTACAATTTGGCAAATGTACACTTTCAGTCTCATAGCAGTGCGTGCATGCATTGTATCCCTTATTTGACAGTCCCGAAAGGTTACTAAGAGCAGGCCAATCGTTGATGGTTACGAAAAGCAACGCGCGTAGGTCAAATTCCTCTTCTTTGTGCTCATCCCACACACGGACACCAGGTCTGCCCCACAACTGTAAAAGTTCATCAACTAATGGCCTTAGGTACACATCAA
Source organism: Lolium multiflorum (assembly GCA_030979885.1). Classification (NCBI taxonomy): domain Eukaryota; kingdom Viridiplantae; phylum Streptophyta; class Magnoliopsida; order Poales; family Poaceae; genus Lolium; species Lolium multiflorum. The sequence continues at coordinate 111,282,256 of CM061749.1, forward strand.
TGTCGTTGCCGGGTTGCTTCGGACCTTGGATGAGCACTGGCATCATAATGAACTTCCGCTTCATGCACAACCAAGGAGGAAGGTTGTAGATGCATAGAGTCACGGGATAGTGCTATGGCTGAGCTGTCTAAAAGGATTCATGCCATCCTGTACAGACCAAATCTTATGTTCCGCGTCTGCAAAATCTTGAACTCTCTGTCGATCTTTCTCCATTGGCGTCCATCCGCGGGGTGTCTCAACTTCCCGTCCGACTTACGATCCTCTTTGTGTCATCGCAACAACTTGGCATGCTCTTTGTTCCTGAACAGACATTTCAACCGTTGTATTATAGGAGCATACCACATCACCTTGGCGGGAACCCTCTTCCCTGGGTTTCTCGCCTCAACATCGTCACCGGTCATCGCCTCTGATCTTATAACGCAATGCGCGGTGCATACCGACATTCATTCAAATTCTCGTATTCACCGCGAGGATGCAGTCGTTGATGCATGCATGTATCTTCAAACCTCTAAACCTAGAGGGCAGACAACCTTCTTTGCTTCGTACGTACTGGGGGCAACTCGTTATTCTTTGGAAACATATTCTTCAACATTTTCAACAGCAAGTTTTCAAATGCCGAGTCAGCTACACCTGCCTGTGCCTTCCATTTCAAATCTAGTGTGCAGCCCAGCTTTTTCAGACCATTATCGCATCCGGGGTACAGCGACTTTCTGTGATCCTCTAACATGCGATCCAAATTCTCAGTTTCGCAGCGTCTCCGTGCATCAGCAATGGTCCGACCAAGATCATCAACGGGCTCATCACGTGCCTTTTCTTCACCTTCCCCTTCACCTTCCCTTCACCTTCAACATCCTCCATGAAAGTATCACCGAAATGATCAAGATAGTTTTCATCGATGAAATCATCCCCTTCTTCATCTTCTTCCATTATAACCCCTCTTTCTCCATGCTTGGTCCAACAATTATAGCTTGGCATGAAACCGTGCCGCAGGTGCAAAGGTGATACGTCCAATTTGCATCACTATTTTATATCATAATTTGTTTATTCATTGATATATTTCATATTGACACAATATTTATGTTATTTCATCTATTTTGCATATTTCATGATTATTGGAGGATTGCGCACCGGAGCCAGGATTCTGGGAAAAAGCACCGTTAGAATGCAATATTTCGGAAGATCAACAATTGACGGGAATTACACGAAACTCCCATTCTTCCAGATGACGAAGGGAGCTGAGGGGAGCTGAGGAGGGCCGCCATGGGCCTCCTCACAGCCGGCGCGGCCCTGCCCTGGCCGCCGCCCTGTGAGGAGGGGGCCCACAGCCCCCTCGCCTCCCTTTTCTTCGCGCATCCTTCGTCCCGAAACCTGTAAGCTCCAGGGGGTACGTCGCGAAGAGCCACAGCCGCTCTCGCGGGCGTAGAGAACACCAGAGAGAAAGAGCCTCCGCAAAGCCGAGATCTCGCCGGGAAATTCCTCCGGAGGGGGAATCGACGCCATCATCACCGTCATCGAGCTGGACATCATATCCATCACCATCACCATCATCTTCATCATCATCACCGCCGTCTCCACCGCTGCACCTCGTCACCGCTGTAACAATTTGGGTTCGATCTTGATTGTTTGATAGGGGAAACTCTCCCGGTGTTGATTTCTACTTGTTATTGATGCTATTGAGTGAAACCGTTGAACCAAGGTTTATGTTCAGATTGTTATTCATTATCATATCACCTCTGATCATGTTCCATATGATGTCTCGTGAGTAGTTCGTTTAGTTCTTGAGGACATGGGTGAAGTCTAAATGTTAGTAGTGAAGTATGGTTGAATAATATTCAATGTTATGATATTTAAGTTGTGGTGTTATTCTTCTAGTGGTGTCGTGAACGTCGACTACACGACACTTCACCTTTATGGGCCTAGGGAATGCATCTTGTACTGCCAATTGCGGGGTTGCCGGAGGACAGAACCCGAGCCCCCGTTGGTATATCGATGCAGAGGGATCGCAGGATCTCGAGTTTAAGGCCGTGGTTAGATTTATCTTAATTACTTTCTTGTAGTTGCGATGCTTGCAAGGGGTATAATCACAAGTATGTATTAGTCCTAGGAGGGCGGTACATTAGCATAGGTTCACCCACACAACACTTATCAAAACAATGAAGATTAATTAGCAGTATGTAGCGAAAGCACTAGACTAAAATCCCGTGTCCTCGAGAACGTTTGGTCATTATAAGTAAACAAACCGGCTTGTCCTTTGTGCTAAAAAGGATTGGGCCACTCACTGCAATTATTACTCTCGCATTTTACTTACTCGTACTTTGTTCATCTGTTACATCAAAACCCCCGAATACTTGTTCGTGAGCATTTACAAGTGAATCCTTCATCGAAACCGTTTGTCAACACCTTCTCGCTCCTCGTTGGGATCGACATTCTTACTTATCGAAGATATTACGATACACCCCCTATACGTGTGGGTCATCAAGACTATTTTCCGGCGCCGTTGCCGGGAGTGAAGCGCTATTGGTAAGTGGAATTGGTAAGGGAAATTTCTACTGTTTGTGCTGATTTTATTTCTGCCTGCTGCTATAACTCATTATGGAGAGATCTTCTCTTGAGTGTTTTTTTGGAAATCTACTACTACTGCAAAGGTAGTGGATGAGGCGCCATGTAAGGAAGAAATACCATACAAAATACCTATGAAAATTATTGAACGTGTAGTGGGTAACCGTTATACAGGGGATGGAACTGTCCATCCTGGAGATCATTTACTGTTCTTACATGAATTATGCGGTTTATTCAAGTGTGCAGGTATTGCTATGGATGAAGTGAGGAAGAAACTATTCTCTATCGCTGTCTGGTAAAGCGGCGCATTGGTATAAATTACTGGATAATGGGGATTCTCTTGAATGGAATGATATTGTGCCCCGGTTTTATTCTAAGTTCTATCCTCCAAGTGACATTCACAAAGATCGGAATCGCATATATAATTTTTGGCCTCATGAAGGAGAGAGTATTGCCCAAGCGTGGGGAGATTGAAGTCTTTAATGCTCAAATGCCCCATTCATGAGCTTCCCGGTAATATTATTATTGATAATTTCTATGCAAGACTTTTTTTTCAAGACCTTGCTGGATACTTCTTGTTCTGGATCATTTACACGCAACAAAGAAGAGTTTAAAAGGGACCTTCTTAATCGGATCCAAGAAAATACTGAAGGATGGGAGAACGACAAGGATAGAGAATCAGGTATAAATTATGATTATAAATGCATTGAAGCTTTTATGGATACTGATAAATTTCGTAATATGAGTGCTACTTATGGTCTTGATTCTCAAGTTGCTGCAAATCTTTATAAAGCTTTTGCTTCTCATTATGAATTGCCTAAGAAGAACTTTGATAAGTATCATGAACCGTATAAAGATAAAATTGATTCATCTATAAATAAATGTGTTGTAGTTGAAACTGTTGATCATGTTATTCCTGAAGCTTATATTGAAAAAACTCCTTTCCCTGCTAAAATGAAGGAGTACTCTGTTATAAATAGTGCGGTTCATAAAAGTGAAAAGAAACCTATAGAACCTGAAGAACAAATAAAAGTTGAACCTGCTGTTGCAATTGTTAAAGATCTTGTGACTGAAAATGTAGAAGATGGTCATATTATTTTCTGTGAAGATGCTTCTAATATTGTTTCGCATCCTAATAAGTCTAGGAAAGCTAGTGTTCCTATGCTATCTGTTAGAATTGGTGATCATTGTTATTATGGTTTATGTGATATTGGTGCAAGTATTAGTGCTATTCCTTATGAGCTTTACACGGAGATTATGCACGAAATTGGTTCTTGTGAACTTGAAGATATTGATGTGGTTATTCGGCTGGCTAATAGAGAAACTATCTCTCCAATTGGTATTATTCGAGATGTGGAAGTTCTATGTGGTAAGATTAAATATCCTGCTGACTTTTTGGTACTTGGTTCTGCTGCTAGTAAATATTGTCCTATCATTTTTGGTAGACCTTTTCTAAATACTTGTGGAGCTATTATAGATTGCAAGAAAGAGAAAATTTTGACTAAATTTGCTGGTGAATCTTATGAGTTTAACTTCTCTAAATTTACCAAAACTCCTTATAAAATTGATTCGCCTAATAGTGATTTTAAAGTTGAACAGTGTGCATCTATTGCTCTTGCTCCTAGTAATCCTTTGCAGCAACATTTGGAGAATAGTGAGAGTGAAGTTTTTAGGGAAGAAAGAGATGAGCTTGATGAAATTTTCCTTCGCCAACCTATTCTTAAGCATGATTTACCGGTGGAAGACTTGGGTACAACACCACCACCAAAGGAAGATCCTGTCTTTGATTTAAAACCATTGCCTGATAATCTTAAATATGCTCATATTGATGATAAGAAAATATATCCTGTTATTATTAGTTCTAAGCTTTCAGAGTTTGAAGAAGAAAGGTTATTGGAGATATTGAAGAAACACCGAGGTGCTATTGGCTACACTCTTGATGACTTGAAGGGGATTTCTCCCTCTATTTGCCAACACGCCATTAATATGGAAGATGATGCGAAGCTGTTGTTGAACCTCAGCGTCGTCTAATTCCTAAGATGAAGGATGTGGTAAGAAATGAGGTATTAAGACTCCTTGAAGCTGGTATTATATATCCTATTGCTGATAGTAGATGGGTTAGTCATGTGCATTGTGTTCCTAAAAAAGGAGGAATGACTGTTGTGCCTAATGATAATGATGAGCTCATACCTCAAAGAGTAGTTGTAGGTTATAGAATGTGCATTGATTATCGAAAAGTTAATAAGGTTACTAAGAAAGATCATTACCCTTTGCCTTTTATTGATCAAATGTTAGAAAGGTTATCTAAAAATACTCATTTTTGCTTTCTTGATGGTTATTCTGGGTTTTCACAAATTGCTGTTAAAACTAAAGATCAAGAGAAAACCACTTTCACTTGTCCCTATGGAACTTATGCTTATAGGCGTATGCCTTTTGGTTTATGTAATGCTCCTGCTACTTTTCAAAGATGCATGTCTGCTATTTTTCATGGCTTTTGTGAGAGTATTGTGGAGGTATTCATGGATGATTTTTCTGTCTACGGGAATTCTTTTGATAGTTGCTTGCGAAACCTTGATAAAGTTTTGCAGAGATGTGAAGAAACTAACCTTGTTCTTAATTGGGAGAAATGCCACTTTATGGTTAATGAAGGAATTGTATTGGGACATAAAATTTCCGAGAGAGGTATTGAAGTTGATAGAGCTAAAGTTGAAGCCATTGAGAAGATGCCCTATCCAAGGGATGTTAAAGGTATTCGTAGTGTTCTTGGTCATGTTGGGTTTTATAGGAGATTTATTAAAGACTTCTCCAAGATTTCAAAGCCTCTTACTAATCTTCTTCAAAAAGATGTACCTTTTGTTTTTTATGATGATTGTAAGGAAGCTTTTGAAACTCTAAAGAAAGCCTTAACAACTGCCCCTATAGTTGAACCTCCTGATTGGAACTTACCATTTGAAATTATGTGTGATGCTAGTGATTTTGCTGTAGGCGCTGTTCTTGGACAGCGGGTAGATAAGAAATTGAATGTTATTCATTATGCTAGTAAAACTCTTGATGCTGCTCAAAGAAATTATGCTACTACTGAAAAAGAATTGTTAGCTGTAGTTTTTGCTTGTGATAAATTTAGATCTTATATTGTTGATTCAAAAGTTACGATTCATACTGATCATGCTGCAATTAGATACCTTATGACAAAGAAAGATGCTAAGCCAAGGCTTATTAGATGGGTACTTCTTTTGCAAGAATTTGATTTACATATTGTAGATAGGAAAGGTGCTGATAATCCTGTTGCTGATAATTTGTCTAGATTAGAAAATATTGCTTATGATCCTGTTCCTGTTAATGATAGTTTTCCAAATGAACAATTGGCTGTAATAAAGGTGAGCTCGCGAGATAGTCCTTGGTATGCTGATTATGCTAACTTTATTGTTTCCAAGTACTTGCCTCCAACCTCAGCTCAGCAAAGGAGGAAATTCTTTTATGACTTGAGGCATTATTTTTGGGATGACCCACACTTATATAAAGAAGGAGTGGATGGTATTCTGCGAAGATGTGTTCCCGAATATGAACAACAAGAGATATTGAGTAAATGTCATGGTAGTGCTTATGGAGGACATCACGCCGGAGATAGAACCGCGCAAAAGGTTCTACAATCAGGTTTTTATTGGCCAACTCTCTTCAAAGATGCAAGGAAGTTTATTTTATCTTGTGATGAATGTCAAAGGGTTGGTAATATCTCCAGACGAAATGAAATGCCTATGAATTATACTCTTGTTATTGAACCGTTTGATTGTTGGGGATTTGACTTCATGGGACCTTTTCCCTCTTCAGAAGGTAACACTCATATACTTGTTGCTGTTGATTATGTTACTAAATGGGTGGAAGCCATACCTACAAAAAGTGCTGATGGTGAGACCTCTTTAAGAATGCTTTTAGACATTATTTTTCCTAGATTTGGAGTTCCTAGATATATTATGACAGATGGAGGTTCTCATTTTATTCATGGTGGTTTTAGAAAAACTCTTGCTAAATGATACGTCCAAATTGCATCACTATTTTATATCATAAATTGCTGTTATTCATCGATATATTTCATATTGGGACACAATACTTATGTTATTTCATCTATTTTGCATGTTTCATCATTATTGGAGGATCAAGCACCGGAGTCAGGATTCTGCTGGAAAAAGCACCGCCGGAACGCAATATTTCGAAGATCAACTCGAAGGAAATTATACCAAAATCCTATTTTTCAAGATGACGAAGGAAGCCAGAAGGAGGGCCAGGAGGAGCCAGGGTGGGCCCACACCTGGGCGGCGCGGCCAGGCCCTGGCCGCGCCGCCACGTGGTGTGGAGGGCCCACGACCCCTTTCGCCTCCTTTTCTTCGCGAAATCCTTCGTCCGAAAACCTAAGCCAGAGGGTACCTCACGAAGAGTTACAGCCGCCGGGGGCGGAGAACAACCAGAGAGAAAGAGCTCTCCGGCGGGCAGGAATCCGCCGAATTCCCTCCCGGAGGGGAAATCGACGCCATCGTCACCGTCATCGAGCTGGACATCATCTCCACGCCATCACCATCATCTCCACCATCATCACCGCCATCTCCGCAGCACCTCGTCACCGACGTAGCAATTTGGGTTTGATCTTGATTGTTTGATAGGGGAAACTCTCCCGGTATCTATTCATACTTGTTGTTGATGCTATTGAGTGAAACCATTGAACCAAGTTCATGTTCAGATTGTTATTCATCATCATATCACCTCTGATCATGTTCCATATGATGTCTCGTGAGTAGTTCGTTTAGTTCTTGAGGACATGGGTGAAGTCTAAATGTTAGTAGTGAACTATGGTTGAGTAATATTCAATGGTGTGATATTTAAGTTGTGGTGTTATTCTTCTAGTGGTGTCATGTGAACGTCGACTACATGACACTTCACCATTTATGGGCCTAGGGGAATGCATCTTGTATTCGTTTGCTAATTGCGGGGTTGCCGGAGTGACAGAAACCTAAACCCCCGCTGGTATATCGATGGAGGGATCGCAGGATCTCGAGTTTAAGGCTGTGGTTAGATTTATTCTTAATTACTTTCTTGTAGTTGCGGATGCTTGCAAGGGGTATAATCACAAGTATGTATTTAGTCCTAGGAAGGGCGGTACATTAGCATAGGTTCACCCACACAACACTTATCATAACAATGAAGATTATTTAGCCGTATGTAGCGAAAGCACTAGACTAAAATCCCGTGTGTCCTCGAGAACGTTTGGTCATTATAAGTAAACAAAACGGCTTGTCCTTTGTGCTAAAAAGGATTGGGCCACTCGCTGCAATTATTTCTCTCGCATTTTACTTACTCGTATTTATTTCATCTGTTACATCAAAACCCCCTGAATACTTGTCCGTGAGCATTTACAAGTGAAACCTTCATCGAAACTGCTTGTCAACACCTTCTGCTCCTCGTTGGGATCGACATTCTTACTTATCGAAGATACTACGATACACCCCCTATACTTGTGGGTCATCAAGACTATTTTCTGGCGCCGTTGCCGGGGAGTGAAGCGCTATTGGTAAGTGGGATTGGTAAGGAAAACCTTTACTGTTGCTGATTTTATTTCTGCCTGCTGCTATAAGTCATTATGGAGAGATCTTCTCTTCATTTTCTATTTGGGAAATCTACTACTACTGCAACGGTAGTGGATGAGGCGCCAGGTGAGGAAGTAATACCATATAAAATACCTACGAAAATTATTGAACATGTTATGGATAACCGCTATGAAGGGGATGGAACTGTCCATCCTGGTGATCATTTACTGTTTTTGCATGAATTATGCGGGTTATTCAAATGTGCAGGTATTGCTGTGGATGAAGTGAGGAAGAAATTATTCTCCTTATCGCTGTCCGGTAAGGCGGCGCATTGGTATAAATTACTGGATAATGGGGATTCTCTTGAATGGAATGATATTGTGCCCCGGTTTTATTCTAAGTTCTATCCTCCAAGTGAAATTCATAAGGATCGGAATCGCATATATAATTTTTGGCCTCATGATGGAGAGAGTATTGCCCAAGCGTGGGGGAGATTGAAGTCTTTAATGCTCAAATGCCCCATTCATGAGCTTCCTGGTAATGTTATTATTGATAATTTCTATGCAAGACTTTCTTTTCAAGACAAGACCTTGCTGGATACTTCTTGTTCTGGATCATTTACACGCAACAAAGAAGAGTTTAAAAGGGACCTTCTTGATCGAATCCAAGAAAATACTGAAGGTTGGGAGAACGACAAAGGTAGAGAATCAGGTATAATTTATGATTATAAATGCATTGAAGCTTTTATGGATACTGATAAATTTCGTAATATGAGTGCTACATATGGTCTTGATTCTCAAGTGCTGTAAATCTTTATAAAGCTTTTGCCTCTCATTATGAATTGCCAAAGAAGAATTTTGATAAGTATCATGAACCGTATAAAGATAAAATTGATTCATCTATTAATAAGTGTGTTGTAATTGAAACTGCTGATCGTGTTATTCCTGAAGCTTATATTGAAAAAACTCCTTTTCCTGCTAAAATGAAAGAGTACTCTGTTATAAATAGTGCGGTTCATAAAAGTGGAAAGAAACCTGTAGAACCTGAAGAACAAATAAAAGTTGAACCTGCTGTTGCAATAGTTAAAGATCTTGTGACTGAAAATGTGGAGGATGGTCATATTATTTTCTGTGAAGATGCTTCTAATATTGTTTCACATCCTAATAAACCCAAACAAGCTAGTGTTCCTATGATGTCTGTTAAAATTGGTGATCATTGCTATTATGGATTATGTGATATTGGTGCAAGTGTTAGTGCTATTCCTTATGAGCTTTACACGGAGATTATGCACGAAATTGATTCTTGTGAACTTGAAGAAATTGATGTGGTTATTCAGCTGGCTAATAGAGAAACTATTTCACCAATTGGTATTGTTCGAGATGTGGAAGTCTTATGCGGTAAGATTAAATATCCTGCTGACTTTTTGGTACTTGGTTCTGCTGCTAGTGATTATTGTCCTATTATTTTTGGTAGACCTTTTCTAAATACTTGTGGAGCTATTATAGATTGCAAGAAAGAGAAAATTTTGACTAAATTTGCTGGTGAATCTTATGAGTTTAACTTCTCTAAATTTACTAAAACTCCTTATAAATCTGATTTGCCTAGTAATGATTTTAAAATGGAGCAATGTGCATCTATTGTTCTTGTTCCTAACAATCCTTTGCAGCAACATTTGGAGGATAGCGAGAGTGAAATTTTTAGGAAAGAAAGAGATGAACTTGAGGAAATTTTTCTTCGCCAACCTATTCTCAAGCATGATTTACCGGTGGAAGATTTGGGTACAACACCGCCACCAAAGGAAGATCCTGTTTTTGATTTAAAGCCTTTACCTGATAATCTTAAATATGCTCATATTGATGATAAGAAAATATATCCTGTTATTATTAGTTCTAAGCTTTCAGAGTTTGAAGAAGAAAGGTTATTGGAATATTGAAGAAGCACCGAGGAGCTATTGGCTACACTCTTGATGATTTAAAGGGGATTTCTCCATCTATTTGCCAACATGCTATTAATATGGAAGATGATGCAAAGCCTGTTGTTGAACATCAGCGTCGTCTAATTCCGAAGATGAAGGAAGTGGTAAGGAATGAGGTATTACGACTTCTTGAAGCTGGTATTATATATCCTATTGCTGATAGTAGATGGGTTAGTCCTGTGCATTGTGTTCCCAAGAAAGGAGGTATGACTGTTGTGCCTAATGATAATGATGAGCTCATTCCTCAAAGAGTAGTTGTAGGGTATAGAATGTGCATTGATTTTCGAAAAGTTAATAAAGTTACTAAGAAAGATCATTACCCTTTACCATTTATTGATCAAATGCTAGAAAGATTGTCTAAAAATACTCATTTTTGCTTTCTTGATGGATATTCTGGGTTTTCACAAATTGCTGTTAAAGCTAAAGATCAAGAGAAAACCACCTTTACTTGTCCCTATGGAACTTATGCTTATAGGCGTATGCCTTTTGGTTTATGTAATGCTCCTGCTACCTTTCAAAGATGCATGTCTGCTATTTTTCATGGTTTTTGTGAAAGTATTGTAGAGGTATTCATGGATGATTTTTCCGTTTATGGGAATTCTTTTGATAGTTGCTTGCGAAACCTTGATAAAGTTTTGCAGAGATGTGAAGAGACTAACCTTGTTCTTAATTGGGAGAAATGCCACTTTATGGTTAATGAAGGAATTGTATTGGGACATAAAATTTCGAGAGAGGTATTGAAGTTGATAGAGCTAAAGTTGAAGCAATTGAGAAGATGCCCTATCCAAGGGATGTTAAAGGTATTCGTAGTGTTCTTGGTCATGTTGGGTTTTATAGGAGATTTATTAAAGATTTCTCCAAGATTTCAAAGCCTCTTACTAATCTCCTTCAAAAAGATGTACCATTTGTTTTTGATGATGATTGTAAGGAAGCTTTTGAAACTCTTAAGAAAGCCTTAACAACTGCTCCTATAGTTGAACCCCCTGATTGGAATTTACCATTTGAAATTATGTGTGATGCTAGTGATTTTGCTGTAGGCGCTGTTCTTGGACAGCGAGTAGATAAAAAACTGAATGTTATTCATTATGCTAGTAAAACTCTTGATGCTGCTCAAAGAAATTATGCTACAACTGAAAAAGAACTATTAGCTGTAGTCTTTGCTTGTGATAAATTTAGATCTTATATTGTTGATTCAAAAGTTACTATTCATACTGATCATGCTGCAATTAGATACCTAATGACAAAGAAAGATGCTAAGCCGAGGCTTATTAGATGGGTACTTCTTTTGCAAGAATTTGATTTACATATTGTAGATAGGAAAGGTGCTGATAATCCTGTTGCTGATAATTTGTCTAGATTGGAAAATATTGCTTATGATCCTGTTCCTGTTAATGATAGTTTTCCAAATGAACAATTGGCTGTAATAAAGGTGAGCTCGCGAGACAGTCCTTGGTATGCTGATTATGCTAACTTTATTGTTTCCAAGTACTTGCCTCCAACCTTTTCAGCTCAGCAAAGGAGGAAATTCTTTTATGATTTGAGGCATTATTTTTGGGATGACCCACACTTATATAAAGAAGGAGTGGATGGTATTATGCGAAGATGTGTCCCCGAATATGAACAACAAGAGATATTGAGTAAATGTCATGGCAGTGCTTATGGAGGACATCACGCCGGAGAAAGAACCGCGCAAAAGTTCTACAATCAGGTTTTTATTGGCCAACTCTCTTCAAAGATGCAAGGAAGTTTATTTTATCCTTGTGATGAATGTCAAAGGGTTGGTAATATCTCCAGACGCAATGAAATGCCAATGAATTATACTCTTGTTATTGAACCGTTTGATTGTTGGGGATTTGACTTCATGGGACCTTTTCCCTCTTCAGAAGGTAACACTCATATACTTGTTGCTGTTGATTATGTTACTAAATGGGTGGAAGCTATACCTACAAAAAGTGCTGATGGTGAGACCTCTTTAAGAATGCTTTTAGATATTATTTTTCCTAGATTTGGAGTTCCTAGATATATTATGACTGATGGAGGTTCTCATTTTATTCATGGAGGTTTTAGAAAGACTCTTGCTAGGTATGGTATTAATCATAGAATTGCTTCCGCTTATCACCCTCAAAGTAGTGGTCAAGTAGAATTATCAAATAGAGAAATTAAATCTATTTTGGGAAAGACCGTTAATAAATCTAGAAAGAATTGGACTAGTAAATTGAGAGATGCACTATGGGCTTATAGAACTGCTTATAAAAACCCCATGGGAATGTCACCTTATAAAATGGTTTATGGAAAAGCTTGTCATTTACCTTTAGAGCTAGAACACAAAGCTTATAGGGCTGTTAGAGAATTAAATAAAGATCCTAAACTTGCCGGTGATAAGAGGTTGTTACAATTAAGTTCTCTAGATGAATGGAGAAGTGAAGCTTATGAAAATGCTAAACTCTTTAAAGAGAAAGTTAAAAAATGGCATGATAGAAGGATCATCAAAAGAGAGTTTAATATTGGGGATAAGGTCCTATTGTATCGGTCTCGTCTCAGATTCTTTGCAGGGAAATTACTCTCGAAATGGGAAGGACCATATGTTGTCGAGGAGGTGTATCGTTCAGGAGCAATCAAAATTAGCTCTCTCCAAGGCAATGCTACGCAAGTGGTGAATGGACAAAGACTCAAGCATTATATCTCGGGTGATTCTTATAATGTTGATGTTGATATTATTCAAGTGGAAACGCCGGAAGCTTTCATCAAAAGACAAATTGACAGTCCGCCAGAACTCGACTTTGAATAGGTAACAGTATTGGTAATGAAAAGTACGCAATTTACTTTCCGAACAATATTTTCGCTGTTTTTGGAGAATATGAGAAATTACGAGTTCGAAACGGAGTGGAAAGGATGCACGAGGGGGCGCCACCATAGGCCGGCGCGGCCTAGCCAGGGCCCGCGCCGACCTAGGGTCTGGCCGCCCCGTCGCCCCTTTCCGACTCTGGTTCGATCTGGTACTTTCCGTTTGTTCTGAAAATTTTTGCTATATAATCCCCCGGACCCCTGGAGGTCCGTATATCGTGTTCTCGACGTGTTTTGTTTCGAGTTGTTTCTGCCAGGATTTGCTTCGGATCTAGAGCCACCATGTCTTCGTCGGAAGCTCCGAAGGACAACTCCAGCAAGGATGTTGGCAACTTGTACATGGAGGAGCTGAAGATGCACCCCAAGGAGTTGCTGCTCGTTGAAGGAGAACTGCAGGTCAAGGATGTCCAGGGTCCTAAAGGAGAAGGCAGCCTGGAAGACAGGATGGAGAAGCTAGAACAAGAGGTTTTCAAGTACAAGAAGATGGCTGAGCGTGAGGTGGATATCTTCCACAAGATTGTGTCCGAACTCATTGCTGAACATGAGAAGGAAACTGGAAAGCTTTGGAGCGACATCCTCTCACTTCACGACACCACCAACAAGCTCCAAGCACAACTCTATGACGTTCAGAATCAAAACTGTGAGTATGAAAACAGGTTTAAATACATAAGCCGTGCTGCCAGTTTCAGGATTCCCGAGACCAAGATGTCGTTTCTTGATGGAGAGCCTCTTCCTTGGAAGTCTGATGACGGGAATTCATCACCACCATCGCCAAGGAGTAATTCATCATCGGTATTGGCATCCCCTTGGTTTGTTCCAAGCTTGGGGGAGTGCCGCGGTATCACATTATCACTATCTTTTACTTTTAATGTCAAGTAGTGTCATATCATGAATAGGGAAGTTATCATATGAGATGGGTTGCGTTTGGAAGTATCTCTCCTTTAGTTGTCTATGTATCCCTTGGTGTGAGTTATCGATATGGAATATTAATGAGAAGTCTTATCATTTACATATTGCACATCTTATTTTAGTTTGCATTCTCTTCTATATGATTCGTCTTGTTGTTAGTATAGGTATCACTTTGGGAACATTGAATAAATCTATTTGGTTTTGGCAAACTTAGCATTGGTCAATAGCAACAACACTTTGAGGTTTAAATAGAAAAGAGAAATACATGTAGATGTTTCATTATCTTTCTTGTTAGCTTATAGTTCATTTGAAGTTAAAATTGTTTGTGCTTACAAGGAAGATACATGATTGTTTCTATCATATGTATATTTGTTTGTTTCCCTCGACTCTTATGCTTGCTAATTAACCTTGCTAGCCAAAGACCTGTACTGAGAGGGAATACTTCTCGTGCATCCAAACCTTAACCCAAACCTATGCCATTTGTGTCCACCATACCTACCTACTGCATGGTATTGTTTGCCATTCCAAGTAAATACTTCATGTGCTACCTTTAAACAATTCAAAACTTATTACTTCTTATTTGTGTCAATGTTTTATAGCTCATGAGGAAGTATGTGGTGTTTTATCTTTCATCTTGTTAGGCAGCCTCCACTAATGGACTAGTGGCTTCATCCGCTTATCCAATAATTTTGCAAAAAGAGCTGGCAATGGGATTCCCAGTCCCAAATTAATTAAACTAAATAGACACTCCTCCATGGTATGTGATTGATGGACGGCACCCGAAGGATTCGGTTAGCCATGGATTGTGTAAGCAAAGGTTGGGGGGAGTGTCATCATCATCATAAAGCTAAAATAAAAAGGCACTCCTTCATGGTATGAGATTGATGGCAGGCACCCGAGGATTCGGTTAGCCATGGTTTGTGAAAGAAAGGTTGGAAGGAGTGCCACACAAAATGAAAATAATATGGGAGCCGCTCTTAGGAGGTTGTTTGGCAAGGGGGTTAGAGTACCCGCTACCAGTCGTTGACAACAACAAACACCTCTCAAAATGTTACTTTTATTATCTTTATATGATTTCAAAACTGAAAAAGCTCTAGCACATGATTTAATTCCCTCTGCGAAGGGCCTGTCTTTTACTTTATGTTGAGTCAGTAAACCTATTTCTCTCCATCTCAAGCAAGCATTTGAGTAGTTGTGATCAAACCATTATATTGTGATTTGCTACATCATGTCTTTTATTCTTCCTTGTTTAGTACAAGTTTTATCTGAATGAATATAGCTTTGCAAGTTATCAATGATTATGAAGAGACCATTATGATTGAGTATGCAAGTTGTGCCTTATAAACTTTAGTATGAGAGCGCTGCTCAATGAGATAAATATAATCTGTTAATTGTTCTCTGACCAAGAACGAAGTTTGCCATCACCAATGATGATTTCTTATGCACCTTTACTTGTGATTACCTTATACTTGTTTCAATATGAGTTATAAGAGATTGTTTACTATAATGTCCTGTGTGAATGAATATGATGCCTCTTGTCCGTATTTTATTTATCGACTCTTCACTCCATAAACATGTGGTCATGTCTATCGAGTTCAGTTTCGCTTGGGGACAAGCGAAGTCTAAGCGGGGAGTTGATACGTCCAAATTGCATCACTATTTTATATCATAAATTGCTGTTATTCATCGATATATTTCATATTGGGACACAATACTTATGTTATTTCATCTATTTTGCATGTTTCATCATTATTGGAGGATCGAACCCGGAGCCGGATTCTGCTGGAAAAAGCACCGTCAGAACGCAATATTTCGGAAGATCAACTCGGAAGGAAATTATACCAAAAATCCTATTTTTCAAGATGACGAAGGAAGCCAGAAGGAGGGGCCAGGAGAGCCAGGGTGGGCCCACACCCTAGGGCGGCGCGGCCCAGCCCCTGGCCGCGCCGCCACGTGGTGTGGAGGGCCCACGACCCCTTTCGCTTTTCTTCGCGAAATCCTTCGTCCCGAAAACCTAGAAGGGGTACCTCACGAAGAGTTACAGCCGCCTCTGCGGGGCGGAGAACACCGAGAGAAAAGAGCTCTCCGGCGGGCGGAATCCGCCGGGGAAATTCCCTCCGGGAGGGGGAAATCGACGCCATCGTCACCGTCATCGAGCTGGACATCATCTCCATCGCCATCACCATCATCTCCACCATCATCACCGCCATCTCCTCCGCAGCACCTCGTCACCGACGTAGCAATTTGGGTTTGATCTTGATTGTTTGATAGGGGAAACTCTCCCGGTATCTATTCATACTTGTTGTTGATGCTATTGAGTGAAACCATTGAACCAAGTTCATGTTCAGATTGTTATTCATCATCATATCACCTCTGATCATGTTCCATATGATGTCTCGTGAGTAGTTCGTTTAGTTCTTGAGGACATGGGTGAAGTCTAAATGTTAGTAGTGAACTATGGTTGAGTAATATTCAATGGTGTGATATTTAAGTTGTGGTGTTATTCTTCTAGTGGTGTCATGTGAACGTCGACTACATGACACTTCACCATTTATGGGCCTAGGGGAATGCATCTTGTATTCGTTTGCTAATTGCGGGGTTGCCGGAGTGACAGAAACCTAAACCCCCGTTGGTATATCGATGCAGGAGGGATCGCAGGATCTCAGAGTTTAAGGCTGTGGTTAGATTTATTCTTAATTACTTTCTTGTAGTTGCGGATGCTTGCAAGGGTATAATCACAAGTATGTATTTAGTCCTAGGAAGGGCGGTACATTAGCATAGGTTCACCCACACAACACTTATCATAACAATGAAGATTATTTAGCCGTATGTAGCGAAAGCACTAGACTAAAATCCCGTGTGTCCTCAGAACGTTTGGTCATTATAAGTAAACAAACCGGCTTGTCCTTTGTGCTAAAAGGATTGGGCCACTCGCTGCAATTATTTCTCTCGCATTTTACTTACTCGTATTTATTTCATCTGTTACATCAAAACCCCACGAATACTTGTCCGTGAGCATTTACAGTGAAACCTTCATCGAAACTGCTTGTCAACACCTTCTGCTCCTCGTTGGGATCGACATTCTTACTTATCGAAGATACTACGATACACCCCCTATACTTGTGGGTCATCACTAAATATGGTATTAATCATAGAATTGCTTCCGCTTATCATCCTCAAACTAGTGGGCAAGTAGAACTATCAAATAGAGAAATTAAATCTATCTTGCAAAAGACTGTTAATAAAACTAGAAAGAATTGGGCTAGTAAATTGAAGGAAGCACTATGGGCTTATAGAACTGCTTATAAAAACCCCATGGGAATGTCACCTTATAAAATGGTTTATGGAAAAGCTTGTCATTTACCTTTAGAACTAGAGCACAAGGCTTATTGGGCTGTTAGAGAATTAAATAAAGATCCTAAACTAGCCGGTGATAAGAGGTTGCTGCAATTAAGTTCTCTAGATGAATGGAGAAGTGAAGCTTATGAAAATGCTAAACTCTTTAAAGAGAAAGTTAAGAAATGGCATGATAGAAGGATTATCAAAAGAGAGTTTAATATTGGGGATAAAGTCCTATTGTATCGGTCTCGTCTCAGATTCTTTGCAGGGAAATTACTCTCGAAATGGGAAGGACCATATGTTGTTGAGGAGGTGTATCGTTCAGGAGCAATTAAAATTAGTTCTCTCCAAGGCAATGCCACGCAAGTGGTGAATGGACAAAGACTCAAGCATTATATCTCAGGTGATTCTTATAATGTAGATGTTGATGTTATTCGAGTGGAAACACCGGAGGCTTTCATCAAAGGTCAAATTGACAGTCCGCCAGAACTCGACTTTGAATAGGTAACAGTACAGGTAATAAAAAGTTCGCGATTTACTTTCCGAACATTGTTTTTGTTGTTTTTGGAAAATATGAAAAATTACGAGATCGAAACGGAGTGGAGGAGACGCACGAGGGCGTGCCCCACAGGCGGCGCGGGCCCCGCCGCCGCGCGCCCCCGTGAGCTGGCCGCCTCGTTGTCCTCTCTCCGACTGGGTTCGACCTGGTACTTTCCGTTTGTTGTGAAAATTTTTGCTATATAATCCCCGGACCCCTGGAGGTCCGTATATCGTTTTCTCGACGTGTTTTGTTTTGAGTTTCTTCCAGGATCTGTCTTTGATCTAGAGCACCATGGCCTCCGACAACAAGGGCAAAGGGCTTTCGAAGGAAGAAGTGAAAAGGGTGTCATCAAAACAAGAGCAACAAGCTGTTGGGAGTAAGCAAATCTTGGTGGGATCTGTTGACACTCGACGTTCTTTCTCTCATAACTTGCAGGGACCCTTACCACCTGCTCTTGGCCTCGACTCTTTCCCTGTGCTGGAAGAAGCTCTACGGACTACCGATGAGTTTTGTGGTCAATATCGGGCTCTAAGAAGAGAAGTGGAGATACTCCAGGAGGAGAATTACCGACTCCGTAGAATGCTGGAATATTACTCGATACCCATCACAAGGTCGCCACCGCCAACTTCAGATAACAATGAATCTCTTCGAGTCTTAGTGCAGAATTGCCAAGCTGAGAAGCTGAAGCTGAAGGAGATCTGTAAGAAGCGCGGGAGGAATTCATCACCACCATCGCCAAAGGAGTAATTCATCATCGGTATTGGCATCCCCTTGGTTTGTTCCAAGCTTGGGGAGTGCCGCGGTATCACATCATCACTACCTTTTTACTTTTTACTATCAAGTAGTGTCATATCATGAGTAGGGAAGTTATCATATAAGATGGGTTGCAGTGTGGAAGTATCTCTCCTTTAGTTGGTTGTCTATGTATCCCTTGGTGTGAGTTATCGATATGAAATATTAATGAGAAGTCTTATCATTTACATATTGCACACCTTATTTTAGTTTGCAATCTCTATTATATGATTGATCTTGATTTTAGTATTGGTACCACTTTGGGAGCATTGAGTAAATCTATTTGGTTTTGGCAAACTTAGCATTGGTCAATAGCAACAACACCTTGAGGTTTAAGTAGAAAAGAGAAATACATATAGTTGTTTCATTGTCTTCTTTTCTTGTTAGCTCATAGCTTATTATTCTGAAGTTAAAATTGTTTGTGCTTGCAAGAAAGATGCATGATTATGTCTATCACATGTATATTTGCTTGTTTCCCTCAACTCTTATGCTTGCTAATTAACCTTGCTAGCCAAAGACCTGTACTGAGAGGGAATGCTTCTCGTGCATCCAAACCTGAACCCAAACCTATGCCATTTGTGTCCACCATATCTACCTACTACATGGTATTTCCTGCCATTCCAAGTAAATACTTCATGTGCTACCTTTAAACAATTCAAAATTTATTACTTCTTATTTGTGTCAATGTTTTATAGCTCATGAGGAAGTATGTGGTGTTTTATCTTTCAATCTTGTTAGGCAGCTTTCACCAGTGGACTAGTGGCTTCATCCACTTATCCTATAATTTTGCAATAAGAGCTGGCAACGGGGTTCCCAGCCCCAATTAATCAACTTTCATTAATAATTCTCTTCACATGTTTTGCTCTGATTCATCAATAAGCAACTTAATTTTGCAATATACAATCCTCCATGGTATGAGATTGTTGGAAGGCACCCGAGGATTCGGTTAGCCATGGCTTGTGTAAGCAAAGGTTGGGGGGAGTGTCATCCTTAAATAAACTAAAGTACATGTGTAAACAAAAGAGAAGAGGGATGATCTACCTTGCTGGTAGAGATAACGTCCTTCATGGGAGCCGCTCTTTGGAGGTCTGTTTGGCAAGGTTAGAGTACCCGCTAATCGTTGACAACGACAAACACCTCTTAAAATATTACTTTTATTCTCTTTATATGATTTCAAAACTGAAAAAGCTCTAGCACATGATTTAATCCCTGCTTCCCTCTGCGAAGGGCCTGTCTTTTACTTTATGTTGAGTCAGTAAACCTATTTCCCTCCATCTCAAGCAAGCATTTGAGTTGTTGTGATCAAACTTTTATATTGTGATTTGCTTCATCATGTCTTTTATTCTTCCTTGTTTAGTACAAGTTTTATCTGAATGAATATAGCTTTGAAAGTTATCAATGATCTTTATGATTGAGTATGCAAGATAAGCCATATAAACTTTAACATGAGAGCGCTGCTCAATAGATAAGTATAATCTGTTAACTGTTCTCTGACCAAGAACAAAGTTTGCCATCACCAACTATGATTTCTTATGCACCTTTATTTGTGATTACCTTATACTTGTTTCAAGTTGAGTTATATGAGGAAGTTGTTTACTCGAATGTCTTGTGTGAATGAATATGATGCTTCTTGTCCGTATTTGATTTATCGACTCTTCACTCCATAAACATGTGGTCCTGTTTACCGAGTTCAGTTTCGCTTGGGGACAAGCGAAGTCTAAGCTTGGGGGAGTTGATACGTCCAATTTGCATCACTATTTTATATCATAATTTGCTGTTATTCATTGATATATTTCATATTTGGAGATAATACTTATGTTATTTCATCTATTTTGCATGTTTCATGATTATTGGAGGATTGCGCACCGGAGCCAGGATTCTGCTGGAAAAAGCATCGTCAGAACGCAATATTTCGGAAGATCAACAATTGACGGGAATTACACGAAAACTCCTATTCTTCCATGACGAAGGGAGCCAGAAGGGGAGCTGAGGAGGGCCGCCATGGGCCCCCCTCACAGCCGGCGCGGGCCTGCCCGGGCCGCGCCGCCCTGTGAGGAGGGGCCCATAGCCCCCTCTCGCCTCCTTTTCTTCGCGTACTCCTTCATCCCGAAAACCTAAGCTCGGGGGTACGTCGCGAAGAGCCACAGCCGCCTCTGCGGGGCGGAGAACACCAGAGAGAAAAGAGCTCTCCGGCAAGCTGAGATCGGGAAATTCTCCCGGAGGGAAATCGACGCCATCGTCACCGTCATCGAGTGGACATCATCTCCATCACCATCACCATCATCTTCATCATCATCACCGCCGTCTCCACCGCTGCACCTCGTCACCGCTGTAACAATTTGGGTTCGATCTTGATTGTTTGATAGGGGAAACTCTCCCGGTGTTGATTTCTACTTGTTATTGATGCTATTGAGTGAAACCGTTGAACCAAGGTTTATGTTCAGATTGTTATTCATTATCATATCACCTCTGATCATGTTCCATATGATGTCTCGTGAGTAGTTCGTTTAGTTCTTGAGGACATGGGTGAAGTCTAAATGTTAGTAGTGAAGTATGGTTGAGTAATATTCAATGTTATGATATTTAAGTTGTGGTGTTATTCTTCTAGTGGTGTCGTGTGAACGTCGACTACACGACACTTCACCTTTATGGGCCTAGGGGAATGCATCTTGTACTCGTTTGCCAATTGCGGGGTTGCCGGAGTGACAGAAACCTGAGCCCCCATTGGTATATCGATGCAGGAGGGATCGCAGGATCTCAGAGTTTAAGGCTGTGGTTAGATTTATCTTAATTACTTTCTTGTAGTTGCGGATGCTTGCAAGGGGTATAATCACAAGTATGTATTAGTCCTAGGAAGGGCGGTACATTAGCATAGGTTCACCCACACAACACTTATCAAAACAATGAAGATTAATTAGCCGTATGTAGCGAAAGCACTAGACTAAAATCCCGTGTGTCCTCGAGAACGTTTGGTCATTATAAGTAAACAAACCGGCTTGTCCTTTGTGCTAAAAAGGATTGGGCCACTCGCTGCAATTATTACTCTCGCACTTTACTTACTCGTACTTTGTTCATCTGTTACATCAAAACCCCCTGAATACTTGTCTGTGAGCATTTACAGTGAATCCTTCATCGAAACTGCTTGTCAACACCTTCGCTCCTCGTTGGGATCGATATTCTTACTTATCGAAGATACTACGATACACCCCTATACTTGTGGGTCATCAAGACTATTTTCCGTTGCCGGGGAGTGAAGCGCTATTGGTAAGTGGAATTGGTAAGGGAAATTTCTACTGTTTGTGCTGATTTTATTTCTGCCTGCTGCTATAACTCATTATGGAGAGATCTTCTCTTGAGTGTTTTTTTGGGAAATCTACTACTACTGCAAAGGTAGTGGATGAGGCGCCATGTAAGGAAGAAATACCATACAAAATACCTATGAAAATTATTGAACGTGTAGTGGGTAACCGTTATACAGGGGATGGAACTGTCCACCCTGGAGATCATTTACTGTTCTTACATGAATTATGCGGTTTATTCAAGTGTGCAGGTATTGCTATGGATGAAGTGAGGAAGAAACTATTCTCTGTATCGCTGTCTGGTAAAGCGGCGCATTGGTATAAATTACTGGATAATGGGGATTCTCTTGAATGGAATGATATTGTGCCCCGGTTTTATTCTAAGTTCTATCCTCCAAGTGACATTCACAAAGATCGGAATCGCATATATAATTTTTGGCCTCATGAAGGAGAGAGTATTGCCCAAGCGTGGGGGAGATTGAAGTCTTTAATGCTCAAATGCCCCATTCATGAGCTTCCTGGTAATATTATTATCGATAATTTCTATGCAAGACTTTCTTTTCAAGACAAGATTTGCTGGATACTTCTTGTTCTGGATCATTTACACGCAACAAGGAAGAGTTTAAAAGGGACCTTCTTAATCGGATCCAAGAAAATACTGAAGGATGGGAGAACGACAAGGATAGAGAATCAGGTATAAATTATGATTATAAATGCATTGAAGCTTTTATGGATACTGATAAATTTCGTAATATGAGTGCTACTTATGGTCTTGATTCTCAAGTTGCTGCAAATCTTTATAAAGCTTTTGCTTCTCATTATGAATTGCCTAAGAAGAACTTTGATAAGTATCATGAACCGTATAAAGATAAAATTGATTCATCTATAAATAAATGTGTTGTAGTTGAAACTGTTGATCATGTTATTCCTGAAGCTTATATTGAAAAAACTCCTTTCCCTGCTAAAATGAAGGAGTACTCTGTTATAAATAGTGCGGTTCATAAAAGTGAAAAGAAACCTATAGAACCTGAAGAACAAATAAAAGTTGAACTTGCTGTTGCAATTGTTAAAGATCTTGTGACTGAAAATGTAGAAGATGGTCATATTATTTTCTGTGAAGATGCTTCTAATATTGTTTCGCATCCTAATAAGTCTAGGAAAGCTAGTGTTCCTATGCTATCTGTTAGAATTGGTGATCATTGTTATTATGGTTTATGTGATATTGGTGCAAGTATTAGTGCTATTCCTTATGAGCTTTACACGGAGATTATGCACGAAATTGGTTCTTGTGAACTTGAAGATATTGATGTGGTTATTCGGCTGGCTAATAGAGAAACTATCTCTCCAATTGGTATTATTCGAGATGTGGAAGTTCTATGTGGTAAGATTAAATATCCTGCTGACTTTTTGGTACTTGGTTCTGCTGCTAGTAAATATTGTCCTATCATTTTTGGTAGACCTTTTCTAAATACTTGTGGAGCTATTATAGATTGCAAGAAAGAGAAAATTTTGACTAAATTTGCTGGTGAATCTTATGAGTTTAACTTCTCTAAATTTACCAAAACTCCTTATAAAATTGATTCGCCTAATAGTGATTTTAAAGTTGAACAGTGAGCATCTATTGCTCTTGCTCCTAGTAATTCTTTGCAGCAACATTTGGAGAATAGTGAGAGTGAAGTTTTTAGGGAAGAAAGAGACGAGCTTGATGAAATTTTCCTTCGCCAACCTATTCTTAAGCATGATTTACCGGTGGAAGACTTGGGTACAACACCACCACCAAAGGAAGATCCTGTCTTTGATTTAAAACCATTGCCTGATAATCTTAAATATGCTCATATTGATGATAAGAAAATATATCCTGTTATTATTAGTTCTAAGCTTTGAGTTTGAAGAAGAAAGGTTATTGGAGATATTGAAGAAACACCGGGGTGCTATTGGCTACACTCTTGATGACTTGAAGGGGATTTCTCCCTCATTTGCCAACACGCCATTAATATGGAAGATGATGCGAAGCCTGTTGTTGAACCTCAGCGTCGTCTAATTCCTAAGATGAAGGATGTGGTAAGAAATGAGGTATTAAGACCCCTTGAAGCTGGTATTATATATCCTATTGCTGATAGTAGATGGGTTAGTCATGTGCATTGTGTTCCTAAAAAAGGAGGAATGACTGTTGTGCCTAATGATAATGATGAGCTCATACCTCAAAGAGTAGTTGTAGGTTATAGAATGTGCATTGATTATCGAAAAGTTAATAAGGTTACTAAGAAAGATCATTACCCTTTGCCTTTTATTGATCAAATGTTAGAAAGGTTATCTAAAAATACTCATTTTTGCTTTCTTGATGGTTATTCTGGGTTTTCACAAATTGCTGTTAAAACTAAAGATCAAGAGAAAACCACTTTCACTTGTCCCTATGGAACTTATGCTTATAGGCGTATGCCTTTTGGTTTATGTAATGCTCCTGCTACTTTTCAAAGATGCATGTCTGCTACTTTTCATGGCTTTTGTGAGAGTATTGTGGAGGTATTCATGGATGATTTTTCTGTCTATGGGAATTCTTTTGATAGTTGCTTGCGAAACCTTGATAAAGTTTTGCAGAGATGTGAAGAAACTAACCTTGTTCTTAATTGGGAGAAATGCCACTTTATGGTTAATGAAGGAATTGTATTGGGACATAAAATTTCCGAGAGAGGTATTGAAGTTGATAGAGCTAAAGTTGAAGCCATTGAGAAGATGCCCTATCCAAGGGATGTTAAAGGTATTCGTAGTGTTCTTGGTCATGCTGGGTTTTATAGGAGATTTGTTAAAGACTTCTCCAAGATTTCAAAGCCGCTTACTAATCTTCTTCAAAAAGATGTACCTTTTGTTTTTTATGATGATTGTAAGGAAGCTTTTGAAACTCTAAAGAAAGCCTTAACAAATGCCCCTATAGTTGAACCTCCTGATTGGAACTTACCATTTGAAATTATGTGTGATGCTAGTGATTTTCTGTAGGCGCTGTTCTTGGACAGCGGGTAGATAAGAAATTGAATGTTATTCATTATGCTAGTAAAACTCTTGATGCTGCTCAAAGAAATTATGCTACTACTGAAAAAGAATTGTTAGCTGTAGTTTTTGCTTGTGATAAATTTAGATCTTATATTGTTGATTCAAAAGTTACGATTCATACTGATCATGCTGCAATTAGATACCTTATGACAAAGAAAGATGCTAAGCCAAGGCTTATTAGATGGGTACTTCTTTTGCAAGAATTTGATTTACATATTGTAGATAGGAAAGGTGCTGATAATCCTGTTGCTGATAATTTGTCTAGATTAGAAAATATTGCTTATGATCCTGTTTCGTTAATGATAGTTTTCCAAATGAACAATTGGCTGTAATAAAGGTGAGCTCGCGAGACAGTCCTTGGTATGCTGATTATGCTAACTTTATTGTTTCCAAGTACTTGCCTCCAACCTTTTCAGCTCAGCAAAGGAGGAAATTCTTTTATGACTTGAGGCATTATTTTTGGGATGACCCACACTTATATAAAGAAGGAGTGGATGGTATTCTGCGAAGGTGTGTTCCCGAATATGAACAACAAGAGATATTGAGTAAATGTCATGGTAGTGCTTATGGAGGACATCACGCCGGAGATAGAACCGCGCAAAAGGTTCTACAATCAGGTTTTTATTGGCCAACTCTCTTCAAAGATGCAAGGAAGTTTATTTTATCTTGTGATGAATGTCAAAGGGTTGGTAATATCTCCAGACGAAATGAAATGCCTATGAATTATACTCTTGTTATTGAACCGTTTGATTGTTGGGGATTTGACTTCATGGGACCTTTTCCCTCTTCAGAAGGTAACACTCATATACTTGTTGTTGTTGATTATGTTACTAAATGGGTGGAAGCCATACCTACAAAAAGTGCTGATGGTGAGACCTCTTTAAGAATGCTTTTAGACATTATTTTTCCTAGATTTGGAGTTCCTAGATATATTATGACAGATGGAGGTTCTCATTTTATTCATGGTGGTTTTAGAAAAACTCTTGCTAAATATGGTATTAATCATAGAATTGCTTCCGCTTATCATCCTCAAACTAGTGGGCAAGTAGAACTATCAAATAGAGAAATTAAATCTATCTTGCAAAAGACTGTTAATAAAACTAGAAAGAATTGGGCTAGTAAATTGAAGGAAGCACTATGGGCTTATAGAACTGCTTATAAAAACCCCATGGAAATGTCACCTTATAAAATGGTTTATGGAAAAGCTTGTCATTTACCTTTAGAACTAGAGCACAAGGCTTATTGGGCTGTTAGAGAATTAAATAAAGATCCTAAACTAGCCGGTGATAAGAGGTTGCTGCAATTAAGTTCTCTAGATGAATGGAGAAGTGAAGCTTATGAAAATGCTAAACTCTTTAAAGAGAAAGTTAAGAAATGGCATGATAGAAGGATTATCAAAAGAGAGTTTAATATTGGGGATAAAGTCCTATTGTATCGGTCTCGTCTCAGATTCTTTGCAGGGAAATTACTCTCGAAATGGGAAGGACCATATGTTGTTGAGGAGGTGTATCGTTCAGGAGCAATTAAAATTAGTTCTCTCCAAGGCAATGCCACGCAAGTGGTGAATGGACAAAGACTCAAGCATTATATCTCAGGTGATTCTTATAATGTAGATGTTGATGTTATTCGAGTGGAAACACCGGAGGCTTTCATCAAAGGTCAAATTGACAGTCCGCCAGAACTCGACTTTGAATAGGTAACAGTACAGGTAATAAAAAGTTCGCGATTTACTTTCCGAACATTGTTTTTGTTGTTTTTGGAAAATATGAAAAATTACGAGATCGAAACGGAGTGGAGGAGACGCACGAGGGCGTGCCCACAGCCGGCGCGGGCGGCCGCGCCGCCTGTGAGCTGGCCGCCTCGTTGTCCCTCTCCGACTCTGGTTCGACCTGGTACTTTCCGTTTGTTGTGAAAATTTTTGCTATATAATCCCCCGGACCCCTGGAGGTCCGTATATCGTTTTCTCGACGTGTTTTGTTTTGAGCTGTTTCTGCCAGGATCTGTCTTTGATCTAGAGCACCATGGCCTCCGACAACAAGGGCAAAGGGCTTTCGAAGGAAGAAGTGAAAAGGGTGTCATCAAAACAAGAGCAACAAGCTGTTGGGAGTAAGCAAATTTTGGTGGGATCTGTTGACGCTCGATGTTCTTTCTCTCATAACTTGCAGGGACCCTTACCACCTGCTCTTGGCCTCGACTCTTTCCCTGTGCTGGAAGAAGCTCTACGGACTACTGATGAGTTTTGTGGTCAATATCGGGCACTGAGAAGAGAAGTGGAGATACTCCAGGAGGAGAATTACCGACTCCGTAGAATGCTGGAATATTACTCGATACCCATCACAAGGTCGCCACCGCCAACTTCAGATAACAATGAATCTCTTCGAGTCTTAGTGCAGAATTGCCAAGCTGAGAAGCTGAAGCTGAAGGAGATCTGTAAGAAGCGCGGGAGAAATTCATCACCACCATCGCCAAAGGAGTAATTCATCATCGGTATTGGCATCCCCTTGGTTTGTTCCAAGCTTGGGGGAGTGCCGCGGTATCACATCATCACTACCTTTTTACTTTTTACTATCAAGTAGTGTCATATCATGAGTAGGGAAGTTATCATATAAGATGGGTTGCGGTGTGGAAGTATCTCTCCTTTAGTTGGTTGTCTATGTATCCCTTGGTGTGAGTTATCGATATGAAATATTAATGAGAAGTCTTATCATTTACATATTGCACACCTTATTTTAGTTTGCAATCTCTATTATATGATTGATCTTGATTTTAGTATTGGTACCACTTTGGGAGCATTGAGTAAATCTATTTGGTTTTGGCAAACTTAGCATTGGTCAATAGCAACAACACCTTGAGGTTTAAGTAGAAAAGAGAAATACATATAGTTGTTTCATTGTCTTCTTTTCTTGTTAGCTCATAGCTTATTATTCTGAAGTTAAAATTGTTTGTGCTTGCAAGAAAGATGCATGATTATGTCTATCACATGTATATTTGCTTGTTTCCCTCAACTCTTATGCTTGCTAATTAACCTTGCTAGCCAAAGACCTGTACTGAGAGGGAATGCTTCTCGTGCATCCAAACCTGAACCCAAACCTATGCCATTTGTGTCCACCATATCTACCTACTACATGGTATTTCCTGCCATTCCAAGTAAATACTTCATGTGCTACCTTTAAACAATTCAAAATTTATTACTTCTTATTTGTGTCAATGTTTTATAGCTCATGAGGAAGTATGTGGTGTTTTATCTTTCATCTTGTTAGGCAGCTTCCATTAGTGGACTAGTGGCTTCATCCACTTATCCTATAATTTTGCAATAAGAGCTGGCAACGGGGTTCCCAGCCCCAATTAATCAACTTTCATTAATAATTCTCTTCACATGTTTTGCTCTGATTCATCAATAAGCAACTTAATTTTGCAATATACAATCCTCCATGGTATGAGATTGTTGGAAGGCACCCGAGGATTCGGTTAGCCATGGCTTGTGTAAGCAAAGGTTGGGGGAGTGTCATCCTTAAATAAACTAAAGTACATGTGTAAACAAAAGAGAAGAGGGATGATCTACCTTGCTGGTAGAGATAACGTCCTTCATGGGAGCCGCTCTTTGGAGGTCTGTTTGGCAAGGGGGTTAGAGTACCCGCTACCAGTCGTTGACAACGACAAACACCTCTTAAAATATTACTTTTATTCTCTTTATATGATTTCAAAACTGAAAAGCTCTAGCACATGATTTAATCCCTGCTTCCCTCTGCGAAGGGCCTGTCTTTTACTTTATGTTGAGTCAGTATACCTATTTCCCTCCATCTCAAGCAAGCATTTGAGTTGTTGTGATCAAACTTTTATATTGTGATTTGCTTCATCATGTCTTTTATTCTTCCTTGTTTAGTACAAGTTTTATCTGAATGAATATAGCTTTGAAAGTTATCAATGATCTTTATGATTGAGTATGCAAGATAAGCCATATAAACTTTAACATGAGAGCGCTGCTCAATAGATAAGTATAATCTGTTAACTGTTCTCTGACCAAGAACAAAGTTTGCCATCACCAACTATGATTTCTTATGCACCTTTATTTGTGATTACCTTATACTTGTTTCAAGTTGAGTTATATGAGGAAGTTGTTTACTCGAATGTCTTGTGTGAATGAATATGATGCTTCTTGTCCGTATTTGATTTATCGACTCTTCACTCCATAAACATGTGGTCCTGTTTACTGAGTTCAGTTTCGCTTGGGGACAAGCGAAGTCTAAGCTTGGGGGAGTTGATACGTCCAATTTGCATCACTATTTTATATCATAATTTGCTGTTATTCATTGATATATTTCATATTTGGAGATAATACTTATGTTATTTCATCTATTTTGCATGTTTCATGATTATTGGAGGATTGCGCACCGGAGCCAGGATTCTGCTGGAAAAGCATCGTCGAACGCAATATTTCGGAAGATCAACAATTGAGGGAATTACACGAAAACTCCTATTCTTCCGATGACGAAGGGAGCCAGAAGGGGGAGCTGAGGAGGGCCGCCATGGGCCCCCTCACGGCCGGCGGCTGCCCGCCGCACCGCCCTATGAGGAGGGGCCCACACCCCTCTCGCCTCCTTTTCTTCGCTCCTTCGTCCCGAAACCTAAGCTCTAGGGGGTACGTCGCGAAGAGCCACCTGCAGGCGCGGAGAACACCAGAGAGAAGAGCTCTCCGGCAGCCGAGATCTGGAAATCCCTCCCGGAGGGGGAAATCGACGCCATCGTCACCGTCATCGAGCTGGACATCATCTCCATCACCATCACCATCATCTTCATCATCATCACCGCCGTCTCCACCGCTGCACCTCGTCACCGCTGTAACAATTTGGGTTCGATCTTGATTGTTTGATAGGGGAAACTCTCCCGTGTTGATTTCTACTTGTTATTGATGCTATTGAGTGAAACCGTTGAACCAAGGTTTATGTTCAGATTGTTATTCATTATCATATCACCTCTGATCATGTTCCATATGATGTCTCGTGAGTAGTTCGTTTAGTTCTTGAGGACATGGGTGAAGTCTAAATGTTAGTAGTGAAGTATGGTTGAGTAATATTCAATGTTATGATATTTAAGTTGTGGTGTTATTCTTCTAGTGGTGTCGTGTGAACGTCGACTACACGACACTTCACCTTTATGGGCCTAGGGGAATGCATCTTGTACTCGTTTGCCAATTGCGGGGTTGCCGGAGTGACAGAAACCTGAGCCCCCATTGGTATATCGATGAGGAGGGATCGCAGGATCTCGAGTTTAAGGTGTGGTTAGATTTATCTTAATTACTTTCTTGTAGTTGCGGATGCTTGCAAGGGGTATAATCACAAGTATGTATTAGTCCTAGGAAGGGCGGTACATTAGCATAGGTTCACCCACACAACACTTATCAAAACAATGAAGATTAATTAGCCGTATGTAGCGAAAGCACTAGACTAAAATCCCGTGTGTCCTCGAGAACGTTTGGTCATTATAAGTAAACAAACCGGCTTGTCCTTTGTGCTAAAAAGGATTGGGCCACTCGCTGCAATTATTACTCTCGCACTTTACTTACTCGTACTTTGTTCATCCGTTACATCAAAACCCCCGAATACTTGTCCGTGAGCATTTACAGTGAATCCTTCATCGAAACTGCTTGTCAACACCTTCTGCTCCTCGTTGGGATCGATATTCTTACTTATCGAAGATACTACGATACACCCCCTATACTTGTGGGTCATCACAGGTGAACTTCTCTTGAGGAAGAGTAACCCTTCTGATTCTTACAGTCAACACATGGACAGATAACAAAGCCCTTCTGCTTGTTCGCATTAGCCACTACGAGGAAATCTTTCAAACCCGTAGTGAACTTGCCGGAGAGTCGGTTACCGTACATCCATTGCCGATTCATCTGCATTATTATAATATAAAATATATAATTAACCATCATGCATTTGTTAAACTAACTAGCTACAAACAATAGAAATTAAACAATGAACTACACACATGCATATTTTATCAATGACACATATATATGAAAGGTTCAAGTTGCTAACCGCGATCGAGGAGGAAAAAATAAATGAGGAAGCTCAAGTGTTGCTCCAACACTTCATATCATGTTTGTTTCATGCTCTTGGGGCATTTCATCAAACACTTTGTGTGCATAAGAGGAGCCAAAAGCAAACCTACACCCCCTTGTGAAGTTTGTGAAGAGAAGTGGCACCAAATGGCTAAGTGTTGTGGGCTGAATGGTATATGTAGGGGTGGGGCTTTAGTCGTTGGCCTGGCCAACCGCGACTAAAGGTCGGAACCTTTAGTCGTGGTTGCCTGGCCAACCGCGAAGCGCCACGTGCACCCTGGCCACCGAGCGCCTGGCCTTTAGTCGCGGTTCGGGAGGCGAACCGCGACTAAAGACTCCATTAGTCGTGGTTTCTATACTTTCGCGACTAATGGGGCTGGACGGAAGCCTCTTTTTCTACCAGTGATGGCTGGGATTTTAAGAAAAAAACAGTACCATTTTTTTATATTTGACACGGGAAGTCAAGGCACATAAAATTTTATTTTAAAGGAAAAAACATGGAAACCTGAGTCCCTTTCCTATACGAGTAAAGGGTGTTGCTTTTTTAAAACTGGAAGAGTCCTATTTGATCACGTCGGGGTAAGCCATATACGTATGTGCCTATTTGTTTATCTCATCTAGACCAATTTTTAAAGAAGTTTAGATGACTTGTTTTTTAAAAGGTAACCAATAATGACTTATGGTGCTCTGAGAAATGATAAAATGAGATCATTTTTTTTTGGATCATTACAGTCAATTTCATGTGAAGTATACTAACAGATGCTGAGAAATATTTGGGGTCTATTTTTAGTGTACTAACATTTGACCGAATTTGATTCTTGTTTAAAGTGAGTTCTAAATAAGAGATAAGTGACCGGACAAACAATTTAGAAAATATAAAGACCAAAAATATTAATTATTTTTAATATGACCATGTCAGGTGCAACCATTTCGTCTATTAAGGTTATCGTTTATAGTGCATTTTTATTCTGTTAGAAACCAGGGTGTACCTTCTTCAGCTTTTGGGGGCAAGGTGCAAGTGTATTTTCTTTCTATTCTTTCCATCCGTAAATAAGTGGCTCGGTTTGTCCATATTCATATTACCTACACATGTTTTAGATACACACGAATCTAGAAAAATTTAAGTTACTTACTTTTAGACGGTAGATATATTTTTCATCTATGATATAGTGTGCGAGTATGACGCCGTCTCCCTGGGTCCGCCCTGTTAGCACGCCCTGTTAGCACAAAGTCTGTAATTTTGGTTCCAATTTTTTTATTCAAGTGATGTAAAGAAAACCATCATCACAGAACATATGAGATGTGTGAAATACTGAAATATCGCTTTCAGTTGTTTCTATTAGCTAAGATTTTTTAATACAAAGCAATTGCAGTATGAAAAAGAAAATCAGTCTAGACGTAACTCCATAGTCTGCTGGTCGTGGCAGGTTTTCCATAAAAACAACCCTGCGCATGTACGAAGTGGCACTTCATTTTCATTTCTCTTTGCTTATTGTATTGGTTTGCTTGTAAGATATCTAGAGAGCTCCCGCTAAATTAAGCAGTGCACAATTCTTTGCTAATATTAATATGTTAAAACAATTACGAAGTGGCACAAGCTTAATTTTTTTTTCGTCCTTCACCACTGCTATGGCGTGATATAGTAATAACGTATTTTAAGGCGGATGCTATCTTGTTACAGGACGCTATTTTTTCCACATTGTAAACACAGGTTGACGTTTCACATTATTTGAGAGCAGTTCATCAAAACAAAATGTCACATCAACGCACATCGCGACTCCATGGAGGCGAGCAACGGCCACTCGGCCAGCGACGGGCACTCGGCCAGATCGCTACACTAGAATGCGGTTAAAATTTAGAAATATACCAGCAATCCACCACTCCACCGACAAGGGATATTTGCTTCATTCTTCACATCTCACATCTCGCGATTGGGTCGCCGCACCTCGGCCACCGGCGACGGTCCAACGGCCCCTTTCTCCTCGTCGCCCCTCCCCTTCCAAGCAGAGCGACGACGGGCGAGCAGCTCCGCGTCCATTCCTTCGGTGACCAGGCACTCCACAGAGGTGAGGTCTGAAACTTAGATCTGTTCAGCTCTGTCAAATTTTCTTGGGCATTGATGGTGATTGAGACCCTCAGTGGTATTTTGAAGTTCAGATGGTCTTGCCAATTGACGTTAGATATACGCGGAGTGATGAAAGTAAGTACTGTAGCGTATCTGATATCCCTTTATCTGTAATGCTGACAACGGCATAGTTTGGTTGAAGTGGTCAGTTTCGTTGTTATCTTTGCAGTCCGTAGATAAATCTCTTGTTGAGCTGTCGCGAAATGGTCCTGCTTGTTAAGTGATGAATCATTACATTTGTGAATGCTCCAGTGATAACCTGTCAAAATAAATACTGTATTTTTTATGGTCTTCCATTAGTCATTGGTCAAACATGCTGCTGTTAGCTGTTGGTGAGTATTAAACTTGACATGTACTAGCTATCAAGCCATTGCTCTTAGTCCAACCTTATGTAGCCAGCACTAGTTATTTATTTCAATTTCTGGCCGTATACCGCAGGTTTGAAGAATCAGGCTACAGGTTTTATCTAATACACGGGGCAAATCAAAGAGTACAGCTGTTCTGAGGTTATTGCATTTGGGTTTGTGGGTGCGGCCATGATTTTGCCGGAAATGCAGGCTCCAGCTGGGGCTGGTGGAATTCGGCAATTGCTCTT
Organism: Lolium multiflorum; assembly: GCA_030979885.1. Lineage (NCBI taxonomy): Eukaryota > Viridiplantae > Streptophyta > Magnoliopsida > Poales > Poaceae > Lolium > Lolium multiflorum. Next base: position 111,315,925 of record CM061749.1, read on the forward strand.
GAAGGTCATTGTGTCTGCTGTGGCATTGGTGCTCGCCCTGGTGGTGATATCACTGTCTGTGGGCTCGTCCCTTCCTGGGGCATCGCTACGTGCATACCTCACTACCGGGGCTCGCGGTGGGAGCGAGAATGATGCTACCGCTGATTTTCTGTTATCAACGCGGGTCTTTCAGGGTGACCAGGAACCCTTGCCTGGTACCGTGAATTCAAGTGAAGCGTCTTTGCGTACAAGAGAGGATGATCGCAATATGCCGGTACCAGTTGCTACAGGTGATACTGATACCACACCAAAACTTGATGAGGGAACTACACTTGACTCGTCGAAATCATCAAGTGATTTTCAAGGGGCTGTTCGAGTTGAGGTGTTAGTATGTTCCACTGGTTTTTCTGCACAACATCTTACAAACAAGAATGAATATACTTGTCACTGTACTTTTTTTTCATAATTACTTGGATAAGACAAATTAACGTTATTTTTGTACAGGTACCTGTGATCTATATCGTGGGGAATGGTTCTTTGATTCTTCAGGGCCACTCTACACAAACAACTCTTGTCCTTTGATTACAAAGACTCAGAATTGCCAGGCAAATGGGCGACCCGACAAGGGATATGAGAATTGGAGATGGAAACCTGAAAAATGCATTCTCCCACGCTTTGATGCGAGGAAGTTCTTGGAGTTGATGAGAGGCAAGACACTTGCCTTTGTTGGGGATTCAGTTGCTCGAAATCAGATGGAGTCGCTCCTTTGTATCCTCTGGCAGGTGAGGAACTTCAGTTATACTACTAACTCCTAATGGTTTATGTTAGAACTATAGTTAATCTTAGTAGACCTCTTTTATGAATGATATATCTGACTCAACGGTTGTTTGGTCTTATGGATAATGGATGGACCATCATTACTTTTTTTGGTCAAGTTTTATGAATGATATATCTGACTCAATGGTTGTTTGGTCTTATGGATAATGGATGGACCATTGTTACAACATTTTATTTTTTTCCTTCCTAAAATAGAAAAGGGTCAAAACTCATCGGTTCTACATAGTTTCTTTGTAAACTATCTATTTTCTGGAAGATTCGCTTCCGCGATGATTGATCTCCAATTTCGAAATTGTTATGCCTGCTCATATACTGAATGTACTTGTAACTTGTTTAATTGACTAACATAATACCTGGTTTGTCATCTTGGAGCTGCTTGATACCTGAATGCTCGGGTTCTTCCAGCCAGCTGCAACCATCACCAGTAAGTCCGACAACACCATCTCCCCCAACTCCAACTGGTACCTTGGCATATGGTTCAACAAGATCCTAGTTTTCACTACTGTGTGGGTAGCTAACAGAGACGAGCCAATTACTGACTCCAAGCACAACCTAACACAGCTAAAAATCTCAAGCGACGGCAATCTTGCCATCGTAGCCCATGCCGGTACTGAATCCTTAATCTGGTCCACCCACATTGCCAATAGGACACAAAACAGCATAAATGCCAGTACTGCCGTTCTCTTGAACAGTGGAAACCTTGCCCTCGTAGAAAGCCCATCGTCAAAGGTGCTGCTGTGGCAGAGCTTCGATTACCCAACAGATGTTGCCCTCTCCGGTTCCAAGTTTGGCCGGAACAAGGTTACTGGTCTGAACCGTCAGCTTATTTCAAAGAAGAGCCTCATTGATCCGGGCCTTGGCCCGTACAGCATTGGAGTAGGCACTAGTGGGATGGTCCTCCAGCGCAGCAACCCCTCCATAGTGTACTGGTCTTGGGCATCCGGATCATCTACATCCAAGCTTATACCAATACTCAACTCCATTTTGGAAATGGATCCACGGACCAAAGGTTTGTTTAACCTGACATATGTTGATGACAGTGTAGAGGAGTACTACATGTACACTTTACCGGATGACACATATTCCGTATTTGCCTCGCTAGACATCTCTGGTCGGATACAGCTCAATATTTGGTCGCAAGCCAAACAGTCCTGGCAAAACTTATATACTGAGCCTGTCGATCCCTGCAGTCCGCCTGCTGCTTGCGGACCTTTCACGGTCTGCAACAACAGAGCAACTCCATCCTGTGACTGTATGGAGAGCTTTTCTCAGAGGTCGCCACATGATTGGGAATTTGATGACCGAACAGGAGGGTGCATCAGAGATACTCCCTTACATTGCACCGGTAAAGAAAACACCACAAGTTCAACAGACATGTTCCACCCCATTGCTAAGGTTCAATTGCCCATCAGCCCACAAAGCATAGACGTTGCCACCACTCAGAGCAAATGTGAGGAAGCTTGTCTCAGCTCCTGCTCGTGCACTGCTTATTCATACAACAACAGCAGATGCTCTGTCTGGCATGGGGAATTGTTTAGTGTGAATCTGAATGACGGCGTTGGTGTTACTTCTGAAGATGCTCTTTACCTTCGCCTTGCCGCCAAAGATTTTCCAAATCTGAGAAAAAACACAAGAACACCAAACACTGGATTTGTTATTGCTGCAAGCACTATCAGTTTTGGATTAATAATGATGCTCATGCTGTTGTTAGTGATTTGGAGGAACAAAATCAAGTGCTGTGGTTCACCATCATACAACAATCAAGAGAGTGGTGGGATTATAGCCTTTAGATACACTGATTTAGTTCATGCTACTAAAAACTTCTCAGAAAAGCTGGGAGCAGGTGGTTTTGGTTCTGTATACAAGGGAGTGTTAAGTGACTCGACTACTATAGCAGTGAAAAGGCTTGATGGTGCCCGTCAGGGAGAGAAGCAATTCAGGGCAGAGGTGAGCTCAATTGGACTCATCCAACATATCAACCTAGTCAAATTGATTGGTTTCTGCTGTGAAGGTGATAAAAGGCTGCTTGTGTATCAACACATGTTAAATGGATCTCTTGATGCTCATCTATTTGAGAGCAATGCTGTTGTCCTGAATTGGAACACCAGGTATCAAATAGCCCTAGGAGTTGCTAGAGGATTGTCCTACTTGCATCAGAGTTGCCAAAAGTGTATCATACACTGTGATATTAAGCCAGAAAACATACTTCTTGATGCAACATTTGTTCCTAAAGTAGCAGACTTTGGGTTGGCAGCATTTGTGGGAAGGGATTTTAGCCGTGTCCTGACTACATTCAGAGGAACTGCAGGTTATCTGGCCCCAGAGTGGCTTAGCGGAGTTGCCATTACTCCAAAAATTGATGTTTACAGCTTTGGCCTGGTACTGTTGGAACTCATATCAGGAAGAAGGAACTCCCGTGAATCATACAGTAGCAGCAATTATCATGTGGAATATTTCCCAGTGTTAGCCATCACCAAGCTTCACGGAGGAGATGTGCTGAGTTTGGTGGATACACAATTACACGGAGACCTCAATTTGGAACAGGCTGAAAGGGTTTGCAAAGTTGCATGTTGGTGCATCCAAGATAATGAGTTTGATCGGCCGACGATGCGTGAAGTGGTCCAGGTTCTTGAGGGTCCACAGGAGATTGATATGCCCCCGATGCCGAGACTACTTGCAGCTATAACAGAACGCTCTGGTGCAACTTCAATGTAATAATTCACAGAAAACTGTACTCCGTTTTACTGACTAGCACCATGAGGTGGTGGGCCGGGTAGCCAGGGTTCAAGCCTTATTTGAATGTAATAGTTCAATGTCGCTAATCTCTGTTTCAGCAAATTAAATGTTGTAATGTTGATCAAGAGGAATAAAGAAAGCCAAGCGTGCAAGTGCTAAACTGTCTCTTATTTACGCATTTTAATGGCCAATTATGGCAAGCAAGCATTATAACTAAATGTGATAGAACTAGAAATATATGTGTTTGATAGGACCATTGATATATATCCTTAAATCGAAGGAAGAAGTTGACATATATGTCACTACTACTGCATGCTTTAGAGTTCAACATGGTTCTGTTCTCTAATTGAACCAAATCTAGATAAGGCATATTGGTTAATAATAAATAAACTAGTAAGTGCCCGAACCATATAGCCGGTTAAGTTGCCTGATTCTGAAAGAAAACTCCCACTTATCTGCCAATGAATGAATAAACAAATGTTAAAGATGTGGCTTATGTGTTACACATACGAAATTTTCAGGTAATGCCCATTCAGCATCTCCAAGTTTTAGCAACTTTTTATTGCTTTCAGTTATTTTTGTGCTCACTTCTTCTCTGTAAAACCTTTCATATTTGCAAGTAATTGTACAAATATGTAATCTATGCAATCATGTACTTCTTTGATTTCATGGTGATCAGGGAACTGAATGATGCTCACAGCTAAAAACCACCAAGCTATTCAAGACCTCCAGCATAGAACAAAATATAGCTATAGTTGCCACAAGACCTTCAACAATGTAAGCTGTATGTAGTTCATAAGATGACCCAGAATAGGACAGCTGGGATGATGTTGTAAATAAACCGGTTACTTTTACCTCTTAACTTCATCAATTGAAGTGCATGAACAGAGAGTACACTGAGACTTGATATGATTCACGCAAGTTGTAAAGGTCTTTTTTGTTGGTTCTCAGTTCGTCTAAAGAAGGAATAAAGAAAAAAAAATCCATTTAAATTTATGTAGTTGATATTGCAAATTGATGAGCAACAATTGCTACATAGTTGTGTAATATTGTACAACTACAGCAAGACACTCTGAGTTACATATAGTTCACTTTATGTATGAAACTCACATCGTTGGAATAATTTATGTTAGCTACATCAATCCCTGTTCATTGTTGATGGAACAAAGTTCCTTCTGTGACAATCAATTGACCTTCCTCAGCACAAAAGCTATAACAAGTAAGGAATTAAAATGATCCTAAACGAGAGACCAACTAACCACTATCTATTGATACTTGCATGATCTTGTGCTTTCTGTATTACTGACCGTTGCTGCTCCTCTAGGATACAAATATTCACAGATTTCGCAATTGAATAATACCTTGTACTTTGAAGATGCCTTCAAAATCTGCTTCACTTCCTTGCTACTGCTAGTTATCTTCTTCTCCTCATTTTAATTATACATCACTAAGTAGAGGCCATTATGATCCTGAGAATTTTAGATGAGTAATAAGTTTAGCTTCAATGTTAATGATCACAAAGCAATTTATAGACAGTTTGATTAAATTATTTTCTTACCCTCAAGAGTGACAAGAATTAGAACAATCAGAGTTTGTAGTCGCTGGAAGATAGCAGTGAAGGGAGCACCACCCCTGACAATGCACTAGATCTGAAGAGACAAGGTCATACAACCAGAACTGTGCGAGTGTGGCTGCCTGCAAATTTTACAGAGAAAAACTGACTTAGAACTGCAGTTTGAGAAAGTAAATTTCATATTTTGTTTGTACTGCTGTAAAAGTAGCTTTCAGCATGAACCAGCCAGTATTGTCAACTAGTTTTCACAATTTAGTAGGTTTGTAGTACAAGTTTGTGACTCCTATAAAAATAGAGGGGCACCCTCATATGTAAGGGAAAGTTTTTGGGGGCGTGTTTAGTTTTTAGAACCCAAGTGTATGGTGTTGTGCTCCTGAGCACTAAGTCATAAGAGTATTTTCTCTACTAGGTGGCTTGAGGAGCCTGTTCTTCAGTCCATTTAGAATCCTTGTGGTTCCCACATGTGATTCTTCTTAGGTTCACAAGTCGGTTGTATCTTTGTAACCCCAAACTAGTCATCCTTAATATATTGCTACTGAAAATTATTGCTTCTATTCTTGAATTCATCCTTGTTTATTTGCTAATACTGAGAAAGATCTGCCTATGACCCACATTACAAGGCAATAAACCATCGACCATGGAGAGAAAAAAATGTGTTCAAATGCTCCAGAAATATTTGGGGCTTCCTGACTATACATGTAACTTTTTAATGAACATAACAATATGGTTTTTGTAGCAACTACACATCGAAATTCTTGTAGGCTGCAGAGGCAATATATGTAGTAACATTAAGAAAAAGTTTCAGAGGCAACGTAGGTATTAAAAGATTTTAAAAAAATCAAAGACATATGAAAAACTGCCAACCTCGAATATACTGTCATATGTAGGTAGTTTAGTGAAGGCGTTTTCAAGTGCTTCCTAAATAACCTAATTTTGGTCTGCAGAAATCTAATTTCCTGCGGGTAATTTTATGTAGCCACACATACCATCCATTGTGCCTATAAACTGACACATACTCACAGTTCAGTTTAATGCATGCAATTATTTTGCAAGAAAAAGCTACTGGGTATACACAATACAAATAGGGTTGAAAAGCGGATAATAACTTGAGTAAAAAGTAGATAGTGGACTGACCAGGCTGTTGCCGAGGAGGAAGCAAAATTTGGCTTGGCGGTTTACTGTAAATCCGTGACACTATGTCTCCTCTTCAGTACGCCAGCGCTGGCGCCGCCGACAGTCCCCCTCCCTTCGGACCCGCCGCCGCACATGCTGCGAGGGCCGGAAGTGGGCAAGAACTCCTTGCAGCGCCGGATCTAGGCACCATGGACGAGATGAGGAGGAGGGAATCCACAGCGAGAGCGACCAGGAGAAGATATGGCGGCCGATTGTCATGACCGTGGCCACAGAGAAGCCAATGGGCCAAATCATGACATGGGCTCGGGTCGGACCTGGGCTTGGGCTCACGGGAGTCACAGGGGAGAATTATAAAGAAGCAACTCAGATGAGAATTATAAAGAAGCAACCCAGGGGATCCGCTAAGGAGACCCTATTTCATCCTATTTGTTTTTGTTAGCAGCTGAAGGTCTGTCTTGCCTGTTAAGGAGCAGGGAAATTTCATATAATTTAGTGGGCATCCAAGTGGCGCCTACTGCACCCCCGATCAATCATCTTCTATTTGCAGACGACAGCTTGCTTTTTATTAAGGCAAATAATGGTGCAACAGTGGAGGTGAACAATGCATTGCAATCATATTGCCAAGCTTCAGGGCAGAGGGTAAACCGAAGCAAATCTTCAATACATTTTGGCAAAGGATGCTCAGAGCAAATCCGTGAAGAAATTAAATTACTGCTCGAAGTAACTAACGAAACACTCTCAGAGAAATACCTCGGTATGCCAACCGATGTGGGGAAGTCAGTAAACAAGGCTTTCAAGTATATAAAAGACAGGGTATGGAAAAATATCCTAGGATGGATTGAACAAATACTCTCAGTTTGAGGGAAAGGAGTTTTAATTAAGTCGGTCCTTCAGGCTATTCCGACGTTCTCTATGTCTTGCTTCAAGCTACCCAGGGGGCTTTGTGAGCATATTAATTCACTTATTCGGAGCTTTTGGTGGGGGTCTAAAGAAGGAAAGAAAAATCCACACTGGGTGTCTTGGGAAGCAATGACTAGGCCGAAGCATGATGGCGGCTTAGGTTTCAGAGATATGGAACTATTCAATCTAGCTTTGTTAGCTCGATAAGCTTGGCGTCTTCTAATTAATCCCAATACTCTTAGTGCAAAAGTTTTGAAGGCCATTTATTATCCAGATACAGACATTTTGAAGGCAGAACTTGGGCCACGGCCATCTAAAATTTGGAGAGCAATTACTGAAGGTAAGGAAGTACTTCAGTTGGGTCTAATAAAAAGAATTGGCACAGGGCAAAATACCAAGGTTTGGGAAGACAACTGGCTTCCGAGAGACACCAGACTCAGGCCTATTACTGCCACGGCTGTTGACCCACCAATTCTTGTTTCAGAATTAATAGACCAGACTAACAGATCTTGGAACATCCAGACTTTGGAAACATTTTTCCTGCCGATGGACATAGAGGTCATTCTTTCAATCCCTTTGGGTACTGTACGGCATATTGATCAATGGGCTTGGCACTTCGAGAAAAACGGAATTTTTTCCGTGCGCTCTTGCTACCGTATGTTGGTGAAAACAAAGTCTGACAGGGAGGCGTGGTTAGATGGCCGCCCAAGTTCAAGTGGAAATGAACAAAAAAGTTGGTGTTCACTTTGGAAGATCAAAGTCCCGTCCAAGATAAGAGTGTTTCTGTGGCGATTATCACATCAGTCTCTTCCTACAGGAACAACTCTTCATCGACGCAGCATGGCGGACTCGTCTGCGTGTGCTATATGTCATGATCCCGTTGACTCGTGGCGGCACTCGCTGCTAGAATGCAATATGGCAAGGTGTACATGGGCGTTAATGGATGAGGAATTGGTCGAACATATGATGGCAAACAATTGCGGGAGTGCGAAGGAGTGGCTTTTTTTCCTCATAGATACATTATCGAATGATGATTTCGTTCGGGCCACGGTGACTCTTTGGGCAATCTGGATGGCAAGGCGGAAAGCTATACATGAGCAAATCTTTCAGAGTCCTCTTTCCATTTTGGGATTTATTCGGAGTTTTCTATCAGACCTGAAGTTGGTACTAGATGTGCCAAGACTTGCAAGTCCGGGGCCTCGCCAGTTAACATATTCTGCTCAAGTTCAATGGTGTCCTCCTCCACAAGGCACGTGCAAGGTGAACGTGGACGCAGCCCTGTCTAAAACTAGTGTTGCTGGAGCTGTTGCAGCCGTGTGTCGCGCCACAGATGGTACGCTCCTTGGCTCTTCTGCAAGAGTGATTGAAGGAATACGGGATCCAGCAACCCTGGAAGCATATGCCTGCGCGGAAGGACTCTCTCTGGCAGCTGATCTTAATATCAAGAAGGTGTTGTTGGCCACTGACTGCCTGATCGTTTCGAGGGAAATCAATGAAGGAAGCAAGTCATCCTATGCCACGATCCTAGTGGAAATAGCAGAGCGTCGAAGTCAATTCGAAAATACAGTAGTTATCTATGAGAAGAGATCTTTGAATGTAGAAGCTCATAATTTAGCTAAGAGTGTTGTCCGCTTAGATTCTGGTCGGCATATCTGGCTTGGAAAGTCTCCTGATCCTATCCTTGTACCTCCAAATATCTTTGATTAATAAAGAAGGATCTTAAGCTCAAAAAAAAAAAAAACAGAATACAAAACGTCGTCCGCTGCGCCCCTCTCTCCCGTTGCCGCTGCCGGCAGGGTTCATCGGGCGAAGCCAGCGGTGGCGACTATTCCCTACCTGCGCTATGGAGGGGCCAGTCGGGGCTTCCCCCATCCTTGGCATCAGTGCGGCTCGGAAGGTCATGGTCCGGCGCGACCTGGAGGTGCTGATGGCGACGATGGTCCGCGTCAGGGCTCCACGACAGTGACCGCCGGCCAGCGGTTATGGGGCTGCCTAGAGGTGGTGGCGACGACAATTCTATGACGACGATGGTGACATTGCGGCATGCTTATTGCAGCAGGGTGGCGGGGCTTTACGGGCCTATCTGGGTCTGGCCGGGCCAACCAGGGCCTGGTGTGCCCCTGCTGCCTTGTCCGGCCAATGACTGCCTCTCGGTGGTGCTGGTGGGTCCCTCACGTGGTTGTGAGGCTGATGTTGTTCGTCCCAGCGTTGTTGAGTGCCTCCATCCTTTGGGCCACTTGTCAGTGTCTCGAAGCAACCGATGATGGTGACTGCAATATCGTGGTGGCGCATGCTGCTGGGCGGTGAAGCTAGGTGGTAGTGCCCCCTTGCGCCGGGGTTTTTTGTGGACGGGGCGGGAGAATCCTCGTCAGCTAGGCTGACCCTGACGCGGTGTCACCATCGCGTGTGGCACCATTCCTTCTAGGGGGGTCGTCATGGGAATCCCCTGTCCATTGTACTCTTCGTGTCGGGGAAAACCCTAGGACATGTCTAGTCCGGGTAGCTACGTCGTGGTGACGGTGGTTCCCTTCTTGGAGGGGTTGCTTGGCACGAGGCGCTTTTGGGTGCTTGGAGCATGGTGGGTCAAGATAGAGGGCGAGCGGTTGCGGATCATCATCATTTTGTAGCTTCACCATTTCCTTCATTTTGGCATGTTGTTGATGTTGCCCCAGCATTTTCTTTTTTTTGTTTTGAACTGTTTTATCGGTGTGGTTGCTATATTAATATAGCGGGTCGAAAGACTCACTACTAGGAAAAAAGGCTACCAGTGGCGCATCTATTTTGGGTACTAGTTGCGCACTACTAATGCACCACTACTAGCACGCCACTGCTAAGTGTTAGTAGTGGCACACTCGTAATCAATATACTAGTGGCGCATCACATGGTGCGCCACTACTAACACTTCAGTGCGCCACTGCTAGCTATTAGAGTGTGCCACTGGTAACATTTTTGAAATCCAGATCTAGATCTAGCACATTTTTCGCAATTGTGTTTTTTGCTTGTTTTTGTTTTCCGAATTATTTGTCCCATTCATCTAGCACCATTTTTTTTGCTTGTTTTTGTTTTTTGAATTAGATGGGTTGTGGGAGAGGTCAGATGGAGAAGAGATGGAGGAGAGGAGAGGATGGAGAATGGAGGATAGGTGCGCTGGAGTGCTTGGAGAAGAAGAAGAGGTAGAGGCGCCAGATGGTTGGAGGAGAGGAGAAGAAGAGGATGGAATAGGAGGATATGATGAAGTTGTGAAAAATTACAACATATGCCACCGTTAAGTCAAGAATCAAAAACCGGTTAGCTTTTTTTCTATCAACGAAATATCCCCCCCCCCCCTCGAGGCCACTCGAGTCGCCTTGAGTGTTCTCCTCGCTGAAGCCGGACGGATCATCCCCACGCATCGAATGAACCTGTAGCTCGATCTCGAACACATCAATGGCGGGATGATTGATACGTCTCCAACGTATCGATAATTTCTTGTGTTCCATGCCACATTATTGATGTTATCTACATGTTTTATGCACACTTTATGTCATATTCGTGCATTTTCTGGAACTAACCTATTAACAAGATGCCGAAGTGCCGTTCTTTTTCTGCTGTTTTTGGTTTAAATCCTAGTAAAGAAATATTCTCGGAATTGGACGAAATAAAAGCCCAGAGGCCTATTTTCTCACGAAGCTTCCGGAAGACCGAAGACGAGACGAAGAGGGGCCACGGGAGCCAAACCCTAGGGCGGCGCGGCCCCCCGCGCGGCCGTGGTGTGGGCCCCCGTGCCGCCTCTTGACTTGCCCTTCCGCCTACAAATAGCCTCCGTGACGAAACCCCCGACCGAGCCACGATACGGAAAACATTCGAGACGCCGTCCGCCGATCCCATCTCGGGGATCCGGAGATCGCCTCCGGCACCTGCCGGAGGGGAATCATCTCCCGGAGGACTCTACACCGCCATGGTCGCCTCCGGAGTGATGAGTGAGTAGTCTACCCCTGGACTATGGGTCCATAGCGGTAGCTAGATGGTTGTCTTCTCCCCATTGTGCTATCATTGTCGGATCTTGTGAGCTGCCTATCATGATCAAGATCATCTATATGTAATTCTATATGTTGCGTTTGTTGGGATCCGATGAATAGAGAATACTTGTTATGTTGATTATCAAAGTTATGCTTATGTGTTGTTTATGATCTTGCATGCTCTCCGTTATTAGTAGATGCTCTGGCCAAGTAGATGCTTTTAACTCCAAGAGGGAGTACTTATGCTCGATAGTGGGTTCATGCATTGACACATGGGACAGTGTGAGAAAGTTCTAAGGTTGTGTTGTCTTGTTGCCACTAGGGATAAAACATTGATGCTATGTCTAAGGATGTAGTTGTTGATTACATTACGCACCATACTTAATGCAATTGTCTGTTGTTTGCAACTTAATGGAGGGGTTCGGATGATAACTGAAGGTGGACTTTTTAGGCATAGATGCGGTTGGATGGCGGTCTATGTACTTTGTCGTAATGCCCAATTAAATCTCACTATACTCATCATGATATGTATGTGCATTGTCATGCTCTCTTTATTTGTCAATTGCCCAATGTAATTTGTTCACCCAACATGCTGTTCGTCTTATGGGAGAGACACCTCTAGTGAACTGTGGACCCCGGTCCAATTCTCTTTCGAAATACAATCTCGCAATACTTGTTTCTACTGTTTTCTCGCAAACAATCATCTTCCACACAATACGGTTAATCCTTTGTTACAGCAAGCCGGTGAGATTGACAACCTCACTGTTTCGTTGGGGCAAAGTAGCTTGGTTGTGTTGTGCAGGTTCCACGTTGGCGCCGGAATCTCGGTGTTGCGCCGCACTACATCTCGCCGCCATCAACCTTCAACGTGCTTCTTGGCTCCTCCTGGTTCGATAAACCTTGGTTTCTTTCGAGGGAAAACTTGCTGCTGTGCTCATCATACCTTCCTCTTGGGGTTGCCCAACGAACGTGTGAAATACACGCCATCAAGCATATTTTAAGCGCCGTTGCTGATCAAGACACGCTGCAAGGGGAGTCTCCACTTCTCAATCTCTTTACTTTGTTTTTGTCTTGCTTTATTTTATTTACTACTTTGTTTGCTGCACTAAATCAAAATACAAAAAATTAGTTGCTAGTTTTACTTTATTTGCTATCTAGTTTGCTATATCGAAAACACAAAAAAATTAGTTTACTTGCATTTACTTTATCTAGTTTGCTTTATTTACTATTGCTAAAATGGCCGCTGAAAATACTAAGTTGTGTGACTTCACAACCACAAATAATAATGATTTCTTATGCACACCTATTGCTCCACCTGCTACTACAGCAGAATTCTTTGAAATTAAACTGCTTTACTGAATCTTGTCATGAACAATCAATTTTCTGGTGTTAGTTCTGATGATGCTGCTGCCCATCTTAATAATTTTGTTGAACTATGTGAAATGCAAAAATATAAAGATGTAGATGGTGATATTATTAAACTAAAATTGTTCCCTTTCTCATTAAGAGGAAGAGCTAAAGATTGGTTGCTATCTCTGCCTAAGAATAGTATTGATTCATGGACTAAATGCAAGGATGCTTTTATTGGTAGATATTATCCCCCTGCTAAAATTATATCTTTGAGGAGTAGCATAATGAATTTTAAACAATTAGATACTGAACATGTTGCTCAAGCTTGGGAAAGAATGAAATCTTTGGTTAAAAATGGATGACTACTTGGATGATCATCCAAACCTTCTATGCAGGACTAAATTTTTCTTCGCGAATTTATTGGATTCAGCTGCTGGAGGTACCTTTATGTCCATCACATTGGGGCGGCTACAAAACTTCTTGATGATATGATGATAAATTACTCTGAATGGCGGAAAGAGCCCACAAGGTAAGAAGGTAAATTCTGTTGAGGAATCCTCTTCCTTGAGTGATAAGGTTGATGCTATTATGTCTATGCTTGTGAATGATAGGACTAATGTTGATCCTAATAATGTTCCGTTAGCTTCATTGGTTGCACAAGAAGAACATGTTGATGTAAACTTCATTAAAAATAATAATTTCAACAACAATGCTTATCGGAACAATTCTAGTAATAACTATAGGCCATATCCTTATAATAATGGTAACGGTTATGCTAATTCTTATGGGAATTCTTACAACAATAATAGGAATTCCCCCTGGACTTGAAGCCATGCTTAAAGAATTTATTAGTACACAAACTGCCTTTAACAAATCTGTTGAGGAAAAGCTCAATAAAATTGATATTCTTGTTTCTAGAGTTGATAGTCTTGCCTCTGATGTTGATCTTTTGAAATCGAAGGTTATGCCCAATAGGAACATTGAAAATAAAATTGTTACTACAGCAAATGCCATTCAAGTTAGAATTAATGAGAATATAAGATTAATGGCTGAACTGCGTGCTAGGTGGGATAGAGAAGAAAATGAAAAACTAGCTAAAGAGAAGAACATAGCTAAAGTTTGGACTATTACCACCACTAGTAATGCTAATGCTACACATGTTGCTGCACCTCCTACTCATACTAATAAAAGAATTGGTGTTAGCAATGTTTCCACTTCTAATGCAAAGCAAAACTGCCTAAAACTAAATGAAATTGCCTGTGATAAAGCTGCTGAAATTTTTTCCAATATTGGGGATGATGATCCCATTGCTTTAGATTATAATGGTTTGAATTTTGATGATTGCCACATCTCTGAAGTTATAAAGTTCTTGCAAAAACTTGCTAAAAGTCCTAATGCTAGTGCTATAAATTTGGCTTTCACGCATCATATTACAAATGCTCTCATAAAAGCTAGAGAAGAGAAACTAGAGCGTGAAGCCTCTATTCCTAAAAAGCTAGAAGATGGTTGGGAGCCCATCATTAAGATGAAGGTTAAAGATTTTGATTGTAATGCTTTATGTGATCTTGGTGCAAGTATTTCTGTTATGCCTAAGAAAATTTATAATATGCTTGACTTGCCACCATTGAAAAATTGTTATTTGGATGTTAATCTTGCTGATCATTCTACAAAGAAACCTTTGGGTAAAGTTGATAATGTTCGCATTACCGTTAACAATAATCTTGTTCCCGTTGATTTTGTTGTCTTGGATATTGAATGCAATGCATCTTGTCCAATTATATTGGGAAGACCTTTTCTTCGAACTGTTGGTGCTATTATTGATATGAGGGAAGGAAATATAAAATATCAATTTCCTCTCAAGAAAGGTATGGAACACTTCCCTAGAAAGAGAATGAAGGTACCTTATGATTCTATCATTAGAACAAATTATGATGTTGATGCTTCATCTCTCGATGATACTTGATACACACTTTCTGCGCCTAGCTGAAAGGCGTTAAAGAAAAGCGCTTATGGGAGACAACCCATGTTTTTACCTACAGTACTTTGTTTTTATTTTGTGTCTTGGAAGTTGTTTACTACTGTAGCAACCTCTCCTTATCTTAGTTTTGAGTTTTGTTGTGCCAAGTTAAGCCGTTGATAGAAAAGTAAGTACTAGATTTGGATTACTGCGCAGTTCCAGATTTCTTTGCTGTCACGAATCTGAGCCCACTGCCCTGCAGGAAGCTCAGAAAATTATGCCAATTTACGTGCATGATCCTCAGATATGTACGCAACTTTCATTCAATTTGAGCATTTTCATTTGAGCAAGTCTGGTGCCATTTTAAAATTCGTCAATACGAACTGTTCTGTTTTGACAGATTCTGTCTTTTATTTCGCATTGCCTCTTTCGCTATGTTGGATGAATTTCTTTGATCCACTAATGTCCAGTAGCATTATGCAATGTCCAGAAGTGTTAAGAATGAGTGTGTCACCTCCGAATATGTCAATTTATATTGTGCACTAACCCTCTAATGAGTTGTTTCGAGTTTGGTGTGGAGGAAGTTTTCAAGGATCAAGAGAGGAGTATGATGCAACATGATCAAGGAGAGTGAAAGCTCTAAGCTTGGGGATGCACCCGGTGGTTCACCCCTGCATATATCAAGAAGACTCAAGCGTCTAAGCTTGGGGATGCCCAAGGCATCCCCTTCTTCATCAACAAATTATCGGGTTCCTCCCCTGAAACTACATTTTTATTCGGCCACATCTTATGTGCTTTTTCTTGGAGCGTCGTTTTGTTTTTGTTTTTGTTTTGTTTGAATAAAATGGATCCTAGCATTCACTTTATGGGAGAGATACACACTCCGCTGTAGCATATGGACAAATATGTCCTTGGTTTCTACTCATAGTATTCATGGCGAAGTTTCTCCTTCGTTAAATTGTTATATGGTTGGAATTGGAAAATGATACATGTAGTAATTGCTATAAATGTTTTGGGTAATGTGATACTTGGCAATTGTTGTGCTCATGTTTAAGCTCTTGCATCATATGCTTTGCACCCATTAATGAAGAAATACATAGAGCATGCTAAAATTTGGTTTGCATATTTGGTTTCTCTAAGGTCTAGATAATTTCTAGTATTGAGTTTGAACAACAAGGAAGACGGTATAGAGTATTATAATGCTTTCAATATGTCTTTTATGTGAGTTTTGCTGTACCATTCATCCTTGTGTTTGCCTCAAATAACCTTGCTAGCCTAAACCTTGTATCGAGAGGGAATACTTCTCATGCATCCAAAATACTTGAGCCAGCCACTATGCCATTTGTGTCCACCATACCTACCTACTACATGGTATTTTCCCGCCATTCCAAAGTAAATTGCTTGAGTGCTACCTTTAAAATTCCATCATTCACCTTTGCAATATATAGCTCATGGGACAAATAGCTTAAAAACTATTGTGGTATTGAATATGTAATTATGCACTTTATCTCTTATTAAGTTGCTTGTTGTGCGATAACCATGTTTTTGGGAACGCCATCAACTCATTGTTGAATTTCATGTGAGTTGCTATGCATGTTCGTCTTGTCTGAAGTAAGGGCGATCTACACTGAGTTGAATGGTTTGAGCATGCATATTGTGAGAGAAGAACATTGGGCGCTAACTAAAGCCATGTTCCATGGTGGAAGTTTCAGTTTTGGACAAACATCCTCAAATCTCTAATGAGAAAAGAATTAATTGTTGTTGAATGCTTAAAGCATTAAAGAGGAGTCCATTATCTGTTGTCTATGTTGTCCCGGTATGGATGTCTAAGTTGAGAATAATCAAAAGCGAGAAATCCAAATGCGAGCTTTCTCCTTAGACCTTTGTACAGCGGCATAGAGGTACCCCTTTGTGAAACTTGGTTAAAGCATATGTATTGCGGTGATAATCCAGGTAGTCCAAGCTAATTAGGACAAGGTGCGAGCACTATTAGTACACTATGCATGAGGCTTGCAACTTATAAGATATAATTTACATGATGCATATGCTTTATTACTACCGTTGACAAAATTGTTTCATGTTTTCAAAATCAAAGCTCTAGCACAAATATAGCAATCGATGCTTTTCCTCTATGAGGACCATTCTTTTTACTTTTATGTTGAGTCGTTCACCTATTTCTCTCCACCTCAAGAAGCAAACACTTGTGTGAATTGATTCTTACATACTTGCTTATTGCACTTATTATATTACTCTATGTTGACAATATCCATGAGATATACATGTTACAAGTTGAAAGCAACCGCTGAAACTTAATCTTCTTTTGTGTTGCTTCAATACCTTTACTTTGAATTATTGCTTTATGAGTTAACTCTTATGCAAGACTTATTGATGCTTGTCTTGAAGTGCTATTCATGAAAAGTCTTTGCTTTATGATTCACTTGTTTACTCATGTCATACACATTGTTTTGATCGCTGCATTCTCTACATATGCTTTACAAATAGTATGATCAAGTTTATGATGGCATGTCACTAAATTATCTTTGTTATCGTTTTACCTGCTCGGGAGCAGAACTAAGCTTGGGGATGCTGATACGTCTCCAACGTATCGATAATTTCTTGTGTTCCATGCCACATTATTGATGTTATCTACATGTTTTATGCACACTTTATGTCATATTCGTGCATTTTGGAACTAACCTATTAACAAGATGCCGAAGTGCCGTTCTTTTTCTGCTTTTTTTGGTTTCAGAAATCCTAGTAAAGAAATATTCTCGGAATTGGACGAAATAAAAGCCCAGAGGCCTATTTTCTCACGAAGCTTCCAAGACCGAAGACGAGACGAAGAGGGGCCACGGGAGCCAAACCCTAGGGCGGCGG
Organism: Lolium multiflorum; assembly: GCA_030979885.1. Classification (NCBI taxonomy): domain Eukaryota; kingdom Viridiplantae; phylum Streptophyta; class Magnoliopsida; order Poales; family Poaceae; genus Lolium; species Lolium multiflorum. The sequence goes on from CM061749.1 coordinate 111,333,266, forward strand.
CCCCTTGGCCGCGCGGCCTGTGGTGTGGGCCCCCGTGCCGCCTCTTGACTTGCCCTTCCGCCTACAAATAGCCTCCGTGTGACGCACGAGAGCCACGATACGGAAAACATTGCGAGGCCGTCGCCGCCGATCCCATCGGGGGATCTGGAGATCGCCTCGCACCCTGCCGGGGGAATCATCTCCGGAGGACTCTACACCGCCATGGTCGCCTCCGGAGTGATGAGTGAGTAGTCTACCCCTGGACTATGGGTCCATAGCAGTAGCTAGATGGTTGTCTTCCCATTGTGCTATCATTGTCGGATCTTGTGAGCTGCCTATCATGATCAAGATCATCTATATGTAATTCTATATGTTGCGTTTGTTGGGATCCGATGAATAGAGAATACTTGTTATGTTGATTATCAAAGTTATGCTTATGTGTTGTTTATGATCTTGCATGCTCTCCGTTATTAGTAGATGCTGGCCAAGTAGATGCTTTTAACTCCAAGAGGGAGTACTTATGCTCGATAGTGGGTTCATGCACATTGACACTGGGACAGAAGAAAGTTCTAAGGTTGTGTTGTGTTGTTGCCACTAGGGATAAAACATTGATGCTATGTCTAAGGATGTAGTTGTTGATTACATTACGCACCATACTTAATGCAATTGTTTGCAACTTAATACTGGAGGGGGTTCGGATGATAACCTGAAGGTGGACTTTTTAGGCATAGATGCGGTTGGATGGCGGTCTATGTACTTTGTCGTAATGCCCAATTAAATCTCACTATACTCATCATGATATGTATGTGCATTGTCATGCTCTCTTTATTTGTCAATTGCCCAAGTAATTTGTTCACCCAACATCTGTTGTCTTATGGGAGAGACACCTCTAGTTGTGGACCCCGGTCCAATTCTCTTCTTGAAATACAATCTACTGCAATACTTGTTTCTCTGTTTTCTCTGCAAACAATCATCTTCCACACAATACGGTTAATCCTTTGTTACAGCAAGCCGGTGAGATTGACAACCTCATTGCGTTGGGGCAAAGTAGCTTGGTTGTGTTGTGCGGGTTCCACGTTGGCGCCGGAATCGGTGTTGCGCGCACTACATCTCGCCGCCATCAACCTTCAACGTGCTTCTTGGCTCCTCTGGTTCGATAAACCTTGGTTTCAGGGAAAACTTGTCTGTGTGCTCATCTACCTCTTGGGGTTGCCCAACGAACGTGTGAAATACACGCCATCAATGATACATGAGGATCCCAAGTTGCCGGCGACGTGACCCTGTAGCGGCTGGGTGACTCATCAGTGCGGGAAAGCTCGCTCTCCGGAGTAGGTGACGTCCAGCGGCGGCACAAGATGGCACGAAATCGGGAAGAAGGGGGCTACCCAATCGGAGGGGACGGCGGCGAGCCCTGGCCGGTGGCACGCGAGCGGCGATGGGGTTTGGCCGGACCTCAAGGGTGCATGCGGGGGCTGGGCATCGCGGATCCTCCAAGAGGACAGCCGAAAACCGAAGGTCAGAGGCGGGAGGGCAGCAGCGACGGCAGCCGGTCGGAGGATGCTGGTGGTTCTCTTTGTCGTGTGAAGCATAGAGGATATGTGTGAGTGGTTTGGGATCGGATTTGGTGGACGGGCGATTTGGAAGAAGATTCTGGGAGAGGGTTCTCGGGCTACCCTGCAAGTTGCTTTAATTTCACAAATAACCATCCAAGCACTCAATTTTCTGAATCGCACGGAAGTTGTCTTCTTCCCCTTTGGTGCGATGGAACCGAGCCAGTCTGATGATCCAGCCCGTCCACAACCCCACGCTTGATCCCATCTGCTCCGGTTTGGTCACCTGAAACCACAATCTCCTCCCTGAGGAGCCGCCCACCCTCAAGCACCACCACCACTACCACCATGCCTCGCCCTGACTTATATGCACAAATTATGATGCAAATCTAACGGTCATCGAGATGATCCGGCTCTAACTTTGTTCCCGGCTAACCAGGAGTTAACAATCCTGTTACATAAAACCGTGAAATATCTGTTGGAGATGCGGTAATGAATTAAACAACATTTGCAAAAGGTGTACATGTGGCACGAGCGTATTCGCAAAGTCACTGTACAATTTGGATAGAGTCTGTAACGTGTACGCAAACCACGTGTCCCGATCCTGTACGTACGTACTGAAGAGCTGATTGCTGTCCACGCCGGCGTTTCGTCCAAGCCACGTCTTGACTATCTGGGGCAGACAACAGTGACTAGCACCCAAGTAGATGCACCTTGCAAGAAAAGAAAATTAACACACTGTCCGACCACCTTGGAACGAAGCAAAACATCTCGCAATCGCTCGGGGAATCTAGGTTTTGTCCCTTTGTTGCTTGCAAACACGACGTACTAGTACCTTGGTTACGTCGACCCGTGCGTGCTAAAACCAAGCACGCAACTGCTCTGCCAGGACAGTCCAAGTCTAGTGGAGGCGAGGCGACGCGCGACACAAATTTGTTGGACATGAATGTAGACGCATCCTTTTAAAAATGTTAAATAATGAATGTTATTTAAAAGTTTTGCAAAAAATTGAAATGATTTTTCATGAATATATTGTCTTGATAATTACTCGTGCAAATTCTCAAGTGAAAATACGACCATATCTAGCCTACACGAGAAAGACAAAGTTGAAATTTGTATTTTTCTTTAAAAAGTACAAATTCAGTGATTATTGTATCATTTGCATATTTTATCATTTTTACGTAGGTCACATACCATCATATTTTTCCTTGAGAATTGATACGAGTGATTATCAAGATAATAGGTATATGAAAAAATTTATTACAAATTTTTCTAAAACTTTTAAATGGCATATTTTTTATGTTTTGAATAAACGGGTGCCGCCTACACCCATGTTTCACTAGCTATTTCCAAGGCAAGTTGCAGCCTGCATCAAAAGGATCCATACAATTTTTTTATTAGTTCATTCAACAAAGGTGACAAATATCATACATAAAAATACCCGAATCCATGATGCAACGCCCACACACCCGACAACGATAGAAGATCAGGCCAACATGGCCTTATACCCCGCTAGAAATAACACCGCTCCTCCAAGCATACCCCCTCCATGCATCGCGTGCTCCAAAAATGGTACCCTCAAGAGGGAAAACGACATCGAAAGTGTCTCCATCGTCTGATCTGGGATTAACCTAGATATAGGGAACATTAGGCATAAGGCGGGATTTCAGCAACGACGCCTTCAACAAGGTAACGAAAGTGTCTCCATCGTGTTTCTTTCTTACTTTGTGCAAACTTACTAATTTCAGCCTCATGGCATGAATCTTATTGGCAGGAAAATGCACATTAAAGCAGAAATAAATGCATGCCCCTTTTCTAGTAATTTATTTGGGACCCATGCGTTATACCAAGCTTTTGTTTCTCATCCTGTAGAGAAAGGAAACAATTTCAAGTAGTAATAGTGTTGTAAGATTTTATTTTTACCAAATAGACCTGCTAGTTCATTAAGGTTTGTTAAATGTTCATAAGGGTATTCCTCATCTTTACCATAGAATTTAGATGCTTCGACTATTTCCATTATTTCAGAACCAACATTGAACTCATAGTTTTTATCTTTAATGTAGATTGAGGTGCATATGATTTACTAGCAACATGAATAATTCTCCAAGTGAAGTACTCATACAAGCATCAAAGTTCTAAATAATCTAAATCAATATTCATAAAAGCTTTAGTAAAAGCACTATCTTCTTCAGAAGATGTTGATTTAGAACTAGTTGCAATGTCATTTTCATCATAAAATTCATCTTCATTATATTTAGATTCTCTATATCATCATTGGAAAAATTCTTAGATGAATTAGGCCTCTCCTTTTTATCCGAGCCATCATCCAACAATTCAATTTCAGTATTAGTACACATCTTAGATACTAGTGAACCTAATAGGGGAGTAGCTTTATTTCCAATAGCAGGAGTAGTAGGAGCATTAGGTGAAAAATGTGGCTCGGTAGGTAAGTCCATTCCTCTTTGAGTAGTGGAAGGCATCAGAACCTTCTTAGAAACATCCTTATCCTTTCCCATGATGAGAAATAAACAAGTACATCAAGTAAATGATAACAAGTGTTCTTACCAATAAATCTAGGTTTCCCGGCAACGGCGCCAGAAAATGTCTTGATGCCCACAAGTATAGGGGATCGCTGGAATCTTCGATGGAAAGTATTTCCCAAATTTATAGTTAGACTCAAGGAAATAACAAGAATACTAGTAATACTTTAGCAATTGAGGCGTCACTCTGAACCATACCCGTGTATCAATATTCTCAAAAGGAAGTGGTGATTGTAGCAGTTGAATCAAAGCAGTAACACAAAACAGTAAACAATAGTAGCGGATTTCCAGTTTTCATAGGAAGTAGTGAACTTGTAACTTTAATGGCTGAAAGCGTAGACATGAGGTGATAGCGGGGTATTGCATGAATAAGATTGATCATATAATATAATACAAATAACATAGTGTTCATCTCCAACTCTGGTGTGTGTAGATATGCATTCCAAATATAGTTATGTGTACTAACCAAGAGAATTTACACAACATATATTATCTTACCTACCCATTTCACCAGGCCAACTTGAAACTACAGGTAATCAAGGTCTACCTTTTTGAATAGCCCATAACAATTCATTAGCACTCCATGAACACAAAATATCCTCAAACTATCACACATTTCCCTTTTTTCCTAACTGCCACTTTAGGGTTCATAGGTTCAACATTATAATAGGCAATACAGTTTGCATATACATACTAAACTCAAAATATATGATGGGAAATACAAGTTCAGTACTGAAATCATGTCACTCGGACCCTAGCAACAAGCATTAAACATAGCAAAAGTGTATCAACACCATACAATAATACCTCAAGATAAACACATAAAATCTCGATACATATACATGATTACATGATCAATCTCATTCAATCCCCATCCACCTTACATGCCTAAAGAGAACTACTCACTCATGGTGATGGAGAGTGATTACATGGTTGATGGACATGAGGGTGATGACAATGGCGGTGAATACGGCCTCGAAATCCCCCTCTCCAGCGTGGAGAGTAGGAGCAATATAACCCCCCGAAATGAAGATCATGGTGGTGGTGGAGCTCTGTTTCGCGAAAAGCTCAGTCCTCTTGAGAGGATAGGTTTTTGGGGCATATAAGGAGCTATGTGAAAGGAGGGGGTGAGACGACGTCCGAGGGCTGAAAGTGCCCAGGTGGCGTGGCCTAGGGTGAGGCCCATGCCACCTAGCCTAATTCGCAGCTTGTTGATCTCATGGTGGCCTACTTCAACTCATTTTGTTCGTCTCGAAATTTTTTAACCTTAGCCTTTAACCTTGCCATTTTTCGAGTCCCATATCCTCTGTAATCTCAAAAATGCTAACAAAAGGTTTATCTGCGAAACAGAGTTAAAAACAAAATAAAGGAACTTTATAGAAAAGTCCCATAAATCAGCAGAAATGTTCAAGTATTGATATATTAATGGGAATAATAAAATAAACTAGTCTTATAAGTTGCTACTATGATGCTACAAAATGCACGTATCAAGCCCGCGACCGTGAGGACTAGGATCATGTGATGACCACGCCCGAAACAGCATCACGCAACGCAAGATCTACAAATCTTCGTTAAAATTTAGACATATCTAGAATGACAGAGGTAGTATTAAGTAATAACGGAACTTCAATGACCTCATTGTTTCTGCGGGGAAATTGATAGCTTTATTCAAGGAAAATGCTTACGATCCGGCGACCGATCGATGGCGCGGGATCGGTCGCTCGTTCCGCGTCGCGCGCTTGGCCGGCTTGCTGGCTTGGCTGGAATTTTGGCCCATCAGTTGTTCGCCCGCATGGCCCATCAGCTGATCGCCTGTTCGGCCCAGCACTCAACACACATACAGACCAATTGCTGGTGGGCTGCTTCGATTCTTTGTGCACCTGATTTTTGTTGTATTCATGTGTGACTTTTTGTAAAGATAGTTGGTGTTTTTTTTGTTGTAATTCAATATATACCAAATTAAATTTTGCTTGACCACTTTGCAGTGTTTGCAAACATATATATTTTTATTTTTATCGTTTCTGACTTTTGTATAAATAGTTATTGGATTTTGTTGTAATTCAATATGTAGCAAATTAATTGTTACTTCACCACTTTGCAGTGTTTGTAAATATATAGACTTTTGTTGTAATCGTTTGACACCTTTATAAAAAGAGTTTGTGACTTTTGTTGTAATTCAATTTGTAGCAAATTAAATGTCGCTCAACCACTTTCCCTCATTTTGCAAACATATTAATTTTTTATTGTAATCGTTTGTGACTTTTTGTAAAATAAGTTGGTGACTTTTGTTGTAATTCAATATGTAGCAAATTAATATTTTATTTTCTATTTTTGTAAACATATGGATGTTTGTTGTAATAGACTTCGATTTTTGTTAATAATATTGGCTACTTTTGTTGCAAATCGATCTCCAGCAAAACAATTTGTTGGTTTAACTATTTTATTGTGACATTATTTTTTAAAAATGTTGCGACTTTTTGTTGTAAAAGTATATTTTTTTGTATACGGGGTGACTGTTTTTGTTGTAACACCCTCTACCCTAGGGACAAATCAGCACGGTGGCATATTTGTTGTAAATACCGGGAAGTATAGAGCCAAAGAGATACACTTTTTCGTTCTTAAGTGAAGAAGTTAGGACCGCGGGTTGATTTCTCAAAAACTAAGGGCTAAAATGCTAAACTGCGCTGCGGGTTGACACACCCATGTATAAACAGTATATTGTGTATTTTAGTTCTTCTCAGACGAGACATAGCAAAACCGTTTGTAAGTGATTTAGATTTAAGAAAATCTCAGTTGACTGAGACATAGCAAAACCGTTTATACATTTCCTACTGTATAAGAAAAATTGCGTATCGGCCGGGAGACTGGATGGAGCACGTACGAGCGAGCAGCGATGAGCCCACGTTGGCAAGATCCTACGGAATCCCATGCTGCCACGAGATGAACTCATCTTCAGATTCCATCGCCGTGTCCAATCCCATCCCAAGGCGCGAATCCCAGATCCACACGACCGCGCACTCTACCCACCCTTCACGCGCGGGCCCGACTCCTTTTAAATCGCTTCCCGATTGGCTTATCAGTTTTACACCAACCTTCTCTATTATCGTCATCATCAGCAGCAGAGGCATTGACCAATCTGCTCCTACTGAGCTCCCCGCCATGGCGATGTCCATCGGGCCGGTTCTCGCCGCCGTCCTCATCGTGTTCGTCGTCGCGGCCACAGCGGCAGCGGAAGAAGTTAATGGCGCGCAGTCCACCTACATCGTCCACCTCGCGCCGGACCACCCGGCCCTGGCCCTGTCCGCCGCGCGCAGCGGCAGCCACGGTGCGCTGCTCGGCCGCGTCCTCCAGCTCCCGCGCCACCTGCAGGCGCCGCGGCCACGTCTGATATACTCGTACGCGCACGCAGCCACCGGCATCGCGGCGCGGCTCACCGCGGCGCAGGCCGCGCACGTCGCTACCCAGCCCGGCGTGCTCTCCGTCCACCCCGACGAGGCGCGCCAGCTCCACACCACCCACACCCCGGCGTTCCTCAGCCTGAGCCAGGCGGCCGGGCTCCTCCCCGCCGCGGCCGGCGCGTCGGGAACCGCGTCGGACGTCGTCGTCGGCGTGCTCGACACCGGCATCTACCCCATCGGCCGCAGCTCCTTCGCGCCGGCCATCGCGCTCGGCCCGACCCCGTCCACCTTCTCCGGCGGCTGCGTCTCCGCGGGCGCCTTCAACGCGTCGGCCTACTGCAACACCAAGCTCGTCGGCGCCAAGTTCTTCTACAAGGGCTACGAGGCGGGCCTCGGCCACGCCATCGACGAGACCAAGGAGTCCAAGTCGCCGCTCGACACCGAGGGCCACGGCACCCACACCGCCTCCACCGCCGCGGGCTCGGCCGTGCCCAACGCCGGGCTATTCGACTACGCGCGCGGCCAGGCGGTGGGCATGGCCCCCGGCGCGCGCATCGCGGCCTACAAGATCTGCTGGAGCTCCGGCTGCTACGACTCCGACATCCTCGCCGCCTTCGACGAGGCCGTCGCCGATGGCGTCAACGTCATCTCCCTCTCCGTCGGCTCCAGCGGCTTGGCCCCCAGCTTCTTCCGCGACTCCATCGCCATCGGCGCCTTCGGGGCGGTGAAGAAGGGCATCGTCGTCTCCGCCTCCGCGGGGAACTCCGGCCCCGGGGAGTACACCGCGACCAACATCGCCCCGTGGATACTCACCGTCGGCGCGTCCACCGTTGACCGGGAGTTCCCCGCCGACGTGGTCCTCGGCGACGGGAGTGTTTACGGCGGCGTGTCGCTCTACTCCGGGGAGCCCCTGGGGTCGGCGCAGCTGCCGGTCGTGTACGCCGCGGACTGCGGCTCCCGGCTCTGCTACCTGGACGCGCTTGACAAGGAGAAGGTCGCCGGAAAGATCGTGCTTTGCGAGCGTGGAGGCAACGCCCGCGTGGAGAAGGGCGCGGCGGTGAAGCAGGCCGGCGGCGCCGGCATGATACTCGCCAACACGGAGGAGAGCGGCGAGGAGCTCCTCGCCGACTCCCACCTCGTCCCGGCGACAATGGTGGGGCAGACCTACGGCGAGAAGATCACGCACTACGTCAAGACCGACCCGTCCCCGACGGCCACCATCGTGTTCCGCGGCACGGTCATCGGGAAGACGCCGTCGGCCCCGCAGATCGCGTCCTTCTCGAGCCGAGGCCCCAACTACCGTGCGCCGGAGATCCTCAAGCCCGACGTCACCGCGCCCGGCGTGAACATCCTCGCGGCCTGGACCGGCGAGGCCTCCCCCACCGACATCGACATCGACCCGCGGCGCGTGGAGTTCAACATCATCTCCGGGACGTCCATGTCGTGCCCGCACGTCAGCGGCCTCGCCGCGCTGCTCCGGCAGGCGCACCCGGACTGGAGCCCCGCGGCGGTCAAGTCGGCGCTCATGACCACGGCGTACAACGAGGACAACTCCGGCGAGACCATCAAGGACCTGGCCACCGGCGCCGCGTCCACGCCGTTCGTCCGCGGCGCCGGCCACGTCGACCCTAACCGCGCGCTGAACCCAGGCCTCGTGTACGACGCGGACACCGCAGACTACATCAGCTTCCTCTGCGCGCTCGGCTACCCGCCTTCCCTCATCGCCGTGTTCACCAGGGACGGCTCCGACGCCGACTGCTCGGCGAAGCCCGCCCGCTCCGGCGACCTCAACTACCCGAACTTCGCGACCGTCTTCTCCTCCTACAAGGACTCCGTCACCTACCACCGGGTGGTGCGCAACGTCGGGAGCAACGCCAGCGCGGTGTACGAGGCCAAGATGGAGAGCCCCGCCGGCGTGGACGTGTCGGTGACGCCGAGCAAGCTGGTGTTCGACGAGGAGCACGGGAGCCTGGCGTACGAGATCACGCTGGCCGTGGCCGGCAACCCGGTGATCGTCGACGCCAAGTACTCGTTCGGGTCCCTGACGTGGAGCGACGGCGCGCACGAGGTGAGGAGCGCCATCGCCGTCACGTGGCCGAGCGGCGGAGCGTCGTCCATGTAAACAAAGAGATGTACAGCGTTCGTCTTTGATGTGTCACACTGCCACGCGATTGCTCTCGTTTTACTCTGCACGCGCCTGTGAATTTTACTCCATTTAACTCTGGAATAAATTATCTTTGATATATATACTTACGAGTATTTCCTCCTCCATATTGATTCGGCTGTCACTGCCACCCACCATGGTTTATTGCACATGAAGCAATCGGCATGGACCTTGCATTCTCTTTATTTATCATAATACAGTAAAGTAGCATATATATAACAATTCGATGATGGGCATGTATGACCTTTTTTCTTAATGTATGTATATATTTGCACACAAATTTTGGGAAAAAGTTTCCCGTGTAAAAAAGTCAACGCTGGAGACACAAGAATTTTAATCCGGTAATTCAGACTCATTCCTCCCATCTCAACACTGAGGAAGACAAACATGGGGAACTCTTTGGCACTCAACAGAGCTGATTGGTTCCCCTCAAAGCCGTATGCAAACTTTAAATTGGGATGCACTGAATATCCAGAAACATAATCTCGTCGGAGCAGAGTTTCTTGGAGGAGGAGCTCAAAAATACGGTTTTTGGGTTGCCGGTTCGGAAAGCACCTGGTTCATATGGCTTCACATCCTCTTTTTACAGAAAATGTTGGTCAATAATTAAGGATGGCTTGTTATTGGCTATCAATCAATTACATAGCTTGAGGGGCAAGAGATGGAGTTTGCTGAATTCACACATATTTCTTTGTTGCTCAAAGGGGAGGAGGCTTGCAAATTTAAGGATTACAGACCTGTGAGTCTGATGCACTCCGTGGCTAAAATTGTTTGCAAGATGATGGCCAATAGATTGGCACAGGGTTTGCAGACCATGATCCCTCACATACATTGTGTTTTCATCAAAACTCGCAGCATACACGATAATTTTGCTATATGTCAAAAACACCTTGGTTATTCCTTAAGTTGGACATTGAAGTGGGGTTTGATTCAATTTCCTGGGAATACATGATTGAACTTATGGAGAAGTTGGGCTTCAGGACTAGATGGAGGGACCTTTTATGACTGATACGGAGTACTTCTTCCTCTCGGATTTTGGCCAATGCTAAGGTTGGGGCTATGATTAGGCACAAGAGAGGCCTACGCCATGGGGACCCCCTCTCTCCAATGATCTTCACTGCGGCAACCGCGCTGTTGCACTGGATGTTGCAGCAAGCTGGTGAGCATGAGGTTTTCTCTCCGGTGGAATTGCCCTCTTCTCGGTTGAGAACTAGTTTGTATGTGGATGATGTCGCCCTTTTTGTGAACCCGGTCGAGGATGATATACACACCGTGGCTAAGTTCTTCAAGCTGTTTGGGTAGGCATCTGGACTCAAGGCAAACCTGCAAAAATGTGCAATCTATCCTATTCGATACGAACTAGCAGAGATCCACCCTCCCCTGGCCGCCTATACCAGTGCCTGCCCAACAGTTCCCATGCCAGTATTTGAGGCTTCTTCTTCGTCATCGAAAGCTAACTAAGGTACAGTTGCAACCTTTGATTGACAATGTAGCGACCAGGCTACCAAAATGGCGTGGTAAACTTCTTAATGATGTTGCTTGTCTCGTGCATCCGCATTCTGTTCTCTCAGCGATTCCCATTTATATGCTCACGATCTTCCAGCTTGGAAAATGGGCAATCAAAAGAATTGACAAGATCCACATGGACTTCATGTTGAAATCCAAAAAATGATGATGCAAAAGGGGTTTTATGGGTGAGTTGGAAGAATGTGTGCCGCCCCAAGTCTCTTGGTGGCTTGGACATCTTGTACCTAACATGTTTAGCTGGGTACTCCGAATGCAATGGAAATAGTATGAATGGATAGACCAGAAACATCTATGAATTGGTTCTTCGATGCCATGTGATTTCATTGACTCCTCTCTCTTTAATGCTTGCACCAAGATCAGGGTTGTCAAGGGCAACATCACCAAATTTTGGACATCTAGGTGGCAGGATGAGGCTTCTTCGGCTGAGATTGCATCAAGTTTGTTCAACATGATAAGATTTAAAAAAGCTGATGGTCGAGCAAGCAATGTTGAATGTCATATGGATGACTGGCCTAAATCGGATCAGCTCCGAGGATCACACTTTGTTATGGATTAAATTACAAGAAATTAATTTTTATAATGGTGATGATCAAATATGTTGGAATCCCACCGCCTCGGCAAATTACAGCTCAACATGTGCCTATAAGGCCCAGTTCTTTGGCTCCTTCTCTCCGATTGACTACAACAAGTTATGGAAGTCCAAGGTTCAGCCTAAATGCAAATTCTTCATGTGTCTCTTGTTGCGGAAGCGGATTCTGGCGGATGATGTGCTTCATACAAGGGGCATGAACCATGGAGAGCAGTGCACTCTTTGCGATCAAGAGCAAGAGACGGCCACACATTTGGTTTTCGACTGCCCATATGCTTGATTTGTATCGCACATGTTGGCGCAATCGATGGGGGCTGATGGTTTGGAAACACGGCGGTTTCAATTTGCCTCACCGGGTGCCTGGTGGCGCGCAAGATCGGGTTTGCTCTCTAAATATGAATTGATAGTGGCGATCTATGGAGCTTGGCATATTTGGAAAGAGCGCTACTGAAGAGTATTTTAGAATTTTCCTATGCTTGAGCGTCAACTACTTGAGCTGATCAAGGACAACTTTTCCTCCTGGTAGCCTATCTGCATGAACAAGATAGATGAGACGAGTTAGGCGCTCTGCCTGTTATAAGCGAGTAGTCCGCTTTGTGGTTCAGTATGTTAGTAATATTTGTATGCTTTCTCTCTCTCTCTCTCTCTCTCTCTGTCCGTGGTAGTCCCTCTCTAGTTGTAACTGAATTTCTTATTCCTCTTAATTGATTCTCTAGAAAAATTCAAGTTTTGATGCTTCAACATGACTATTCACCGAACATTTATTTTTTATTTTTGCACAAGCCACATAAAATATTCTCTTTCCTGAAAACTTATGTGCAAACATGGATTCTCTGGAAGTACTCGCAATTTTTTATATTTTTATGACGTTTAAAAAAATATTACTATGTATAATAGGTTCATATGCACCAAGGAGCTAAAACACATGGTCCCTATATATCATTCTTGCAATTTAAATATCGGTGTTACTATATCTGTAAGAAGATTAAGAAATAAATATGTTCAAGCCAGCGTCGTGGAGATCCATTTGTTGATATTTCATGAATGGTGCTAAAAGGGGTGAGAAAATCTTATTCTATCGGATATTTAGACCGGCATTTTTTTCTAAGTCGGCTTAGACACAACCACCTCCTAGATAAATATCCCAATGTTTTGGTTTGTATGTTATTAGATTGATTACTATATTATACAAAAAAATACACATCTATGAAGTAGGGCATGTTTAGCTTAAGCCCAAGTTTGTCCTATCAAATATTTGGCAGTCAACATCGGTTGCACTTTGTTCATCAGTTGATGTTGGTAGTTCTTCATGAGGAGGCTGATTATTCAGCTGGAGCTTGACTACTCCAGGATTATTTATGCTCAAATCAATATATGGGATCAAGAAGTTTTGTTTGGTGACTCCAATGATATAATTCAACGTTTATTTGTATGGTGTTCTTTTGCCCATGTTGATTGGCGAATAGTTCATTTAACTCTTAACTTACCTCCTCCAACCAACATAACAAATATGTTTGGAAATTGGTTGATGGGGTTAACAAAACTAATACCAAATTCGTGTGGGAATGTTTGCTTTATGTTGAGCTACCTGAAACTATTGAAATGACATTTTTTTAACAAGGCTAGCAGTGCTCACCTTGCAGGTTACCCTCAAGGCTTCCCATCAAATCTGCAAGTGATATTATGTGCACCCTGCGAAGGAGTGGGATCACACAAACTTTGGGTGTAACCTTTTGGCGATGGTGGCTTAGGATATATCTAGCCTGTGCGGGTGCTGTCTAGTAATAGAACTTGGCATGTATATGTGCTACAAAATATTTTCAATTGCTTTGAATGCGTTTTGTATCCACTATCTATATGAAGTAATAGCGTGAATGATAACTTCACATTAAGAACATCTCTTTGCCTCAATGGATGGAGAGGTCGGCGTTGCCGTCTACACGGTACACATGATATACTGATATACAGAAGTAAATTGCTGCACATGATGTTCTGATATTGATTCGACAATGACATATGTTCTTATCGTGAAAAGCATGTGCTTCTTGCTAATGTTGAAATTAAATATAATTTTTTTCTCCATCATGAGGGCATAATACTTAAGATAATACCTTGACAAATAATTGTCTCATCAATGTGTGGTTTACGAGCTATAAAATCACAATAATAAGTAAAGTACTTTTATTACAATATACAAACATCAAACTTATGATGTCTTCTTATGAGTAATACACCGAGGATCATGCAAAGTAAGAAATGAAAAGAGCTTGTGATTCAGATATCCCAATGTCGTGGTTCGTTATTTATGTCATTGGACATATTATTGTTTCTCATATATAATAAGTAACTTATATATCCGCCCATTCATCTTGTGATACGATATATTTGGTAACACTCTATAATATTAGGTTATTATTATCTTTAGAACAACCTTGTGATACAATATATTTGGCCAGCCAGTATATTTGTAAAGTTTTGTTTGATCATGAGATGGCATCCCAAATTATTGACAACCATCGAGGAACAAATGAGCAAAATAGCAAAATTGGTTCACTAGATTTTGGTCGCAATCCCACTACTCTTGGCTACAATGAAATTTAACATCTTCCCGTGTAATAAGTGATCTATATTCACATATTATTTTGTATGCAAAATATATCCAGCAAACGCTCCCACTTCTTCTCTCACGCATGCCGTGATTTTGAGGTGTACATTGCATGCGATCGATGTTCCTGCAGATGTGCTTTCTGTGCTTAATCGGCGCTCTCTCGACTCCCATGCATGGATGTAATGCATTTACCCTGACGTGCGATACCACGCCATACTGAAATGCATTTACCTATATTTAGATTACAAAATCAAGGTGAATCTGGGATAATTTGATCATTTACTGGAGAAAACCCATAAGAAGATGGATTCTGAGCGCTGGGAACCACCTGCGCCATTGGAGCGAAGCTTACAAGCATGTACAAGGGTTGCCAAGCAATCTTGTCTACTCATTCATGTCGTTAGAGAAAAAAAACAATATGTTATGCACTAGGTTATGTCTTAGTGTTCTCTTCAACAATTAAATCATGTGTGTTCCCACAATCATGACATTATGAAAGTTAATCAACGAACTCCTAAATAAGAGATGACATCTTATATAATAAGATGGCATATTTTCTTACTAAGAGATCACTACTTAGATAAGAGAAGAGATTTTTATTTCTTTGTACTATTTTTCTTATTTATTCCACCCCATCTAGAAGATGAAAAATACTAGTATGTACAACAGATAATCTTAATATAGCTTTAGTAATAAATGTTTGCATGCTACTAACTGTAAGGGTCATTAAAATTAAACATAAAAATGTGAGTAAGACATCTCATAAATAGAAATAATGTGTTATGTTTTTCTACTAAGATATCATATCTTAGCTATGAGAAAGCATTCTGGCATTGCGAAGATAGCTCCATTGTACATGCCCTGAATAATCATCTTACGATGAATTTCTGAAATTAACCATTGTACATATATTGGCGCCACTAGTTCGTGTTAGTTTACTAATTGGGGTGGATGGAACTCGTTCGTGCAACTAGCACATGTCAGGAATCGAGTCAACTGACAGATACATGTGTGTGAACGTGCAAAAGGAAAAAAAATGTTCATATAAAGGCATGTATTGATGTATAAGAGTAGTATATGATCTGGTATTAGATAAAAAGGGCATACGTAGAAGTATGAGAGAATTGTAATGGTATATGTCCAACTTGTATTTTGTAATGGCATTTCTCCAACTCATGAAAATTGGAGTGGCATAGATCCAATTAACCCTAGTGTTAATTAGGCTATAAACTTGAAAAAATGGACCCCGATGTCACAAAATGCTCTTTGGATTGACACAATACAAGAGAAGAGATTTCAGGTTCAGACAAGGGGAACATCACAACATAAAAGCGCCTATCTATTTTGATCCTCAATCCTTGAACGGAGAGGGGTGTAACGAGGGCCAACAAGGTGGCATGGTTGAGGGTGGGGCGAGAAAGTGCTGATCTAGGAGCACGATGGCGGCAAACAACATGTGAAATATGGCGTGTTCGATATGGGCACAGAGAGATCTAGGGTTCGACCGTGAGTCAAAGTTGGGAGAGCGAAGAACGTGGGATAGTTGGGAGTAGTTACTAATAGAAAGTGAGATTCCAGAGTGGGTATTTTCTGGGCCCTACCACCGTCCGCCTTCAGCATCGCACCGAACCCTGCTGGCCGCAACCAGGACGCTCCACGAGGACATGGACATAACTCACGGAACACCGTGCACACCTCACACACTTGACGCGCTTCAACTGCAACAAATCTTCACGGAGACGAGCACTTGGACACAATGACGACTCACTGACACGACGACGACCGCACGTGTAGACGTGCACACACTTGACTCTTCGGACTCCTCGAAAGACGACCTTTGACAGAAACCCACGGGCGACGATCTTGACAAGACTCCCTGCACCGCACCTCGGCACCACTTCTCCCATCAACGATCATCGACCTCCGGCGCCTTGCTAGATCATCGACTTCCACCACCTTGCCGATGACGTCACCCTGCCGTCATCTTTATGTCGCTCCGCTGAGCGACGATCGCCCGCCGACGGCTTGTTCGCCGTCTTCACCTAATCGCTCCGCCGAGCGACGGTCGCCCGCCCCGAGGCGCTAGTAGGGTCGCCTCCCCGGGGCAAGCGTGGCTTCAAATCTTCGACCTCGCTCTGATACCAATTGTTGGGATTCGCCCACGGATCGATCACATCAAACTAGATGAACACACGCACAAGAAAATCTTATCGCCAAGGGTGCGTGTCGCACCCGTTATTTTCTCTTTATTTCGTTTTCTCTTTTTTTCTGGTACAACTTCTAACGCAGCCTTGACATGCTTATATACACGCACGGCTGACCAAGGACTTGACTCGATACATTGCCTAAACCTATACGGACACGAATCCTAGCACTACCCGTAAACTTCTAGTCCTAATACCAAATCCCAGCGGAGCTGGTACTACAAAGCTAACACACAACGACCTTGCCTAGTACTTCCTAACATAACTATAACTAAGACACACGTACGACATACTCGGCTAGGAAACTGAATACTTTCCAAGACTAGTATGTCTGACTCTAATACTAAACTAACTAACTAGGCAAGATTAACTCTAACACAAGAGTACCTGCTGCTGCTGCCCGGCTCACACGACTAGTGCTCCTTCCCTCCATCTCCATGTGCTTGCAGCATCTTCCTCTCCATCTCCATGTGCTTGCACTTGGACGGCCGTGAGGGTGGAGCTCATTCGCGTTCAGCACAGCCACACCGTCGCCTAAAGTGCTTGCGAACCCTCACCTAGCTCGTTCTCCTTGACAAGCGTGGCTGGCCTCTCCTCTCCTCTCCTCTCCTCGACAAAGATCAAAGTCTAAGTCGGTCGGTCGCGGCTAGCCGCACGCGGCAGGCTCTCCCCTCCTTGTATTTATAGAAGGGAGGTTAAGGTTTGAGGCTTGAATTTTGATGGAATGGAGGGAGTGGTATGGCGGGAAGAGGATAAAGCAATTTTGGTTCTACTAGTTGCACGGTGTGTCCGCTTGTTCTTATAGAGAGACCATGAGGTTGGAGGGAAAAGTGAGAAACCGGGCTTTGAATCTTGATGCGGGAGGTGATTAGATTAGATGGCATGGTCGAGCTGATTATAGCAGAAAACGAGGTTGTGATTGTCTCTTGCTTGCGGGATACTATAGGTCACTATAATAACTGCTGCCTCAAGCCCTCAACTGATTTTGGGCTTCCCCTCCTAATTAATTGCTAGTTGTTTCCATCCATGAATCGCTTTGATTCATCCCTTTTCCTACAACTGTTTTTATCTTGTTTCTTAACAGTACGGCTGGAGTTCCTGCTCTACGTGTACTTCAGTTAGTTTATTTTCTTCACTGATGGATAATTTTCATGTAATTGTTGAAGGCACAATTTCTCCCTAATGGGGTTGGTCATATAGACTTGCTTTGCCTCAATCGTTTCCTCTTTAATTATATGGTCAATTGCATGCATCTGGTAGGTTTCCTTTGAGCTGCAAGCTCTAATCGATCAGGATAAGTGCCACTTCTTAACTCTGCAAAGAATACAAGGCACAGTTCAAAAAAAAAAGAATATATGGCAACTGGGGAATTTTCCTGTAACGTTCATCAGGCCAAACGTGAATAGGCACCTCGGGAATTTCTGAAACTAAGATTCATCATAACATATATTTCCAACTTTAAGATGTGCCCTTTTTATTCAAATTTTACTCATTGACTCGTTCAGTTTACAACATAGACACACGTGTAAACCTGGAGGAGCTAAGCTACTAAGAGCCAAGTGCAAGCTTCTTCATGCATGAGTAAGCCTTCTGAGATAACTGAAGCCGTTGCATGCATCCTTGCAGTACAGACCATCTCATCCATCGCAAGATCACCAGCCTGGAGCATAATAGAAGTCCAAAATTCCAGTCGGCGCAAGCACGTTCACAAGCCGACTATCAGGGCACTAATATTACATGTTCCTTCCACTAGCTGCTTACCATTCAGAACAAGAGGAAACAAGCCTCAACTCAAATAATTGTAGCTGAACGCACACGGCTGTTTATGCACAGCTAGCAAGGATCAACAAAAGATGGCACAGGTGGAACACAACCATTAACATGCAGCTTCTTCTTGGCTTTTCTCATGTGTACAAGACAGGCTCACAAGTGGCCATGCAAATTTTCAACTACTCTGCCTGTCTTCTCTATCATCCTCCTTCCTTTTCGATGTCCTTGACAACAAGATCAAATGATTGGTCAGAACATCATATTTAGCAAAAATAAATTTACAAAGTTTCAACTTAATCCACAAGAGAGACGGCAACACCGCAAGGCTCAACCAAAAGGAAAAAAGTCTGCCACCTGTTAGCATACCAGATATGCGAGCACAGTTTCAACCGACACAACAGTAGGGACTTGCATGGACTTAGAAATACCATAACATATAACAGTCCTAAATAGTTTCAAGATTTACCATGGCAGCCAGAGCGACAAAAACCTCCAGAATATGATGGCTTTACTACCCACGATAAACCAAAGATTATTTTCTCACCGAAGGTCCTGGATCATATATGATCAAAGTGACACATGTATCAACTTTTTAAGAAGGGATCTTGAGGACTACATGCATGGCAAAATCATATAGAGCAACGCATCATGCACCCAACACTACTTTCCTAAAATGTTGACAATAGTTTGGAGGGTCAATGACGCATCAACTAACAAGTATGAGCAATACTAAAATTCCCACAGAAATTCTGCAAGGGAAAACCAAGAAAGGCATCATCCTATGACAATATAACTGGGACTGGTAAAAAAAATCTAGGTTGTTCACTCCTGCACCCTACCACTTCAGTAAACCAAGTAATAAATAATTACAAATTCGATAGGCGGAGGTAGGTACCAAACACAGGAAGGATCTGCTTACAGACATCAAGGAATGGCTTCGCGAGCACAACCCCGCTCTCTGACCTTCCAAACAGGGAGTGGACATCGTTTCTGCCATCTCTCTGCCTGCAAGAACCAACAAATGCACCAACACACGATACTCATGTCCATTGATCTAACAATGGTCAATAAGTTGCTGAGTGACACAATGCTAAGGGATAAACAATAGTTGCTACCAATCCTCTATTCACAATATCAATATTGATGGAAACAATTCATAAATGATTGAGAGACGACCAACTACTCACAGGCTGCACCTTCACATGTTGTGTAGCCATGTGGAAACAACCTACATATACACAGTGGATCAGTTTATTGATGGCAGATAACAGAGCTATAGCGCACAAGGGAATGCAGCTGCCAGACAATCTATTGGACATCACACCGGTAAATTCAAGATGAAAATTAGTACATGTAAAACTAAAGTAGATCCCTGCAAAGATACTGCCTAACATATAGAATTCCACATGGATACTGCATCATCTTCTTCAGGACTCATAACCGAAATAGAGTGCACACTCATTTACTACTGCAATTTAGAAAATTTAGTGCTCATTTAAGTGATGAATTAACATGCAAGTAGTATAAAAGTACTAGCATATATACAATAGCAAGCAGTTGTGAAAATGAAGACTAGTTCATCAAGGTAAGAAAAACAAAGACAACCAATAATGTACTACATAAGAAATAGTAGAGGTTAATTTGTACATCAAAGCATTCCACCAAATTAAAGATGGAACCAAAACTGTTTGTGCCACCAAAATTATCAATTGCCAGCAGCGATTACATACACAAGAGCAAAGCCTATATTAGTATGACTCTAGCTAATATCATTGTTATTCCATTGTTAATGAGGACCACCATTACCTACTTACAGAACCAGGAAACTAGTAAGCACAAACAAGAAACACCTGATGGTATTGGACTGTCCCTATCCTCATCATGTTCTCTACCCTGTTTTGAGGACCAGTCCAGGTAATTTTGACACATTAGTCAGTATCAGCGTGCTGGGGTTGAACGGTGAGGCGTCATCCCGCTATCACGGTGAGTACACCAAGTCAAGATTATAACAAAAAATGCATACAGGAAACGATTCAAAGAAAACTTTGAGGTTACAACATTGCATTAGTTGCGTACATTCAATTAATGCAAGGGCCTCTTACATATGCAACAATAGTAGAGACAAATGATGCATTTAACAGGACAAATAGCACATCATTGTTACCAGAGACAAATTCATGAAACTAAGACTCACTTGCACATCAACTAGATCAATATGGTTTCTACCAAATGTACACATGACGGAAAGACCAGCGGGTGTTCAATTCAAACAAAGGCAGGACACAGTAGAAAGAAAAATCCAACCTGAGAGTCTCAGTACAAGCAAGAGAGTTCACAAACTTGAGTGTTGTTGTTGACGCTCAGCATGAGCACAGACAAAGGCCCATGCTGAACTCATCCTCCTTGTTTACCTATTGTCAGAAACGATAAACCAAGAACAAGAGGAGAAACGTGTTAGTTACCACTGTTAAGCTTAAGCATGCATGCATAAAACTAGCTGAGACAACAAGGCCTAAAAGCCAAACAAAAAGAGGGGAATTCTTTGCTGGTTCTACATTGTTCTATCTAATTATCCATGCCGACCATAACACAGTTCCAGCAAGATCATAACAAAAGAAATTCGATCTGAGACAACAAATATGCTTATAACCAGCTAAACACATGAGTAAGGGTAACAAGTACACGAATTCCATGCTCCAGGACTATCCATTGTTATTGCACCTAAGTCTAAAATAACATATTTCTGACCAGCAACAACCAGTCCTAGATATATGATAGGAGGACACTTCTAAAATCACTGGCACAACCCATGATTGATATATACACATGTACTGACCACACAATCAATTGAGCATAAAACAGACAAACCCGTTAGGTTATCAGTATCAAGGCAATGTACAGGTACAACATGGCCAATATCATCCACGCAAAGTGAGCATACACAAGCATCTTCGATTAACCACAATTACAAGAGTTCAACCATCACAGAGCAAACCAAGAGATATGGAGAGACCTGGATGGACGAACTGGTCACAACATGCATGGAGAAGCCCAAGTCAAATGCCCTGAGTGGGGTGTCCTGCTTGTTGCCGATGAAAAGCTGCTGCACGAGGGTAGGTGGCGCCGCTGCTGCACGACATATATATGGTTCGCCTCCTGGATTCGGTTGAACAGAAAGACGAATCAGTTGAACAGAACCATGCTTGAATTGATATGGTACTTGTGTGTTGGGCAACAACTAGCAGTTCATCAAGTGACCAAACATCTTTCAGTGGCTAGTAACACTTCGAACTTTATAAATAAAAGATATAATTTATAAGATATATTATATACACATTTTACAGTCAAAACGCAAGGATAAAAGTTATATTAACAATGTTCATATTTAAGGTATACTAAATTACTTGGCAGAAAATTATCTAACACTTGAAATTACATGATGGTGTTATACATGAATATGTGGAACATGTTCAAAATTGACGAAGCTCCATACCAAAGGACAAGACAAATATCCATGACAGGCAGAGCATGGACAAACAAATACTATGTAGTTATAAACTACAGGGCATATAACTACAAAATTAGAGCCACAAAAGCAAACCAGAAATGGCCTAATGGGATATCATTGTATTCATGCCACACGGAAAGCAATATTCAGTTGTTATCATCTTATTCTTAAGCCAAAATCTAGTAAGGAAATAGTCGACCTCATAAACTATAGATTGCTTAGCATTTCTGCCGTTATTTAAAGCGAGCACCAGCACAGAACCCTCAATATAAAGGGAAAATAGCATATGAAATTATAAGTTTCTCTGCTGTTCTTTATACAAATTTCAGAAGCTTCTAAAACCAATCAAATTACATTGAGAATTCTGTTCCATGCCATGCCACTTAGATATTAGATATATCAGGACAAACTGATAGTTCATCATGCCATGCCACTTATATTTTTGGTGTACTGCTGAACACAAACAATTGAGAAGTGAGAGGAGGGGAGGAAGGTCGTAACCTGTGAGCTCAACCAGAGTATGCCACAGAGGCGAGGAAGGAGAATCGGATGGGCCACTCACGTCATTCCCCTGTACGTCTCTATGCAGCAACCTTCTTAGTTTCCATGTGTCGCCACCTTTTTCCTTGTCATGGACCATCTTGGAAAGCTCCTGGGGCCAGCAACCATGCTCCTAGGACTCGGTCCTCGACGGCCTCGTCTCCTTGGCCGAGTCGAGTTACAGAGGAAGAGCATCCAACACATGTCCCAGCGCTCCGATATAGTCGCCTGAAAATTGACAAGTGAAAGGTGATGAAAGGATTGCTTTAAATATGACCTGCATAGTGCTGAAATGTATGTATGGATACTACTGATGCGAGAACAATGATAATGGAAGCCACCAATAATATAAGGGACTTCACCATGAGCATCAGAACTTGAGCAATTTTAAACCATAAGCTGAGCTATCCTTTATCATTGTGTAATGATAGCAAAAGCAGCAAACAAGGACCAAATGCAGTGCTGCGACGGAAATTTCGGCCCTCACTTTTCTCATGATCTCTTAGCTTAAATTATTTGAAGATCTTTTCATGCTAATCCCAAACTTGAACAAAAGATAAAAACTACTTTTCTCCAAACCACAATGGCCAGTGCACACAGCAGATTTACATGTGCATGGTGTCTCCGCTGCTCACACACTCGAATTGGCAAAGAAACTTTTTTTTTTACAAGAGTACACTTCACAAGAAACACTTTTGATCTAAACTTTACCTTGTTGTTTGCAGCAGCAAGCTGAATAGAGTCAGTCGAAACCTTGATGAAAAATCCAGCAATGTAGATGTATTTTGCTTTCTCAACTACGAGCAATAAAAATGAAAATTGTGAGATAATAAGTTTTCAACCAAACTAAGGTAATATAGAAAAGTAAAGTTGATGTGCCATTGAACTACAATGTCCAACAAAGATATGTCATCTCTATAAGTCATTTGGGAAACAAAACATTGACCACATGATTCTACACAACTTGGAAAAGTCTTCTTCAATATCAGTGACAGAAGGTTAGTGTTGCTAAATTAACCCAAACGTGAAAGCACTAATGTTGCTATGAATTAGTGATAAAGATGTAACCAAGCCAATTTGAATCTGATGTTATTTGGATCATGCTTGAAAAAATTATTTTCAAATATCGTCTCAGCACACATCCTGATTTGCTCAATACACATAGCATAATGAACAACTTCAGAACTTGAGCTTCGGGGTACGTAAAAAGTACACAAGCAAACCCGGACGAAACAATGATGACCATAATCCAAGACAAGGAATCACAACAGCAGAACAGCTCAAAACAAATACTATAACTAGTGCCCAGTTCTTTGGTTTTTTAGAAGCTCAGATTTGCAGCAGTTCACTGCAGACAAGTTTGTAATCAGTGACCTTACCACAGACAAAAAACATATAAATTTCAGATATTCTTAGATAAGTGCTCAGGATCAGAAAGATATACAAGGATAGGGTACCTGCTTTTAAGTAAGTAAGAAATAATGGATGAAAATACTAATGTTTTTAAACCTTAACCTAGTTTCAAAAGTCATACATCATTTCATTTTTTCAAGTCTTTTGCTGAAAGTAAATAACTCTCTCCACTTCTGTCAGTATAGAACATCCCAGGATTGTCTAGGGGAAACTTAACTTCACCGAGCTACAAAATGACATGCATCACACAAATGACATGCATCACACGATAGTTCAGTAGAAAGCATATGTATTTCACAAGTGTCAACATTTCTTCCTAACTAGAGTGAGATGGACTGAAAATTTTAGAGAATATGGATGGACAAATTCCATCATCATTCAGGATCGCACCATACTAGACCATATATTGTTACTTAATCTAGTAATGATGTAGTTTTAATCAAGTAAAGTAGTAGACAACTAGATATTACAAATGTAATTCATCAAAACATGATTCCTCTACAAAATTCTGAAGCCACAAAGTAGAAGGAAACACGATAGCTGTTTGGGTTGGATTCAAAGTAGGACCTTGATGATGGCGGGACTGGCCGGCGCAGAAGAAGGTGCTCGAACCTTGTGGGTGTAGCGCTCCGAGATGTTGTCCACGGACGGACAAGTCCTCCTTCGGCTTCTAAAGAAAGAAGCGGTTTTTGAGTGCAGGTTGCTCCGAGACCAACAAGGCTTCAGGGCGTATCATGGACCTGAAAACACACAAAAGAAAGCAGATGAGGCTGCTTCTGCTTCACATGACTTGGCATCCACGACACAAAAGAAAAGATAAAATAAAAGAAGGAAAGGAAAGACAACGCGAAACACCGACTGGGTAAAATAAATAGCATCCACAGATTGAAGAGGCTATGTGTCTAACAGCCAGTTTGATCAAATACACACTGTAGATGCAGCTAAGGATAAAGTTGTCTTAGATGAAACTACATTAATGATACTTTAAATATTTTAACTACGGCAAAACGAATATAAGATATGGGACTCCATTTAGAATTCTGACACAACCAGCAAAGTAGAATGCAAACATTTCAGTATGACATCACTACTGTGAGAAGAATACTCACCATTCACCAAGCTGTTTTGAGATCATGTAACCTCTGAAATTCCTCTGTATCAACAAATGATAGGCCAACTGCATATCACAGATAACAATTGTTATTAAAGAAAAATGAAGAGTTTGAGCGATGAAAATCATCTAAACCTTCCATAACCCGGCACACCAAAATTTAGGAAAAACAAGTCATTAAAGATGATCAGTTACAGATGACAAACCACACATCCAAATATCCACTTGCAAATAAATGTCATATATTGAACTGATGGGTCAATACACCAAGCCTTTTTATTTTCAGAAAAGAAGCAGCAGGTGCAAATGTTCTACTTGTAACAGATGCAAAGCATTTGAGCTCAAAATGGAATCCAACTGGCCAACTGCAAGAGCAGTGAGAAATCCTATCAAAATTTTACTTCTTTGTGTACAAATGCCTTTTAATAGTCTTTACTGATTATTCGAATTCAGAAAACTACTATACTAAATCGTAAATTCACGAGATATGGATAGAGGCAGTAAACTTCTTGCATTTTGTATCCATTTACCATGACTATGAATTAACCCAATACTTCTGTCTTACATAGCTTAACAAAAAAAAAGTACAGCAAACAACCTTAAGGGTCACACATGCGAACATACCTAGTTTAGCCAACTCTCTAATGGGTGCAAGAACCATATCTCAAGGGAAATGACCTCACCTACCAAAATAAATAAATAAACATAGTTAGCGATCAAGTAATTATGTTGCTGCGTTACATGTAGTTGCAAAAACAAGATAAATGTGTACCCAAGACTGCCTTCTCCAGTTCCCATCTTTGAACTTGCAATCAGGTCACTGCCATCAAGAGCAGGAACCAATACATCCCTCTGGAGGAGACAAGACAAATCAGCAAGCGACCAAGCAAATAAACACCTTTTAAAACAAAACAAACACAGTGGAATAAGAATTCAGACTTTTTTTTAATTTGCAGAAGTGTGAGATTGCATCAGGCTGAGATTGCATCAGGCAGGCTAATTGCTCAAAAGTAAAGAAGCAACTGCACATGTTCTACTACTTTCTATAGGCTAAATAAAACGTAGAAGTCAATTGAATTTGAACTTGAGTAATTAACGCTCTAACAGAACCATTCTCCCAACAGGCCAGCTATCAAGTTCTTCGAGTTATTAAAGGCTAAAATAATGTTCCTAGATTGTTACATGTGCATATTTTTTTCTTGGAACCCCCAACAATCAAAGCAATCAGAGAATATTCGATCTTTTTCCCATAACAAGACACCCAAAATAGGATTGCAAGACATGTGCATGTACGACGGTCACCTGCGTGTCTGTATTGGTGTGTATTGGTGTTGCAGACATGGAGGGAGCCGTCCCTGGGGAGGTGGTTGTGGTCAGTTCATAGACTGCTGCGAGTGGACGATATCAGAGGGCAGCAGTTGTAACCGCTCGGAGTGCTGCCACGCCCCCGCTGGATTTCGTGGCCACCGGCAAGAGGAACATGGCAGCGGTGAAGGACGCAGACACCAGGAGCCTGCGCCTGCTGGTGGGTTCTCCCCTAGGTGAATCGTGTCACCTGCGTCGCATCCTAATGTGCAGGGAAATCATGCGGGGACATAGCTGAGGAGGTGACGACCGAATCGGGAGGCTTGGTGAGAATTCTTCTGAAAATATTCTGTATCCCAAAATCACATGCCAACTGCATATAGAGAAACGAACCAGCCTATCAAGGAAGACCAACTGCTCTAAAATCGGATGAAATCGCATTAGATGAACTACATCAGGATCAAACAAACACAGTTTTTATAAAGAATCGCATACTGCACGATTTCAGAAACTGAAAGCTAGCAAAATATAAATCAGCCATCAAAGTAAGCCAAGCCTTTTTATGTTCAGAGCATTTAGACTCAAAATGGAAACCAATTGGCCATCAAAGAAAAGGCGGAGGCATCCGGCAGCCAGTTAAATGTTACTGAAAATTGATCCAATGCTACTACATCATGTAGAAATGCTCTTCAGTCTTTACTGAGTACTCAAAGTCATGAAACTGAAATACTCAACTAGTATGCAAAAGTCAATACGCAAATTGCTATTCATGGTTGAAGCAAATAAAACGCAGCATTGTGTATTATAGAGGCACGGAGAGGAAGTGTAGTGTTCACTTGGTCACACCAAAGAGCATTTTCCTTATGTTTATTTATCCTAAAAAACAGCATTCCAAATTTATGCCTGGGAAGGCAACTAACGAAGACAAGAGAGGCTTTTGTAGTAAGAATCTTCGCAATGAGCCAGATAAATCTTCATACTGAACCAGGGAAAGAGACAAGACAGATTTTGGTAGCAAAAATCTTCACACTGAATCCGAGAAAATATTGCCAAGAATCCTCCACGACATGAAAATAAGCGGGAAAAGCTGTTAGCAAAACATACACTCACCCTTGTACTGAATAGAGCAAAGCATACCAAGGTGAATAATTTTTCTTCTTTTTGTTTAGTCAAGAAAAACAGAGGTTCAAAGATTATGCCTGGGAAGTCGAGTAAAGAAGACAAGCTATATTTTGGTAGAAAGAATCTTCACGCAGAACCACAGAAAATTCTTACCAAGAGTTCTCGACAACATAATACAAAGCGAAGCAGAGGCTAGCCATCTATAATATCTAAATTAGAGCAACCCACTAAGGGTAATTCTCTTAACATGCAAGCTATCCACCTCATCAAGGACTCTTGATCAATTGTAGCCTGCCATGTGTCATTAAATTGCCACCTAAGCCAAGAAAGAAAATCGTTCCTAAATAAACGTCATTATTATAATTTCCATTTTAAACCGAAGAGACACGTAGTTGCGGCCGGCGGCCCTATCGTCTTCTCCACAAGATTCATCTTTGCATCTCCTTGCCTCCCCCACCTTAGAAACGAATCAACTTACCTGTAACTTCCAAGGCAGACGAGCGGGCACCGGCCGACTGACTCTTTATTCTCCACCTTCCTCCACTGCCGTGTTTAAATAGTTCCCCTACGTATTTGGGTCTTTCTCCGAGCGGGCGGCTGTCTCTATGGCTGGTGCAAGCCTGCAAGATTGACAACCCAGCAACGATCGAAACAACTCCCCATCGCGTTTCTACGTCATGGTCGGACTACCCCATTCCTTCAAGGCATCCGTAGTAGTCGCACCGTATACCTCTGGGACGGCCGATTCGAGCTCAGGCCATCGCTCTCCATGAGCTCTCGCAGGCTCGCAGCGTCTTCTCCACCAAATCCATCTTAAATATGCGGAGGAAGTACGTGCAAACAATCCTGGTGATTTCATGGGTGTCGGAACAGGACACCGTCCTTCTAATCTTCCATGTGGTGTGTTTGATTTCTGTTCTAGCATTCTGCGGAGAGGCCAATCAGTGTCACCAGAACATCTTCAGCCTTCGTATCTTCTACAGGGCCAATTCTCCACCAATGAGCACTAGCAACCACGCTGATCCCCTTCTTAAGTAAAGTAAGCGAGCAAGATTTACCATGGTGTTTCCTCCTGATTTTGTTAATTCTGTTTTATCCCATACGTACATGGTGTATTGCAGTATTGGTGCTATATATTGTTTTCAGATTCCTTCTCCATCTTTCAGGATGGTGGTCGGTATGTGCAGCCATTGGTCAACTGGTCACTTCTAACTGATGGACAGTATCTCAGACTCCCAATTAATATGCAGTGGTACGAAACTGTTAGTATTTACGTCCGTGGTAATGCATACATTCTCATCTTCTTTGAAATGTATACTCCCTCATGTGCTAAATGAGATACGGAGGACCAATGCTTTTCTACTGATATTTAGTTGTTTACGCATATTACATTGATTTGGAAGCAAAGTGAGATGAAATGTTAACTAAAATCTTTTATCTATGCAGGTCAAATTGGTATATATCATAAATCATTTTTGCTTTGCCTACGTAGTTGCAATTCAAAGTATTTTGCTGCTCCCATAGTGCAATTCAAAGTATTTGTCTACATTTGAAATATATGTTTTTCATTGCTCACCAATTTGTCATTGTTTCATCCGAATTTATGGCAGATTAGTCTTGGTTTTATGTCTTCTCTTTTAATTTTGTTTGTCCAATTTGTAGTACGTTTGTGTGATTGTCTCTGGTCACATAGATGTACGACTCCTTACAACTTGATTTTCAAATAATGCCAATGTCCGTCGAGTAACTTCCAAACAATCAATTTTGTATTATATGTTCTCATTCACATGTATTGCTAAAAATTGCCGCAGCAACGCGCGGGGAATCATCTAGTTGTAAAAAACAGAGCAAAACATGTACCCGAATAAAGGGGCTTAACCCTCTACCCACGACAACATGAACGAAGGTACAATTATAAGACGATCACATCACAATGAAATATGAAGGAGCACAAGTGACAACACAAAGGTCACTAGTTGTCTAGACGGCTTCTGCAAATTAGAGAAACCATGTGTATGATTTGAACATTGTGCAAGCATGTACATACATCTAGTCTGGACTCAAGACACCAAATCTTATGGAAATCCTACTCTCTCCTAGCCTATTCCTTGCATTTGCCAAGAACACACAGGAGATCACCATCTGCAGCAACTATGCATAGGAAACCAGTAGGATTCAAGAGAGTGGGATTACCTCATCGCCATAGTTGATGCCAAGCAGCAGGACGCGAGGACAACAGTGCTCTCTCTGGCGACACCAGCAGCGCCCCTCATCCGCTGCCAAGAGAGATAGTGGAAGCCTGGCTCCAGGGGTGCATCCACCGGCGATGTCGATGCCAAGCCATAAACCGCAGCCACGGGTATCTGCAATAAGATAGTAAGGAAACCTTAGTGAAAACCGAAATGACTAGTAAGCAGTTGCTTAAATCATTACCGCCTATGAATGATAATCAAAGAACTATTGAAGAAAAAGAAGAACCAAGTTGTATACATGAAAAAGCCAACAAGTTTCTAATCAAGTGAAAACAGATTTCCCTGCTTCCCCACATGGCATGCTTCTCTCTACTGCCAAGCCCATCCATGAACAGGAAATAATAGTAACAAAAATCAATCAAGGAAGTATGTCACGACAAGGTCAAGCTTAAAAATCTGGAGGCCAACCTTCCTCAGTTACCAGAGCAGCTTCACACCACTAGACGCTATGTGCTAATAGTAACAATTAAAAGGCAGCAGCCAAAGCTTTCTTTTATTCTTCAGGAGGGAGTAAAGCGGCATGGGCTACCAAGTGTTTTTATTTCCTGGAGAAAATTGGTGGGCTAACAATCCAAGTAATGTCCCGCATACATTGGGACCGAACCGTAACGCTAGAACACCGTGGCAGAGAGGGATTCATGTGTGGTTTTTCACCACTGATGTTACACATTCATTCAACATGATAGATAGGAAAAGTAGTTTGGAATGATAATATTGCGCCGGCTCTGACACTTGCTCCATCAACAACCGATATGCCTGTAAGTGGACAGACCCGTGGCTGTTCGTCAGCTTGCCGCTTGTGCCGGTTTGATTAAACGGTGCTACGATTTTGCCCGGTTAATCCCGCCCTAGTACCACGGGCTTCCGTCAAGCCCGATTACATCCGCCAAACAGCGACTGGGTTCGTTTGCTCGGCTCGGCTCCGTTTACTTGCCTGCTATTACTTGCTGTGCCCGTCTCTGTCTCAACTTTCAATCGGGCACATTGGGAAAACTAGTCCTAAAATCAAGGACGCGCACAACACGAACGCCCAACTCATGGCCGCACCAATCGGTCGCCGCCGGATTAGCAGGTGCTGCGGCCGCTGCTCCTCCTCCTCTTCGGATGGACGGCCCTCATGGCGGCGGCGGCGGCAGCGACACTCCCGCCTGCAGATGCGCGGGTGGTAGGCGGCGAGATGTACATCCTTTGCCTGCTAACGCGCCGTCCGCTGGCGCCACTATAACTGACGTCCTGGACTTCTTCGAAATAGGCGACGAAATCCAGAAATCATGGCCGCATCAATTGAGGAGGGAGAGGGGAAAGCGGGCGGTTCGATTCATTCTCTTAAGAACAAGTGGTTTGTTTTAAATGACGAGAGGAATAAGCGGATATAATTAGGCCAACGGTTAGCCGTGGCTGCCCACCCATCAACGAGGCCTGCGCACGGGCGTTCACAAACGCGATTTTAGCGGGCACGGTTGGCGGCGCCGTGGACAGCCGTGCCAACTTACAGGCCTAACAACCGATGATCAGGATCGCCACCAAACGAATTCCAAACCTGAAGCAAGAAATGGTAGAGGATTGGCACCTTATGACACAGACAGGGGCATTGTGCCGTAAGGTCAGTCCCACTCCCTGTACTGGAAATTCAGGCTTCGATGACAAGTCAACACTTGTATGCTGGCCCTACAAACCTCTCTCTACCAACGCTGCTCCAGGAATCCGTTTCGCTCCCCGTGCACCTCCTGCACATGAGTTTGCAGGCAAGGATCAACAAACCAGTGGTCGATTCTGAAGCGAATTCTGAAGTTTGCAGTAAGAAAAAGTTCAGTACTAGAAGCATTTGATTACCTGGAGATGGCGAGGCTAGTTGCTGTGTATAGCTGGATGGCGGAGAGGTAGGACATTGTCGAGGAGGCGGACGAGCATGGCGAGGCCACAGGGGCTGCTCTCAGCAAAGTTACCCCACCGGTCAGCCAAACGCCAAATAGTCCACCGCGGCTTTTCTCTTCTCCGTGTCCGGCCCGTCCAAGCGTTCCTGGTAACCAAAAACAAAGATTGAAAATTTCAGAGTAAAGCAGAGCCATTGAATTTTCTGGAAAAAAACAGAGAACTCGCTGCCCATTCAACCAGGAACAAAATGAGGACATGGATCTACTACTTACTGTATGTAAGCAAGCAAAACAAAGTGCATACAATTTCACTTCAAAAAGTGTATTGCTTCTTCAAGGAGATGGCAAGGCTTACACTCGGATGATAAGTTCAAATTTCAGACTTTAGTGCTTCAGTTCTTCTTAATGTTGGAGATGGATGGTTAGATTATCTGAATTTATCTGAACCTGCTATTTTACATAAGGCCTTGCCCTTGCATAACCAGCATCCAAAAACTACTCTGGGTGACATACGCACGTGCAGGTATGATAACTTGATGAAGATACAAGATTTACCAATTCGAAACTATAGTTGTCAGGAACATATAAAATTCAGTACTAGAATATTCAGCACGTCTAAGTGTACCTACCATTTCTGGTGAGCAGCATTTGCACGCTTGGCTAATTAATATGAGCAGTATACTAGGGCGTATCAGGTAGTAAACAGATGAGATCGACTACTGAGAATAGCCGTGTCCTGCAGAAGAATGCATGATCACACCCCTGCTGTCTGCTAATCGTATCCCACTCTCCACTAACCATGTCCCACTGTCCAAGCAAACAGTTATGCAGGAACTGTACCCAAACGAATTGTTGAACGAACTCATAAGAGTGCAGATCAATAGGCGTGTGAGGCAAGTCTGAATATATAGATCCACGGAAAGTAGTAAGGTCAGCAAAGATAAATTGTAACCCACAAATTAAGAGAATTTCAGTCAACGTGATTTAGAGAGCAACGGGATTTGGATGGATGCTCACGTGGAGGGTGCAGCAGGACGGAGAGGAGGATGGAATCGGGAGCAGCAGGTCCAGGGATGTTGCCGGACGGTGTGGGGAGAAGGTCCGGGAGGTGGTCGCCGGCTGCAGCATCCTGGTTAGGCCACCACCAGGCCTTCCTCCGTCGATCCCCCTGCCGTTCCTGCCGGCATCCGGCGGCGGTGAGAGCCACGGTCTGGGCGCCCTTGTTGTCCCCGCTGCTCGGACGGCCGGTACCAGGAGCCCCGCGGGCATGGACGGCGGCCACAACCAGGAGCCCCACGAGCATGGCTGGCAGCCGCGCCCGCGCGCATCCTCTTGTGTCCAGGAGGCGAGTCGGCGCTGCGATGAGGATTCATGGGAGCGGTGAAGGGAGGAAGGGGTCGCGGCGGATGGACTGTGCCGGCGGCGAGATCGATCTAACACAGGGAGAGGAGGCGTCGGGGAGAGGTGGGTGGGAGGCTGCGTATTGGGGAATTGTTTGGCAAGGTTAGGTTGGGTTCAGCGACGCAATTAGTGTGAGTGTGGTGTGTGCGACTGTGCAATTAGTGTGAGCCTGCTGGCGCCTCGGGAGCTGAGATGAGGCTATGGTCGTTGGATTCAGTCCAGATGGACGGCTCCAATCGAGTTTAACAGGCCGATCCACGGGTATGCGATTACTGTGATCTAATTGGCCTCCGAGGCGGTTCATATTCTCTCCCGCCGCTCGGCCAACCTCAAATATTCTTCTTGCACGTCTCTAACTTGGAATATAAAAAAAAAAAATACAAATCCTTCCCCGCGTCCTAACTTTGTCGTTAGGTCTAAATCTGAGCTCCACCACCGACACGAAGCCAATCCAGGGTATTGACCACCAAGAGAACCTCGCCGACAGCTACCACGACCACATCGGCAAGTGGTGGTGCTATGGCATCACTTTCTCCGAGAACTCGATCAACACCGCCTCCTCCAAAACATGTTTGTGCAACTACAAGAATCTATAAGCTAATCTAGGTTATCGACGATGATGAGAAGCTCGCCAACAGCAGACACAGCCACATCGACTTGTGGCCGTGCTATCAAAGTGTTTTTTAGAACTCATTGTGCACCTCCTTTGCAACATGCAATCACGTTGGCGTTGGCGTTCAAGGAGATTCAAATGGTAACGATATACCTTTAATGTCGAATCAGGATTCACTAATATAGAAATAAAAGCACTGGCTCAAACTCTTCTTTGGGGGATAGCTTCCAGGTCACGCCAAGCTCCGAAGCGAACGGGAGCTAGCCGCAATGACGAACAAGGCTAGGCCGTGTCCCAACACCCCTGCACCAGACCGGGTGGATTACATACATACATACATAAATGTTAAAGGATCTAGCTTATCATTCTTAATCTTCCTTTCTTTACCTGCTAAAATGTCTACATCACCAACCGAGTGCAACTTGGAGCTAAGTAAACAAATAACAAAATTTACAAAGAGTATAACTACTTGCGTCCATGTTCACAAAGAGTGCATTCAGCTATAGATATGCATGGCCTTTGTTCAGGCCAGCAACATATTTCTAGTGTAGGTGTGCATTCCTT
This sequence comes from Lolium multiflorum, assembly GCA_030979885.1. Lineage (NCBI taxonomy): Eukaryota > Viridiplantae > Streptophyta > Magnoliopsida > Poales > Poaceae > Lolium > Lolium multiflorum. Next base: position 111,367,298 of record CM061749.1, read on the forward strand.
GAATGAAGCGCCCGTGGGTTGACGGTGGCGGAGGACCTACAACGGTCTTGAGACCAGGACACATGCATCGGTTTGGCGTCAATTTAGCCCGCCAAGAGGTTATGCATAGTCGAACGGGAGTTGAGAAGGCGCCCATAGCTAGAGAAACTTCCAGCGGAAATGGTAGACTGTAGCTAGGTGCATGCTTTATTCAGAATCTCCCGACACCGAAAGCGGGAATACCACCTGATGAACTATGGTGGTACACATACACCAAATAGATCGAGTAGGACCGAGTAGTGTCTATTGCACGATCCAATGACATTTAGTATGCGAGAGTACGTGGCATCATTGTGCATTGTCGATGAAGGCGAAAGACAACACATGACCGAGACTATCATGAGGAATCGAGGTGTCATCACCATGTTCGAAAGCGGGCACCACCCCAACCAAATCTGCATGGGACTACATGAACAATGCCTAGTAGCACGGAATGTAAGGTTTCCAACAGTTTTCAACTCATAAGGAGTTTTCTCGGATATGTCTTACAAACGAGAATTTTGTCGAGGCGTGACGTCAGTGGATGACACACGGGTTCTAGTAAAGGCCTAGACACCTCGAGTGAAGAGACAGTGGGTTTGCGGTGGTGGAGGACCTACATCGGAGTTGAGACCACGACACATGCATCGGCGTGATGTCCATGTCGCCCACGGGTAGGCTATATATGTGGAGTCGAACACGCAAACCGAGACGACCCCAATTAGAAAATTAACATCCATATGAAATGAAAGACCCTGGCTCTAGCTAGCTAGGTGCATGCGTGCTTCATTGAGAGACCTCATGACGGTGAGGGTGTGAAGGCCGTCAGGTGAATCGACGGGTATACATACACCAAACATAATAACACCAAGTTTTTTAGATCAAGCCCATGAGAAATAATTAATGATGACGGAAGAGAGTTCATTGGCGCATGACGGCACAAAATAGCACGAGCGCACACGAAATCAATCGAGGAGACGCTCCAGCTCCATGGATGGAGAAATGACGGCGCCCACCACCGCCAAGAGAGATGCTTAATTAATTTGATGCATCAACTTGCTACGGAATCGAAACTTGATTTATTCACTAATTCATCGCCTCGTTTCCTACTCCGTACGAAAAGAAAAACGAAACGAACCACTTTTTTTAAGATATGGGAGCGTAGCCCCGGTCTCTGCATCAATCGATGCACACAACCATTTATATTAATAAAAAGCATCAACGTCAAGTGCTTATTACATAGAAAAAGTCTGGTAGACGGAAAGAACTAGTGTCTAAATAATTCTTGAGATAAGGAGTAGTAGTAGATTGTTGAAGCAAACAAATTGGACTAGTACTAGTAGTACTTGTGCATGCGCGTAATTAAGAGTGGTTCATTAGTAGGTGCAAATTAATTTAAAGTGGTTAGTCAGTTCGCATGCATCAGAATCGAAGAGCGTGCGCGGGGCAAACGATGGCGCAAAGGGGATCACGTGAGAAGAGGGGGGAGTTGGTGTCGCTTGGTTGCCTTCTGAGACGAGATGATTTGTGGGGTTTTCGAGCTAACTTTGAATTGAAACGCTCAAAAGAGTTCCATCTCCAGATTTTACTTTGGTTCCTCAAAAAAAGAAGGATTTTACTTTAGGCCACGCCTTGGCGTGGGCTCCGAACCCACCTAAAAACCTGTGCTAAAACTATTAAAAAAGGTAGGTACTGAACTTAATTAATTTCGGTAGGCTCCATTATGCATGGCATGTACTATAGAAAAATGAATACATGCACACGTCCTTCATGCCATTCTCGATACTAGTTTCATTTTACATGTATGTATCCACTCACACTAATATGCACTCTTTCTTCTACAATCACTTAAAAAGGTGTCCCCATTCTATATAGTTCCATTTGACATCTCCCCGGGCCCCTCCCCTCCCTCGTTTTTGTCTCGATGTCGAGGTCGATCCTCTTATGTGGTGTGTGGTAGATGATCCCTCCATGACAACCGACTTTTGGAAATAATAGATGTGTTAGGGAAAAAAGGAGCTCACCCGGGCATAGCATGGTTTGGTATGTCGCATGCCCTCGCATGATGTCGGTACAAGTCGAGCGAGTCGTTTTCATTTTGTTTCTTTCTTTTTTTCTTGGAAATAAGAAACCTGCATTCAAGTTGCAGCAAGCAGTGCTCGAATCAATCGATGTCATCGCTTCGGACGAGCGCGTGTGCGAAGTGCCTCATGGGTTTTCGCGTCTCGGGCGAGCTCATACCGGCGCCGGTAAACCGGTGCGAGCCCTTTTGCATGAGGTGTTGAACGGGCGCGGGTTGGATGGAATCCCTAGCTAGGACCCACTTGGCAGCCGCAGAATAAGCGTCAGCCAGGCGGGTCAAACACGCGACGACGCAAAATAAATGCCCTTGATTAGCGTGTCGACCTTAATGGGAACGACCACCCCCACGCCTGCTTTTGGGTATAAAACGGGGGTGCTCAGGCACCGGCTCATTCTCACACAAATCCTAGCGTCATCCTGCACCTTTTTCCCCAAACAATCCATGGCAGTTTCTAGCGGCCACGACATGGGCTGCGGTGTAGGATCCCCACCGCCTGAACGCTCGTCGTCACCGAAGGAGGAGGAGACGGACCGCTTCTATGACGAGTTCATTGAGTTTGCCATCCTCATCAGCGAGGACCCTTTCGGCCCAAAGAGGCTCCCGGAGAAGTGTTTGCGCAATTTCTCGCCTGCCGGGTTGCACATGCGAGAAGCCACCTGCGGATTTTGCATGTGGCATGTCGATGTCTTGTTCGACGGGGTAGGGCAGATGTCTCCCCACACTGTAGTAGTACCGTATTATTATTTATTGTTGAAGCAAACAAATTGTGGTAGAGTAGTACGTTGTGCATGCGCGCGCGTATAATAATTAAAAGAGTGGTTAATTATGTGGAAAGTGAAGTGGCGGGGGTGGAGTAGTAATTGGAGCAACCGAATGATGCCATAGACAAGAGAGAAGGAGAGAAGTCATTAATTAATTATTAATAATAATAGTAATTCCCTAACTGTTTGCTGGAGCCCGCTGGCATTTACTTTTTTGCGCGGCGGAGCCAAACAATTCCCTGACTGTGTCGTGTGTTAGTTGGAGCTCAAACATTACTTCCGCGTCATCAGAATCGAAGCGCACGCGCGCGGGGCGAATGGAGAAAAAGAAAAGAAAAAAGTTGGAAGCAAACGTCGGTTCGGCGCATTGATTATTTCGTCACGCATATTTCGCCATCAAGAGACGAAGCGGCAAGGGAGAGCAGCAAGGGAGAGCGACGCTTCTGCGACAGAAAAAAGAAAGAGGCGTACTAATTCCAAGTGCACGCGCGCGCGCGCGCATGTCGGTCGGTCTTTCCGTGTCAACGCAACCTTGATTCACCCGAAGCTCCTTCTTCGGCCCCATCAAGCGCGTGCGCGCAGGCCAACATGCTGGACCTCTCCGCCACGCTGCCCGACCACGTGACCAGCCTCACCACGCTCGACGTCTCCTACAACGCGCTCACGGGCGCCGTGCCCATGCAGGGCCAGTTCCTGGTGTTCAACGAGAGCTCCTTCGTCGGCAACCCCGGCCTCTGCGGCGGGCCGCTCGCCGCGGCCGATGACGCGCTCGCCTGCGGCGACGGCCTCGGCTCCGGCGCCGGCGCGGGGCTGCTGTCCCTCCGTCGCTGGGACTCCAAGAAGATGCGTTTTCGAACTTCGCGACCGTTTTCTCCTCCTACAAGGATTCCGTCACCTACCACCGGGTGGTGCGCAACGTCGGCAGCAACGCCAGCGCGGTGTACGAGGCCAAGATCGAGAGCCCCGCCGGCGTGGACGTGTCGGTGACGCCGAGCAAGCTGGTGTTCGACGAGGAGCACGGGAGCCTGGCGTACGAGATCACGCTGGCCGTGGCCGGCAACCCGGTGATCGTCGACGCCAAGTACTCGTTCGGGTCCCTGACGTGGAGCGACGGCGCGCACGAGGTGAGGAGCGCCATCGCCGTCACCTGGCCGAGCGGCGGAGCGTCGTCCATGTAAAGAGATGTACAGCGTTCGTCTTTGATGTGTCACACTGCCACGCGATTGCTCTCGTTTTACTCTGCACGCGCCTGTGAATTTTACTCCATTTAACTCTGGAATAAATTATCTTTGATATATATACTTACGAGTATTTCGTCCTCCATATTGATTCGGCTGTCACTGCCACGACAGTGCCACCCACCTTGGTTTATTGCACTCTCGGTCCTCTGCGAGATAATGCACATGAAGCAATCGGCATGGACCTTGCGTTCTCTTTATTTATCATACTCCGTATAACAATTCGATGATGGGCATGTATGACCTTTTTTCTTAATGTATATATTTGCACACAAATTTCGGGAAAAAGTTTCCCGTGTAAAAAGGTCAACGCTGAAGACACAAGAATTTTAATCCGGTAATCCAGACTGATTCCTCCCATCTAACATTCTCACCACTGAGGAAGGCAAACATGGGGAACTCTTTGGCACTTAACAGAGCTGATTGGTTCCCCTCAAAGCCGTATGCAAACTTTAAATTGGGACGCACTGAATATCCAGAGACATGACCTCACCTCGTTGGAGCAGAGTTTTCTTGGAGGAGGAGCTCAAAATACAGTTTTTGGGTTGCCGGTTTGGAAAACACCTGATTCAGATAGCTTCACACTAGTGGTTAGTAACATCATAATAGTATCTAATAGTATCATAGATGTATTCATTAATTAGCTTGTAAACTCATTGTATCTTGGGAAATATGATGTTACACTAACTAGCTATGTTACTCCATCCTCTTCTCTCCTCATTAACTCAGTGCTACATAATCAAATTTGCTGAGTTGGACACTTAGTTACTACTAGTGAAGTTACTTGCACTATGAGACTGGCCATAGTGCATAGTATCATATACTAGTATCATGCATATGATACTTGTCTATGATACTATCTCTATAGTGGGTGGTATTATAGAGTAATATCATAAATTTTCAAATTTATTGTTTTGTAGAATCTCAATGTAAATCTACGTACAAGATTTATTTGCCATTTACTTTTCTCGTAACAGGCTATGATACAGTATCCACCTATGTTACTCTAATCTTGTCTCTCCTCCTTAATTAGATGCCACATCATCATTTTTGTGGGCCTAAAATGTATGATACTACCACTATGGCCAGCCTGAGTAGTCTTATAGAAAGTGTTGGTCAATAATTAAGGATGGCATGTTACTGGCTATCAATCAATTACACAGCTTGAGGGGCAAGAGATGGAGTTTGCTGAATTCACACATATTTCTTTGTTGCTCAAAGGGGGGAAATGCACTTTGGCTCATAGGAGCATTTGCTCCCATTGTGTGAATCCACATTTTGAAGTGTCAAAAAATTCTAAACTAAATTTTTACATGTATATCTAGACATTTTATGTTGGTACACAAATTTTCAAGAAAAGAAAAAAATTCTGTGGCTCATGTAAAAAAGACAAATTTTGATGTTGTAACACGACTATGTACAACACATTTTTTTGTCTTTTTTGTACACACCACACAAAATGTTGTTTTTTCACGAAAACTTGTGTACGAACATAGAATGTCACGATGTACACCAAAAATTTTATGTCAATTTTTTTTACATTTTTAAAATTAATTTTTAATTATTTTATATAATGGGAGCATTTGCTCCTATGTGCCAAAATGCCATCTCCCTCAAAGGGGAGGATGCTTGCAAAGTTAAGGATTACACACCTCTGACTCTGATGCACTCCATGGCTAAAATTGTTTGCAAGATGATGGCGAATAAATTGGCACAGGGTTTGCAGACCATGATCCCTCACATACATTGTGCTTTCATCAAAACTCGCAGCATACACGATAATTTTGCTATATGTCAAAAACATAATAAAGGCACTGCACGCAAAGAAGAAGCCTTGGTTGTTCCTTAAGTTGGACATTGAAGTAGGGTTTCATTCAGTCCCTTGGGAATACATGCTTGAACTTATGGAGAAGTTGGCCTTCTGGCCTAGATGGAGGGACCTTTTATCACTGATACGGAGAACTTCTTCCTCTCAGATTTTGGCCAATGTTAAGGTTGGGGCTATGATTAGGAACAAGAGAGGCCTACGCCATGGGGACCCCCTCTCTCCAATGCTCTTTATTGCGGCAACCGCACCGTTGCACTGGATGTTGCAGCAAGCTGGTGATCGAGCACGAGGCTTTGTCTCCGGTGGAATTGCCCTCTGCTCGGCTGAGAACTAGTTTGTATGCGGATGATGTCGCCCTCTTTGTGAACCTGGTCGAGGATGATATACACACCGTGGCTAAGTTTTTCAAGATGGTTAGGCAAACCTGCAAAAATGTGCAATCTATCCTATTCGATACGAATTGGCACAGAACCAACCTCCCCTGGTCGCCTATAGCAGTGCATGCCCAATAGTTCCCATGCCAGTATTTGGGGCTCCCTCTTCGTCATCGAAAGCTAACTAAGGTAGAATTGCAACCTTTGATTGGCAAGGTAGCGGCCAGGCTACCAAAATGGCGTGGCAAGCTTATTAATGATGTTTCTTGTCTCGTGCTTCTGAATTCTGTCCTCTCATCGATTCCCATTTATATGCTCATGATCTTCCAGCTTGGAAAATGGGCAATCAAAAGAATTGACAAGATCCACTGGGACTTCATGTTGAAATCAAAATGATGATGCAAAAGGGGGTTTATTGGTGAGTTGGAAGAATGTGTGCCGCCCCAAGTCTCTTTGTGGCTTGGACATCTTGGACCTAACATGTTTAGCCGGGTACTTCGAATGTAATGGAAATAGTATGAATGGATAGACCAGAAACGGCTGTGAATTGGTTCTTCAATGCCATGTGATTCAATTGACTCCTCTCTCTTTAATGCTTGCACCAAGATCAGGGTTGTCAAGGGCAACATCGCCAAATTTTGGACACCTAGGTGGCAGGATGGGGCTTCTCCGGCTAAGAATGCACCAAGTTTGTTCAACCTGACAAGATTTAAAGCTGATGGTCGAGCAAGCAATGTTGAATGACATATGGATGACTGTCCTAAATCGGATCAGCTCCGAGGATCACACTTCGTTATGGATTAAATTGCAAGATATTAATTTTTATAATGGTGATGATCGGATATGTTGGAATCCCACCGCCTCGGCAAGTTACAGCTCAACATGTGCCTATAAGGACCAGTTCTTTGGCTCATTCTCTCCGATTGACTACAACAAGTTATGGAAGTCTAAGGTTCAGCCAAAATGCAAATTCTTCATGTGTCTCCTGTTGCGGAAGCAGATTCTTACCGATGATGTGCTTCATGCAAGGGGAATGAACCATGGGGAGCAGTGCACTCTTTGCGATCAAGAGCAATAGATGGCCACACACTTGATTTTGGATTGCCCATATGCTTGAGTTGTATCTCACATGTTGGCGCAATGGATGGGGGCTGATGGTTTGGAAACACGACGGTTTCAATTTGCCTCTCCGGCTTCCTGGTGGCGGGCAAGATCGGGTTTGCTCTCTAAATATGAATTGATAGTGGCGATCTATGGAGCTCGGCATATTTGGAAAGAGCGCTGCCGAAGAGTATTTTAGAATTTTCCTATGCTTTAGCGTCAACTACTTGAGCTGATCAAGGATGACTTTTTCCTCTTGGGAGCCTATCTGCATGAACGAGATAGATAAGACGAGTCAGGCGCTCTACCTGTTATAAGCGAGTAGTACTCGCTTTGATGCTTCAACATGAGTATTCACCGAACATTTTTTTATTTTTACACAAGCCACATAAAATATTCTCTTTCTTTAAAACTTATGTGCAAACATGGATTCTCTAGAAGTACTCGTAATTTTATTTTTATTTTTATGACGTTTAAAAAAATATTACTCCGTATAATAGGTTCATATGCACGAAGGAGCTAAAACACATGGTCCCTATATATCATTCTTGCAATTTAAATATCGGTGTTACTATATATCTAAGAAGATTAAGAAATAAATATGTTCAAGCCAGGGTCGTGGAGATCCATTTGTTGATATTTCATGAATGGTGCTAAAAGGGGTGAGAATCTTATTCTATCAGATATTTAGACCGGCATTTTTTTCAAAGTTGGCTTAGACACAACCACCTCCTAGATAAATATCGCAATGTTTTGGTTTGTATGTTATTGGATTGACTACTATATTATACAAAAAATTACACATCTATGAAGTAGGGCATGCTTAGCTTAAGCCCAAGTTTGTCCTACCAAATATTTGGCAGTCAACATCGCACTTCGTTCATCAGTTGATGTTGGTAGTTCTTCATGAGGAGCCTGATTATTCAGCTGGAGCTTGACTACTGCAGGATTATTTATGCTCAAATCAATATATGGGATCAAGAAGTTTTGTTTTTATGACTCCAATGATAGATTCAGCATTTATTTGTATGGTGTTCTTTTGCCCATGTTGATTGGCGAATAGTTCATGTAACTCTTAACTTACCTCCTCCAACCAACATACCAAATATGTTTGGAAATTGGTTGATGGGGTTAATAAAACTAATACCCAATTCATGTGGGAATCCTTGCTTTATGTTGAACTACCTGAAACTCTCGAAATGGCATTTTTTTAACAAGGCTATGGTGCTTTCCTTGCAGGTTACCCTCAAGGTTTCCCATCAAATCTGCATGTGATATTATGTGCACCCTGCGAAGGAGTGGGAGCACACAAACTTTGGGTTTAACCTTTTGGTGACGGTCGCTTAGGATATATCTAGCTTGTGTGGGTGCTGTCTAGTAATAGAACTTGGCATGTATATGTGCTACAAAATATTTTCAATTGCTTTGAATGAGTTTTGTATCCACTATCTACATGAAGTAATAGCGTGAATGATAACTTCACATTAAGAACATCTCTTTGCCTCAATCAATGGAGAAGTCGGTGTTGCCGTCTACACGGTACACATGATATACTGATATACAAAAGTAAATTGGTGCACATGATGTTCTGATATTGATTCGATAATGATATATGTTCTTCTGGTGAAAAGCATGTGCTTCTTGCTAATGTTGAAATTAACTATAAAAGTTTTTCCATCATGAGGGCATAATACTTAAGATAATACCTTGACAAATAATTGTCTCATCAATGTGTGGTTTACGAGCTATAAAATCACAATAATAAGTAAAGTACTTTTATTACAATATACAAACATCAAACTTATGATGTCTTCTTATGAGTAATACACGGAGGATCATGCAAAATAAGAAATGAAAATAGCTTGTGATTCAGATATCCCAATGCCGTGGTTCGTTATTTATGTCATTGAACATATTATTGTTTCTCATATATAATAAGTAACTTATATATCCGCCGATTCATCTTGTGATACAATATATTTGGTAACACTCTATAATATTAGGTTATTATTATCTTTAGAACAACCTTGTGATACAATATATTTGGCTAGCCAGTATATTTGTAAAGTTTTGTTTGATCATGAGATGGCATGCCAAATTATTGACAACCATCGAGGAACAAATGACCAAAATAGAAAAAGTTGGTTCACTAGATTTTGGTCACAATCCCACTACTCTTGGCTACAATGAAAATCTTCCCTTGTAATAAGTGATCTTTATTCACATATTATTTTGTATGCAAAATATATCCAGCGAACTCTCCCACTTCTTCTCTCACGCATGCCGTGATTTTGAGGTGTACATTGCATGCAATCGATGTTCATGCAGATGTGCTTTCTGTGCTTCATCGGCGCTCTGTCGACTCCCATGCATGGATGTAATGCATTTCCCCTGACGTGCGATACCACACCATAATGAAATGCATTTACCTATATTTAGATTACAAAATCAAGGTGAATTTGGGATAATTTGATCATTTACTGGAGAAAACCCATAATAAGATGGATTCTGGGCGCTGGGAACCACCTGCGCCATCGGAGCGAAGCTTACGAGCATTTACAAGGGTTGACAAGTAATCTTGTCTACTCATTCATGTCGTTAGAGAAGAAAAAACAATATGTTATGCACTAGGTTATCTCTTAGTGTTCTCTTCAACAATTAAATCATGTATGTTCCCACAACCATGACATTATGAAAGTTAATCAACACTCCTAAATAAGAGAAGACATCTTATATAATGAAGAAGACATATTTTCTTACTAAGAGATCACTACTTAGATAAGAGAAGAGATTTTTATTTCTTTGTACTATTTTTCTTATTTATTCCACCTCGTCTAGAAGAGGAAAAATACTAGTATGTACAACAGATACTCTTAAGATAGCTTTAGTAATAAATGTTTGCATGCTACTAACTATAAGGGTCATTAAAATTAAACAAAAAAAAAACGTGAGTAAGACATCTCATAAATAGAAATAATGTGTTATGTCTTCTACTAACAGATCATATATTAGCTGTGAGAAAGCATTCTGGCATTGCGAAGATAGCACCATTGTGACTAATCATCTTACGATGAATTTCTGAAATTAACCATTGTACATATATTGGCGCCACTAGTTGGTGTTAGTTACTAGTTGGGGTGGATGGAACTCGTTCGCGCAACTAGCACATGTTAGGAATCGAGTCAACTGACTGAGACATGGGTGTGAACGTGCAAAAGAAAAAAACTGTGCATATAAAGGCATGTATTGATGTATAAGAGTAGTATATGATATGGTATTAGATAAAAATGGCATACGTACGTAGAAGTATGAGAGAATTGCAATGGGATGTGTCCAACTTGTATTATTGTAATGGCATTTCTCCAATTCATGAAAATTGGAGTGGCATAGATCCAACTAACTCTAGTGTTAATTAGGCTACAAACTTGAACAAAATGGATTCCGATGTCACAAAATGCTCGTTGGATTGATACAATACAAGAGAAGAGGTTTCAGGTTCAGACAAGGGGAACATCACAACATAAAAGCGCCCCTATCTATTTTTATCCTCAATCCTTGAACGGAGAGGGGTGTAACGAGGTCCAACAAGGCGGCATGGTTGAGGGTGGGGCGAGACAGTGCTGATCTAGGAGCACGATGGTGGCAAACAACATGCAAAATATGGCGTGTTCGATATGGGCGCGGAGGGATCTAGGGTTCGACCGTTAGTCAAAGTTGGGAGAGCGAAGAACGTGAGATAGTTGGGAGTAGTTACTAATAGAAAGTGAGATTCCAGAGTGGATATTTTATGGGCCCTTGACAATGTGGGTCGCATTTGCACGGATAGCCCATAAAGATGCCCCAATTTTTCATTTGACAGTAAATAAACATTTTGTGAAAAAAGGCTATTACTTATCAAAGTGATGGTTAATACTAAAAAGTGTACTTGTTAACATATCTCTAATTGCCTCTAGATATTTGGACAATTCTTGAGCGGTTCCTAGTGAAACGACAAGATCTAATTTGGCTTCCTCCCTTAGAGCATCTATAGAAGATCCCGTAAACACCCAAAATTTTAAAATAACCTCTTATTTACATCTTTTGGCACAAAATCGGCACAAATCAGATCTCATGATTGTGTGTGATCTATTAAAAATTAAGGGGCCGGGTCGGTAAAAATCTCCACCCGACCTCTATATACCCAGTTTCCATGGCCAAACCGAATGTGCCCTGTACTCCTACTCACATTCTGGCGGGGAATAAACTTCAGCTCGCAGCAAGTGCTTCCACCGATAGACTGACCGGTGTCCGGCCAAATTCCAGCAAAATCTATCCAGCGAGGGAAAGCTCGGGGAGAGCGCGGGTTAGCCCGCGTGGGGTAAGCTTGATGAGGCCGGTGCGGGGAGAGCTCGGGGTGTCTGGTGCATGTCAAGCTCGGGGCAAGCTCAAGGAGAGCGCAACGTGGGGCGAACTCGCGACAGTGGGGGCAGCTAGGTTGGGGTGAGCTCGTGGCAGCGCAGGGCGGCCGGCTCAAGGCGAACTTGAGGTGAGCGCATCGCGGGGTGGCCGGTTCGGGACGAGCTCGGGCCAAGCATGGCGTGGGCGATCGCGGGGCTGTGTGGCGGGCAGGTGCGGGGGTGGCGCGGGAAGGCGGCGTCCGAGGTGGCAGGGCAGGAGCAGGGGAGGCTCGGGTGGTTTCTGCGAGGAAGAAGAGAATGAAGAGAGAGAAAAAACTGAGAGGTGGGCCTCTTAGTGGCATATTCTCAACTATGCTCTTTTACAGTTTTTTACGGGATTTTCTTTGCGCGGTGCATTTTCAGAACTTAAATTACATTTTATTGCGGCCTGTGTAAGTGTTATTAAGGGCCGGCATTAATGGGATCTGCTAAAGATGCTCTTACTTCCATCTGCAACTCCTCATGGTTAGAGTAATCACTCACTTCTTCAGTTTCCTTTCACATTTGCACAAGCAATAGTTGTAGTTTATTGGAGTTACGACCGTTAATCGATAATAGGTACGGGCACATGGCGGTTAAGAAGTGACATCCGTAGAACCTACGATCGGTTAGCTTGCCCTCAAACATGATGTGTGTAGGTGAGAATCTATTACACACACATCTTCTTTTGTAGCGATATATTATTGGGACATTGTTCCTCTAGGTCGTAGATCATTGCGCCCTACTTTATGAGAAAACCCAAAAATTAGGTTAGAAGAACCAAATTGGATTGAGATGAAATAAGTAACTTATATATCTTCCCACATTCGACGTTCCCTCTTTGAGTCGCCACCAGGATCCATGACAGTTTCTGCCATTGCTACCGCCGCTCACCTCTTCGAAAGGTTTTGGAAAGGAGGCTGAGATATAAATTTAGGGCAAGGCTTGGCCAGGAGGTGGTGGATCAGCCTAGTAAGTGAGATATTTGTGATTACTCAGTGTGATGCGGTTAACCATTCTGTAGCATTGAACCCACAATTACCGTCACCCACAATCTAAGACTGTACTACGATGTGCCTCCTTTAATCTAGCACAACATTAAATGGTGGAGGGTTTGCTTCCCACCTATCGTGGCGTATTTATCCGCGGTTGTGGGATATACCATGGCAAAAATCTGTGTGACTATCTGGTTTTCCGCTGGGACTAGCAAGGCGCCGACCAAAAAACTTATACTACGGCTTGTATCCGAAAAATCTCTCAGATATAGGGGCATTCTTATAGTGATTTTATAGTGATTGCTTGATAGTTGAGACTGGCTGTATCAATGTCATGTTTTTTTTATTTTGTATAGAAATCATGCAAAAAAAAAACTCACTAACAATCACAACTACTGCTTTTCCTCCAAAACATGTGTTTAGTTGTTACAAAATCCAGGTGAATTCATGATAATTTGAGCATTTCCACGAATCCTACGAGAAGGCTAGATAACATGTGTCTGTAAATTCGCCAAGTCAAAATTGGGGAGAGTTAATTAGACTTGTCGTGCAACGAGATTTAGACAAGAAGCCGAGTTACAACGAATCAAGATGAGAGGAGCAGATCAAGAGTAAAAAATAGAAATAGATTGTCAGAACAATGTTGAGCTCAGTTTAATTACATTACCTAGTTTGGTAAGTTTGCATGTACTAGTACGTCATGTCCGTGTATTGCTAGCTGTTGTAGGAACACTACCATGTCCCAGTGAAGTAGAGTAAGAAAGTTTTGGCAAAAGTCGCCGCGAAGTATACTCCGGTGTCTTCCCCTCTTAGAGCATCTCCATCGGCGCCCCCGATAGCGGTCCCGATAGCATTTTAGGGGACGGCATCGAAAATTGGCTCGCATCGGCACGCCCCAAAAAGCGTCAGCGCAATTTTGAGCCCAATAGAAACGCCGACAACCCCGTGCTGGCCCCTTCGCGAAGGGCGCGAATCGGGCGCGCTAGCGCCTCACGTTTTATGGGGCCGCGCTGTCAGTGACGCCAGAGCGCCGCGCGGGAGATTTGCCGCCACGACGGCGCGCGGGAAACTCTCTCGCCATGACGCCGGGCTGGAAACTCTCCCGCCACGACGCCGCGCGGGAGGTTTCCCGCCTCGCCGCCGGTCTATATTAACCGCTCCTTCCCTGTCTCTCACTTCAGTAGTGCATTAATATCTAAACCCACAATATACGATGCGTGGGAGGAGGCGGCGCTAGCGGCGACCGTAGATGCATTTGTCGCGGACGAGCGGCAGCTGCGGGAGGCGGGGCAGCGGCATCGGGATGCAGTGCGCCGACAACAAGGGTGGGTGGAGCTTGCGCTGTGGCGGGAGGTGCAGGAGGAGTGATACGTCTCCAACGTATCTATAATTTCTGATGTTCCATGCTTGTTTTATGACAATACCTACATGTTTTGTTCACACTTTATGATGTTTTGATGTGTTTTCCGGAACTAACCTATTGACGAGATGCCGAAGTGCCAGTTCTGTTTTTGCTGTTTTTGGTTTCAGAAATCCTAGTAAGGAAATATTCTCGAATCGGACGAAATCAACGCCCAATACCCTATTTTCACCGGAAGCCTCCAGAACACCCGAGAGGCCAGAGGGGGGCCACAGGCCCACCAGACACTACCCTGGCGCGGCCAAGGGGGGGCCGCGCCCCCCTGTTGTATCGTCGCCTCGTTGACCTTCTGACGCCGCCTCTTCGCCTATATAAAGGTCCCTGACCTAAAACACGATACGAATAAGCCACGGTAAGAGAAACCTTCCAGCCGTCGCCATCGCGAAGCCAAGATCTGGGGGACAGGAGTCTGTTCCGGCACGCCGCGACGGGAAGTGCCCCGGAAGGCTCCTCCATCGACACCACCGCCATCTTCATCACCGCTGCTGTCTCCCATGAGGAGGGAGTAGTTCTCCCCCGAGGCTAAGGGCTTTACCGGTAGCTATGTGGTTAATCTCTCTCCTATGTACTTCAATACAATGATCTTATGAGCTGCCTTACATGATTGAGATCTATATGATGAGCTTTGTATCGCTACTAGTTATGTGCTACTCATGTGATGTTATTAAAGTAGTCTATTCCTCCTGCATGGTGTAACGGTGACAGTGTGTGCATCGTGTGGTTCTTGTCGTAGATTATGATCATAATCTCTTGTAGGTTATGGAGTTGATTATCGCTATGATAGTATTGATGTGATCTATTCCCCCTTCATAGTGTAAAGGTGACAGTGTGTATGCTATGTTAGTACTCGGTCTATTTTGCAAAGATCTATTATGCTCTAAGGTTACTTAAACATGAATATCGAATGTTGTGGAGCTTGTTAACTCCGACATTGAGGGTTCGTGTAATCCTACGCAACGAATGGTGTTCATTATCAAACAAGAGTATATGTAGCACAAATGAGAGAAGTTATTAATTTATTATGCGATCAATGTTGAGAGTGTCCACTAGTGAAAGTATGATCCCTAGGCCTTGTTTCCAAACATCGAATCTCCGTTTATTTACTGTTCTGTTGCATGTTTACTCGCTGCCATATTTTATTCAGATTGCTATTACCATTCATATACATCCATACTACTTGTATTTCACTATCTCTTCGCCGAACTAGTGCACCTATACATCGACAAGTGTATTAGGTGTGTTGGGGACACAAGAGACTTCTTGTATCGTGATTGCAGGGTTGCTTGAGAGGGACTTTGACCTCTTCCTCCCTGAGTTCGATAAACCTTGGGTGATCCCCTTAAGGGAAAACTTGCTGCTGTTCTACAAACCTCTGCTCTTGGAGGCCCAACACTGTACAAGAATAGAAGCACCCGTAGACATCAAGCTATTTTCTGCGCGTCGGGGAGGAAAGGTAAAAGGTACCCACACTCCGGATCTCGGCTACTAAGCTATTTTCCGGCGCCGTTGTAAGTACTCGAAGCTATTTCCTTTAGATCCTGCAATTGCATCTTTTGGTTTCTTGTTTACACTAGTTAGGCATAATGGAAAGTAACAATGAGCTTCTTATTCTATTTCCTGAGTTAAGACATGGATGGTTTGATGCGAAAATTAAAAAACCCATGGAACATATTAGTATGAACACTTTTAATACCATAGTTGCTAATGATATGGAAAATTCTAAGCTTGGGGAAGCTGGTTTTGATGAACATGATATTTTTAGTCCCCCAAGCATTGAGGAGAAAATTTTCTTTGATGATACTTTGCCTCCTATTTATGATGATTATAATGATAGTGGTCTTTTCGTGCCGCCTACTATGGAGAGTAAATTTTATTATGATTATACTATGCCTCCTACACTTGATGAGAATAATAATGATAGCTACTTTGTTGAATTTGCTCCCACTACAACTAATAAAATTGATTATGCTTATGTGGAGAGTAATAATTTTATGCATGTGGCTCATGACAAGAATGTTTTATGTGATAGTTATATTGTTGAATTTGTTCATGATGCTACTGAAAGTTATTATGAGAGAGGAAAACATGGTTATATGCATCCTATTAATATTAAGTTTCCCCTCTTTATGTTGAGAATTTTGAAATTGCGGTTGTGTTGCTTTTCTATGCTTGCCACTTTGTTCTTCATGAATTTATTTGTGTACAAGATTCCTTTTCATAGGAAGTGGGTTAGGCTTAAATGTGTTTTTAATTTGCTTCTTGATGCTCTCTTTTGCTTCAACTCTTCTTTCTTGCAAGAGTATCTTTGAAATTACTGAGCCCATCTTAATGGCTATAAAGAAAGAACTTCTTTGGAGATAACCCATGTGTTTATTTTACTACAGAATTTTTTTGTTTTGTTGAGTCTTGGAAGTTGTTTACTACTGTAGCAACCTCTCCTTATCATGTTTTTGTGCCAATTAAAGTCTCTATGGTAAAGTTGATGCTAGATTTGGATTACTGCGCAGAAACAGATTTGCTGTCTATCACGAATTCGCGCAGAAGTCTCTGTAGGTAAATCAGAAAAATCTGCAAATTTACGTGTGTGATCCTCAGATATGTACGCAACTTTCATTAGTTTTGAGTTTTTCCATTTGAGCAAGTTAAGTGCCCCTGCCAGATTCATCTTTACGGACTGTTCTGTTTTTGACAGATTCTGTCTTTTATTTCGCATTGCCGCTTTTGCTATGTTGAATGAGTTTCTTTGTTCTATTAACTTTCAGAAGCTTTTTGCAATGTCCAGAAGTGTTAAGAGTGATTGTGTCACCTCTGAACATGTGAATTTTGATTATGCACTAACCCTCTAATGAGTTTGCTTGAAGTTTGGTGTGGAGGAAGTTTTCAAGGGTCAAGAGAAGAGGATGATATACTATGATCAAGAAGAGTGAAAGGTCTAAGCTTGGGGATGCCCGGTGGTTCATCCCTGCATATTTTAAGAAGACTCAAGCATCTAAGCTTGGGGATGCCCAAGGCATCCCCTTCTTCATCGACAACTTATCAGGTTTCTTCTAGTAAAACTATATTTTTATTCAGTCACATCTTATGTACTTTACTTGGAGCGTCTGTGTGCTTTTATTTTCGTTTTGTTATTTTCATTCTCTGAATAAGTTCATCCTTTTGTGGGAGAGAGACACGCTCCGCTTTTTCATATGAACACTAGTGTTCTTCGTTTATGCTTTTAATGTTCAAGGGCGAAAGTTGATCGCTTCACTTGTTGCTATTTAGTTGGAATAAGAAAATGCTTCATATGGTCTTGAATAATTTGATACTTGGCAATTGTTTTGAGCTCTCATAAATCATGTTTAAGCTCTTGTATCATGTAGTTAAATTTAGTAGTGGAGAACTACTGTAGAGCTTGTTGAAATTTGGTTTGCATGATTGGTCTCTCTAAGGTCTAGATATTTTCTGGTAAAAGTGTTTGAGCAACAAGGAAGACAGTGTAGAGTCTTATAATGCTTGCAATATGTTCTTATGTAAGTTTTGCTGTACCGGTTTATACTTGTGTTTGCTTCAAACAACTTTGCTAGCCAAAGCCTTGTACTGAGAGGAAATGCTTCTCGTGCATCCAAAACCTTGAGCCAAAACCCATGCCATTTGTGTCCACCATATCTACCTACTATGTGGTATTTTTCTGCCATTCCAAGTAAATACTTCATGTGCTACCTTTAAACAATTCAAAAGCTATTATCTCTTATTTGTGTCAATGTTTTATAGCTGATGCGCGTAGATGTACACGTCCGTTGGGAACCCCAAGAGGAAGGTATGATGCGCACAGCAGTAAGTTTCCCTCAGTATGAAACCAAGGTTATCGAACCAGTAGGAGCCAAGAAGCACGTGAAGGTTGTTGGTGGAAGAGTGTAGTGCGGCGCAACACCGGTGAAACCGCGCCAACGTGGAACCTGCACAACACAATCAAAGTACTTTGCCCCAACGTAACAGTGAGGTTGTCAATCTCACCGGCTTGCTGAAAACAAAGGATTAAACGTATCGAGTGGAAGATGGTGTTTGTTTGCAAAGAACAGTAAAAGTGTATTCAGATGTAAAAGAATGGACCGGGGTCTACAGTTCACTAGTGGTGTCTCTCCAATAAGATAACTAACATGCTGGGTGAACAAATTACAGGCAGCAATTGACAAATAAAGATTCAATACATATCAACGATGATTACTATGTGATTTAATCAGGGCATTACGACAAAGTACATAGACCGCTATCCAGCATGCATCTATGCCTAAATAATCCAGGTTATCATCCGAACCCCTTCCGGTATTAAGTTGCGAACAACATAATTGCATTAAGTATGGTGCGTAATGTAATCAACACAAATATCCTTAGACAAAGCATCAATGTTTTATCCCTAGTAGCAACAGCACATCCACAACCTTAGAACTTTCTGTCACTGTCCCAGATTTAATGGAGGCATGAACCCACTATCGAGCATAATTACCCCCTCTTGGAGTTACAAGTATCAACTTGGCCAGAGCCTCTACTAGCAAAGGAGAGCATGCAAGAACATAAACAACACATATATGATAGATTGATAATCAACTTAACATAATATTCTATATTCATCGGATCTCGCCAAACACAACATGTAGCATTACAAATAGATGATCTTGATCATGTTAGGCAGCTCACAAGATCTATAACAATGATAGCACAAGCGGAGAAGACAACCATCTAGCTACTGCTATGGACCCATAGTCCAAGGATGAACTACTCACGCATCAATCCGGAGGCGGGCATGATGATGTAGAGCCTCCGGTGATGATTCCCCTCTCGGCAGGTGCCGGAGGCGATCTCTGAATCCCCGAGATGGGATTCGCGACGGCGGCGTCTCTGGAAGGTTTTCGTATCGTGGCTCTCAGGGGGTTTCGCGACGGAGGCTTTAAGTAGGCGGAAGGGTAGGTCAAGGCGTCACGAGGCCCACACAACAGGCCGGCGCGGCCGGGCTTGGGCCGCGCCGCCCTGTGTGTCCCCACCTCGTGGCCCCACTTCGTCTCCCTTTCGGTCTTCGGAAGCTTCGTGTAAAAATAGGCCCTGGGCGTTGATTTCGTCCAATTCCGAGAATATTTTCTTACTAGGATTTCGAAACCAAAAACAGCAGAAAACAACAGCGCACTTCGGCATCTTGTTAATAGGTTAGTGCCGGAAAATGTATAATAATGCTGTAAAGTATGTATAAAACATTCAAGTATTGTAATAAAAGTAGCATGGAACATAAGAAATTATAGATACGTTTGCGACGTATCAAGCATCCCAAGCTTAGTTCCTACTCGTCCTCGAGTAGGTAAACGATAACACAAATAATTTCTGAAGTGCCATGCTACCAAAATAATCTTGATCAACATTATTGTAAAGCATATGAGATGAATGGAGTGATCTGAACAAAAGATTGCTAACAAAGATAATGACTAAGCAAATGAATCATATAGCAAGACTTTTCATGAATAGTACTTTCAAACAAGTATCAATAAGAGTTGCATAAGAGCTAACTCATAAGCAATAAATTCTAAGTAGAATGCATTGAAGCAACACAAAGGATGATTAAGTTTCAGCGAATGCTTTCAACTTGTAACATGTATATCTCATGGATATTTGTCAACATAGAGTAATATAACAGTGCAATAAGTAAACATGTAAGAATCAATGCACAGTTAACACAAGTGTTTGCTTCTAAGATAGAAAGAAATGGGTAAACTGACTCAACAATAAAGTAAAAGATTGGCCCTTCGAGAGGAAGCATGGATTACTATTTTTGTGCTAGAGCTTTTGTTTTGAAAACATAGAAACAATTTTGTCAACGGTAGTAATAATTCATATGTGCTATGCATAATACTTCCTACAAGTTGCATGTCTCATGCATAGAGTACTAATAGTGCTCGCACCTTGTCCTACTTAGCTCGGAAACACGGATTCTCATCGCATAATGATGTCTACTCACGCTTCTTTTCCTGTAGACAGTGTTGGGCCTCCAAGAGCAGAGGTTTGTAGAACAGCAGCAAGTTTTCCCTTAAGTGGATCACCCAAGGTTTATCGAACTCGGGGAGGAAGAGGTCAAAGATATCCCTCTCAAGCAACCCTGCAACCACAAAGCAAGAAGTCTCTTGTGTCCCCAACACACCAAATACACTTGTCAGATGTATAGGTGCACTAGTTCGACGAAGAGATAGTAAAACACAGGTGGTATAGATGGTGGTAATATTGCAGAAAGTAAAGATGCAGTAAAACAGTAAACAAGTGGCGCCAGAAAATAACTTGCTGGCGTGGGAAGCAATTCTTTGTGGTGGAAACAAGGCCTAGGGATCATACTTTCACTAGTGGACACTCTCAACATTGATCACATAATAAATAAGTTCTCTTTCCTTTGTGCTACATATACTCTTGTTAGATGATGAACACCACTAATTGTGTAGGATTACACGAACCCTCAATGCCGGAGTTAACAAGCTCCACAACATTCGATATTCATATTTAAGTAACCTTAGAGTATAATAGATCTTTGCAAAATAGACCAAGTACTAACATAGCATCCACACTGTCACCATCACACTACGAAGGAGGCATAAATCACATCAATACTATCATAGCGATAATCAACTCCATAACCTACAAGAGATTATGATCATAATCTACGACAAGAACTACACGATGCACACACTGTCACCATTACACCATGCAGGAGGAATAGACTACTTTAATAACATCACATGAGTAGCACATAGATAATAGTGATACAAAACACATTGCAATCATAAAGGGATATAAATAAGCACTTCACTATGCCATTCATAACAGTGAATAAGTATTCTGTGAAATATAGCCTAAGAGACCCACACGGTGCACACACGGTCACCTTTACACACGTGGGACAAGGAGTCTCCGGAGATCACATAAGTAAAACCCACTTGACTAGCATAATGACATCTAGATTACAAGCATCATCATATGAATCTCAATCATGTAAGGCAGCTCATGAGATTATTGTATTGAAGTACATAGAGAGAGATGAACCACATAGCTACCGGTACAGCCCGGAGATGGAGAACTACTCCCTCCTCATGGGAGCAGCAGCGGTGATGAAGATGGCGGTGGAGATGATGGAGAAGCCTTCCGGGGCACTTCCCCGTCCGCGCGGCGTGGAACAGAGACTCCTGTCCCCGGATCTTGGCTTCGCGATGGCGGCGGCTCTGGAAGGTTTCGCGTACCGTGGCTTCTTCGTATCGTGTTTTAGGTCAGGGACCTTTATATAGGCGAAGAGGCGGAGTCGGAGGGCTGACGAGGCGACGACACCATAAGGCGGCGCGGCCAGGGCCTTGGCCGCGCGCCCTATCATCTGGGGCCTGTGTGGCCCCCTCTGGCGACTCTCGGGTGTTGGATGCTTCGGGCAAAATAGGAACCTGGGCGTTGATTTCGTCCAATTAGAATATTTCGTTACTAGGATTTGAAACCAAAAACAGCAGAAAACAGGCACTTCGGCATCTTGTTAATAGGTTAGTTCCAAAATGCACGAATATGACATAAAGTGTGCATAAAACATGTAGATATCATCAATAATGTGGCATGGAACATAAGAAATTATCGATACGTCGGAGACGTATCAGCATCCCCAAGCTTAGTTCTGCTCGTGCAGGTAAAACGATAACAAAGATAATTTCTGAAGTGACATGCCGTCATAAACTTGATCATATTGTAAACATATGTAATGAATGCAGCGATCAAAACAATGGTAATGACATGAGTAAACAACTGAATCATAAAGCAATGACTTTTCATGAATAGCACTTTCAAGACAGGCATCAATAAGTCTTGCATAAGAGTTAACTCATAAAGCAATAATTCAAAGTAAAAGGTATTGAAGCAACACAAAGGAAGATTAAGTTTCAGCGGTTGCTTTCAACTTATAACATGTATATCTCATGGATAGTGTCAATATAAAGTAATATAACCAGTGCAATATGCAAGTATGTAGGAATCAATGCACAGTTCACACAAGTGTTTGCTTCTTGAGGTGGAGAGAAATAGGTAAACTGACTTAAACAATAAAAGTAAAAGAAAGGTCCTTCAAATAGGAAAGCATCGATTCCTATATTTGTGCTAGAGCTTTTATTTTGAAAACATGAAACAATTTTGTCAACGGTAGTAATAAAGCATATGAGTTATGTAAATTTTATCTTACAAGTTGCAAGCCTCATGCATAGTATACTAATAGTGCCCGCACCTTGTCCTAATCAGCTTGGACTACCGGATCATCGCAATACACATGTTTCAACCAAGTGTCACAAAGGGGTACCTCCATGCCGCCTGTACAAAGGTCTAAGGAGAAAGCTCGCATTTTGGATTTCTCGCTTTTGATTATTCTCAACTTAGACATCCATACCGGGACAACATGGACAACAGATAATGGACTCCTCTTTAATGCATAAGCATGTGGAAACAATTATTATTCTCATATGAGATTGAGGATATATGTCCAAAACTGAAACTTCCACCATGATTCATGGCTTTAGTTAGCGGCCCAATGTTCTTCTCTAACAATATGCATGCTCCAACCATTAAGGTGGTAGATCTCTCTTACTTCAGACAAGACGGACATGCATAGCAACTCACATGATATTCAACAAAGAATAGTTGATGGCGTCCCCAGAAGCATGGTTATCGCACAACAAGCAACTTAATAAGAGATAAAGTGCATAAGTACATATTCAATACCACAATAGTTTTTAAGGCTATTTTGTCCCATGAGCTATATATTGCAAAGGCGAATGATGGAATTTTAAAGGTAGCACTCAAGCAATTTACTTTGGAATGGCGGAGAAATACCATGTAGTAGGTAGGTATGGTGGACACAAATGGCATAGTGGTTGGCTCAAGGATTTTGGATGCATGAGAAGTATTCCCTCTCGATACAAGGTTTAGGCTAGCAAGGTTATTTGAAGCAAACTCAAGGATGAACCGGTGCAGCAAAACTCACATAAAAGACATATTGTAAACATTATAAGACTCTACACCGTCTTCCTTGTTGTTCAAAACACAATACTAGAAATTATCTAGACCTTAGAGAGACCAAATATGCAAACCAAATATTAGCAAGCCTATGTATTTCTTCATTAATGGGTGCAAAGTATATGATGCAAGAGCTTAAACATGAGCACAACAATTGCCAAGTACCACATTATCTAAGACATTTTACCAATTACTACATGTAGCATTTTCTGTTTCCAACCATATAACAATTAACGAAGCAGTTTCGACCTTCGCCATGAACATTATGAGTAAAACCTAAGGACATATTTGTCCATATGCAACATCGGAGCGTGTCTCTATCCCATACAGTGAATGCTAGGATCCATTTTATTCAAACAAAAACAAAAACAAAACAAACCGACGCTCCAAGTAAAGAACATAAGATGTGACTGAATAAAAATATAGTTTCGGGGAGGAACCTATTGATGTTGTCGATGAAGAAGGGGATGCCTTGGGCATCCCCAAGCTTAGACGCTTGAGTCTTCTTAAAATATGCAGGGATGAACCACGGGGGCATCCCCAAGCTTAGAGCTTTCACTCCTCTTGATCATAGTATATCATACTCCTCTCTTGACCCTTGAAAACTTCCTTCACACAGACTTCAAGCAAACTCATTAGAGGGTTAGTGCACAATTAAAATTCACATATTCAGAGGTGACACAATCATTCTTAACACTTCTGAACATTGCACAAAGCTTCTGAAAGTTAATGGAACAAAGAAACTCATTCAACATAGCAAAAGCGGCAATGCGAAATAAAAGACAGAATCTGTCAAAACAGAACAGTCCGTAAAGATGCTTCTGGACTGGGCACTTAACTTGCTCAAATGGAAAAACTCAAAACTAATGAAAGTTGCGTACATATCTGAGGATCACGCTCGTAATTTTGCAGATTTTTTTGAATTTTTTACAGAGACTTGTGCCAGAATTCGTGACAGACAGCAATGCTGTTTCTGCGCAGCGATCCCAAATATAACATCAACTTTAACATAGAAACTTTAGTTGGCACAAAAACATGATAAGGAGAGGTTGCTACAGTAGTAAACAACTTCCAAGACTCAACAAAACAAAAATTGCTGTAGTAAAATAAACACATGGGTTATCTCCCAAGAAGTTCTTTCTTTATAGCCATTAAGATGGCCTCAGCAGTTTTAATGATGCTCTCATGAAAATAGACAATGAAGCAAAATAGAACATCAAGAAGCAATTTTAAAACACATTTAAGCCTAACATGCTTCCTATGAAAAGTAATCTTGTAAATAAACAAGTTCATGAGGAGCAAAGTAACAAGCATAGGAAGATATAACAAGTGTAGCTTCAAAAATTTCAGCACATAGAGAGGCATTTTAGTAACATGAAAATTTCTACAACCATATTTTCCTCTCTCATAATAACTCTCAGTAGCATCATGAGCAAACTCAACAATACAACTATCACATAAAGCATTCTTATCATGAGTCTCATGCATAAAATTATTACTACTCCCAACATAAGCATAATCAGTTTTATTAGTTGTAGTGGGAGCAAATTCAACAAGGTAACTATCATTATTATTCTCATCAAGTGTAGGAGGCATAGTATAATCACAATAAAATTTACTCTCCATAGTAGGTGGCACCAAAAGACCACTATCATTATAATCATCATAAATGGGAGGCATATCATAATCAACATAAACTTTCTCCTCAATACCCGGAGGGCTAAAGAGATCATTTTCATCAAAACCGACCTCCCCAAGCTTAGAATTTTCCATAGCATTAGCAACAATGGTGTTCAAAGCATTCATATTAATAACATTCCCATTAGCATGCATATAAATTTCCATGGGTTTTTTAATTCTCTCTTCAAACACATCATGTCCTAATTCAAGATAAAGTTCATAAAGATCTCTCATATTTTTGTTGTTTTCCATTATGCCTAACTAGTGTAAACAAGAAACAAAAAGATGCAATTGCAGGATCTAAAGGAAATAGCTTCGAGTACTTACAACCTTAGTAGCCGAGATCCGGAGTGTGAGTACCTTTTACCTTTCCTCCCCCAACGGCGCCATAAAATAGCTTGATGTCTACTCACGCTTCTTTTCTGTAGACAGTGTTGGGCCTCCAAGAGCAGAGGTTTGTAGAACAGCAGCAAGTTTTCCCTTAAGTGGATCACCCAAGGTTTATCGAACTCGGGAGGAAGAGGTCAAAGATATCCCTCTCAAGCAACCATGCAACCACAAAGCAAGAAGTCTCTTGTGTCCCCAACACACCAAATACACTTGTCGATGTATAGGTGCACTAGTTCGGCGAAGAGATAGTAAAACACAGGTGGTATAGATGGTGGTAATATTGCAGAAAGTAAAGATGCAGTAAAACAGTAAACAAGCGGCGCCAGAAAATAGCTTGCTGGCGTGGGAAGCAATTCTTTGTGGTGGAAACAAGGCCTAGGGATCATACTTTCACTAGTGGACACTCTCAACATTGATCATATAATAAATAAGTTCTCTTTCCTTTGTGCTACATATATTCTTGTTAGATGATGAACACAACTAATTGTGTAGGATTACACGAACCCTCAATGTCGGAGTTAACACTACTAGGAATTAGCTTATAGCCGCACTTCTTACCGCCGACGAGTAAGATTTAAAGATGCCGGCGGTAAGGCCTTCCAGGGCCGCCTCACCTTACCGCCGGCGAGTTTGCATCGAAGGTGCCGGGGATAGGCTATTTAGCGCTGGCGACAAGGGCCAGAAAACGCCGGGAAAAAGTTTAGCCAGAGTCCCCGGATGGGCCAGCTGTTACCGCCGGCGAAAAGCTATCATATTCGCCGGGGGTAAGTCCAGCTACCACGGGCGAAATTGAACCGCGCGCGCTGGGGTTAGGTGGGCTCGGTGGGCCAATTGGGCGAAATATTTACCGCCGCCACGCAGTGATTTTATTCGCCGGGGGTATTTCGTCCTCTCTCACACCAGGCCCTCACACGCACCCCCTCGCTCGACCAAACACACGCACCAACCCCCATCCCACTCCGCCTCCCGAGCCAGTCCAATCCTGCTGCCGCTGTCGAACCCTAGCTCCCCGAGCCGCTCCGGCCGCCCGAGCTGCAGCGCTGGAGGGACTCGCCCTACCACCCGCCGCCGCCCCCGCCCCTCCACGACCACGCCTGGCTCTCGCCTCGCCGGACGGCCTCCTCAGGTAGGTTTCTCCCACACAGACCCTCAGATCTGATGCCGCCGCCACCTCCCCCTCTCTTGCCCCGCTGATTTCCCCGAGCCTCTCTGCCGTTTCAGATCCGCGCTGGAGGAGGCGACGCGCCGCCCGGGCAAGGCATCGAGGCCTCCGACGGAGCGACCGACCCTCGGGTCCCTGCGGCGGTGAGGTGGAGCAAAGGTAGGAGCGGCCGTGGCGTCGGCTCCCTGGATCTATTTGTGGCGTCGAGTGGGCGGGAGTGGTGGTTGGCTCGCAGCGCCGGCGAGGTGGGAGAAAAGATAGCAGCAGCCGTGGGCGTCCTGGACGGTTGCAGCACCAGCACCAGTTGAGGCCGCCCCCGTCCCCGTCCCCGGCGACCGCGGCGCTTCACCGTCCGCCGGCTTGGACCCTCGATCCGGCGATTGCGGCCGCTAGCAGTCACCTGCTCATGCGCATCCTCGGAGCTGGGTCGGTTCGGCGGCCGTCGCGGTTCAGTCTGGCTGGCACCTACCGCATCTGCACCAAGATGATGAAGGCCACCAGGAGGACACCGTCGATCCCGGCAAGGCTGCTTGCTGCTTCCCACGACCTAGGTCAGTCCAATCCTCCTCCGCCTATGTGTCTACTAGCGATGCACTCCTCAAGACGTCAGTTAGTTGTTCTTTGACACTCATAATCACAGTGATCTGCTCATTGCTGCCCTGCCATGAACTTGTTCATATATATGCTATTCTCTTTTTGATGTATGCTCTGTACTGGATTATGCAGCAAGCAGCAAATAACAAATAACCATAGATCATTCAGCAAAACACAATCTCCATTGTAGCTAAGAATTTTTGGATACACCATTTACTGAAAGAATTTTGTCTGAATGTGCTTGATGCCATGAACTTGTGATTAGTACTCTGTGGCATTTTACGGTTGTCAATTGTCATGCTCAATCAAATTTGCTTTCTTGCACCTGCATGATCATGTCAAGGTAGTCAAATACCTTATGAGTGAGCAGTGACAGTGATAATCAGACAATGGTGCTTATGAATTCATAGTAGCAGGCTTAAATGTGATGATCCAATCACTGTAATAAGGGGTCATGCTAACACTGTAAGAACCTTAAGCCAAACAGACAGGAATAGAGAGAGAGGAAGATGGGGATTTTTTTAAAGCTCAGTTGCCCATGATGCTGACCGGTTCAATCTTGCCCATTTGCATCCTTCAACAGGAACCAATGGATGATATTATGGGAATTCGTAGCATATGTTATGTTAGCTAGTGGATGAGTATGATCATCAACTTGTAGCTTGGTTTACAAATTAAGCATCTCTGCCTAAAATTCTTTTCTTCTTGTACCTGGCAAAGAAATTGTACGTGTCTCTGGAAACAAACCACTTGCCTAAAATTCTTTATTGTGTTTTTTGCACTTTGAGTTTTCAGATTCTAGTTTGCTAGCTGTTGCCTTGATGCATTTCAATGACTAATGAGTAGTTTGTTTTTTATTCCTCCAGCGTGATCTCACAACTTCACCAAATCAGAAAATTTTGAGGAAGAAACATAGAAGAAGGTTAAATATCCAGCCAAATACTGAAAAATGGAGTGCTATCATCTGACCCAGCTCAAGCAATTGTGGTGGATCCGGCGAGCAGAGGAGGAGCACGGCCAGCTGCCTGCCGAGGATCACAATGAGGTCAGCTGCCTGCCGGTGGCTGGAATTTTGAATCTTGAAACTAGCTAAATTTGTAACGGACAGAATATATATGGGTTTATTCGTAATTTGTAAAATCTTTTTTTTTGTTTCTTAAATTCATTACTGCTGGCACACAGCCTTGGACGCCAGGGCTAACAGATATTAATTTTTTTTTGTTTCTTTAAATATGTACCGCCGGCGCATACAAATATGGCTTATGTGCCGGGGGTAACAAATACCCCCGGCGAATATGTGAAGGCGCCAGGGATAACGACATGTTACCACCGGCGAAAACGAAAGTGCTGGCGGTAAGGCATTACCACCGGCGAGGTTATCGCCGGCCAATGCGAATGTGCCGGCGGTAGGCCTTTCTGGTGTGCCGGCGGTAAGTGAATTCCTAGTAGTGTAACAAGCTCCACAACATTCGATATTCATATTTAACCTTAGAGTATAATAGATCTTTGCAAAATAGACCAAGTACTAACATAGCATGCACACTGTCACCATCACACTACGAAGGAGGCATAAATCACATCAATACTATCATAGCGATAATCAACTCCATAACCTACAAGAGATTATGATCATAATCTACGACAAGAACTACACGATGCACACACTATCACCATTACACCATGCAGGAGGAATAGACTACTTTAATAACATCACATGAGTAGCACATAGATAAATAGTGATACAAAACACATTGCAATCATAAAGGGATATAAATAAGCACTTCACTATGCCATTCATAACAGTGAATAAGTATTCTATGAAATATAGCCTAAGAGACCCACACGGTGCACACACTGTCACCTTTACACACGTGGGACAAGGAGTCTCCGGAGATCACATAAGTAAAACCCACTTGACTAGCATAATGACATCTAGATTACAAGCATCATCATATGAATCTCAATCATGTAAGGCAGCTCATGAGATTATTGTATTGAAGTACATAGGAGAGAGATGAACCACATAGCTACCGGTACAGCCCCGAGCCTCGATGGAGAACTACTCCCTCCTCATGGGAGCAGCGGTGATGAAGATGGCGGTGGAGATGATGGAGAAGCCCGGGGCACTTCCCCGTCCGGCGGCGTGCCGGAACAGAGACTCCCCCCGGATCTTGGCTTCGCGATGGCGGCGGCTCTGGAAGGTTTCGCGTACCGTGGCTTCTTCGTATCGTGTTTTAGGTCAGGGACCTTTATATAGGCAAAGAGGCGGAGTCGGAGGGCTGACGAGGCGACGGCACCATAAGGCGGCGTGACCAGGGCCTGGGCCGCGCCGGCCTATCATCTGGGGCCTGTGTGGCCCCCCTCTGGCGACTCTCGGGTGTTCTGGATGCTTCCGGGCAAAATAGGAACCTGAGCGTTGATTTCGTCCAATTCCGAGAATATTTCGTTACTAGGATTTCTGAAACCAAAAACAGCAGAAAACATCGGCATCTTGTTAATAGGTTAGTTCCAGAAAATGCACGAATATGACATAAAGTGTGCATAAAACATGTAGATAGCATCAATAATGTGGCATGGAACATAAGAAATTATCGATACGTCGGAGACGTATCACATAACATATGCTTCAACCAAGTGTCACAAAGGGGTACCTCTATGCCGCCTGTACAAGTGTCTAAGGAGAAAGCACGCATTGGATCTCTCGCTTTTGATTATTCTCAACTTAGACATCCATACCGGGACAACATAGACAACAGATAATGGACTCCTCTTTTTAATGCTTAAGCATTCAACAATAGTTAATATTCTCATAAGAGATTGAGGTTGTATGTCCAAACTGAAACTTCCACCATGATACATGGCTTTAGTTAGCGGCCCAATGTTCTTCTCTAACATATGCATACTCAAACCATTTGATCATGAAGTCCACTTACTTCGGACAAGACGAACATGCATAGCATCTCACATGATATCCAACAAAGCTAAAGTTGATGGCGTCCCCAGAAAACATGGTTACCGCTCAACAAGCAACTTATAAGAATTAAAACACATAACTACATATTCATTACCACAATAGTTTTTAAGCTATTTGTCCCATGAGCTATATATTGTAAAGGTAGAGGAATGAAATTTTAAAGGTAGCACTCAAGTAATTTACTTTGGAATGGCAGAAAAATACCACATAGTAGGTAGATATGGTGGACACAAATGGCATGGAGTTTGGCTCAAGGTGTTTGGATGCACGAGAAGCATTTCCTCTCAGTACAAGGTTTGGGCTAGAAAGGTTGTTTGAAGCAAACACAAGTATGAACAGGTACAGCAAAACTCACACAAGAACATATTGCAAGCATTATAAGGCTCTACACTGTCTTCCTTGTTGTTCAAACACTTTACTCGAAAATATCTAGACTTAGAGAGAACAATCATGCAAACCAAATTAAACAAGCTCTACGGTAGTTCTTCATTAATAGATTAAAATACATGATGCAAGAGCTTAAACATGATCTAATGAGAGCTCAAACAATTGCCAAATTATCAAACCATATGCAGCACTTTCCAATTCCAACCAAATAGCAATTTAACGAAGCAATAAGCTTTCGCCATGAACATTAAAGCACAATTAAGAACACAAGTGTTCCATAAGAAAAAGCGGAGCGTAATATCTCCAATATAAGAATGGCGGGATCCAACTTTATTCAAAACAAAACAAAAATAAAAACAAACCGACGCTCCAAGTAAAGAACATAAGAATGTGACGGAATAAAAATATAGTTTCACTAGAAGTGACCTGATAATGTTGTCGATGAAGAAGGGGATGCCTTGGGCATCCCCAAGCTTAGATGCTTGAGTCTTCTTAAAATATGCAGGGATGAACCACCGGGGCATCCCCAAGCTTAGACCTTTCACTCTTCTTGATCATAGTATATCATCCTCTTCTCTTGACCCTTGAAAACTTCCTTCACACAAACTTCAAGCAAACTCATTAGAGGGTTAGTGCATAACCACAAATTTACATATTCAGAGGTGACACAATCATTCTAAACATTTCTGGACATTGCACAAAGCTTCTGAAAGTTAATGGAACAAAGAAACTCATTCAACATAGCAAAAGCGGCAATGCGAAATAAAAGGCAGAATCTGTCAAAAACAGAACAGTACGTAAAGATGCATCTGGAAGGGGCACTTAACTTGCTCAAATGGAAAAACTCAAAACTAATGAAAGTTGCGTACATATCTGAGGATCACGCTCGTAAATTTGCAGATTTTTTCGATTTTTTTACAGAGACTTATGCCAGAATTCGTGACAGACAGCAATGCTGTTTCTGCGCAGCGATCCCAAATATAGCATCAACTTTAACATAAAAACTTTACTTGGCACAAAAACATGATAAGGAGAGGTTGCTACAGTAGTAAACAACTTCCAAGACTCAACAATACAGTAAATAAAATAAAACATGGGTTATCTCCCAAGAAGTGCTTTTCTTTAACGCCTTTCAGCTAGGCGCAGAAAGTGCAAATCAAGTAACATCAAGAGAAGAAGCATCAACATCATAGCTTGTTCTAATAATAGAATCAAAAGGCAACTTCATTCTCTTTCTAGGGAAGTGTTCCATACCTTTCTTGAGAGAAAATTGATATTTAATATTACCTTCTCTCATATCAATAATAGCACCAACGGTTCGAAGAAAAGGTCTTCCCAACACAATAGGACAAGATGCATTGCATTCGATATCCAAGACAACAAAATCAACGGGGACAAGGTTATTGTTAACCGTAATACGCACATTATCAATCCTCCCCAAAGGTTTCTTTTTAACATTATCGGCAAGATTAACATCCAAATAACAATTCTTCAATGGTGGCAAGTCAAGCATATCATAAATCTTCTTAGGCATAACAGAAATACTTGCACCAAGATCACATAAAGCATTACATTCAAAGTCATTGAATTTCATTTTAATGATGGGCTCCCAACCATCTTCTAACTTCCTAGGGATAGAAGCTTCAAGTTTTAATTTCTCTTCCCTAGCTTTAATGAGAGCATTTGTAATATGTTTTGTAAAGGCTAAATTTATAGCACTAGCGTTGGGACTTCTAGCAAGTTTTTGTAAGAACTTTATAACTTCAGAGATGTGACAATCATCAAAATCTAAACCATTATGTTCTACAGCAATGGAATCATTGTCACCAATATTTTGAAAAATTTCAGCAGTTTTATCACAAACAGCAGTTTCAGGCAATTTTGTACGCTTTGCACTAGGAGTAGAAACATTGCCAACACCAATTATTTTACCATTGATAGTAGGAGGTGCAGCAACATGTGAAGAATCAACATTACTAGTGGTGGTAATAGTCCATACTTTAGCTACATTATTTTCTTTAGCAAGTTTTTCTTTTTCTTCTCTATCCCACCTAGCATGCAATTCAGCCAACATTCTAATATTATCATTAATTCTAACTTGGATGGCATTTGCTGTAGCAGAAAATTTTGTATCATTATCCTCAGGTTTAGCAGCCATTTTATTAATTAAAGAAGATTGTGATTCAGACATATATGAGATTCGCTTTTCAGCGTTTGTAAGTTTAGTTTGCAAACCAGAAATTTTCACATTCAAATTTTCAAGTTGATTTCCTATATTTTTCAACAAGGCAGATTGTTCATTCATAGTTTTAGTAAACAATTGATTTTACTCATATTGCGATTGCATAAAGCTCTTAGTAGTTGTTTCAATTTCCAATATCTTTTCCTCATTAGGCAAAACAGATTTACCATAAGAATTACCATAACCATTACTATTAGAAGGATATGGCCTAAAGTTGTTGTTACCATAATTATTCCTATAAGCATTGTTGTTGAAATTATTGTTCTTAATGAAATTCACATCAACATTTTCTTCTTGAGCAACCAATGAAGCTAAAGGAACATTATTAGGATCAATATGAGATCTACCATTTGCAAGCATAGACATAATAGCATCAATCTTATCACCCAAAGAAGAGGTTTCTTCAACAGAATTTACCTTCTTACCTTGAGGAGTTCTTTCAGTGTGCCATTCAGAGTAATTGATCATCATATCATCAAGTAATTTAGTCGCGGCGCCCAGGGTGATGGACATAAAAGTACCTCCAGCAGCTGAATCCAATAGGTTCCATGAGGAAAAATTCAATCCTGCATAAAAGGTTTGGATGATCATCCAAGTAGTCAGTCCATGGGTTGGGCAATTCTTTACCAAAGATTTCATTCTCTCCCATGCTTGAGCAACATGTTCATTATCAAATTGTTTAAAATTCATTATGCTACTTCTCAAAGATATAATCTTAGCAGGAGGATAATATTTACTAATAAAAGCATCTTTACATTTAGTCCATGAATCAATACTATTCTTAGGCAAAGATAGCAACCAATCTTTAGCTCTTCCTCTTAATGAGAAAGGAAACAATTTCAGTTTTATAATATCACCATGTATATCCTTATATTTTTGCATTTCACAAAGTTCAACAAAATTATTAAGATGGGCAGCAGCATCATCAGTACTAACACCAGAAAATTGCTCTTTCATAACAAGATTCAGTAAAGCAGGTTTAATTTCATAGAATTCTGCTGTAGTAGCAGGTGGAGCAATAGGAGTACATATAAAATCATTATTATTTGTGCTAGTGAAGTCACACAACTTAGTATTTTCAGGAGTACCCATTATAACAGTAATAAAGTAAACTAGGCAAATAAAGTAAAGACAAGTAACTAATTTTTTTTGTGTTTTTGATATAGAGACACTACAAGAAAAGTTGCCATGGCCGACGAAGTTGAAGTCGCGCCGTGGTTGCTGGTGTACCATGGCCGACGATTTTTGGTCCCTCCGTGGTGCATGTCAAAACTTTTTTTTCTCGTTTTTGAGGCCACCTAGCCCGACGAAAGCGGCCAAAACGTCGCGTATGGTGGCCCGGGACGTGGTGCATCACGAAATCTCGGGTTCGCCGGCCGAGTCAACGCAAATCCGCACCGCCGAGGGATGTAGGGCCCAGATTGTTGGGGGGATGACCCCCGGTATGCCAAAGGTATGCCAGACCGGATGGTCTCACCCTTCAAGATACCGGTTTAATGTTTACCGGATCAAGATAGAAATTTGGCTAAGTAAGCTAAGCCGGTATCCCCAAGAGGGGTATGCCGGAACCGGGAAGGAAAGATACCGGAGCGCCGGAAGGAAGAACATGTCGGCTAGCTGGTCAAAGATTCCGTCAGGAACTAAAAGACAAGGATGAGCTAAGCAAAGTAGCTTTAAACGAAGGCCTGAAGACAAAGAAGAGGATGACGGCCAAAGAAGCCGGAGGACGTCAGCCTCCCTGTTTAAAGAAGACCCCGGCGTCATCTATGATTAAAGTAGCTTTATAAAGTATCTTTGTAAAGTAGTTTGTCTAGTCAAAGATCCCATTAGGGTTTCTTGTCCTGTAAGCCACCCTCTCCCCTATATAAGGAGAGGGGGCAGCCTCTTTCATACGCGCGATCCAGAGAAGAAAAAACCTGTAACCTGTTGAGATCAATAAGCATGGTGATCTAGAGCGAGTTCATCCTTGTGTCTTTCTTCTTCTACCTCTGGCCTTGGCCAAGTTCTTGAGGAAAGCATCCGGAAGTTCGTCCATCTAGTCACAAACCCTCCCCCGAATCCTCTAGCGTCCATTCGGCCCCAAGATAAGCCATCCTATGGCATCTGTTCACCACGACGACAGTTGGCGCCCACCGTGGGGCATGAAGTGGCGCTTGCTGGAGTTCATATTCGGGCGGGCATCCTCGACATCAACGGCGAGCGCACGGTGTCCGCGCTCGTGCAACGCATCTACAACATGGACTTCATCAACGATAACGCTGGCTGCTTCGCCAACGGCGGCAAGTTCCCGCAGAACGGCCGCACCATCGAGTTCGGCAGCATCCGCGTCTATTTCGGCACCGTCCCTGTGCGCCAGCGCCTCTCGCCGGTGGTGGTGGCGCCGGATCCGCCAAGATGGCTGTGTGCTGGTCGCACCGCCGGCAGCGTGGAGGTCATGATGGCTGGTGCGGTCAACACCGGCAAGGGAGCCGTGGAGGAAGGAGATGAACGTGCGGCATCGACCCGCCCAGCAAAACCACCGCTGGAGCGTGACGCCGGCGTCGCGGGAGCATCATCAGCACCACCGGCAACACCTCTTCAAGCGGCAATGCACACGCTGGCCACGCCCATCGCGCAGAACATCGACCCGGCAAAGGCTCGGGAGGAGCTGGAGGCCACGCGCAAGGCCCTGCTTACCGGTGGCGCCGACATCATCCGGGCGCAGCGCGAGCTGAACCTAACCCTACGTGAGTACAATGCTGCCCATGGCTTTGCTTCAGTTAGTGCTCATGCTGCTAGGATACCGGAAAACCGGCTTAAGGCTCGCAATCTAGATTAGGATTTGCGCAAAGAAGTTCTTACCGGCAAGAGTGCATCTGTATCTGTGAGCATCGTAGAAAAGCCTAAGTACAGTAGTCCGGATGAAACTATAAAAGCCGCTAAAGCTGCAGTAGAGTTATGTGAATCTCTTTCCGGTGACGAGTTGGCAAAGCAGCAGGAACGTGTAAAAGAGCTGTTGAAAACTATTGAGCAGCAAAATGCTGAGCAGCTAGCTAAGCTGAACGAGGCAGTGGCCTCAAAATCCGCGCGTTCAACAAAGAATGCCGGAAGCAAGTCCCAGGGGCAGGCATCGTCCCCTCATCCGGACAAAAGAAGGGAAAGAGAAAAGAACGCACGGCAGATGACTGTGTATGATCCAGTTCTTGCCGGAAAGCAAAAAGCCGGGCAACACGATGCCGGTAGAAAAAGCCAAGGGGCAGATCGGGGCTACGCCAAGGGAGGCTATGCCGGAAACAATCATGCCGGTAGATATGAAACCGGGCAAAATTATCGAGCCGCAAGGGTGGCATATGTGGATGAAGAAATGCCACCACCAGGGTACCGGCAGGCAAGAGCCGCGGAACCGGAAGAATACGATGAATCAGATTCCGAGGTGGAACGAACAAGAGTCCACCGGAACCCTTTGGGGGAACGCCTGGGGGAAAGATGTTTGCCGGACCGGGATGCGAGGCACAGGTTGGACAGGGTACATCTTTCTGCGATAGTTGAATGTGAGGGACCTCCTGGCCCAAGGTGTTTTGGCCCACGAATCATGAGAGAAGAACCACCGGTACGCAATTTCCAGTTGCCCCGGGACACAAGAACGTATGATGGTACGACCAAGCCGGAAGACTGGCTGGCAGATTATGTCACAGCTGTTTATGTGGCTGGAGGTGGAGTAAACCGGCGTTGGGCGATAAGAATCATACCGTCCTACCTCGTGGGACCTGCGAGGATTTGGCTTAACAATTTGCCGGCAGGAAGCATTAACGGATGGTTGGACTTTGAGGAAGCATTTGTGAACAACTTCAGCAGTACATACAAAAGGCCAAACCGGCCCCAACAGCTTGCGCTGTGCCAACAGCGCGCAGGAGAACCAGACCGGGATTATCTCACCCGGTGGAACTCAATGAGAAATACATGTGAAGGAGTGATTGAGGCACAAGCCATTGCTTGGTTCAGTCAAGGATGCCGGAGAGGGTCGCCTTTGTGGCAAAGGCTGCAGAGAAGCATGCCCACAACCTTGGCGGAAATGATACGTGTGGCAGATAGCTATGCATTGGGAGACCCAATGCAACCGGCAGTGCAAGCTGAGCCGGAGCAGTCGAATCAACAGCAATACCGGGATAACCGGAACAACAAAAGAAGGGAAGATTTCCCGGATCGAAGATATGCATCACAGCAAGTTGCTGCCGTGCAGGAAAATTATGACGCCAGCGGCAGTCAGAGACAAAAAACCGGATCGCAGCCATGGGCGGGTCCTAAGAAGCGGTGGGTAGAAAAGAAACCCTGGGGCCAGAAAAAGAACTGGCAGGAACCCGTGAAATACACCATGGAAGCCGCCATGGATCAACCTTGCCGGTGGCACACGCCAAATCCGGATCACCCGTCAAACCACTTGACGAAGGATTGTTCTTGGACCAAGTTCTTGATGCAAAAGGGAGCGGTAAAAGATGCGCAGGCGCCAGGGGGCCCCATGCAGCAACAACAGCAATTACCACCTCCACCACCACTTACTGGAGCAAACGCCTTTGCAGCCTCAGCCAAACAGGCAACAGTACCAGCAAGTTAACCGGGTGGAGCAAAACAATGACCAACCACCTCCACCGGCACCTTTAGGCCGGAATGTTTACGAGGACCCGCATCTGTGCTGTGTTGTCTTTGTCACTGAGCCAATGGATAGGCAAAGTGTGCATCGCCGTTCCATGGAAGTAAACGCCGTGATGCCGGCAGTTCCAAAATACATGCTGTGGTCAGATCAGGAAATCACCTGGTCGTTCAAGGATCACCCCAAAATCATGCCGAATCCGGGTGGATACGCTCTAGTTGTGGACCCAATCATGAAGGGGCCGGAAACTCGAGTAAA
Source organism: Lolium multiflorum (assembly GCA_030979885.1). Classification (NCBI taxonomy): domain Eukaryota; kingdom Viridiplantae; phylum Streptophyta; class Magnoliopsida; order Poales; family Poaceae; genus Lolium; species Lolium multiflorum. The sequence goes on from CM061749.1 coordinate 111,404,890, forward strand.
GTTCAGCAAGGTGCTGATAGACAATGGTAGCAGCATAAACATCATGTACAAGCACACCATGCGTACGCTGGGCATAACGGAAAATATGCTGCAGCCAACTCACACAACTTTCCATGGGATTGTTCCCGGTCTGTCTTGCGCCCCGATAGGAAAGGTTCGGGTGGATGTGTCGTTTGGAGGACGTGACAATTGTCGGGTTGAGAACCTTGAGTTTGAGGTGGTGGACTTAGATAGTCCCTACCATGCCTTGTTGGGGAGACCGGCATTGGCAGCTTTCATGGCATCAACTCATACGGCTTACCTCAAGATGAAGATGCCGGCACCTCGTGGACCCTTGACTGTGGTGGGAAACTATAAAGTCTCGATGGAAACCGCTTCCGCCGGATCAAACCTGGCAGAATCACTGGTGATAGCGGAAGAAAAGAAAAGAATGCAAACTGCTGTTGCGCTGGCTCAGTCCTCAAAGTTGAGCTTAGCGGCAATGAGTGGAAACTTGGCCTCACCGGCATTCAAGCCGACAAACGAGACAAAGGACATTGTGCTGGATCCGGCTTACCCAGAGCGCACCGTTCGTATCGGTGCCGGCCTCGATCAAGCATAGGAAAGCGCGCTCGTCAGCTTCCTCCGTGAGAATCGGAACATCTTTGCCTGGTCTACTGATGACTTGGTAGGGGTTCCGAGGGAGCTGGCTGAGCACTCTCTAAACGTCCGGAAAGATGCTAAGCCGGTGCGTCAACCTTTGCGCCGGTTCGCAGAAGATAGGAGGAAAATCATTGGAGAAGAAGTAACAAAGCTGTTGGTTGCCGGTTTCATTGTGGAGGTCACGCACACAGAGTGGCTGGCCAATCCGGTGATGGTCGAAAAGAAAAAAGATGAGAACCTGGAGGCAAAACTCCAAAGGTGTGGCGCATGTGCATCGACTACACCAACCTCAACAAGGCTTGCCCAAGAGATCCTTTCCCTTTGCCTCGGATCGATCAAGTGATTGATTCTACTGCTGGGTGTGAGTTGTTGTCGTTCCTGGATGCGTATTCCGGCTTCCACCAAATCCCTCTGAAAAAAGAAGATCAAATAAAAACTGCGTTCATTACCCCGCACGGGGCTTATTGCTATGTTACAATGCCTTTTGGTTTGCGCAACGCTGGTGCAACGTACCAGCGCTGTATGCAAAAATGCTTGTTTGATCAAATCGGAAAAAATGTGCAAGTTTATGTGGATGATATTGTGATAAAAACTAAAGTAAAAGATACCTTAATCGATGACATCCGGCAAACATTTGATAACCTAAGGCGGTTCCGGATGAAACTCAATCCGGCAAAGTGCACCTTTGGTGTCCCTGCCGGCAAGCTGCTTGGTTTCCTTGTGTCAAGCCGGGGCATTGAGGTTAATCCGGTAAAAATCCGGGCGATAGAAAGAATGACTATCCCACGAGAACTGAAAGATGTGCAAAAGTTTACCGGAAGCTTGGCATCGCTAAGCCGGTTCATAAGCAGGCTAGGAGAAAAGGCCTTGCCACTATATGCTTTGATGAAAAAATCGGATACTTTCGTCTGGACCACACAGGCAGAGCAGCGTTTAAAGAATTGAAAAACATGCTCGTAACGGCCCCAATTTTGGCCTCACCCTTGGAAAGAGAACCTATGTTGCTTTATATAGCGGCAACAAACCGGGTGGTTAGTGTTGTGGTTGTGGTGGAAAGAGAAGAGGAAGGAAAAACCGTCCAGAGGCCGGTATACTACCTGAGCGAGGTGCTCTCCTCATCAAAGCAAAACTACCCACACTTCCAAAAAATGACTTATGGCGTGTTCATGGCCGCCACGAAGCTCAAGCATTACTTTGAGGAGCACCCAATGAAGGTGGTAAGTGAGGCACCCATCTCCGATATCATGGGCAACAAGGATGCCAGCGGCCGGATTGCAAAATGGGCAATTCAGCTATCACCGTATGTACCGGTGTATGAAAGAAGAGATGCCATAAAGTCGCAAGCTTTAGCTGATTTCTTGGTCGATTGGGCGGAGATACAATACAAGCCGCCAGAGCACAAAATAGAATACTGGAAGATGCACTTTGACGGATCCAAACTCAAAGAAGGTCTGGGTGCCGGTGTGGTACTCACCTCACCTAAGGGAGATCACCTCCGGTATGTTTTACAAGTGCACTTCAGGGCATCAAACAACGTCGCTGAATATGAGGCTCTGATACATGGGCTTAAGGTCGCAAAAGAAATCGGAGCACTCCGGATCATTTGCTACGGCGATTCAGATCTTGTGGTGCAACAGTGTTCCGGAGATTGGGACGCAAAAGATGCCAACATGGCCTCGTACCGGTTCCATGTGCAAAAGATTGCCGGCTTCTTCGAAGGATGTGAATTTCACCATGTGCCGCGCGCAGAAAATGAGGCCGCGGATACCTTATCCAAGCTAGGTTCGTCCAGGCAAGAAATTCCTCCCGGAATAGCTCTGGCGCACTTGAGAGTTCCATCAATCAAACCAAGTCCGGAGTCGGAATCAATTTTCGTACCGGAATCACATGTGGTGCCAATGGAGATTGACGAAGGAAACCCGGGGACTACTCCGGCAAACTCGGGGACTGTACCGGTAAACTCGGGGACTGCGACGCCCATGCCGGAAGAGGCAATGCTTGTGGATAGCATGGACATAGACATGCCGGTATTTGTGGTTAGAGAGGCACCATCTTGGGTCGAACCTATTAAGGAATTCCTGATCAACGGCACCTTGCCGGTTGACGAAAACGAATCAAGAAGGATACAGAGAAGGTCCAAAGCTTACACCATCATCAATGGCGAGGTATACAAGAGAAGTGTTACCGGTGTCCTCCAAAGATGTGTGGAGCCGGAAGAGGGAAGAGAAATGCTTGAGGAAATTCATTGAGGAGAATGCGGGCACCACGCTTCTTCAAGGGCGTTGGTAGCAAAGGTGTTCCGGCATGGGTTCTACTGGCCCACAGCCTTAGATGGTGAGGATTTGGTAAGGAAATGCAATGGCTGCCAGAGGTACGCTAAGCAAAACCATACCCCAGCATCCGGCTTAAAAACCATACCGCTAACTTGGCCCTTCGCTGTTTGGTGCCTGGACATGGTTGGACCGTTCAAAACTGCAAGGGGAAACATGACCCACATCTTAGTAATGGTGGATAAATTCACCAAGTGGCTGGAGGTGAAGCCTATCGCAAAGTGTGATGGCCACACAGCAGTAAAGTTCCTAAAAGATGTAATCCTGCGGTATGGATACCCGCACAGTATCATAACTGACAATGGCTCAAACTTTGCTCAAGGAGAGTTCAAACGATTTTGTGAAGACAAGAATATCCGGTTGGATTTGTGCTCGGTGGCGCACCCGCAAGGCAATGGCCAAGTTGAGAGAACGAATGCTTTGGTACTTTCCGGTATCAAACCAAGACTCATTGATGCAATGGAAAAATCGCCGGGATGTTGGATCGATGAGCTACCATCAGTGCTGTGGAGTCTAAGAACAACTCCAAACCGGTCTACCGGATACACGCCATTCTTCATGGTTTATGGAGCAGAAGCGGTCATACCAACCGACATTCTCCATGACTCACCAAGGGTGCAACTCTATACCGAAGAAGAGGTAAAAGAGGCCCGAGAAAATGATGTGGACTTGCTAGAAGAAGCAAGAGAACTAGCCTTGGCAAGAACAGCCATTTACCAGCAAAACCTCAGACGCTATCACAGCCGGAAGGTTAACCCAAGAGTGTTCCGGGAAGGAGACTTGGTACTATGCCTGGTGCAGCGCACTGAAGGCAGGCACAAGCTGTCCCCCCCATGGGAAGGACCTTTCATTGTGAGCAAGGCTCTCCACAATGATGCATATTACCTAATTGATGCACAGGAATGGAAGAAAGGAAAGGCGGACAAGTCAGGAGAGGAGACCAAACGCCCATGGAATGTAGCCTTGTTGCGTCCTTTCTACTCTTGAAGTGGTGCTGTAAGAGTTCCTTTTTGTACCTTAGTTGCTATGAATAAAAAGATGTCGGAACCTCGAATGAATCTCGGGGACTTGCCTTATCAAGTTGCATGAAACATGTTTATTTTTTCTGTTGCCGGTTGCTTATTGAACGTTTTTTCTTTCCGGTTTAGTAATGTGCTAGACCATACCGGAGTCTTCGACTCTGCTGTTGTCCATAACTTGGCTTCATGGCAAGCAAGATAAACCGGTAGGGGATAAGCACATGAACTGTGGAGAGGGAAACCGGGAAAGAACAATCCGGAAAAATTTAACTAACCCCGGTTACCGGTTTTTTGCAAAATTTCGAATTGTTTCTAAGTTCAAGAAAATGCTTGTTTGGTGAAAGAACCTTGTGCTCATACGCCAAAGAACGCCCAGAGAAGGCAGGCAGAGCCAAGGCAAAAGAACCAAGTGTGCATCGAATTGGATGCGAAGCAATCTGGAAATCTTTGCAGTACAGGATAAAAGCAGAACCAAAACGCAAAAATGCTAAGGCAAACTTAAGATAATTAGCTACCGGTATAACTTACCAGCACAAAATGTTGTACGTCAACCACAAGCAGACTTAAGGTTTTACATCATAAGCCCCGACATACCGGGGCAGAATTTAACAGAACATTGTTTTAAGCCACGCAGGGCCAAACGACACGACAAGGTAAATCTCAAAGCAGGTAATCAGGCAGCAGGGGCTTCCGGAGGAACATCGCCAGTACCAGCATCGTCTAGAGGCTCCTCCTCAGCTTCATCCTCCTCCTCATCAAGATAATCTTTGACGTCAGGAGGGGGATGAATGAAGGTGCGCATTTTGGCGTACTCCGTGATACGGTACGCACGATCCTGCCGCTTAGCGGTAAGAATCGGGTCCAAATCGGTTTCGCGCCTTCGCGCACTCCGGTGAGGGCATCAGGTCAAGCTCCGGGTACCGGGAACAAGCGACGCGGAGGGCAGGATCTGCTCCAGCGCGGGCAGCGAGCACTGCCACTCGCGGATCCTCCTGCCGGCGCCCTTGAGACGGTCACTGATTAGGGAGAAAGTATCCGGCACCTCCTCGCCAGGCCAAAGGGTCCTAAAGAGCTGGGTAGCTACATCAGGAATGTCAGATAGATTGCGATCTATGGCGCGCATGTGAGACACCCGCGCGTTAAGCGCGACCAGATGGTCATTGGGCGTCCATGGCACGGCAAGATTCGCCCCTGGGCAGTGCGACGCGCATTGACTTTCTTGATAGCGTACGTGAGAGTCCGGAAAGAGGCCTGTGCAAAGAAAGAAAAGGCTGAGGAAAAGAATCCGGAAGAAAAAGAGACCGGAAGGAAAGATAGCGAAAAGAAAATAGGGTCGGAGGAAAAAAGGCTCGTATGCAGTAGTCAAAGGACTCACGGTAGGCAAGTGCATCGGTTTGCAGAATTAGCTGGTTGCACTCCTTGTGCTCCTCCTCCAGCCGCGCGGCTTTCTCCTCGGCACCTTTCCGGGCCTTGGCCAGCTCCTCCAGCTCAGCTCGCAACACCACGGTGGCATTGCTGGCGTCCTCCAGAGCCTCGTTCATCTTGGCCGCTGCATCAGCTTCAGCGGCTTTGAGGACCTTGGCATGGTCAAGACCTAGCTGAATGAGCTGGGACTTGAGCTCCTGGTAGCTGGTCTTGTGGGCGCTCAGCTCCTCCTGATGCTGCTGAATGAGCTGGTCCTTCTCCCCTGCAACACAGAAAAGAAGGTGTAAACAAGATTGTGTTCGTAACGTTGAAAATGAAACCAAGTTAGCAGGGAAAGAAAAAGTTGTACGTTGGGCGGCGGCGAGCTGCTCCTTGAGAGCATCAATGGAAGCTTCCGGGATCACTGTTAAGCAGAAATTGCGAATGTTAGAAGGAAAAAAGATTCTGGTAAGAAAGACGCCGGCAGAACAAAAACTTACCTTGGCACTTATCGTGTGCCTCAGCGAGCTCCCGATGCTCCCATAAGAGCTCCTCAAAGAGGGCCTTCCGAGCATCAGCCGTGAGCTGTTCAAAGAAAAAGAGGTTAGTGAAGTTTCGCGCTAAAAACAAAGTTCTTAACCCGAAACTCGGGGACTGGCAGTGCCGGTTTCGCGTGTTCTAAGATAAGTTTCGCGCTAAGAACAAAGTTCTTAACCCGAAACTCGGGGACTGGCAGTGCCGGTTTCGCGCGTTCTAAGATAAGTTTCGCGCTAAGAACAAAGTTCTTAACCCGAAACTCGGGGACTGGCAGTGCCGGTTTCGCGCGTTCTAAGATAAGTTTGGCGTTAAGAACAAGGTGTTCAACCCGAAACTCGGGGGCTGGCAGTGCCGGTTTCGCGCTAAGTTTTCAAGTTCAAGTTTTGTCCTGAAAGCTGCGCTCTCACCACAAAACTCGGGGACTGGGAAGATAGACAGGAGAGAAACCGGCATGAAACTAAAAGATAGAACAAATCCGGAAGTAAGGAAACCGGTAACAATTGAGAAAAGTTAGTAGAACGTACCATCAGGTTGTTCGTGGCATCGTACCACGCGCTGTCAAGCTCTTTCACGGCGCCGCGAGCCGCATGAAGTGCTCTTCGGAAGACCGGTCCCCAACTGGATCAGGTGCCGGCAGCCTGTCCTTGCCCAAGCCGCGGGTCGCCGGAGTCATGTCCGCGGCGTTCCACTTCTGGGCGTAGGGCAGAAGATGCCCCAGATCCTGGCCTCTGCGCTGGAACTCGGTGATACGGCCAAGAAGACCGGTGGCCTTAGTGGCGGTATCCCTGGCGGCCTTGGAAACATGCAGCACCAGCTTGGCCGGAGAGGCGGCAGAGCCGTCGCCTTTCCCTTGATGAGCTTGGAAGTCTTGGGCGGTGGCGCGGTAGGAGCGGCCACGGAAGGCTTGGCGCGAGGAGCACCTGGCGGCGCCATGAGGATGGTTCGTGGAGAATGGGGAGCGCTAGGCACATCACCCGGGTTGGAACTTTCCGGCGCAGAAGATCCGGCGCGGAGGTTGTTGTTTTTCAGGGACGGGAGGAGCCGGAGGCTCCGTCCGCCCGGCAGCTTCTTCCTCTCCGGCACCGATATTGCTGGCGCCGGTATCTGGTTCTCTGGGAAGAAGGAAAGATCCTCCTTCGTGCGGTGATCTGACGTTGAAGGGGCCGCACGCCCCGAATTTGTTGTGCCCCCGAAAGGGAGGCAGAGGTGCCGGCACCGGATGGTGCCGGGCTTGAGCGAGGAGGAGGAGTTGAGGTCCTTGCGGAACCCTCAGAGCCTGATGGCCTTGGGCCAAGCTTGAGCGCAGGGCTAAGAAAAAAGAGAAATAGTTGGAAAAGAGCAGCCGGAAAAAGAACTTGGCAAAAAGAGGCGGGCGGAAAATGAAAAACTTACCCGGAAGCAGTTGGCATCTGCTTGCGCCCGTAGCGGCGCATGCCCACTTTCTTCTCCCCCAAGGGCTCAGTCCGGAAGCGCTTGGAGGGAGGGGCCTGGCTGGAACCGTCATCAGATGCCGGCCGCTTGTTCTTTTGGCCCTGGGCCATGAGTTTGTCCACAAACTCAGAGCCGGCCTCGGCGCGCAGGGGCGGCACGTGCTCGTGGATCTATGAATTGAATAAGGCTAAGAGGCAATTCGGAGGAAAATAATAATGGAAAAGTAAAAAAGAAATCGGAAAAGAAAATACCTCAAGCATGGTCAGGTCATCAGAGGACCCGGTTGGCTTTGGCGGAGACCGGCCCAAACGCGCAGCCGGAGTCTTGCCCATTTTCAGATCCTTCCAAAAGACGTAGGGATCTGGGTCGAAGGAGTCGAGGGCGCGCTTCCGGCAAGTTCCTCGTCGCTCTGCTTCAATGAGGGGAAGCGATCCTTGGCCTAAAACATGAAAAAGAAGATTAGCAAGAGCAGAAAGTCCGGCAAAAACAACCCCAATCGCATAATCCCTTAGTTCTTGGGTTGGAGGGTTAGTAGTGCTGAAGGGAAGGAGGCCCCATTCCCAGTTAAATGGCATAGCAGTTTGGCAAATCTGCTTAGCCTTGAGAACAACGTCCTTCTTGCTAAGGGGATGGCCTGTGATCTTGGTAGGATCGCCAGGGCCATACATCTCGCTCATCCTATGCGCACGGCGCTTCAGAGGAAGCACCCGGCGCGAAATAAAGGTGCGAACAATATCGTCGGAGCAGATGCCGGTGTCCTTCATCTTCTGTTTCATGAAGCGTATAATCCGGTTGGTCTCGTTGTGAGACTCATTCGGATTGTAGCCCAGTTGGTCTTTGGGCGGCGCCGGATCAAAAGGAGGCAGACCAATGAGATCTGCGGCGCCGTTGTTCTTCACATAAAAGAATGTCCCTTGCCATAACCGGCAAGACTCGAGGCCGGAGAACTTAAAAAAGGGGCTCCCTTGACGGGAGCTGATTATGCAAGACCCGCATTGCACGGGAGGTTTGGGCTTGGGGATATCTAAGCCCTGAACGGAGTTAATCCGAAGAGCAAAGAAGCGGGCAAACGTCTCAAGAGTGGGACGAATGCCGATATAGGCCTCCATGCAGGTGGCATAGCAAGAAAGGTAAAAGATGGGGTTGCCAGGAAGGTAGTGAGGTTGGAGTTTATAGAAATCTAGAAGATCCAGGAAGAAAGAGGAGGGAGGAAGGCCGAAGCCACGCTCAAAGTGAGCAAGAAAAACAACACGTTCACCGGGCTGGGGGTCCGGTACTATTTCGTCATCAGGAATTCGGCAAGTGACTCCTTCCGGAATCTGCGGGACCGGTACAACCAATCGATCTCATATTCGGTGACATTGGAGCCCATCCGGGCTCCGCGGGTAATTGGGGAAGGCTGCGCCGGATGATTGGCTGGAGCTGCTGGATGCTTCACCAGAGTCACTCGCCTCAAGGTGGCTGCCGGATGCTTGGCTAAAGCTACCGGATTCTAAATGGTCACCGGACTCTTGGTGGCTACCGGATCCCTGCTGGTGGCGGAATCGGTCTCCATCGGATCTGAAGCTGTAGATTCGCCGGGAGATTGTCTACTATGTCTAACGGAAGGAGAAGAAGAAGATGCGGAGGAGGTTTCCTCGTCAGACATTGGATGGGAAGGCGAAAGAAACAGAAATCCCACACTTGGACCCCGCGTGAAGATCTACGAGTAAGAAGAAAATCAAAGAAAAAAGAGGAAATAAGAACACCGCAGACCCAAGATCTAAAAAGCAGGCAGATGGCAAGCAAGGTAAGATTGGAACTAACCTTGAGCGTTGCGGTCGCTAAGGAAGACTTCGCCGGCGAAGGAACGGACCAGCGGTCGCCGACGAGCACCGTCGACGGCGAGGCGGTGAAAGTCACGATGAAGCAAGAATGCAGCGCGCTCGAAGAAGGTGCTGCAGAAGGTTCCGCACGACGAGGTCCGGCGGAGGCGCGGCGTAAGTTCGCCGGGCGGCGAAGCTCAAGCAAGCAGCGGCGGACGAAGAGCGGCGCGCGCGAGCGGAGCACTGTGCGCAAAGGTAGGGGAATGCGGAGAAGAGGAAGAAGAAGGGGCAGTTGTGCTTATAAAGGAGAGAGAAGATGGGCCGAAAACCGCTGGGCCTCCGCGTTTCGCCTCGCGGCCCGCGACGATTCGCACCGCGGGTTGCCACGTGGCAAAGAGGTACACGCGAAAAGAGGGAGGCCACACGGAGGCACACACGGAATCCGAAGCGGTTAGTGGGATCTGCAGCGGTGCATTAAATGGGCGCGCGGGGGTCAAAGCGAAGTGACAACTGACACTGGCGCGACAGTCACAGTGCGCATGTCTCTGACAGGCACGGGACCCGATATATTCTCGACCTCACCGAGGAGATATTTAATGACTAAGATGCCGGAGAGTAAGATGTCGGAAAATGCCTTGCGAGCAGAGAAAATGTAAGTCCGAGCAAAGATGCCGGATTTGAGCCAAGAACTAAGAAAGTTAAACCGGTATCCAAAGATACAAAAACCTGGCATGGTCTGTTGGATAGAATCCGCCAGACTATACCAGCTTCGGGGACTAATGTTGGGGGGATGACCCCCGGTATGCCAAAGGTATGCCAAACCGGATGGTCTCACCCTTCAAGATACCGGTTTAATGTTCATACCGGAGCTCAAAGATAGGAATTTGGCTAAGTAAGCTAAGCCGGTATCCCCAAGAGGGGTATGCCGGAACCGGGAAGGAAAGATACCGGAGCGCCGGAAGGAAGAACATGTCGGCTAGCTGGTCAAAGATTCCGTCAGGAGCTAAAAGACAAGGATGAGCTAAGCAAAGTAGCTTTAAACGAAGGCCTGAAGACAAAGAAGAGGATGACGGCCAAAGAAGCCGGAGGACGTCAGCCTCCCTGTTTAAAGAAGACCCCGGCGTCATCTATGATTAAAGTAGCTTTATAAAGTATCTTTGTAAAGTAGTTTGTCTAGTCAAAGATCCCATTAGGGTTTCTTGTTCTGTAAGCCACCCTCTCCCCTATATAAGGAGAGGGGGCAGCCTCTTTCATACGCGCGATCCACAGAAGAGAGAAAAACCTGTAACCTGTTGAGATCAGTAAGCATGGTGATCTAGAGCGAGTTCATCCTTGTGTCTTTCTTCTTCTACCTCTGGCCTTGGCCAAGTTCTTGAGGAAAGCATCCGGAAGTTCGTCCATCTAGTCACGAATCCTCCCCCGAATCCTCTAGCGTCCATTCGGCCCCAAGATAAGCCATCCTATGGCATCTGTCTGTTCACCACGACGACACAGATGGCAGCCTCTCTGGCATTGTTTTTTTTCTAGATCGCGCCATCTCGTTCAACTTTCTCCGATCGAGCCGTTTACGATGCAGGATCATGGGTCCCGCATGTCATCCTCTATGAACCAAAATTCTTTCTATTCTTGGATTTTTTTGACCCCCTGATTTCTGGCTACTTCCTTTTTCTTTTGATCCCTTGCCGCCTTGGAAACGTTGAGACTGCTGCTAAATGGGACCCGCATGTCATCCTCTATGTGCAATCAACTTTCTTTTCTTGGAGTTTTTTTGGCACCTCAAATTTGGTCACTTGCCCTTTTCTTTCGATCCCCTGCCGCCTCTCAAACGGTGATACCGATGCTGCTAGCGGGACCCGCATGTCATCCTCTATGTACTATAAAACTTTCTTTTCTTGAATTATTTTTGGCACCTCATATTTGGTCACTTACCTTTTTCTTTCGATCTGCCGCCTCTCAAACGGTGATACCGCTGCTGCTAAATGGGACCCGCATGTCATCCTCTATGTACTATAAAACTTTCTTTTCTTGGATTTTTTTGGCACCTCATATTTGGTCACTTGACTTTTTCTTTCGATCCCCTGCTGCCTCTCAAACGGTGATACCGCTGCTAAATGGGACCCGCATGTCATCCTCTATGTACTATAAAACTTTCTTTTCTTGGATTTTTTGGCACCTCATATTTGGTAACTTGACTTTTTCTTTCGATCCTGCTGCCTCTCAAACGGTGATACCGCTGCTGCTAAATGGGACCCGCATGTCATCCTCTATGTACTATAAAACTTTCTTTTTTGGATTATTTTTGGCACCTCATATTTGGTCACTTGACTTTTTCTTTCGATCCTGCCGCCTCTCAAACGGTGAGACGCTGCAGCTAAATGGGACCCGCATGTCATCCTCTATGAGCAATCAACTTTCTTTTCTTGGAGTTTTTTGGCACCTCATATTTGGTCACTTGCCTTTTTCTTTCGATCTCATCCACGTTTGAAACGTTGAGGAACCTGCTGGCTCATGGGACCCGCATGTCCTCTGTGTGCTATAAAAGTTTCCTTTGTTGGATTTTTTTCACCCTCGATTTTTGGCTTGCCTTTTTCTTTTGATCCCTGCCGCCTTGAAACGTTGAGTAAGCTGTTGGTTCAAGGGACCCGCATGTCATCCTCTATGTCCATCAACTTTCTTTTATTGGATTTTTTTCACCCCCTAATTACTAGCTACTTTCTTTTTCTTTTGATCTCAAGCCGCATTACAAACATTGAGACCGCTGCTGCAAAATGGGACCCACATGTCATCCTCTATGTAGAATAAATCTTGGATTATTTTTGGCTCCTGATATTTGGTCACTTGCCTTTTGTTTTGATCTCATGCCGCCTTTGAAACGTTGAGTAAGATGCTGGCTCATGGGTCCCGCATGTCATCCTCTACGAACAATAAAAGTTTCCTTTCTTGGAGTTATTTTTACCCCTAATTTCTGGCTATTTGCCTTTTTCTTTTGATCCCTGCCCCCGTTGAAACGATGAGGACGCTGTTGGCAGGTCGGTCCCACATGTCATCCTCTATGAACAATAAAAGTTTCCTTTGGTGGATTTATTTTTGACCCCTAATTAATTTCTGGCTATTTCCTTTATTTTTCTTTTGATCCCCTGCCGCCTTGGAATTGTTGAGAATGCTGCTGCCTCATTTTTCTTTTGGTCCTGTGCCGCCTTGGAAACGTTGAGACCGCTGCTACAAAATGGGACCCGCATGTCATCCTCTATGTACAATAAATTTTCTTTTCTTGGATTATTTTTGGCTCTGATATTATGTCACTTGCCTTTTTCTTTCGATCTCATGCCGACTTTGAAACGTTGAGGATGCTGCTGCCTCATGGGTCCCGCATGTCATCCTCTCGAACGATAAATGTTTTCTTTTCTTGTATTTTTTTACCAACTGATTTTTGGCTTTTTTTATTTTCGATCCCTGCCGCCTTTGAAACGTTGACTCCGCTGCTGGCTCATGGGTCCCCGATGTCAGCCTCCCCGTACAAGAAACATGTGATATTTTATTTTGCAGACAATAAACGTTGTATTTCGCTCTGAGCTATTGCAAACGGATAAATTAAATCTTTATATCTACATAAACAAACTTATATGTTGAATCTCCTTGTTTTTTGTTTTTGCGAAGCATAGGACTTTCCTTTTTTTTGAGAAAAATCCGACCTTTCCTGTTTTGGAGTGGGCTGAAATTGTACGAGTCAAAAGGCCCAGCAGGATAGTTCGAAGGCCCAGATGTCCAGATACAGCCCAATTGAAATCTTTCTTTTCTTGGATTTTTTTCACACCCTGATTTCTGGCTACTTCATTTTTCTTTCGGTCCTGTGCCGCCTTGGAAGCGTTGAGACCGCTGCTACAAAATGGGACCCGCATGTCATCCTCTATGTAAAATAAAGTTTCTTTTCTTGGATTATTTTTGGCTCCTGATATTATGTCACTTGACTTTTTCTTTCAATCTCATGCCGACTTTGAAACGTTGAGGAAGCTGCTGGCTCATGGGTCCCGCATGTCATCCTCTATGAACAATAAAAGTTTTCTTTGTTGGATTTTTTTCCCCTAATTTCTGGCTATTTGTCTTTTTCTTTTGATCCCCTGCCCCCTTTGAAACGATGACGACGCAGCTGGCAAGTCGGTCCCACATGTCATCCTCTATGAACAATAAAAGTTTCCTTTGATGGATTTATTTTTGACCCTAATTAATTTCTGGCTATTTCCTTTTTTATTTTGATCCCCTGCCGCCTTGAAATAGTTGAGGATGCTGCTGCCTCATGGGTCCCGCATGTCATCCTCTCAGAAAGGTAAATGTTTCTTTTCTTGAATTTGTTTACCAACATATTTTTGGCTTATTTTTTCTTTCGATCTCCTGCCACCTTTAAAACGTTGACGACGCTGCTGGCTCATGGGTCCCCAATGTCAGCCTCCCCATACTGCAAATCCTCTTTCTGCAAAGGTTGTATTTCTAGATAGATAAGGTGGATTCGAATCTGCCATGGTTCAGGCAGCTCAGGTAAGCCTTCTTGCACTAATTAATGGAAGTAGTGTATCGCAAGGTCAAGACATGTGGCTCGGTGTAATGAATCTATATGAATCATGTTGTGGGTTCAATCTGATAGTTCTCTAACAGGTCAGCCAAAATAGAAATTAAGTTTTTTTCTAAAACGGAAATGCAAATTAAGATGAACACAAACATTAGTTATCATAATAGCTGATCATACATACATACTTGCTAAGAGCAAAAGCTTGCCAGAGTTTTACCACCCATACAATTAATTAGCAGTTCAGATAAGATAACCTTATATAAGTATAACTACAAATGCATTTGCTAAGGGCTCATGGGACAACAGAACTAGACAACCGCGAACTTTATGACCAGCATGTCACAGCGGCATCGAAAGATCTTGACCTTCAACTTTGATCCAATGCGAAGTTTGGCACCGTCAATGAACTTTTTCCACCTGGAAGTAACAGCCAAGCGGCCATCTGTGGGACTGACAGAGTACCGTCCCTCCACGGTGAGACCTTCACTCTCCATGACGAGGGATATCTTGCCCCTTCGGCCAGCATTGAGATCCTTGGAGATACTTTTAGGCAATTTCTGATTCAAAGCAAGAGATACCACCAAAAATTAGTCAATGGCACCAATGCACTGAACCATGTGAGACTTTGAGCAGAGAAGACATCAAGATAAGAGCAGTTATGCTGTCATATACTCACGAACATAGCCTTCGGATGCGTCCTGGTCACCACACGGGTGGCCACAGCAATGAGCTGAGACCTCGGTGATCTGGCTGGGGCAGGTGCATGAGCCTGGGCTGGTACACGAGCTGGTGCTGATGCAGGAGACTGCTGGGCAGGTGCAGTAAACGGTGCCTCTAGAGGAACCGGTGCTGATGCAGGAGACTGTTGGGCAGGTGCAGTAAACGGTGCAGCTAGAGGAACCAGTGCTGATGCAGGAGCCTGCTGGGCATGTGTAGTATATGGGGCCTCTACAGGAACCAATGCTGATGTAGGGGACTGCTGGGTAGATGCAGTAAACGGAGCTGGTACAGGAACCGGTGCTGATGCAGGAGAGTGGGAAGCCGGTGCCGGTGCTGGTGTGGTTGCCCTTTGTGACATCCGCTCCTGTTCCGTCAGGGGATCTGCAGCTTTGATCATGTTAAACCCAGCAAGCTAGAACAGAGGGAATGGTTTAGAACAACTGCTCAGAATGCAGTTATCAAAAGATATGAGTAGAAAAAAGTTACATATTATATATTTGGAAGTGTCTCCAACTCTGTAAGCAGTTACGTATATACAAATATGTGATGGCCTGCGTCTTGTAGACATACACCTCATAGACCGTGTAGGTGTTCATCAATTTGCCATTGCCATGCATAGTGAAAGATCCTTCATGCGGACACATCTGGTTAATCATTGGACGAAGTTCACAAGGTACAGTCTGCATGTGAAAATTGATACAAATGTAAGAAGCAGGAAGACTAAAAACAAGACTTTACTATATGCCAATTCATGCTAAACCACTGAGAATACATACCTGTAACTCTGTGAAGGAGCTACTAGAAAGGTAGATAGAGCCATAGGAGGTGTTATATGCGGGGTATGTACATGGGCCCGCCATATTCCCGCAAGCTCGGCATCGGGATGGTGAAGGAAACATGGGAGGTACTACTGGTGCGTAGCGCTGAACGTAAGTGGAAGAATTAGGTTGTGTAAAGTGCATAGTTCAGAGCAATGCAAATGTTGACAAGCAAGTGCATAACACTATGTTACAAACTGAACAGTGAAAAATTAGTGTATGATGAATATAAGCATGCTAATTTGGTGTTTCCGAATTCCAAAAAGCATTAGACAGAGCCAGTGATAATATCAGACATAAATCATGGCATGTATATGTGGCTTAAGAAAATATACCCGAACCCTTGGATGGTTACGGCCCGGCTGGTCCTTGGACTTGAGCTTATATAAGCATCCAGAAGGTGGGGCTGACAGTAACTTGGTGGCAGCCTCTGCAGATGCCTCATCAGCAGCAGTTGCAATCCTTTTGACCAATGAAGGCTTAGCAGTTTCAGTCTGCATATAAAAATTGAAGAGCAACAGACATCAGCAGTGATATATAAAATGAATCTATGAGACACTGATGCATATAGTGTTGGATGTAAGTGGAAGAATAGGTGTGTGTGTTTCTGAACTATTGGTAAGCATTAGACAAAGCCGGCAATAAACAGACAAAAATCAAATCATGTATGAGGATTAAGAAAATATACCTGCTTACTGAAAAGGGTACCACCCAGCTGGCCCGTGGCCTTGTGCTTGAGGAGGTTTTCAGAAGATGGTGGCAGCACCATCGTCTTCACAGCAGCCTCATCAGGATCATTTTTTATCCATTTGAGTAGAGGCACAGAAGTTTCATCCTGCATATGAATAGCAACAGAACTCATCATTGATATTTAATAAATCTATGAGATAGACTGATGCAAATAGTGCGGGGTGTAAGTGGAAGAATAGGGTTGTGCATAGAGAACAGTTGACAACAATGCAAATGATTACAAAAGAAGCCAATGGAAATCAACAGTTTATATACTGGATGAGACAGACTGAAAAGTGAAAAATTAGTGTATGATGATTGTAAGCAAACGCAGTGTTTCTGAACTTTTGGTAAGCATTAGACAAAGCCAACAGTAATTAAACAGATAATAATGAAATCATGTATGTGGATTAAGAAAATATACCAGATTCATTAAAAGGTCACCACCCAGCTGGCCCATGGCCTCGTGCTTGTAGAGGTTTTCGGAAGATGGTGCCGGCACCATCGTCCTCACAGCAGCCTCATTAGCCTCATTTTGCATCCACTTGAGTAAAGGCGCAGCAGTTTCAGCCTGCATAAGAATGGGAACAGATCTCAGCAGTGATATTGAATGACTCTGAGACAGACTGATGCATATAGTGCTAGATGTAAGTGGAAGGGTATGGCCGTGTATGGACAACAGTTCACAACAATGCAAGGGTGTGTTCGGTTCTGAAACAGCGTGGAATGGAATGGAATGGTTCCATTTCAGAGGAATGGAATGGTTACATTTTTGTTCGGTTGGGAAAAATGGAGAGCAGAAGAGATCGAGGTTAAACTAACCAATTGTCTCAAAATTGTAATTAACAATTGCAAATGACATTTTAATCTCAAAGTCGTAATTAACAGCGCCTAATGGTGCTCTTTTAATCTAAAAATCGTAATTAACATCATTTTATGTTGGGTTAGGGGAACTGGAGTAGATGAACATTACTGTATGATGATTGTAAGCAAACGAATTTGGTGTTTCTAAACTTTTGGCTTCGAGATCTTATGGGTTTCAACTCTAGCCTACCCCAACTTGTTTGGGACTGAAAGGCTTGGTTGTTGTTGTTGTTGTAAACTTTTGGCAAGCATAGAAAAAACCGACAATAAACAGAGAAAAATCAAGGCATGTTTTGTGGATTAAGAAAATATACCATATTCATTAAAAGATCACCACCCAGCTGGTGCGTGGCCTTGTGCTTGTAGAGGCATTTAGAAGATGGGGGCGGCATCAACATACTGGCAGC
The DNA here is from genome assembly GCA_030979885.1 of Lolium multiflorum. NCBI lineage: Eukaryota > Viridiplantae > Streptophyta > Magnoliopsida > Poales > Poaceae > Lolium > Lolium multiflorum. The sequence goes on from CM061749.1 coordinate 111,422,160, forward strand.
CTGATCAGCCGCAGTTTTGATCTTCCTTTTGAGTAAAGGCCCTAAAGTTTCAGTCTGCATATGAATAGCAAAACAAAAGGCAGACCTCAGCAGTGATATTGAATTACTGTATGAGATAGACTGATGCATATAGTGGATGCTCTTAGCCTTTTGCAGCGTGAACACTAGCTATGGACAGACAAAAAAACTAGTTAACTCAGCTTTGTCTAGATATGAATGTACTACCACCATCCAAAAGCTTAAGCCTTATTTATTTTTGAGAAATCAAAACAAGCAAAGTTTGACCAAAATTTTAGAACATTCTATCAACAAATATAATACTGTGTAGATACCGTAGGAAAATATATTTTATTATCTATTTAATGATATTAATTTTGTATTTTGCATGTTACTGATTTTTGGTAAAAGCTTAGTCAAACATGGTATAGTTTGACTTTCTAAAAATAATATAAGCCCAAAGCTTTGGGATGGAGGCAGTAGTATCTAGAGCTAAAACACATCTAGATACATCCGTATCTACAGATAGTTGAGTCAATTAATTTGGATCTGAGGGAGTATCAGATTCAGACTACATCATGGTAAGTTGGTTAAAAAAATTACCCCTGGGCGGTCCCTGCCCAGCTCGGCAGTGGCATTTCGCTTCTTGTGCTGCAGATCGGGCCATGCTCCTGCAGCAGGTGGGGCGCTATCACTACAAGAAAAGTTGCCATGGCCGACGAAGTTGAAGTCGCGCCGTGGTTGCTGGTGTACCATGGCCGACGATTTTGGTCCCTCCGTGGTGCATGTCAAAACTTTTTTTTCTCGTTTTTGAGGCCACCTAGCCCGACGAAAGCGGCCAAAACGTGGCGTATGGTGGCCCGGGACGTGGTGCATCTCGAAATCTCGGGTTCGCCGGCCGAGTCAACGCAAATCCGCACCGCCGAGGGATGTAGGGCCAGATGGCAGCCTCTCTGGCATTGTTTTTTTCTAGATCGCGCCATCTCGTTCAACGTTCTCCGATCGAGCCGTTTACGATGCAGGATCATGGGTCCCGCATGTCATCCTCTATGAACCAAAATTCTTTCTATTCTTGGATTTTTTGACCCCCTGATTTCTGGCTACTTCCTTTTTCTTTTTTTCCTTGCCGCCTTGGAAACGTTGAGACCGCTGTTGCTAAATGGGACCCGCATGTCATCCTCTATGTGCAATCAACTTTCTTTTCTTGGAGTTTTTTTTGGCACCTCAAATTTGGTCACTTGCCTTTTTCTTTCGATCCCTGCCGCCTCTCAAACGGTGATACCGCTGCTGCTGGGACCCGCATGTCATCCTCTATGTACTATAAAACTTTCTTTTCTTGAATTATTTTTGGCACCTCATATTTGGTCACTTACCTTTTTCTTTCGATCCCCTGCCGCCTCTCAAACGGTGATACCGCTGCTGCTAAATGGGACCCGCATGTCATCCTCTATGTACTATAAAACTTTCTTTTCTTGGATTTTTTTGGCACCTCATATTTGGTCACTTGACTTTTTCTTTCGATCACCTGCTGCCTCTCAAACAGTGATACCGCTGCTGCTAAATGGGACCCGCATGTCATCCTCTATGTACTATAAAACTTTCTTTTCTTGGACTTTTTTGGCACCTCATATTTGGTCACTTGACTTTTTCTTTCGATGCTGCCTCTCAAACGGTGATACCGCTGCTGCTAAATGGGACCCGCATGTCATCCTCTATGTACTATAAAACTTTCTTTTCTTGGATTTTTTTGGCACCTCATATTTGGTCACTTGACTTTTTCTTTCGATCCCCTGCTGCCTCTCAAACGGTGATACCGCTGCTGCTAAATGGGACCCGCATGTCATCCACTATGTACTTAAAACTTTCTTTTCTTGGATTTTTTTGGCACCTCATATTTGGTGACTTTTTCTTTCGATCCCCTGCTGCCTCTCAAACAGTGATACCGCTGCTGCTAAATGGGACCCGCATGTCATCCTCTATGTACTATAAAACTTTCATTTTTTGGATTATTTTTGGCACCTCATATTTGGTCACTTGACTTTTTCTTTCGATCCCCTGCCGCCTCTCAAACGGTGAGACCGCTGCAGCTAAATGGGACCCGCATGTCATCCTCTATGAGCAATCAACTTTCTTTTCTTGGAGTTTTTTTTGGCACCTCATATTTGGTAACTTGACTTTTTCTTTCGATCTCATGCCACGTTTGAAACGTTGAGGTACCTGCTGGCTCATGGACCCGCATGTCATCCTCTGTGTGCTATAAAAGTTTCCTTTGTTGGATTTTTTTTCACCCTCTGATTTTTGCCTTGCCTTTTTCTTTTGATCCCCTGCCCCCTTTGAAACGTTGAGTAAGCTGTTGGTTCAAGGGACCCGCATGTCATCCTCTATGTCCATCAACTTTCTTTTCTTGGATTTTTTTCACCCCCTAATTACTAGCTACTTTCTTTTTCTTTTGATCTCAAGCCGCATTACAAACATTGAGACCGCTGCTGCAAAATGGGACCCACATGTCATCCTCTATGTACAATAAATCTTGGATTATTTTTGGCTCCTGATATTTGGTCACTTGCCTTTTTTCTTTCGATCTCATGCCGCCTTTGAAACGTTGAGTAAGCTTCTGGCTCATGGGTCCCGCATGTCATCCTCTACGAACAATAAAAGTTTCCTTTCTTGGAGTTATTTTTTACCCCTAATTTCTGGCTATTTGCCTTTTTCTTTTGATCCCTGCCCCGTTGAAACGATGAGGACGCTGTTGGCAGGTCGGTCCCACATGTCATCCTCTATGAACAATAAAAGTTTCCTTTGGTGGATTTATTTTTGACCCCTAATTAATTTCGGCTATTTCCTTTATTTTTCTTTTGATCCCCTGCCGCCTTGGAATTGTTGAGAATCTGCTGCCTCATTTTTCTTTTGGTCTGTCGCCTTGGAAACGTTGAGACCGCTGCTACAAAATGGGACCCGCATGTCATCCTCTATGTACAATAAAGTTTCTTTTCTTGGATTATTTTTGGCTCCTGATATTATGTCACTTGCCTTTTTCTTTCGATCTCATGCCGACTTTGAAACGCTGAGGATGCTGCTGCCTCATGGGTCCCGCATGTCATCCTCTCAGAACGATAAATGTTTTCTTTTCTTGTATTTTTTTACCAACTGATTTTTGGCTTTTTTATTTTCGACCCCCCGCCTTTGAAACGTTGAGTAAGCTGCTGGCTCATGGGTCCCCGATGTCAGCCTCCCCGTACAAGAAACATGTGATATTTTATTTTGCAGACAATAAACGTTGTATTTCGCTCTGAGCTATTGCAAACGGATAAATTAAATCTTTATATCTACATAAACAAACTTATATGTTGAATCTCCTTGTTTTTTGTTTTTGCGAAGCATAGGACTTTCCTGTTTTTTTTGAGAAAAATCCGACCTTTCCTGTTTTGGAGTGGGCTGAAATTGTATGAGTCAAAAGGCCCAGCAGAATAGTTCGAAGGCCCAGATGTCCAGATACAGCCCAATTAAAATCTTTCTTTTCTTGGATTTTTTTCACACCCTGATTTCTGGCTACTTCATTTTTCTTTCGGTCCTGTGCCGCCTTGGAAGCGTTGAGACCGCTGCTACAAAATGGGACCCGCATGTCATCCTCTATGTACAATAAAGTTTCTTTTCTTGGATTATTTTTGGCTCTGATATTATGTCACTTGACTTTTTCTTTCAATCTCATGCCGACTTTGAAACGTTGAGGCGCATGTCATCCTCTATGAACAATAAAAGTTTTCTTTGTTGGATTTATTTTTTCCCCTAATTTCTGGCTATTTGTCTTTTTCTTTTGATCCCCTGCCCCCTTTGAAACGATGACGACGCAGCTGGCAAGTCGGTCCCACATGTCATCCTCTATGAACAATAAAAGTTTCCTTTGATGGATTTATTTTTTACCCTAATTAATTTCTGGCTATTTCCTTTTTTATTTTGATCCCCTGCCGCCTTGAAATAGTTGAGGATGCTGCTGCCTCATGGGTCCCGCATGTCATCCTCTCAGAAAGGTAAATGTTTCTTTTCTTGAATTTGTTTACCAACTGATTTTTGGCTTATTTTTTTTCGATCTCCTGCCACCTTTAAAACGTTGACGACGCTGCTGGCTCATGGGTCCCCAATGTCAGCCTCCCCATACTGCAAATCCTCTTTCTGCAAAGGTTGTATTTCTAGATAGATAAGGTGGATTCGAATCTGCCATGGTTCAGGCAGCTCAGGTAAGCCTTCTTGCACTAATTAATGGAAGTAGTGTATCGCAAGGTCAAGACATGTGGCTCGGTGTAATGAATCTATATGAATCATGTTGTGGGTTCAATCTGATAGTTCTCTAACAGGTCAGCCAAAATAGAAATTAAGTTTTTTTCTAAAAGGGAAATGCAAATTAAGATGAACACAAACATTAGTTATCATAATAGCTGATCATACATACATACTTGCTAAGAGCAAAAGCTTGCCAGAGTTTTACCACCCATACAATTAATTAGCAGTTCAGATAAGATAACCTTATATAAGTATAACTACAAATGCATTTGCTAAGGGCTCATGGGACAACAGAACTAGACAACCGCGAACTTTATGACCAGCATGTCACAGCGGCATCGAAAGATCTTGACCTTCAACTTTGATCCAATGCGAAGTTTGGCACCGTCAATGAACTTTTTCCACCTGGAAGTAACAGCCAAGCGGCCATCTGTGGGACTGACAGAGTACCGTCCCTCCACGGTGAGACCTTCACTCTCCATGACGAGGGATATCTTGCCCCTTCGGCCAGCATTGAGATCCTTGGAGATACTTTTAGGCAATTTCTGATTCAAAGCAAGAGATACCACCAAAAATTAGTCAATGGCACCAATGCACTGAACCATGTGAGACTTTGAGCAGAGAAGACATCAAGATAAGAGCAGTTATGTTGTCATATACTCACGAACATAGCCTTCAGATGCGTCCTGGTCACCACACGGGTGGCCACAGCAATGAGCTGAGACCTCGGTGATCTGGCTGGGGCAGGTGCATGAGCCTGGGCTGGTACACGAGCTGGTGCTGATGCAGGAGACTGCTGGGCAGGTGCAGTAAACGGTGCCTCTAGAGGAACCGGTGCTGATGCAGGAGACTGTTGGGCAGGTGCAGTAAACGGTGCAGCTAGAGGAACCAGTGCTGATGCAGGAGCCTGCTGGGCATGTGTAGTATATGGGGCCTCTACAGGAACCAATGCTGATGTAGGGGACTGCTGGGTAGATGCAGTAAACGGAGCTGGTACAGGAACCGGTGCTGATGCAGGAGAGTGGGAAGCCGGTGCCGGTGCTGGTGTGGTTGCCCTTTGTGACATCCGCTCCTGTTCCGTCAGGGGATCTGCAGCTTTGATCATGTTAAACCCAGCAAGCTAGAACAGAGGGAATGGTTTAGAACAACTGCTCAGAATGCAGTTATCAAAAGATATGAGTAGAAAAAAGTTACATATTATATATTTGGAAGTGTCTCCAACTCTGTAAGCAGTTACGTATATCTGCCCGTTTGAGTTTCTGATCCTCAGCTCGTCGCCCTTCTTCAGACCGTAGTCAAAAGCAAACTTTCTCCAATCATGTCCATACAAATATGTGATGGCCTGCGTCTTGTAGACATACACCTCATAGACCGTGTAGGTGTTCATCAATTTTCCATTGCCATGCATAGTGAAAGATCCTTCATGCGGACACATCTGGTTAATCATTGGACGAAGTTCACAAGGTACAGTCTGCATGTGAAAATTGATACAAATGTAAGAAGCAGGAAGACTAAAAACAAGACTTTACTATATGCCAATTCATGCTAAACCACTGAGAATACATACCTGTAACTCTGTGAAGGAGCTACTAGAAAGGTAGATAGAGCCATAGGAGGTGTTATATGCGGGGTATGTACATGGGCCCGCCATATTCCCGCAAGCTCGGCATCGGGATGGTGAAGGAAACATGGGAGGTACTACTGGTGCGTAGCGCTGAACGTAAGTGGAAGAATTAGGTTGTGTAAAGTGCATAGTTCAGAGCAATGCAAATGTTGACAAGCAAGTGCATAACACTATGTTACAAACTGAACAGTGAAAAATTAGTGTATGATGAATATAAGCATGCTAATTTGGTGTTTCCGAATTCCAAAAAGCATTAGACAGAGCCGGTGATAATATCAGACATAAATCATGGCATGTATATGTGGCTTAAGAAAATATACCCGAACCCTTGGATGGTTACGGCCCGGCTGATCCTTGGACTTGAGCTTATATAAGCATCCAGAAGGTGGGGCTGACAGTAACTTGGTGGCAGCCTCTGCAGATGCCTCATCAGCAGCAGTTGCAATCCTTTTGACCAATGAAGGCTTAGCAGTTTCAGTCTGCATATAAAAATTGAAGAGCAACAGACATCAGCAGTGATATATAAAATGAATCTATGAGACACTGATGCATATAGTGCTGGATGTAAGTGGAAGAATAGGTGTGTGTGTTTCTGAACTATTGGTAAGCATTAGACAAAGCCGGCAATAAACAGACAAAAATCAAATCATGTATGAGGATTAAGAAAATATACCTGCTTACTGAAAAGGGTACCACCCAGCTGGCCCGTGGCCTTGTGCTTGAGGAGGTTTTCAGAAGATGGTGGCAGCACCATCGTCTTCACAGCAGCCTCATCAGGATCATTTTTTATCCATTTGAGTAGAGGAACAGAAGTTTCATCCTGCATATGAATAGCAACAGAACTCATCATTGATATTTAATAAATCTATGAGATAGACTGATGCAAATAGTGCGGGTGTAAGTGGAAGAATAGGGTTGTGCATAGAGAACAGTTGACAACAATGCAAATGATTACAAAAGAAGCCAATGGAAATCAACAGTTTATATACTGGATGAGACAGACTGAAAAGTGAAAAATTAGTGTATGATGATTGTAAGCAAACGCAGTGTTTCTGAACTTTTGGTAAGCATTAGACAAAGCCAACAGTAATTAAACAGATAATAATGAAATCATGTATGTGGATTAAGAAAATATACCAGATTCATTAAAAGGTCACCACCCAGCTGGCCCATGGCCTCGTGCTTGTAGAGGTTTTCGGAAGATGGTGCCGGCACCATCGTCCTCACAGCAGCCTCATTAGCCCCATTTTGCATCCACTTGAGTAAAGGCGCAGCAGTTTCAGCCTGCATAAGAATGGGAACAGATCTCAGCAGTGATATTGAATGACTCTGAGACAGACTGATGCATATAGTGCTAGATGTAAGTGGAAGGGTATGGCCGTGTATGGACAACAGTTCACAACAATGCAAGGGTGTGTTCGGTTCTGAAACAGCGTGGAATGGAATGGAATGGTTCCATTTCAGAGGAATGGAATGGTTACATTTTTGTTCGGTTGGGAAAAATGGAGAGCAGAAGAGATCGAGGTTAAACTAACCAATTGTCTCAAAATTGTAATTAACAATTGCAAATGACATTTTAATCTCAAAGTCGTAATTAACAGCGCCTAATGGTGCTCTTTTAATCTAAAAATCGAAATTAACATCATTTTATGTTGGGTTAGGGGAACTGGAGTAGATGAACATTACTGTATGATGATTGTAAGCAAACGAATTTGGTGTTTCTAAACTTTTGGCTTCGAGATCTTATGGGTTTCAACTCTAGCCTACCCCAACTTGTTTGGGACTGAAAGGCTTGGTTGTTGTTGTTGTTGTTGTAAACTTTTGGCAAGCATAGAAAAAACCGACAATAAACAGAGAAAAATCAAGGCATGTTTTGTGGATTAAGAAAATATACCATATTCATTAAAAGATCACCACCCAGCTGGTGCGTGGCCTTGTGCTTGTAGAGGCATTTAGAAGATGGGGGCGGCATCAACATACTGGCAGCCTGATCAGCCGCAGTTTTGATCTTCCTTTTGAGTAAAGGCCCTAAAGTTTCAGTCTGCATATGAATAGCAAAACAAAAGGCAGACCTCAGCAGTGATATTGAATTACTGTATGAGATAGACTGATGCATATAGTGGATGCTCTTAGCCTTTTGCAGCGTGAACACTAGCTATGGACAGACAAAAAAACTAGTTAACTCAGCTTTGTCTAGATATGAATGTACTACCACCATCCAAAAGCTTAAGCCTTATTTATTTTTGAGAAATCAAAACAAGCAAAGTTTGACCAAAATTTTAGAACATTCTATCAACAAATATAATACTGTGTAGATACCGTAGGAAAATATATTTTATTATCTATTTAATGATATTAATTTTGTATTTTGCATGTTACTGATTTTTGGTAAAAGCTTAGTCAAACATGGTATAGTTTGACTTTCTAAAAATAATATAAGCCCAAAGCTTTGGGATGGAGGCAGTAGTATCTAGAGCTAAAACACATCTAGATACATCCGTATCTACAGATAGTTGAGTCAATTAATTTGGATCTGAGGGAGTATCAGATTCAGACTACATCATGGTAAGTTGGTTAAAAAAAATTACCCCTGGGCGGTCCCTGCCCAGCTCGGCAGTGGCATTTCGCTTCTTGTGCTGCAGATCGGGCCATGCTCCTGCAGCAGGTGGGGCGCTATTCTCGTTCCCCATAGCCTCAGCACGGAACCTGGAGGTACCAACCTGATACAGAGAATATAGAGCATGGTGTCACAGAGGCTTTACGCACAAACAGCTGAAGACATGTGCTACTTTAAGCATATTCCAGAACAGGAACAGATTGAGGATGCAGAGACCAGAGAGACACTTAAAAGGTAAAGAGTGGATAAGCAAACGGAGTACCTGCTTCGCGGGGCTGGGGACGCAGCTCAGGCTCAGCCAACTGCCCACATGCGTGGTGGCCTTACGCTCCATTGCCCCCACCGCCGAGGTCTTACCTTTCCTGTACAAGCTGACAAAAGATACAGTGAGGATCAGCAGAAACTACAAAGGTTGCAAATGTCGACAAATAAAGGAAGAACACCCCAATCCAAGCAAAGGTAGCCCCCGCCCCCACCCCCATCAATCACTCCCAGCTCGAGGGTGACCAGAAAGACACCCCTTTGCCCAGAATAGGAAAGAGATGCGCAAGATATCGAGGAGAGGAAAAAAGAACCGATCTCGAGAAAGGAGAGAACATTACTAGTCCTACCTAATCCGCTTGGGCTAGATGCAGCTTGCCCCTCCAAGCTGGATGCCTGGACGGTGGAGGCGAAAGGAGGGGATCGAGCTAGCGGCTTGCATCCGTCGGCAATCGGCACTCGATCGGGAGAGAAGGGGTGCTACATAAAGGGGAGGGGTAACATATTTTATTACACAGTGAACTTACTGATGTGACTAGTCATTACATGTCTCACTGAAACTAGGGCCCATAGTGTGGCACCCCAAATTTACTTGAAGCTGCCCGGCGGGACGCATTGGCGCGTCAAGAAACCCCCGAATTGTAGCGGGGAAATGAAACATTTCACAAAAATTCGAAATTCAAGCACACCGCCACGCGCCAAGCACGCGGCTGTTCCTTCCTCTTCCTCGGTTCCTCCTCCCCTATCCGAAAAAACCCCAACGTATCGATAATTTCTGATGTTCCATGCTTGTTTTATGACAATACTTACATGTTTTGCTTGCACTTTATGATGTTTTTATGCGTTTTCCGGAACTAACCTATTAACAAGATGCCACGTGCCAGTTCTGTTTTCTGCTGTTTTGGTTCCAGAAAGGCTGATCGGGCAATATTCTCGGAATTGGACGAAATCAACGCCAAAGATCTTATTTTTCCCGGGAGGCTCGAACACCGAAGGGGAGACGGAGAGGAGGCCCAGGGCCCCGACACCACAAGGCCGCGCGGGCAGGCCCCTGGCCGCGCCGGCCTATGAGGAGGGCGCCCTGGTGCCCTCGACGCCGCCTCTTCGCCTATTTAACCCCTTTCGACCTAAAAACACCGTACCACTTGACGAAACTCCAGAAAGACTCCAGGGGCGCCGCCGCCATCGCGAAACTCCAATTCGGGGGACAGAAGTCTCTGCCGGCACCCTGCCGGGACGGGGAAGTGCCCCCGGAAGCCATCTCCATCAACGCCACCGCCTCCATCATGCTCCGTGAGTAGTTCCCCCATGGACTACGGGTTCTAGCTGTAGCTAGTTGGTATTCTCTCCCCATGTACTTCAATACAATGATCTCATGAGCTGCCTTACATGATTGAGATTCATCTGATGTAATCGGTGTTGTGTTTGTTGGGATCCGATGGATGATACATTATGATTAGTCTATCTATAAAGTTTGTGAAGTTATTGTTGCTGCAATCTTGTTATGCTTAATGCTTGTCACTAGGGCCCGAGTGGCATGATCTTAGATTTGAGCTTTATAATTATTGCTTAGATTGTATCTACAAGTTGTATGCACATGTCACTGTCCGGAACCAAAGGCCCCGAAGTGACAGAAATCGGGACAACCGGAGGGGATGGCGGTGATGTGAGGGACACATGTTTTCACGGAGTGTTAATGCTTTGCTCCGGTGCTCTATTAAAAGGAGTACCTTAATATCCAGTAGATTCCCTTGAGGCCCGGCTGCCACCGGCTGGTAGGACAAAAGATGTTGTACAAGTTTCTCATTGCGAGCACGTATGACTATATATGGGAAACATGCCTACATGATTAATGAATTGATGTTCTGTCTTAATGCTATTTCAATCCTATCAATTGCCCAACTGTAATTTGTTCACCCAACACTTGTTATTGGAGAGTTACCACTAGTGTAGATAGCTGGGAACCCCGGTCCATCTCGCATCATCATATACTTGTTCCTCATGTCATTGGAAGTAGTATCAACTATTTCTGGTGCCATTGCTCTCATATTACTATTACTCACTGTGTGTTACTGTTACTATTGCTCTCATATCACTGCTACTTTCACATCACCCTTGTTGCTAGTGCTTTTCCAGGTGCGGAATTGACAACTAGTTGTTAAGCATAAGTATTCTTTACCTCCCCTTGTGTGAATCAATAAATTGGGCTTTCCTCGAAGACTGTTGCGATCCCCTACTTGTGGTTCCTCCTCCCCTATCCGAAAAAACCCCAAATCCCAAGCTCAAACCAAAAAAAAACAAAAAACAAATCCCCTGGCCGCCATGCATGTCCTCGTTAACCCGCTGGAGATCGTTCCCGGACGATGCGGACCACCCGCCCTGAGATCCAGAATTCCGTCCCACCTCGAGGCACTGCGTGCTGTCTCGCAGCGGCGGCTTGAGGGCGCTGAAGAGGAAGTTCCGCCGGAAAGTGCTCATGGCAACCGTGCAAGCTCACCGGCGTGCTGTATCCCGAGAGGAACTGGTCAAAGCTTTGCTATTCGCCACACAAAAAAAATTGCGGGCCAAGATCTGGTCAAAGCTTCGTCGATGGCTTGCCGCGAGAGGCTTGGAGTCCAGAGTCAATAAACTAGCTGCTCGAGGACTTGGGCGGTTTACACGGATTCATATTAACTGACTCAAGTTTGTTAGTCTAGTTAACAAATGCATCTAGATACATCCATATCTAGACAGAATTGAGTCAATTAATATGAATCAGAGGGGAGTACCTGAAAGTGTTTCATGCTACCAACTAATGCGCTGGCAGGAATCGCTGTAGAAGTAATTGTGCTACTACTTGTACGATGAACTGATTGTGTGGGTGTCGAATTTTGCAACGCGATCATCCACTGAATGCTTAATCTAGCGCCAAAGGCGTACAAATCATAACATACTACAGCACCAGAACATAAGAGTACGAATCATAAAGTAGCTCAACATTTTGCATCAGGGCTGGGTGGTCCTGAGACTACCGGGACGCCCCTGATGATCTCCGGGTGTGCATCCTCTTCAACGCAAAGCTGTGTACTCGGTCCACGGCCTCCTTCTGTAGGCTGGATAATCTCAGGTGCAGGACCTTCGTCTATGAGAGGCTCGTCATCAGTACCATCCACAGGTGCATCAGGGCTGGGTGGTCTTGAGACTACCCGGACGCCCGTGATGATCTCCGGGCGTGCATCCACTTCAACGCAAAGCTGTGTACTCGGTCCACGGCCTCCTTCTGTAGGCTGGATAATCTCAGGTGCAGGACCTTCGTCTATGAAAGGCTCGTCATCAGTACCATCCACAGGTGCATCAAACTGAGATTCATCTTCAAATCTCCCATCAAACTGAGAGACCTCTTTAACTCTATGCTTCTGCAATTAGTACATCAACCGATTAGACAAACATCTAAGGGATGCAACCTGAACAAATGCCGTTTTACATATTTACCTTCTCATCTGGCACAGCACATGTCCCAGAGCTGAAACCCGTTTCCTGAAGCAAGCGTTTTTTCTCTCCTTCCCGTCCATCCATCTGCAACAAGTTAAATTTGAGTACAGAACCTTGCACAACAATGCAAACTATTGATTGAAACAGCGGCAGCATCAATATAAATAATTAACTACATATGCCAGCACACATACAGTGTGAGCAAGATCTGCTTCTCCTGCTAAAGGATCATTATATGGTTCACCATGCTAAAGTTGGAGATATGCCCAAGAGGCAATAATAAAAGTGGTTATTATATATCTTTATGTTTATGATAAAAGTTTATATACCATGCTATAATTGTATTAACCGAAACATTGATACATGTGTGTTATGTAAACAACAATGAGTCCCTAGTAAAGCCTCTTAACTAGCTTGTTGATTAATAGATGATTAGTTTCATAATCATGAACATTGGATGTTATTAATAACAAGGTTATATCATTATATGAATGATGTAATGGACACACCCAATTAAAGCGTAGCATAAGATCTCGTCATTAAGTTATTTGCTATAAGCTTTCAATACATAGTTACCTAGTCCTTATGACCATGAGATCATGTAAATCACTTATACCGGAAAGGTACTTTGATTACATCAAACGCCACTACGTAAATGGGTGGTTATAAAGGTGGGATTAAGTATCCGGAAAGTATGAGTTGAGGCATATGGATCAACAGTGGGATTTGTCCATCCTGATGACGGATAGATATACTCTGGGCCCTCTCGGTGGAATGTCGTCTAATGTCTTGCAAGCATATGAATAAGTTCATAAGAGACCACATACCATGGTACGAGTAAAGAGTACTTGTCAGGAGACGAGGTTGAACAAGGTATAGAGTGATACCGATGATCAAACCTCGGACAAGTAAAATATCGCGTGACAAAGGGAATTGGTATCGTATGTGAATGGTTCATTCGATAAGTCATCGTTGAATATGTGGGAGCCATTATGGATCTCCAGATCCCGCTATTGGTTATTGGTCGGAGTGAGTACTCAACCATGTCCGCATAGTTCACGAACCGTAGGGTGACACACTTAAAGTTGGATGTTGAAATGGTAGTACTTGAATATGGAATGAAGTTGGAATATTTGTTCGGAGTCCCGGATGTGATCCCGGACATCACGAGGAGTTCCGGAATGGTCCGGAGAATAAGATTCATATATAGGATGTCATTTTATGTGAATAAAATGATGCGGAAGGTTCTATGGAAGGTTCTAGAAGGTTCTAGAAAAGTCCGGAAGAAACCACCAAGGAAGGTGGAGTCCACATGGGACTCCACCTCCATGGCCGGCCAACCCTAGTGGGGGAGGAGTCCCAAGTGGACTCCCCCTTAGGGGGCCGGCCACCCCCCCCATGGAAGGTGGAATTCCCACCTCTAGTGGGAGGGAAAGTTTCCCACCATATGGAAGGTTTTGGTTTCGGGTCTTATTCGAAGACTTGGACACCAACACTTGGGATCCACCTATATAATGAGGGGCCAAGGGAGGGGGCCGGCCACCCCAAGACCATAGCTTGGCCGCCCCCCTTGAGTGGCCGGCCACCCCCTCCCAAACCCTAGCTTTGCTCCTCCACTTCATATTGCCCGCATAGCTTAGCGAAGCTCCGCCGGACTTCTACACCGCCACCGACACCACGCCGTCGTGCTGTCGGATTCAAGAGGAGCTACTACTTCCGCTGCCCGCTGGAACGGGAGGTGGACGTCGTCTTCATCAACAACCGAACGTGTGACCGAGTACGGAGGTGCTGCCCGTTCGTGGCGCCGGAACCGATCGTGATCAAGATCTTCTACGCGCTTTTGCAAGCGGCAAGTGAACGTCTACCGCAGCAACAAGAGCCTCCTCTTGTAGGCTTTGGAATCTCTTCAAGGGTGAGACTCGATAATCCCCTCGTTGCTACCGTCTTCTAGATTGCATCTTGGCTTGGATTGCGTGTTCGCGGTAGGAAAATTTTTGTTTTCTATGCTACGTTATCCTACAGTGGTATCAGAGCCGTGTCTATGCATAGATGGTTGCACGAGTAGAACACAATGGTTTGTGGGCGTTGATGCTCTTGTTATCTTTAGTTGAGTACTTTGCATCTTTGTGGCATAGTGGGATGAAGCGGCTCGGGCTAACTTTACATGACCGCGTTCATGAGATTTGCTCCACGCTTGACATGCAACTTGTATTGCATAAGTGGCTTTGCGGGTGTCTGTCTCTCCTACTATAGTGAAGATTCAATTTACTCTTCTATTGACAACACTAGTATCACCGTTGTGGTTCATGTTCGTAGGTAGATTGGATCTTACTCGAAAACCCTAAACCACGTAAAATATGCAAACCAAATTAGAGAACGTCTAACTTGTTTTTGCAGGGTTTGGTGATGTGATATGGCCATAATGTGATGATGAATATGTATGAGATGATCATTATTGTATTGTGGCAACCGGCAGGAGCCTTATGGTTGTTTTTAAATTTCATGTTGAGTAGTATTTAAAGTAGTTGTAATAGTTGCTACATGGAGGACGATCATGAAGACGGCGCCATTGACCTTGGTGCTTCGCCGACGATGATGGAGATCATGCCCGTTGATGATGGAGATCATGTCCGTGCTTTGAAGATGAAGATCAAAGGCGCAAAGACAAAAGGGCCATATCATATCACATATGAACTGCATGTGATGTTAATCCTTTTATGCATCTTATTTTGCTTAGATCGCGACGGTAGCATTATAAGATGATCCCTCTCACTAAAATCTCAAGATAATAAAGTGTTCATCCTTAGTAGCACCGTTATCAAGTCTTATCGTTTCGAAGCATCTCGTGATGATCGGGTGTGATAGATTCGATAAGTACATATAACGGGTGCAAGACAGTTTGCACATGCGGATACTAAGGTGGCCTTGACGAGCCTAGCATGTAAAGACATGGTCTCGGAACACGTGATACCGAAAGGTAGAGCATGAATCATATGATTGATATGATGAACACTTTGAGTGTTCGCCATTGAAATTACATCTTGTCTCGTGATGATCGGGCATAGGTGTGATGGATTTGGTTCGTGTGATCACTAAGACAATGCGAGGGATATTGTTTTGAGTGGGAGTTCACTAGATTTTTAATTATGTAGAATTAAAATTTGAACTCAATTTGTCATAAACTTAGTCTAAACTATTGCAAATATGTTGTAGATATGGCGTCCTCAATCAATTTTAACCAGTTCCTAGAGAAAGAAAAGCTTAAGAGCAACGGTAGCAACTTCACCGACTGGTTCCGTCATGTGAGGATCTTCCTCAATGGCGGAAATCTGCAATATGTGCTTGATGCACCGCTAGGTGACCCTCCTGCAGAAACTGAAACCGATGAAGTAAAGAATGTTTACATGACTCGGAAAACTCGGTACTCTCAAGTTCAGTGTGCCATCTTATGCAGTCTGGAATCCGATCTTCAAAAACGTTTTGAGCACCACGATCCTCATGAGTTGATGAAAGAGTTGAAGACTATTTTTGAGACTCATGCGGCCGTGGAATGCTATGAAGCATCGAAACACTTTTTCAGCTGTATGATGGAAGAAGGCAGCTCCATCAGTGAGCACATGCTCGTTATGACCGGGCATGCGAAGAAACTCAGTGACTTGGGAATAGTGATTCCTAACAGACTGGGGATTAATCGTGTCCTTCAATCACTGCCACCAAGTTATAAGAACTTTGTGATGAACTACAATATGCAGAACATGAACAAGGAGTTTCCTGAACTCTTTGGCATGCTAAAAGCTGCTGAGATTGAGATCAAGAAAGAGCACCAAGTGTTGATGGTCAACAAGACCACCAGCTTCAAGAAACAGGGCAAGTCTAAAGGCAAGAACAAGAAGAGTGGCAAGAAAGCTGCCACGCCTCCTGTGAAACCTAAGTCTGGCCCTAAGCCTGATGCTGAGTGCTATTACTGCAAGGAGAAGGGACACTGGAAGCGTAATTGCTCCAAGTATTTGGCGGATCTGAAGAGCGGCCTTATCAAGAAAAAGAAAGAAGGTATATCTGATATACATGTTATAGATGTTTATCTCACTGGTTCTCGTTCTAGTACCTGGGTATTTGATACTGGTTTGGTTGCTCATATTTGTAACTCGAAACAGGAACTAAAGAATAAACGACAACTACTGAAAGATGAAGTGACGATGCGCGTTGGAAACGGATCCAAGGTCAATGTGATCGCAGTCGGGACACTTCCTCTACATCTACCTTCGGGATTAGTTTTAAGCCTAAATAATTGTTATTATGTACCCGCGTTGAGCATGAACATTATATCTGGATCTTGTTTAATGCAAGACGGTTATTCATTCAAGTCTGAGAATAATGGTTGTTCTATTTTTATGAATAATATCTTTTATGGTCGAGCACCACAAAAGAATGGCTTATTTCTGTTAGATCTCGATAGTAGTAATACGCATATACATAACATTGATGCTAAGCGAATTAAATTGAATGATAATTCTACTTATATGTGGCACTGTCGTCTTGGTCATATTGGAGTGAAGCGCATGAAGAAACTCCATACCGATGGATTACTTGAATCACTTGACTTTGAGTCACTTGATAGATGCGAAGCATGTCTGATGGGAAAAATGACTAAGACTCCATTCTCGGGTATGATGGAGCGAGCTACTGACTTATTGGAAATCATACACACAGATGTATGTGGACCAATGAGTGTAGCATCGCGCGGTGGTTATCGTTATGTTCTAACCTTCACAGATGATTTGAGTAGATATGGGTATATCTATTTAATGAAACATAAATCCGAAACTTTCGAGAAGTTTAAGGAATTTCAAAGTGAAGTAGAAAATCAACGTAACAAGAAGATTAAATTTCTACGATCTGATCGCGGAGGTGAATATCTGAGTTATGAGTTTAGCATGCATTTAAAGAAATGCGGAATACTTTCACAATTGACACCGCCAGGAACACCACAACGAAACGGTGTGTCCGAACGTCGTAATCGAACTCTCTTAGATATGGTTCGTTCTATGATGTCTCTTACTGATTTGCCGTTATCATTTTGGAGTTATGCATTAGAGACAGCCGCATTCACTTTAAATAGAGCACCATCAAAATCCGTTGAAACGACGCCGTATGAATTATGGTTTAATAAGAAACCTAAGCTGTCGTTCCTAAAAGTTTGGGGTTGCGAAGCCTATGTAAAAAAGTTACAACCGGACAAGCTAGAACCCAAAGCGGAGAAATGCGTCTTCATAGGATACCCTAAGGAAACTATAGGGTACACTTTCTATCACAGATCCGAAGGCAAGATCTTTGTTGCTAAGAACGGAACCTTTCTTGAGAAAGAATTTCTCACTAAAGAAGTGACTGGAAGAAAAGTAGAACTCGATGAGATTGAAGAATCTCTACTCGTTGATCAGAGTAGCGCAGTACCGGAAAATGTTCCTGTACCACCTACACCGGCAACAGAGGAAGCTAATGATAATGATCATGAAACTTCAAATGAGACAGCTACTGAACCTCGCAGATCGACAAGGGATCGTGCCACTCCAGATTGGTATGATCCTTGTCTAAATGTCATGATTGTGGATAACAATGATGAGGACCCTGCGACATATGAAGAAGCGATGATGAGCCCAGATTCCAACAAATGGCAAGAAGCCATGAAATCCGAAATGGGATCCATGTATGATAACAAGTATGGACTTTGGTAGACTTACCTGATAGCCGCAAGGCTGTCGAGAATAAATGGATCTTCAAGAGAAAAACAGATGTTGATGGTAATATTACTGTCTATAAAGCTCGACTTGTCGCAAAAGGTTTCCGACAAATTCAAGGTGTTGACTACGATGAGACTTCCTCACTGTCATGCAAAGCTAAAATCTGTGAGGATTTTGTTAGCAATAGCTGCATTTTTCGATTATGAGATTTGGCAGATGGATGTCAAAACAGCGTTCCTTAATGGAGACATTGAGGAAGAGTTGTATATGGTACAACCCAAAGGTTTTGTCGATCCTAAAAATGCTGACAAAGTATGCAAACTTCAGCGTTCAATCTATGGACTGAAGCAAGCATCGAGAAGTTGGAACCGACGCTTTGATAAGGTGATCAAAGACTTCGGGTTTATACAGTGTCATGGAGAGGCCTGTATTTACAAGAAAGTGAGTGGGAGCTCTGTAGCATTCCTGATATTATATGTAGATGACATATTATTGATTGGGAATGATATAGAACTATTAAGCAGTGTAAAGGGTTATTTGAATAATAGTTTTTCAATGAAAGACCTTGGTGAAGCATCATACATATTAGGCATCAAGATTTATAG